>CM076672.1:149124490-149724490 GCA_038501925.1 Xenopus petersii
ACTAAAATCCGATTTTATATCATTGTTTTAATAAAAAAAAAACTTGACCAAACTCCCATCCATGATTTCTCCTTATTTATCATTAAAATAACTAAAATAAGTCGCATCGGTAAAAAAACACGATAAAATCAAGCGAAAACCCAAATCGTATGCTTTTTTCTCCCGAATTTTTGCCCCAAAACCCCCACATTTTTCAGATTATTGGGCTAAACCCGGCACAAACCCCAATATCTTCAAATTGGAATTAGAGACATCTCGCATTGAATTATACATAACCTCCACAGGTCTGACATGCCGGATTTTCAGATTTGGGCATTTAGCAGCATCGGGGTATAAAAATTCAAGGGTTTTTTTTCCATGAGTTTAATTATTTTACATTGTTAAATTGTTTTCTAATAAAGAATGTTCTATAGCTGATAGGATTTGGTTACTTATAGATGCTAATGGAGTTTAAGGTTTTAACATGTTCCAGCCCCATATGTCCGAGGCATCTGAAATCTATTGTGAACTATGAGGGAAAAAAGCCGGATTTGGAAACATGACATCCACTTCAGAGACATCATTATGGGGGCACATTTACCTAGGGTCGAATATCGATGGTTAATTAACCCTCGATATTCGACCGTCAAAGTAAAATCCTCTGACTTTGAGTATCGAAGTCGAAGGATTTACCGCTATTCCTACGATCGAATGATCGAAGGATTAATCGTTCAATCGAACAATTAAATCCTTCGAATCAAACGATTCAAAGTATTTTAATCCATCGATCGAAGGATATTCCTTCGATCAGAAAATTGTTAGGAAGCCTATGGGGACCTTCCCCATAGGCTAATATTGGCCTCGGTAGGTTTTAGGTGGCGAACTAGGGGGGGTCGAAGAATTTTTTAAAGAGACAGTACTTTGATTATCGAATAGTCAAATAGTCGAATGTTTTTTAGTTCGAATCGTTCAATTCGAAGTCAAATGTCGTAGTCGAAGGTCGAAGTAGCCCATTCGATGGTCGAAGTAGCCAAAAAAACATTCGAAATTCAAACAATTTTTCCTCTATTCCTTCACTCGAGCTAAGTAAATGGGCCCCTTAGATTAAAGATCGATTGTTCCTGATGCTTAATGACTGTATTTACCCTTTGGTGCACCTACTTTTTTTTGACTCTTGTTTTAACCCATAAAACTATGTACCTTTCTGTAAAATGGCTGGTGCTTGAAAACCTGATAGTGAACCTTAGACCCCCATCTCTTTTATTTCTGGGTGATTTCTGGATCTTTATTTTAATTAATATACAGGAACCATCTGTAAATGTTTTTATCCTTATCATACTCATCTACTTACTACATCCTGCCCTTATAGTACTCATGTCTGAATTGTGCTCTTAGTCTAATTAAGCAAATACTTTTTTTAATACAGCAACATTTAACTCTTGTCAAAGCTATATCTTTGCTGACCTGTTCCTTGGAGTTTACAGAACATAATTATAATATGGCTATAAGACTACACACTCCCACCATTAAGAATGGAGCTGTATACGGTATATACACCATATATAAAGGGTTGCTGAGATCAATTTCTTTATTGCTTCTATACCTGCTTAATGTGAAGTACAGGTATAAAGACTTTGCTCATAATAACCAGCAACATACTGGGTCATTGGTAAATCCATACTCCATGCAACTTTTAATTCATTAATGTCTTTTAAATAAGTGCCAAGGGATCTGATATCATATTGGCCTAAATAAAAGCACAATTCAGCAGAAAATATTTATGGTTAAATTCTGGATACTACATACTGGATCATGTATAATTATAAATCCATATTTGGCATGTCTAATATAAGATATGTCCTCTTAACTTCAATTATTTTTCTATACAAGGGATTAAATATACTTGCACTAGTTGGGATGTTCAAGGAAAACAATATTTATTTTCAAAATCCTAAGTACGTTAATAAAGCTGGCATTATGCGGTCTGTACGAATAGGGAAAGATAAAGTACTGCAAATACTGAAACAACAAGTTACATATTAATACATGGCCACCTACTTGTGTTAATTGTTATATTGCAACAATTCCTCACCCTGTTAATAAAATAGTATTTGAATCACCTGATTCATAAAAAAGCAGCACTACAGCCGTATCTTCTCCTGGTAGATCAATTACCACAGCCTGTTTCCAAATGGACTCATCATTTTGATTCATTTCTATAAATGACAAAAAACTCTCAAAATGCCACACACTTAACTTTCAAGTATGCCAGTGTGAAACAATAAATATTGAATTTATTAATAGAGATTATTTTTTAATAAACATGGAAAGGAATAATAGCACCATACAAGTGGGTACTATAAAGTTTTCTTATGCAATCATTTTATTATTTCCATGAAAGAAATTGGCACGTCTTTTTACCAAAATTTTGCACTAGCTAACTTTTTCATTTGTAGACAGCATAATTACACACAACAGAAATATATAATGGGAGCGTATCTATGTTTTCTATTTCAGTAAGGGTTCTTGCAATGCTCTGATTTAATGCAATACACTGGTATAGAAATTATAGCATATGCATTATATTATATTATGGCTGTTTAAAACAACTGGACTCTCTTTGTATTCTTTGAATAATTTCACCACTCCCAGTGGCTTTTTTTTGGGTTTTCCAAAGCATGAAAGATTTACTTTTTATCAAAGCATATCTAAAATAATGGAATAACATATGATCAAATACCATGCAGTTTACAGTACAAGAGTATACAATAATTGTATGAGAAAACTATTATGCATAAAGAAAATGAGCCAGGAAAAAACAAAGACACCAAGAAAAATAGTATATAACCAAAACCACTTAACATTAGGGGGCCGATTCACGAAGGGTCGAATTTCGAAGTTAAAATTACTTCGAAATTCGACCCTCGAATTGAAATCCTTCGACTTCGAATATCGAAGTCGAAGGATTTAGCGCTAATCGTTCGATCGAACGATCGAAGGATTTTTCGTTCGATCGAACGATTAAATCCTTCGAATCGAACGATTCGAAGGATTTTAATCAAACGATCGAAGGAAAATCCTTCGATCAAAAAAAGGTTAGCAAGCCTATGGGGACCTTCCCCATAGGCTAACATTGACTTCGGTAGGTTTTATCTGCCGAAGTAGGGGGTCGAAGTTTTTTTTAAAGGGCAAGTACTTCGACTATCGAATGGTCGAATAGTCGAACGATTTTTACTTCGAATCGTTCGATTTCGTTCGACTTCGATCGAATTCGAACGAATTTAACCAATTCGATGGTCGAAGTACCCAAAAAAAACTTCGAAATTCGAAGTTTTTTTCATTCGAACCCTTCACTCGAGCTGAGTGAATCGGCCCCTAAATCTCGACTGGTGGATTTACAAGAAAGTTTTGTGATGACACTTTTCTAATACAGGTATTGGACCTATTATCCGGAATCATCGGGACCTGGGGCTTTCCTGATAATGGGTCTTTCCATAATTGGATCTTCATACCTTAAGTCTACTAGAAAAAGATATAAACATTAAATAAACCCAATAGGCTGGTTTTACTTCCAATAAGGATTAATTATATCTTAGGTGGGATCAACTACAAGGAAAAAAGGAAAAGGAAATCATTTTTAAAATTTTGGATTATTTGATTATAATTGAGTCTATGCGAGACGGCCTTTCCATAATTCGGAACTTTCTGGATATTGGGTTTCCGGATAACGGATCCCATACATGTACCCCTAAAACTGAGCTAGTTAAATTTTAGTAGCTCCAAAATTTTAGATTTATGTTTAGAGTCTACTTGATCAAAATCAAGAGACCAAATATCACTAAACTTGAGTTTGAAGTGTGGTTCCTCTGATTTAATTTTTAATGGGCTCTTGCCAACATATTTGGTTTAATTGTGTCAAAATTTCTTTAGTGGAGGCCGGAGACTCCAAAATCCAGAACAGAAATATGGTCTTCTTAGTAGCCGCCATAAAGCGTAAAATTAAGTTAGAAATAAGCTTGGGGTGAGAATCACAATATTTATTCAATGCAAAGAGGGCCAATGTGTAAAAGGGCATAGACTGGAGATAACACTAGATTGATTTTCAATTTTAAGATGATAAAATCTCTTAAATTTTGCCAGACTAGAGAAATGTGAGCCAGTGGCTTCTTCAGTTTATCTGAGTTGTGTCCAATTGATTTAGATTTTTTTTTCTACTTGATACTGCATATCATGGATGAATGAAAATCTTTATAGACTTATATTATGGCTGTTTCATAAGCTTCTTTAGGAGCCAAGTTATGAAGGTAAAGAAGGACTTAAACAAATTCCCCAGAAATCCTATGAGCAGCAGAATTATTTTTTAACATATTTTGTGGAGTGTTGTTCGAGTATTGTTGTGAAGTTTTGCTAAAATATTCACTGCAATAATTTTACAATGATAAATTATTCTAGTCATATTCATAGTAAATGGTGCATTCACGTCGATGCAACATTTCTCAAGGGCCTCTTACTTAACACAAGTATAAAACTTGGATACATAACTGGTTGAATGATACATTTAGGGGTTATTAACTAAAACTTAGTTAATAATAAAAAATTCGGATGCACACCTCCTGGGCCCTTTATCAAAAGGCTTGATAAAGGGCCTGGAGGGATCCGAAACGTTGTCCTTTGTGATGTATATATTGGCTTGACTAAATCACCTTTGGACACAATTTCAACAAACAGGTGTGCATCCAAATTTTTTACTATTAGATGGTAATATTGTACATTTCTACTTTCCCTTAATGAGCTTCATGAGTTCTCCACTAAGATTCTGTATTTATGAGGTTATACTTATGCAGCATTATGTTTTTTGTTGTTTTTAATAATATTGCATTTGTATTTCCTAGGAAGCACAAGGCCATTTTCACATTTTGGTATGTGTATCTGTATGCCTGCCTGTAAACAGAGAACTAGTCCTAAGAATGTCATTCATGGTGAAAACAGCCATTTTCTTTAGCTACAGCACTAAACTCCTGGCCTTCAAAGAACCAATACCATAAACAACAAGAGAATTCTGTCAGCACAAATGACTGCAGAGGTCTCCCGGGTGCTTTTTGTACATGCACTATGTTCAGAAACCTCCTCTATCCAATGTAGACTATTCAAAGCTATGGACTAGCGGGGAACATAAAGGTTAGAATATTATCCACTGAAGAATATTTAGAACATGTGTTCATTGCAATGCTGCTGTATTATAAATGTGTACCTTCTATGGCAGCCTTAAAATAATCTGCCTTAAAGGAAAATCAAACCCTAAAGTTAAAACAACCCTACCCCCCACCCTACATAGACCCCCCTCCCCCTCCCCCTAGCCTAGCTGCTACCCAGGGCAAATGTCAAACTCTTTACTTACCCCTTGGTGCAGATTCTGTCCAGGGGAGTTCAAGGGCACCATCTTCTTCTCTTCGGTAATCGTCAGGAAGTAAGTGCCGTATCGGCACAGTTGGAGTAATTTTCTGTTGGTCGACAACTGCGCATGCGACAAAACTCACGGAAATCACCAAAGCCCCTGGAGAAGACCCGAACATTACAGAAGCATCTGAAGATGACTAATTCAGCATTGAACCTCTTGCCACCTTGTGCAGTTAAATCCCGTACCTTTCTATCGAGTGCTAGTGATTGCCACTGCTTTGCACTTGTCTAAATTTTTGCTCACATGTAAGGAGAAAGACAGGATAATTGTTCCAGCAAAGCTCCACACAGAGAATCATATTTGTCATCATACACAATGACATCATAACTCGATTAGTGTCTTAGCACTTTTTATTACTATACTGTATTTTGGGATTTTTCACAGGTGATATCTTCAGTTCTTATATGGTCTTAGAGTCACACTTCTGATTCACTGGAAGTATGGAGTAAGGGGTCATAGGTTGTAGTGGTGGTGGGGGGGGGGCACATGTTCCAAAGAAGGAAAGGGGTAAATGTTTAGGTAAGGCTCATGGCGTGTAAATATTGGTGTGTAAAGAAGTTGGGGAATGTATGTTTTATGACCACCCATCCAAGAGGGCATGATCTCCCATGTATACAACCCGCCCCATTCCCAGCCTGGAAAGAGTCAGGATTCACTGGTAATTATGCCAAAATTCTTGGTGTAGGGTATAGAGATTCTTATAGATATCATTATGTCCTTTGATGTAAAGAGTAATCACAAACTTATCTTTCCTAATACTCTGCACTCTCTTCGGCTTATTTACTGTATATCCATTTTAAGGACTACAGACCAAAACTGCACTGAAGACTCAAGGTGAGGCTCTTTATGAAAGACAGTACTTTTTAGAAGCCAATGACTGTGTTAAAGTTGCAAAGTCTGTTACTCACAAAAATCCCCAAATTATAAAATCATCAAAACATACAACTATAAAGTTAAGTCATTTCTACCAAAGTGTACACCCTTGCATTTATCAACATTAACAGCCATTAGGGATGGGCGAATTTTTTCGCCTCGTTTCGCCAAAAAAATGACGCCCATAGACTTGTATGGCGGCGTGCGTCCAAAAAAAAGACGTGCGACAAAATAATTTTGCCGCTCAACAACATTTTTTTGACGCCCATAGACTTTAATGGGCGTCTGCGACATTTCGCCGGCGGCTAATTTTTGACGAAACGGGTCAAATTCGCCCATCCCTAACAGCCATTTAACATTTGCTCTGTTTAATCAAATCTCTCTGCAAAGTGGCAGCATCCTACATGGAACTAGTTTTGCATAACTTAGTATCATCAGCAACAGCTAAATAAAGACAGTACTTACAATTCCCACCTCAAAGTCAAAAATAAGCAAGCTAAAAATTTTAATTCCAAGGACAGGCCCAACTCACTTAATATATCATTGGTCCGAATAGCTAATTTTTTAGGGGGGTTTTTTCTAAGAAAACCCCAAAATTATCAGGGTAAACCCAGTGCAAGCCATGATATCTTCAAATTTGGATAGGAACATCTCCCATTGACTTATACATGACCTGTAGAGGTCTGAGATGGCAGATTTTCAGATTCAGGCTTTTTTCAGCATCAGGGTATAATTAACCTTGAAAAAGTCAAGTTTTTTTCCCACAAAAAATTCAGGTTTTTGACCCAAAAAGCCCAACTAGAAAAATTCAAGTTTTAGTACTTCGGCAGCACTTTGGCAGGTTTAATTTGGTGAAGTATTGAAGTTGAAGTTTTTTTAAAGAGACAGTACTTTGATTATCGAATGGTCGAATATTGAAACTATTTTACTTCGAATCGAATTCGAGTCGAAATCGTAGTATACTATTTGATGGTCGAAGTATCCAAAAAATTACTTTGAATTTTGAATTTTTTTACTTTGAAAATTCCCTCGAATTCACTTCGACCTTTGATAAATCTGCCCCCTAATGTCAAATCTACTTGTGTAGGACTAGAAATGTATCTAAATCACTAATGATTGTTTTACAGGCAGGAATTTAAGGACAATTTAAAACAATACTGTAACCATATACTTTATTTCCTTAACTGTTTTCTTTTGACATTTTTCGAGTTTTTTTTTAAAAAAAACTTGGAAATAGCTTGAATCCAAAAATCTAAAGTAGGAATTGTGGAAAAATCAGATTTCAATCACATAGCAATTGTGCTATTATTTTCAGTGCTTTATTAAAATCTCATTAAGCACTGAAAATATTAGCACAATTGCTACATGAGTGAAATCTGATTTTTCCATAATTCCTACTGCCCTATGCAACAGAGTTTCCAGATAGAGCACCACATCATTTACCACACGGAAATTGGGACTATATTATAGTGTGAATACACCATCTCACACCTGTCGAGGTCATGTAGAAGTCAATGGCAGAGGTCCCTTGAACCATTTGAAGATGTTTGTAGCCTTTATGATGTTCAAGTCTTTTTTGGGGGGTTTCGCACAATCAATTTAAGGGTTGTGCATTCGAGTTTTTTCTCAAATATGAAACCATTCGAATTCGAGTTCATTTAAGATTCAAAAAAGCTCACATAGCTCTAAAATTCGACCTTTGATAAATAACCCCCTTAATAGGAATTGTATTAAAAATTTAACATTCTGCCTATTGTTTTAATTTAAAAATTAATTTATTAATTTATAAACAGGGCAATTTGTTTAGAACGCCTTATCTACCTTTAAACAAACAAACCTCTCCTTTCTCTAATGAGCAATCTTTTAGCATCTCATTATCGGGGTAACTCAGTGAACTGGTTTATAATTTTATCATCTCCTTTGATGTCTTTGGGGCCAGAAGTGACAGGAAGTGCTAAAGTGAAGCTGACTTCATATATTTCTTTAGTGCCAAAAACAACAGAAATCATAGATATTTCAGCACAAGGCCTATTTATTTAATATTTAAAGGGGCGTATACTGTTTCTTTAAAGAGGCTTCACTTACTCGCATATTATTGGAGCTAAAATGTGTCAAATGAAATAGCTAGATCATAGAAGACATAAACCTAGTAATAAGGAACTTGTTACCTGCTTAAAATCATTCTGGAGGAAGGATTGTATTTATAAAGCACTTGCTAAATAATGATACCATTATATCACACTTAAGAATCTTACATGCTCAGAGAAATATGACTAATATGAGTTCTAGAAGTGTGAGAGTTTTACAGAACTCAATAGCAATATGCTGAAAACATCAGGCTTCTGCATTTCAGTAATTACATACCCCATGGCTTCATAGTGGTTGCGTGGGTTTCAACTGAATGCAATGATCATTTGACTTTTGCCAAAGTTTCTTGCTATTCACTGGAATGTGTTCACTAAAGACTTGATTTAAGATCAGATTCTGAGCCGTGAAACAAAGCCCGCCTACATGTAGCATTTAATTACAGCACCGGCAGTGGTGCACAATGTGAGATGATTGCACATGACTCCAAAGGGTGGAGTGAACAATATCTAAATATTACACTTGTGCATGTAAATTGAATTACATATTTAAAACTGTGTTATTAAATTAGATACAATGGACTTGAAAAGACTTCCTACAGTAAACTAGTTCATTTATTAGCTGCAAGTGTCAAGTCAACTTACAGAAGAACTTAAAATATTTATTTTTTACAACATTTTGCTAATTAATATGCTATACAAGAAGACGCCAGTGTGCACTGGTTTTGCTACAGATTCCAGCACAACAACAATCAGCAAAGCTGAGTTATAAGTGTATGCCATAAGTAAGAGAATATATTTTCCATAATAAAGACAATTCTTTATTCTAATGATTTTCTCTTGAGCATCTTCGGTTTATACCTGAAGTAGAAAGTCTTTAGGCCCAATATATGAGGACTTTTTGTCTAAATATTCAGCCCATCTGGTCAGGAAGTTGCTTCCATTTGTTAATTATATTATTTGTAGAAAGATTTACATGTAGTCTAGTTATTGTTGTATATTGTTTTATATAGAAATACTGATTAGGGTCCTTGGATGTTTTATGCCTGTTAAGTGTAGGTGATTATAGTCTAATGCACACTTAGTAAGGCTGTCATACTAGGGGGCAGAATATCGAAGCCGAAGGATATATTAGATTTTAATCCATCGATTAAATCCATCGATAGAACGATTTTTCTTCGACCAAAAAATTTTTGGAAAGCCTATGGGGACCTTCCCCATAGGCTAACATTGCACCTCGGTAGGTTTTAGGTGGCAAAGTAGGAGGTCAAAGTTTTTTTTAAAGAGACAGTACTTTGACTATCGAATGGTCGAATATTCGAACGATTTTTAGTTCGAATCGTTCAATTCGAAGTCGAAGTCGTAGTCGAAGGTCGAAGTAGCCAATTTGATGGTCGAAGTAGCCAAAAAAAACCATGGAAATTCAAAGTTTTTTTTATTCTATTCCTTCACTCGAACTAAGTAAACGGGCCCCTAGATGTGTCCAAAGCAATGGAAAGACAACAATTCACTCTGGAGCCGACACAATGGTTCAAGAAGTGGCAGAAAATGGAGGCATTGACTGCCTTTATATGGCTCTTTAAGAACTGTAAAAAGAGGTAACTGCTAACAGATAACATTTGCTGATGACACTCCTTTACAGTTGCATTTTTATTCCAGTTGAAAACCTGGACCCACAGCTACAGAAAGGGATCTGCATGTAGTCACAAGGGAGTTTAGGACAGGTATGGTAACAGTTAGGAGCATTTCTAATTATTGCTTAGAAGACAGCCCTAACACGTTCCTCTGCATTTGCACATTGCAGTGATTCCTTGATGAACTGGGTTCTTCATACTGTACGTGTGCATTTATAATTTAAATGAGTAAGGAAAGCCAAGCAATAAATATCTCATTACTGTTATATTAATAGATGTGCTTTGATGCTTTGACATGTTCATTGTCTTATTTATGTGTTGAAGCTTTGCTGCCTGATCTACAATATTAAAATGCATTATATACAGTACATTTATTAACCGCCTACCTCTACATATTTACATTTACAAGAATTCACAAGTAACCTTATAACCCCATAAATCTGGGTTTGAGCCAGTGCGCACTTTAATCAGATCACATGCACATTTTCATTTCTTAAATTGTGCGTGCAGAGCTGTTATGGGTCTTTGGTCACTATTACAGTATGGATATACATATAGGTATGAGATCCGTTATCATACCTATAGACTCCATTTTAATTAAATAATTCACATTTTTAAAAATGATTACCTTTATCTCTGTAATAATAAAACAGTACCTTGTACTTGATCCCAACTAAGGTAAAATGAATCCTTATTGGAGGCAAAACAATCCTATTGGGTTGTTTAAATTATTTTTTACTAGACTTGGTGATATACAGTAAATACAGAAAGATCCCGTATCTTGAAAACCTATACGTCCTTTTATGAGCAACATTTAATAATGTCGTTTTAGCAATAACTTATAATAGGATAATAGTTAATTGAAATATTTAAAGGTGTTTGTATGGAAGCATTTATAAGCTTCCTATTTCTTATTAGGTTAAGATGGATTCAAGGTTATTTAGACCTTTGTTAATTTATTTTATTATGTCTTTCTCCTATGATGATTGGTGACTTCCTCACTCCATAGGTGCCAGTTCATGATGTACTGAAAAAAAGAGCTAAGAGCCAACAGTATCAGCCAGCTATAATGTTCTGCCCATTAAATCCTTCTGAGAGTAGAATTAATGTAGCAAAGATGCTGTGCTTACAATTTCAGAGTGTGTTGTATTGGTAGGCAATTCTTACAATGTGACTTATTGCATGGACAGGTAAATTATCACAACTTGTATGTTGACATTAAAAAAATAATGAAGGCAGTTTTCAAGTAATATGGGCAAAATTGACATGGTCCAGGAACCCAGAGCAACCAATCAAAACAGTGGTCTAGATTAGTTACAATAATACATGCAAATTAAGGATTGGCTGGTATAGGATAGAGGACACGTTTGTTGTGTGTTAACACATAACACCCAACTGGTAAAACTTGAATGTGTTTACATCACATGATTACATTTTTGCAATGTGAATTAAGATACCACCTCTTGTAATTGTTAACTGATAATTATTCACTCAACAGGTCAAACGTGTGAATTTTTCTCTGTATTGTGCTATAGCGGGATGTGTGTGCCTTCCACAGAATTTTTTAACTATATACTGTATTCATTTTGCTCTGATATAATGTACAGTTGTTAAAGTATATGCCAGGCAAGCAGTAACAGGACCGTTATGCTCGGTTTCACAAGTTGCCTTACAAATGTAATTCCATTGAGAACTGATGCTTAAAGTTAGCATAGATGCTTGTAAAGAGGCAACCAATACAAGTGCTGCTGTATTCATGTATTTTATAAATGAATAAATTATTAGGCAGTGTTTGGATAATCTTGCCAGGGGAATATATCATGCCACAAGTGACTGGTATATAATATCTGTTGATGTGCCGATGCAGTAAATGAGCTTCTGATTTGTAAAGTGGTGAATTTGTACAAACTGTTACTGTAGGAAAATGGCATACATGATTGCTTTTTGATGCCTGGCAAATGTTTATCCTGTTGTATCATTCTAAATGTCCTCGTGATGGAAAGTTTCCTTCTCATTTCCTTCTCAGATATTTATATGCTTCCATTTGCAAAGACTGAAATGAAAATTTGGAAAACAATGTTTGTTAAAATATTTCATTTTGGGCCAGTTTACGCTTCCACATTTCGAGAGCAAATACATTGGCTTGTTAGAAGAGAACGAGGGTATAGTTGTAATAGGATGTAATACGTTGTAATAGGATATATATACCTGCTACCATAGAATATTACCACTGCTGTTTGTCATAGCCTTTGTTCAGAGGCGTCTATTTCTTTCTTGTGTTTCCTTTAGGGATGCACCGAATCCAGGATTTGGTTCAGGATTAAGCCAGGATTCAGCCTTTTTCAGCAGGATTCGGCCGGATCCTACTGCATGGCCAAACCAAATTTATTAGGGGGGGGAGGGAAAACATGGGACTTTTTGTAACAAAACAAGGAAGTAAAAAATGTTTTCCCGTTCCCACCACTAATGCAAATAAGGATTCGTATTTGGTTCAATATTCGGCCCAATCTTTCATGAAGGATTTGGGGGTTCGACCCTTGTATTACCCCACCTCTGTATCTAGTTTTCAAACCAATAATTCCTATAATTTTTTCTTGCCCACTTTTTTCAATGAACAAAATGTTTTGTGCACTCCACAATTTGTAGCCCCCACTAGTATAATTATAACTTTTATATGTGCACTAGGAATACAAATTGGTTTGTTGGCACATAGCTTCCTTTGCCTATTAGTGTGCTGACTTCATTCATTATCTGGTACTGTATATAGGCACATCCCCAAATTTTTATTTCAGTTCCACTATATTTCATTAGTATGTTATTCCCATGTTAGGTTGCAGCCCTATTAGTAAACTTAATTTTATTACATACTGAAATATTTATAGTATGGGCTTTATTAGCATTCTCAGCAAGTTGTAGCTATCTTGTGACTGAATCTTTTCTTTGTGCAAAGGAATTTTTGGCAGCCATATAGCTTAAGTGTACCAGCAGCATATAGGGGTATATTTATCAAAGAGTGACATTAATTAACCCTCGATATTCGACTGGGAATTAAAATCCTTCGACTTCAAATATTGAAGTCGAAGGATTTTAGCGCAAATAGTGCGATCAAACAACCGAAGGATTATTCCTTCGATCGAACGATAAAATCCTTCGAAACGAACGATTCGAAGGATTTTAATCCAACAATCGAAGGCATATCCTTCGATCAAAAAAACTTAGGAAAGCCTATGGGGACCTTACTCTTTTAAAAATCCCATAGAAATAAATGGAGAGTGGTGGAATTTCACTGTAGAGGACTGTGGCGGTCTACAACTGCACTCTTTGATAAATATACCCCAATTGTGTCTTTTTAGTGAGCTCGTCTGAAATTTGTTATCATAGGCTATAGGCAGTTCAATTGTGTATAGAGTCACACAAGTAGCGCATGTAATTCATGTTTTTTGGTACATCACTCATTATTTGTACAATGGATTACAGCCAATTTAATCAGAAAGGTTTTTGTCAAACATTAACCCTTACATATCTGCTGTGTTACATGTCAAGTAATGAGTAAACAATCAGAATACAGTGGATTGCCTATACTGAGACAATTTTGAACTCAGCAAGTAACCAAAGGCCAGTGATTGCTTCTCTACAAGTTTGCAGACAATGACCTTAAAGCTTCACCTGACCTACTCATGGCACTTTCTGTTCTTTCCAGTGGGAAGTTATCTTTATTGATGCTCTGCATTTTGATCAGTGCAATGATTAAAAATACTTTGTTTGCCAAAACCCTGCAAGAATATCATACAAGCTAATTACAAATTTGACTCCATACCTTTCTTGCAACATAATGGACAGGATGGCAGAATGACTTTGACCCAGTTGATCTTCAGCTATTTGTCTTATCAGCTTAGGAAGCAAAGCTCTCGCTAATTTTCATTTAAAAAAAACTGTGTGTGCAGAATTCAGAGAAAGTGTTAAATTATGTTAATATTCCCACAAGACAATATGCACCATATGCTTTAGGGCAAATGTGTGTCTGCAAGTACAGTTGTGGTTCCTGCAAATCAGTTGCACGTAAAACCACAATTGAAATGGCACTGGGGAAAAACACTGCAATGTGGGGAAAAAACGGCAATGTGCTGGTGCACTTTGCTCACTGCATATCTGGACATACATGTGTCCTTTTGTGTCATAAGGTATGTATACACTACAACTTAGAGAGAACACAGTTAAGACGTTATTATAGATAAAAGCCTTAAATCATAGTTAAAAGCAGAGTTTGCTCTTTTAAAGATTTACATTTAATAATATGTTCTAAAACACCAGGGGTAACTGAACATACAAATCAACCAGCTACACTGTCTGCTGATAGATGTATACAGCACAGTAGAAATTTTAAATTTAATGAATTAGCTTGAAGTGACTGGAATATTATGATTTATGACACCTAGCAACTGTGTATCATAGCATTTTACTAGATGGATGGGAAGTGTGTTGTAATGAGTTTAGGAATGAGAAAGCATCCATCAAATTCTGATACGTGTTCTGAGAAGAGACAACACACTATTTCATGTGTCACAAGTAGGGATATAGGTCAAACAAGGCACAAAAATATGATTACAACCAATTGACAGTAATTCCTAAGCAGCATGTTAATTATCCTGATTAAATGGAGTACAGTGAATGCATACATATAAACATATATTGACCTACAAATGCAAAGCAGGACCTCAGCAGATACTATTATCATTTTATTTTACATCTTAATAAATACTTATAATAAATCTAAATACGTATATCATGATATTTATAAGCAGTTTTAATCAGTAATGGCATCAGTATGAAATCGGTATTAAGGCCATCTATTTCATTTACTTGCATGTGGACTTGAGATACAGTAAATAAATATACCCTACATTTAGGGGCCGATTCACTCAGCTCGAGTGAAGGGTTCAAATTTTTCGAATGAAAAATACTTCGAATTTCGAAGTATTTTTTGGGTACTTCGACCATCGAATTGGTTAAATTCGTTCGAATTCGATCGAAGTCGAACGAAATCGAACGATTCGAAGTAAAAATCGTTCGACTATTCGACCATTCGATAGTCGAAGTACTTGCCCTTTAAAAAAAACTTCGACCCCCTACTTCGGCAGATAAAACCTACCGAAGTCAATGTTAGCCTATGGGGAAGGTCCCCATAGGCTTGCTAACCTTTTTTTGATCGAAGGATTTTCCTTCGATCGTTTGATTAAAATCCTTCGAATCGTTCGATTCGAAGGATTTAATCGTTCGATCGAACGAAAAATCCTTCGATCGTTCGATCGCAGGATTTGCGCTAAATCCTTCGACTTCGATATTCGAAGTCGAAGGATTTAAATTCGAGGGTCGAATTTCGAAGTATTTTTAACTTCGAAATTCGACCCTAAGTGAATCGGCCCCATAAAGTCCTGAAGTTATTGCAGCTTCAAACCAGTGTAATTATATATATTATATATATTGGCAAGCTGACCAGTGATTCAAATGGCAACCACATGTCAATATCTTACAGTATTAGACAGGAAAATTTTAAAAGCTAAATGCTTAAACTTCCAGAGTTGTAATTTTAAAGAACTTTGCCACCCTCTGCATATCAACACCTTCAATTATGAGGTTAACCATAAACAAATCTGAATGAGAAATATTCAGTTCATTACCTAAAACTCTACCTATTAAGCCTGGTGTTATAGATACAACAAATTTCTTCAAAAATACCACTGGGCAACATGGTACACAAATAAATAAATGTAATTATTTATTTATTCTAGTGAATTCTATACAGGAATAAACCTAAGAAACTCCCCAATAAACTGTACTTATTTAACTATATCTGCTAACATCCAATCATAATGTACGGGAAATAAGAGCAGGGGCGATCCTTGGGCTGCTGCCCCCCTCTCCCGATCCGTGCTTAAAAGTTTAGTGTCGGAGTGGGTCAAAAGGGGCTGTATCGCTAGCGCAGAAGGGCGTACTGTGCCCACACATGCCACACCTGCCCATGAAATAGCCTTTGAGTCTATTACTGACAATTACGTTTGAGCCCCTGAAATGAAGTGATTGCGTTGAAAAAGGCTTTAGTTCCTCACATTTTTATGCAATCTTTTTGTTCAACCCACTGAATTAGTCTGCAGTTGTTTCATTTAAAACAACATCTTTTTGTTCAACCTACTGAAAGTCTGCAGTTGTTTCATTTAAAACTATATATATATTTTTTTGTATATATACATATCTGGCAATAAACACGAGTTAAATTGTTTTTAATTACAAGCCAAAAGAGACTTATAAATATTATTACCTTATTACAAAAAGAGTATTAAGTACAAGCATTTGACAATCACAGAGCTAAGATCATTTAGTAAACTCGGATCAATACAAGTCCCAGACTTTTGTTTGCCTTTACATGTTCTAATCTTTTTTAATTTCTTCTTCAGTCACCCATGCATCAATAGTTATATTATTAGAATCCGGTCAATTAATAAGAAATACTTCATTAGCTTGTTCCTTGTTGTGCAGTCAGACAAAACATAACAGTTCAGAATCTCTGCTTTTTCTTTGCTCTCATCATCCTGTTGACCTCCTCTGATATTAAGGGTCCCACTCCTTCCCGCTTAATTTTGTATTACTATATGCATATTTTAAAAAAATTGGATTGATTTTACTGTTTGATGCAAAAAGCTGTTGTGACAGTTATTAAGCCTTAGCTCAAATAGCAAATAACTATTTACTCTATTTATGTTGTCTCACAAAGCTATCTAAGTATAAACAGGAGTTAATCTTACTCATCTTGAAGCCACCCACTTTTTCTATAACTTCCATGGGCTAAATTGCTCATTTTAGTAAATTGAAATGCCCATACCTGCTCCTAGCTAATTCCTAGTCTGATAGGTGTGAAAAGCACATGTTGTGGTGATAGTGGTAGAACAGGAACGTATGGGAATTTTGATGGATTATCTCAAATGTGCTGCTCATCTTTAAATAAACTTGTGATGTAATAGAGAGTTTAATTCTGAGACACTATGCATTTGGTCTCCAGTTTGGATTTCCAGCAGCTGTCCAGTTGCTAGGGCCAAATTACCCAACTAACCAAACAGTTGTGTGAGTGAAAGATTTGAATATGAATACAAGAGGCCTGAATAGATAATTAAGAAAAAATATCAATAACAATAAAATTGTAACCTCACAGGGACAGTGACACCCATTTGAAAGCTGGAAAGAGTCAGAAGAAAAAGGCAAATAATTCAAAAACTATGTATAATAAAAAATGAAAACCAAATAAAAAGTTGCTAAGAATTGCTCATTCTATAACAGGACTTAAATTATTAGAAGTAAGAAAACTGCACATGACAACCATTAGCATTTTTATCAAGGTATTCAGTCACTGGCGTAACTACCTATATAACAGACCCCACGGCTACCGGGGGGCCCGAGCAACAGGGGGGCTCGGACTGTGGAGTCTGCTGCATCATAGTCCCCTAACCCATCTTTTACCTTTAAAAAACACGAGCAGGTCAGAAGGGGGGGCCAGGGGAAAAGTACTTTATGCTGAGCACCCTCAGTAGCCCTGCCAAGTTACACCACTGAATTCAGTCCTCTTGGTATCGTTAACATTTTTTATCAATGACACTACCGTACATGGTAAATGTTAAAATTGTATATGGTTTTAGCACTTACCTCGTTCATGTTTCATCATTTTTCTACTTTCATCTTGAATTCTTTCTGAACTAATATCCTTTGACAGAAATGAAAAGCAATATCCATAGCAACTTATTAGCACATGGCACTAAGTACAAGTTTCAATATAATTATTTTTATGGTAATTTGTTGAAATGGGAACTGAAATAAAGACACAGAAGCCTATCCAATTGTTTGAGGGTGGCTGCACACACCCACTTGATCATTCTATGTTTAATTACTGTTTTCCCACACATAAATATCAAGGAATCACTGAAACAACAGAGAGTTCATTGTTGTTGGTTATGCGTAAAGGTGTACAATGTAAATAACACATTTCTAGACATATTTTTAATAATTGCAAAATGGAAACAGAATTTTTAAGGCTATATTTGTATAACCTTAATTTAAAACAAGAAGATTCTCTAGGCAGAAATGATTTACAGTTTAAGATCAAGTTCGTCATTATCAAAAAGATCCCCTGGTTCTACTTATTCTATCCTACACTTCACTTGAAAGGAAGCCTGT
The DNA here is from genome assembly GCA_038501925.1 of Xenopus petersii. NCBI lineage: Eukaryota > Metazoa > Chordata > Amphibia > Anura > Pipidae > Xenopus > Xenopus petersii. Next base: position 149,142,739 of record CM076672.1, read on the forward strand.
TTACTAAGTTGAAAGTAGTCTGTAATAAAGGAAGCCATATAGAAAAGCAAATGAAAAAGTCAGTGACTAGTCTAAATTATACAGCAAAGGGTAGGTTGACCCTGTGAGTAATCAGAACATTTCTCTGGTAAAAGATTAAAGAGCAAAAATTCCCTTGTTAGTTGTTGAAGTTATGTGACAGCTCTGTATTATAATAACCTGTGGCAAATTTGCATTCCAACTTGTTATGGTTGTATGGTTGTTTTTGTGTCAGAAATTCAAATTCCCAAAACTTAGAAAAAAAGTCTCCACCTAATAGTTGGAAATTTTTAATTTTAATTTAAAAGTGAATGGGGGATGCATTTTCAAATCTCAAGCTATTTTTCACTTCTGGTTTTCAAGAAAAAATAATTTTTCCTCACATTTTTAAGTGAACAAGCTTTCAAGAGTTTCATTTTTTTTTCTTTTATAAATGTGCACATTTGAAATGTTTTCAGATTAGAAAACAATCCTCTATTGTGTGTTTTCTATTTTAATAAGTGATACCACCATCAGTGGTATAATACTGGACCCCATAGCAAACAAGGAGCTAAAAACAAAAATGGCTAACAATTCTGTATTTCAAATGAGAAAAGCACTGCAGCAGGTCACTAGCTCACTATTTTGGATTTTGTTAGGTAAGTCAGTGACACTGCACATGCTCAATGTGTCCTGTGCAGCTGTAAATAAGCCAAGCTTAGGATTCTTTGCAAAAAACGAAGCAGAAAATAGAAGCTGATGCTACAGGGCTGATGTCAGGGGCCTATCAACTCCTAGTGGAGAAGTGCAGGCCAAGGAGGAAGCTTCAGGGCAAAGTTCAAGTTTGCGGTAACCAAAGGGATCAAGAATAAACATAATCAGGATACAGACAATAGTTCAATAGGCTGGCAGCAAAGAATCAAAGTCCAGAGTTCAGGCAAAGGTCAAAAGACCAAGAATCAGTATATAAGGGATTTAGGAAAGTCCAGAGTTCAGGCAAAGGTCAAAAGACCAAGAATCAGTATATTAGGGATTTAGGAACACCCAAAAATGCACACAAACAAATCATATAATTGGGCATTGAACCCGTGACCTTGGCGTCTTCTTATTTAAAATTTTTGCGCCAAGTGGTCAAGGCCCCAGCATCTTCCCACGTGGATCATGGGTGCCGCCATCTTGGATGTGAGCCACTGGAGATGGGAGGACTATCAGGAACTCCTGACAGCTGATTATTAAATTAAGTGCTTTGGTTTCTGAGCTGTATTATTTATTAACTGGTCTCATATGATGACATTATATTATGCATTGGTCCCTAAACTCAGGTAAGTGATAGCAGAACAGCATGTGCAGTGAATCGGCAGAAAAAAAGATGGGAAGCTACTAGGGGCATTTTGGAGACACAGATCTTTAATGCTCAATGGCTGTGGATGTGTTGGGCTGATACTGAAGTCCAAAACATAGGTAACACAAATATATTGAAATTGAGTATTTAAAAAAATGCCACTAAGCCATTATACTCCAGATTCACTAGAAGCAGCTGGACCTTTTGCCACCTCTGGGTTAATTGTCATACAGCCCTCTGCTTTCATTTTGATTTAACCTGCCAAATCTTACCAAATAAAATCAAGGAGTTTTGCCTGTTATGGAGCATTATCATCTGAAAGAGAAATTAAAATTCTAATAGCACATTCCAGTTAAGTAGCATAAATATTCAGGTGTGCACTTAGGTTAAAGATTAAAAGAAGTACATAGCTGAATCGCTCACTTTAATGTTTGGATTAGGTTGCAATTAGCAATGATTCACATTTAGCACTAGGGTTTTAATTTTAATTTACTGCAGGAGGTATTCCATTAGCTGTAATCACTGCCATTGTAATGACTCTACCTGTAATAAGACAAGTTCTCCTTCTTATCCCTACAGGCTATAACACAATAAAGTTAATGCACAGCTAATGCGACTCCCAACCTGTCTATGTCTTTGGAGGTTTATGTGTCGCGTTCTCTTAAAAAATGTTAATGAAGGTGTTTAAGTTATTAGACATCTTGTGTGGGAAGTTATTAAAGGAACATGCTATACTGAACACAAGCTTAAACAGTTCTTTGGTTTTTAAATATAAGTCTTGGAAAGTTACATTACTATTATAGCAGGAAGAAATTGCTGTAATTGATTTTTTTAGATATGACTTTAGACTCCTTTTGTATTACATGTGGGGTTTTAACAATGTGAAGACAACAGGGGTCATTTAAGATGTCTGCAGGCAGAATTGCAAGAGAATACTTCTTACTACTACTCATGCACAGAGCTCTTCGGGCAGGGGACTTGCTGTTCTCTGCACATTAAATGAGAACTAAATTTCATGTAATGTAATTGCCATATATTATGTACTGAACTTATTGCACCACCCTTAAGATTCAGAATGTTTATATCAGTTATGATTCAATCCTTCAAAGTGGTACACAGAGGGTCACCGTCATGGATTTTGTTAGGAGTGTCAGCGACACTGCACATGCTCAGTGTACTCTGGGTGGCTGTTGAGAAACTAAGCTTAGGGTTGTCACAAATCATCAAGCAGAAAAGGAGGTTCACATATAGAAGCTGATGCTACAGGGCTGATTGCATTCTGATGCAAATTGCACTGGTTTCTGCACTGCCATGTAATATGAATTTAAACTAATCACAAATCAGCTTTTTATTGTGACTTCTAGATTCAATATATGCAGTATATTATGAGTTGGTCCTTCAGCTCAGGTAACTGACAGCAGCCAAGAAGATGTGGAGCTACTGGGGGCTTACTTGAATTCACAAATCTGTGGCTGTCTTGGGCTGGTACAGAACCCCAAAACATAACAAGCAGCATTTTTAGCCTACTTAAGCTTTAGTCCTCCTTTAAGTCAAATAAAAAAAGGTGCAAGGTGCAGAGTAGTGTCAGTGGATACAGGCCAGTCCTGTTCTTACAGTCTGTCATAGGGCAGACAGGAAGTACAGAGTCCTACTGTGACCTGTTTCTGCCATCCCAGGTATTGGGTCACAGAACTCAGGTAATGCTGTATTCTTGGAGGCAGCCAGTGGCAATTGAAGAAGCAAGGAAGACTGTGAGAAGTGCAACAAAAATTACAAATTTGCACTGTTTGTTTTAATCTTGCACACTGCATTCCACTTAATATACTCTGCTTATGATATAAGCTATTTCTAAAGAAGTGCAAATGATTTGTTTCCGTTGTTTATAGCCATAACACAAATAATAACATTTATAGTTACATATGCAGTTATTAAAAAAAACAGCAAAGTTTGAATTGATGCAGGTCAGCTGTTTTCCTTGATTTAAAATTGCAGTGTGCAACATATACAACAATGTCAATATACATTGACTTTGTTGTATATGACCTATATTAAATGAAGGGCAGTGAGAAGTGAAGCCTTGCCTCATTATAGATATGACCCTGAACCTATTTGTAATCTAACATAACATTATAAACATAACACTCAGAGATCCATATGGAATATATGGCTATTAGTATGTTTGTTTTTTATGTTGTTGGAAACTTGTAATTAAGGGTGTCATGTTGAACTGTCATCCTTGCTTCTTAGTGTGCTCGATACCATTTCCATTAAGCCTATTTATTAATACTTCTGCTACAATGAGGGTGCAGAGGTCACTGAGCTGTGACTTGTACATGTTATTCATGATGGATGACAAACAGGCAAAAGCCCAAAACGTGCACGTGTGAAACATGGCTCAGAGCCTGCTGCTTATGCACTTTATCATATACTGTACCATGGATGACTTCACGGCTCATTGTGTTTTTAAAAAGTGGAGCTACAGCAAAGAATGCAGTGTTTATCATTAGAGTCTTACCCAACATAACCAAAATTCTGCATTACTTATATACCCTATAGTCTTCACAAATAATCTATAATTCTTAAATATTTTCCGAGCTTTTCTTGCCTCTGATTCTAGGGTTTTGCAACAAGATTTTCCTAAGCAGAATGCAGCACCATATTTATAAAACGTATATTTTTAGTCTATAAAAATAATTCAGCATGGAAAGCATGAGAATAAAACACATTTGCTTCTCTACTTTGCCGAGGTGGGTTACAGCAGGTTATAATAGGTTACATAATCATTACTAGTTTTCCCAAATACTTCTAATTGAAGGGGTTGTTCACATGTGGGTTAACTTTTAGTATGGTGTACAGAGTGATATTCTGAGACAATTTGCAATTGGTTTTCATTTTTTTTTTTATTTAAGGTTTTTGAGTTATTTAACTTTTTACTGTATGTATTGCACTTTAAGCAATCTGGTTGCTAGGGCCCCATATACCCCAGCAAGCATGCATTGATTTGATTTGATTAGGAGAGGGGAAATAAAAAGTAGCAATAACAATACATTTGTAGCTTTAGAGAGAATTCACTTTTAGATGGAGTTGGTGACCCTCATTTGAAAGCTGGAAAGAATCAGAAAAATAATAATTAAAAAAACTACAGAAAATAGATAATGAAAAATTGCCTAGAATTGGTCATTCTATAACATACTAAAAGTTAACTTAAAGGTGAACCACCCCTTTAATTACAGTTCTGTTATGAGATAAAATCTCCCCAAGAGCCATTCAGACCTCTATCTAAATTCTCCTTAGATCATTAATGGACCCAAACTTTAAAGACAGAATCACCAAACAGATTGTGCAATGAAATGTACAGTATATATAAATATATAATGAAAACCCTCATACACGGATATCTGTCAGTCACTTCTCTAAGACAAATCAATGTGTTGTGATGGTTTGTGGAGGATTCCCGGCAGACAGTTGCCTGTCATTGTAATGTTCAGATGCCATACAATAACAATGGTGATATTGTTTACAATTTGTGACGCGTGCCATGAATCGAAATAAGTCGTAGCAGAGCATCATATTTAATTCAGAGGTGTACTAAAATGGCAACATAACAATGACAAAGGGATCTGCTTCAAACAAGACTTCTTGCTGTACTTTCAAACCCAACCCTCAGCTTATGTAATAAAATATTTACTCATTGCTCCACGGGAACCTGTTTCATCTAGCAAGAACACAGTTTGCATATTTTAGGTTAAACATTTTCTTTATGTTCTTGCAATGTGGACTAAATACTGAAAGATCATTTAATTGCAGAACAGAGCTGCTGTATAGAAACGGCTGTACTCTACAGCCATTCCAGTGAAAAAAGTGCTGTATACAGATATGGGTCATGTTAACCAAAATGCTTGGGACCTGGGTCTTGGCGTAATTTGGATCTCTATGACTTAAGTCTATTAAAAAATAATTTAAACATTTCTTAAACAATAGGATTATTTTGCCTCTAATAAAAAGTAATTATATCTTAGTTTGGATCAAGTACAGGGTACTCCTTTATTATTGCAGAGAAAAGGGAAATCATTTTTAAAAGTTTCAATTATTTGATTAAAATGGAGTCTATGGCAGACAGCCTCACCGTAATTCAGAGCTTTCTGGATAACGGGTTTCCAGATAATGGATCCCATACCCATATTACAAAGAGAAATAGGATTCACCCCAAAAATTTAAGAAATTTGAATTAAAGGGTACAGAATTTAAAAAACAATCTAACGTTATGCATGACTCCTATTTGTCAGATCTGAGATTTGCCTTTCTCTGTAGCCTCACTGTCTGTATAATTTGATGTGACTCACTGTGGAGAAAAATTCACCTTCCATTAAAATGTTTTCTGTAGTAAGCACTCTTTGGCAAGCAGTGTAGTGTAAACATGAGTGGCTGCGAACATTTATTAAATAGCAGTGATGAATATTTCAATACCCTGGGGAAAGCAATTCACAGCTCAATCACTCAGACTGTTTTAAGTGCAGCACAGGACAATTGCACTACATCTTCCATTAATATTTAATGAGCCATTTTATTCTGTTTACCTTTTCCGTTAATATATAATTTAAAGACTTCTGACAAAAAAAAAAGAAGAAGAAAGGAGAGAACAGCAGTTATTCAAATTTTAACAAAACTCTGGTGAGCGGAGCATATTTATTTAAAATTTACTGCTCAATAATTTAATACCAGAAACAGAAGAACTCTGCTCCTGTAATTCCGCCATTGAGCAACATAACTGTTCATTTTTATATAATTTTATTTCTATTATCAGTTATATATTCTACGGTGCTGTACTTTTAAATTAACTCAGCTAACTTTAAGTATATTTTTGTACAATGAATGAACACTGCTTCATAAAAGGGAAATCATTTTTATATGTAATGTACAAGTCAATGCTATTTAAAAGAAAATGCCTTGATAAGGTCTCAGGTATAATACTATTTAATCTGGATATTCAAAATGAATTGTGATTAGTGCTAAAGTGTCTGTTTACAATTCTGACTATTTGAGCCAAATCCCACCATGTAAAGCCCAGCCATGTCCAAACACCACCCATGTTCCAGTAAACCCTTTTTATGTAAATCTGTTAAGTAGCTGTATGCTTTTTCCTGGTATATATATAGCACCCACACACTTCCGCAATGCTTTACAGAGATTATACATCAATCATATCCATCCGTCTCTGCTCTAATGGATTTTATACTCTAAGGTCACTATGACAATAACACACAGCAGGGCCAATTTTATCAGGAACCAATTGACCTGCCTGTATGTTTTTGGAATAACACTCATAGCACTTGGAAGCCGTCAAGATAAACGTGAATACAAGAGAGGTTTTTGTGTACAATTGAATAGAATGCACTACAAGGTAAAATAGGGTGTTTGCTTCAGTAGCTCTAATGCCTTTATATAAATAAACATATACTGTATGTAATATGCCTTGGAAGCTGCAATGCAAGATTCTGAAAAGTGGCTGGCTTACTTTAAAAAAGCCAGTGGGTGATAAGATATTTCAAATTCAATGACTCAAAGGTCAGTGATATTTTAGAGCTAATTGAAAAAGTAAATATGACCCTGGCGCAAAGCTGCATTTAGAAGGGGATAGGGAAAAGTACCTTGATTATCCATGATTATCATGATTTTTTTTAGTTTACTTTTTATTTCTAAATTACACTGTTTACATTGCAAATAATTCACTCAATCATATAAAATATTATTCTTGAACCAATAAATGTATTTTTTTAGCTGTAATATTGGTGTGGAGTCAGCCATATCACTGCATTGTGCCTGATTCTGAGCTTTGAAAAGGAGCCATCACTTCAGACTGGAACTGCCAATTACCCTAGCAACCAAGCATTGGTTTGAATAAGAGACTGGAATATGAATAGGAGAGGGTCTGCATAGAAAGATGAGTAATAAAAAGTAGCAATAGCAATACATTTGTAGCCTTACAGAGCATTTGTTTTTATATGGGTCAGTGACCCCCATTTAAAAGCTGGAAGGAGTCAGAAGAAGAAGGCAAATAATGAAAAAAACTATAAAAAAAAGTAAAAATGATTAACCATTCTATAACATATTGAAACTCAAAGGTGAATCAATCTTTTTAGGTAGAAAGCTTCTTGTTTCCATTGAATCTTTGTTTTTGTGATAGTTGTCCCTGAATTGTTACCATAATCATTGTAGTCATATAATGCTTTGAGTTTCATTTTCCCAAAATGAACGATTCATTTATAATGGCACAAAATAATGGATCCAGTAGTGGGCTTCATGCAACATATTGTACTGAAACAATTGAAGATTTCTAGAAGACTGAAGATTCTAGAGAGAGAGATTTTCTAGGTAAAGTAGGCCAGCATGAACCCTGATTATAACCAATACAGATAATTGGATGAAAAGGAAATAATATATAGAAGTAACTGTGGACTACTATAAAACAAGCCAATCTCTCTCTGCCTTATTCCTTGTGTGAGCTAATAATAAATCTTTCTTAAAATTTAGAAAACAGAGTCCCTCAAATTGGGCATAAACTAGCGATCGCTGCTCCAAAAAATTAGCGTAGCTCACTCACACCTAATCCACGATGACAGGTACCAAGCTTCAGGGTTCGCTGCCACTTTAAATAAGCATGATAGTAGTAAAGGGGAATGCATTCACCGAATAGGATGAGTGGACCCGGGTGTATCGCCCCAAACCCATAGTTGTAGATGAGATGCACTTGAAGACAAAATTTGGTAAGCACTCTGTGATTCACTCATGTGTAAAAACAATAAACTTTATTTCAGAACGTGTTGATGGCTGACGTGTTTCATATCCACGATACGTAGTCAAAGGCAACTGTGGACTACTGTCTATGATAGTGATTACATTATTATCTAGTGATTGCACTGGCAGTGGCACTAGTCCTGATTATTTTATGAAAACCCCAATGTAGCGGCAGCTGAACTAATAATGATTATTAGAGATTAAAGAGATAAGTAAGAATGGACTCATTGTTTTTATAAGGTGCTATGGAGGATATGCAGCAAATTATATTTGCATTAAAAATATTGCATGGTTAATCCACCTGTTTGCATATTTATTATGCTGTTTCTTCCCATTCACTAAACCTTTCAGTTAAGCATTATTGTAATTTTGGTCTTCATAATATGATTTGCAACTTTTTTTCTATGTAAATAACATAAAAGGTACATTTATATAGCCTTTGTAAGGATTTGAACACTTGGGATTGGGGTTGCTGGACTTTCAGGGCACAGTTGGTGCATTTACCAAGTGAGCCACTGGAGGATGTTTGGGCTATCCTGATCCTGTATTATTGTTGTTCTGTATTCTGTCTGTTTCTAGTTTGTCTCCTCCCTGGTCTCCTCCCTCCTCGTTTCCTTCACGTGTTTTGTATTCTCTAATCATTTGCCCTTTATAAACCTGACCCTGTTTGTTCCTGTGATTCCTTGTTCCAAGTTCAGTGTTCCCAAGTTCCAGAGTCTTGTTCCTGTGGTTTTGTTCTAGTTTTTCATTGCCTGCCTGGTAAAGACTTTATTTTGACTTTTCATCTGATTTTGACCTGATTTGTGTTCATCTTCAGTTCCATTAAAACTTGTGAATTCCCCATGCTTGCTCCAAGTGTTTGCGGCTATTTCCCTGGGCTTCTACCACACCCACTATCTGGTGTGAGATCAACTCCCGTAATAGCGGCTTCCCGCTGTGAACATTATAGCTTCACTGCAGTCCTGTGAATGAAAACAGGACCCTGGAAATAATGCATTACATTTTGATTACCATCAAAATGACTCCATTATTTAACACCACCAGAGCAGAGCTTTTCAGGCATCACCTGCATTTATACCCACAGTGGTGGTAAAATATATATATATATATATATATATATATATATATATATATATATATATATATATATATATATATATATATATATATATATATATAGGAATATTTAAAAATATACACAACAAAACCCAATAGAAATAATTCAAGCAGGATATAGGTAGAATTGTGTTTTGCAGGGTCTGTAGCCTGTATACAAATCATGGTGCAATGGGCTGGGGTTTTTTTATGGAAGTAGGCATAACCATTAAAGTGAAGTAAACTCAATTCATATTCACAAAAGTCTGATTCCATAATGAAAATTGCAAGTACTGGTTTAAATGAATATTTCACTGTATGCCCTAGATATGCTGCATCATTCACTCTTATGCTAATAAAAACCTCATCGCCAGTTCTGCTTAATGTGGGGGTACCACAAGGTTCTGTAGTTTGTTCCTTCTTATTCTCCCTATACATTTTCTTTGGGACATTTAACCCACTCATTTGGCTTTAAATATAACCTGTATGCTGATGATGATATCCAAATATATTTATCAAATCCTTCATTAACAGCTGAAACTGAGACTCAAATTTTTAACTGCCACCTAGCAATCTCCAACTGGATACAATTCCTTTCAAACAGAATAACACAAACTGAACTGATGATCTTTCCACCTAATCCTGGTCCTACTCCCCCATTTACTTGTTTTACTAATAGCAAGCTCATTAACCCTGTCAATTCAGTTCATTATCCCTTTTGTTCACAGCTAACAGCTAAGACACTCATCCATGCTCTCATTCTATCTCACCTAGACTACTGTAACTGTTCTCTCTAACTCCTATATCTCCCGCTACAATCTGTGTTTAGTTCTGCTGCGAGAACCCTCCTCCTCCTCTCATCTAAGAGAGAACAGGCACTTCCATTCCTAAAATCCTTATAATGTATTCTTTATCATGTCCTCCCATAAAGTAAAGAATAATTGTTTAACATATGTACATACTTCATTATAATGCCTAATTGTCTTAATGAGAATTTTATGAATCCCCCCCCAAGTGTATAGCTTTTTAATGGGTGCAAATGGGCTCATTATTGTGCGTTGTGATTGCCCTTACCTTTTATAAATGAGCCTTTGGGTGTAAAAGAGTAATTGTACTGTATACCCTCCTGATAAGGGTGCTATAATGCAAAGCATCTGTCACATGTATCACATTCATATACTGATAAATAGTTTAACCTAAAATAGTCTACAAATGAATTCCATGAAATACATTGTACAATTCCCAGCAGGGGAGTTGCTAATCCAGTTTTCCTGGCCTTCTAGGAAATCATATTGCTCACTGAATCAATTACAACTATAAATAAAATCATAATTCTTTCTGTAAGGTCATCCAAACTATTTCTGAGGCACACTAAAGAAGCACAAATTATTTTCTTTTATTTTCTTTGTACTGATTGACCTTGCATCCTAAGTTTTTGGTGTGCTAAAATACCCAGAAGGGTTCATTTACAAAGGCAAATACAGTGCTCAGCACACCAATAACCATGAAAACACCATGTTTTTATTTACCCACGGTGCAGTATTTCCTCAGAATTCTAGTCTTCTACTTTTCTGTTATTGTTTGGGAAGCTTTGTTGTTAAGGGGTAATAACATTATGAGAGGGGATGAAAAAGCATGTGACAACCAATTTTGCGGCATTGGTAGCTAAGGCAAGACTTAATGCTAAATCTATTAAAGGGACAAAATACCCGCTTTTTCAACTTGCGTTCATTGAATAGGGCTTGTGCTGAGCATACATTATACATTTGCCTATCGTTTAATCATGATAATCATGATAGTGAGCTTGAGTTTTTGTTAGCAGGAGTCCATTATACAGGGATTATCTGTGCACTGGTAATGTTGGTATCTAAATCACAAGGACCAAACATGGAGCAGCTTCAATTTCTTTGTTTTGTGATTAAAAAACAGGCAAAATATATATTCAGTATAAGTGCTATTCAGTGAGTTCATGTTGAATAGGTGATGGGTATAGTGTCCTTTTAAAGGACCAGTAAGAACAGAAATTTAAAAATATTTTGATTTAGCCTGATTCACAGTTAATTTACATCCTTAAAATGTAAATATTATTTCTTTATACTTGAAAGATTATAACCTAAACAAATCTCAGCTTGTTTTGGCAGGATATTAAAAGGGTATATTTACTAAGGGGTAAAATGATACCATTAGGGTCAGATTTACTCATCAACCATCTGTCATTTGGGCAGCTGACATGTGGCATCTGATCACACTCATTCTTTCAGCAGTTGAACACACATAATGGTCAAAGCTGCCCCTTTAGACTCGTTTTGAAAATACCACTTTCACAACTTGATAAATAAGCTAGGGATGCACCGAATCCAGGATTCGGTTCGGGATTCGGCCAGGATTCAGCCTTTTTCAGCAGGATTTGGATTCGGCCGAATCCTTCTGCCTGGCCGAACCGAATCCGAATCCTATTTGCATATGCAAATTAGGGACGGGGAGGGAAATCATGTGACTTTTTGTCAGAAAACAAGGAAGTAAAAAATTTTTCCCTTCCCACCCCTAATTTGCATATGCAAATTAGGGTTCGGATTCGGTTCGGTATTCAGCCGAATCTTTCATAAAGGATTCGGGGGTTCGGCCGAATCCAAAAAAGTGGATTCGGTGCATCCCTAAAATAAGCCCCTACAAAATTCTGTATGACTGAATAGAAATTAAATGGTATAGATATATGGATTAGATTATATATAGAGCTGTGAATATTCCCTCTGACAAACTAGGTATATTTTCTCCCTTTGATAATTAAACTATAACATGTTAATGCTGTATAGGTATTTTCATGTCCTGGTGTTACTGGCGTTTTAAACTACTAATTGGTCCTTTGTACCTATATTTCCATTTGCACCTTGCAGCCTCAGCCTTTTGAAGAACAAATCAGGCTGGAGCAATCAAAGTACTGTACCAGGTCAGCTCTTACAGGTCAGTTACAATATAATAATAAATTATATTGATTACATTTGTGTAATGTTAGATGCAATATGCACATTTATCTCACCTGGAAGAAAGATATACACTTTACAAAAGAGTGTAGTAAATCATAGAGATCACAGCTGTTAAATAAAATGTCTGGCAAAAGGTTCATATTTGCATAGTTAAAGTATTCCTGTTAATTCTTCTATATGAATGAAAGTATTCCAGTCTTCATGAATAGTTCAATAGTTTTAAGTCAAGTACAATGCACCTTACACTAGCTACAATGGCCATTTCAACAACAGTTTAAAATCAAATATTATTAAAGAAATGGAACCTGTTATTTAGAATGCTTGAGTTTTCAGGATAACTGATCTTTCCGTAATTTGGATCTTCATATCTTATGTCTACTAGAAAATCATGTAAACCCAAATAGGCTAGTTTTGTTTCCAATAAGGATTAATTATTTCTTTATTAGTGTCAAGTACAAGCTACTGTTTTTTTTTATTACAGAGAAAAGGGAAAGCATCTTTATAAATATCTAAATATTTTGGATTATTAGCATAAAATGGAGAATGGCTTCTATGGGAGATGGACGTAATTCGGAGCTTTCTGGATAACGAGTTTCCAGATAATGGATTCAATACCTGTAATGCCAAAAAAGAAGAGGACTCCTGTGTATGAATTTAAACAAGGCTAACACCAACTAAGATGTATTGGCATATATGGATAATGTATGGGTGCATATAGGGTGTATACATTGACAGATGAAGTGATTTGCAGTTGCACTTATTAATAACAGATCACTCGTGTAAGAATGACTCCTTTGTGGCTTTTGAAGGCTGTAAAGAACAAATATCAATATAATGATCAGATAGTGTGTGTGGGGGGGGGGGGGGATGTCACCAGAAATAAAATTAGCCATTCTGCAATGAAATAAATGAGCAACCTGAAAGGCTGATACTGCAAGTCTTGGCATTTAAATTATACTGATGTTTTGGGGCTGATCCTATATTATTGAATCGTGTCAAAAAATAATCTGTGAACCCCCTACACTTTGCAATGCTTCTGAGGCTTGCTTTGATATTACTATTGCTTGATACCCACCCACACTATTGTTTTATTCCCATACTAAAACATCAGTGCTGTCAGGCCCAACCCATCATATCTGAATGACCAGAACAGAATGAGCTTTGCAAGTTGCTCTGATAACACAAACATGCCAATTAGGACTTGCTGGTCAGAGCAAATGTAACTTGTGGGTCATACTCAATATAGTATCTACTTTAGAGTATAAGTATCACTTAAATAAATAGAGACACAAAAACAGTCATCCATGAGAATATTATCATAGATCAATAACTGCTAATAGCTGCTTTAAAAGAAAACGGTACAAGAAGAAAGAAGGCAAGAACACGTATAAACATACAGTTGAATAAAAATAGCCTAAACAAATGAGGATGTTACATGCCTGAAAGTATTAAAGCTTGGCACTTTCTTCTCCCTGGGGGTAATTGCAAATTCAAAGATTTTGGATGCTTGGAGAAACAAATAAGTTACAGAGGGAGCATATGGTCTCATTCACAGCCAGCAACGAAGGTTGATGTTATTTGCAACCATCTGCTTAGAAGTTGAAACTTGTTTTTTTTTTTTTGGAATTTAAATTGATTTGTACATTTAGTAAAATAATACAAGGCATCAAAGTATAGTAACATTTTTCTCTGATTGGTGCATTTGCCTTTGGTTAAAATCAAGTAAAGAAAATGAGTCTAAACAAAAGCCCTTACGTTGGATATGATATACTAAGCTATACTATTCCTGCCATCAATTGTATTTGCTTCTTGTACCTTTGCAGTCTAAGCTGACAGCCAACATGCTAGCTCCAGTCAGTGCTAAATTAAAGAACATTCAACTCCCTACTTGACAATCCAATTTAAAATGATACCGTTGTCGCTTCCAACACTATATCATTTCCAGCTACATTAGCCTGAGATTCATTCTAGGTGACATAATTCTTGCTGAAAGTGAGAATGAGACACTTTTTAGGCTTCAGTGCTTTTAAACAAAAACAAAACAACTTCGTTTTTTTTAAAACTCAGATTGTTAACATAATGCAAACAATTCCTTTTTATTGGTAATCTATACCATCAGCCTCAGCATAAAAGGCTTAATAAGTGGTTCCTTGGAGGATATACCTCATTTTCCTGTGGATGAACACAATATTGTTTGAAAATAGAAGCACAGCTGTCATAGCAGCTGTCACACACAATAATCATGACAGTGACAAATAGGTATAATTAGTCTGTCCGGAATACCTAGCATAACATGCTTAGTAGGCATTATCACACTTTTAACACTCTGCCTGTATCAGCTATATTTATGAATTTAAGATAGTAGAATCTAGTTAGACAATGGAAAAGGAATGATAATGCCCTACATACTGTGAAACTGTGAAAGCATCCATCACAGTATATATATATATATATATATATATATATATATATATATATATATATATATATATATATATATATAATCTCTTGGAATTTGAGGCAGCATCTGAATTATTTTACCTGTGCATCCTTTAGCATTGCCTGTGCCTGAATTAAATGCCATTTATTCACTAAGTCAATCACCGTTAAAACTCCTTGTTTAAAGGGTCAGTAACAGCGATAATATTGTTTTTATAAAATAATACATAAATGGTAGTTTGTTTGGCAAGTAAAATATGGCTTTGCAGTAGTGCTATTTTACATGAGCATGTTATTTGTGTATACTATGATATTAAAATATTCAGTCGTCCTCAGCATTGTCATCATGCGTTGAAACTCCTATGTAAACGTTAACGGTGTGCAAATAAATTTGACCTCATTGTCTTAACCCACTCGAAAAAAGCAGCTGCACTCAATGATATTTTTAGTGACCCTTCTCAGCTTTCTCAAATGTGGTTTTAGTGTTGCACAGTGCAATTAGTGCCTTCCAGTGGTCTCTTGAGGACTGTTTCTTTTCTTGGCTGGGCTCTGTTGTGCTATACCATTCACTGGCTTTCAGAATGATTTACCCTATGTGATTTGATATGTGAGACACATGTACTCATAATGATGACTGATACCACAGTAAGACAGGGTATTTTTTAAAGGTAATTTAATAATATTTAATGAATCCATTGCATGGCAGATGCTGACCATTTGTTTGGTTGTACATTGTATGGCTCTGTGTGCCATCTGTCTTCTTGATTTCCAGTTTTACATCCTGCTTGTCCTGATATCTTGCTCTTGATTTCTGTATGTCCTTGGACTGTTTCATACAAATTCCACTGACCTCTGACCTCTTGCCCAACCATGTGTCTGCCTAACAGTTTCCTTCTGGTCATTGGTCCTATGCAACAGAAGCATGAAGACACATTATAGCCCTAGGGGAATACCTGACTCATTCATTTAATGGATGTAACTAGGGAATCCAATCTAAAGCCAAAGGAGACAGTTACAGGCAGATGGATGCTTATCCCAAAGGTAATCTCCCATTGACAGCATAGACAATTCTGAGATCCTTAAAATCAATCCTCCAGGACTATATAACAACAACTCTGAAAAAGCTCTAATACAGTTAAACGTAATGCTCCAGTTACTTGTTATGGATTCATGTGACAACCGGCAGAGTAAAGCATGACAGCTTGAAGCCTTTGTCTATTGTGTACTCTTGTGGAATAAACTTCTTAAACCAAGGTACTACAATCCACTGATAGTATCAGATTGATAATACAAGGACAAACTGTGTGCATAGAATCTGTTAGTTGGGAAAGCACAGTTGGGAAAGCAAATCTACCATTTTCAAATTCAACTGTATACTAAATCCTCCACAAAGATTTGACCAAAATCTGAGCTGATGCCTAGGTTGCATATTAAAATGTCAGAAAGAGCAAATAATTGCATAAACTGTAAACAGAACTGTATCTCATTTAGTCATTTAGAGCTTTAAAAATTCATGCTATTAAACATGTGTCTTGTTTTTGCTGAACACTAAGGATTCTGCTGAAACCAAAGTGGTGGGATTTGGCAGAGTTTGTATTACTGTACATGTATGGATTCCAATAGCTTTCCTCACTGATTTACTATGCAATATAAAACAAAGGGATTTCTCAAATATTCCATCCTGACCCTTCAGAGGACCCTATGGAGATGGTGTCCATCATCTTCTGAAGAGTATCAATAAAGAAGAATATCTTGGCTGCACCTGTACTTTGACAGCACTTGGGACTTGGGTTTTTTTTTTCATAATTTGGAACTTCATTCTTTAAATCCGCTACAATTCACTGAAATACCAAATAAACCCAATAGAGTTGTTTTTTTCACAAATGAGGATCCATTTTATTGTAGTTGGAATCAAGTACAAGGTTCTGTTTTGTCATTACAAAGAAAAAGGAAACCAGTTTTAAAATTTTTAAATATTTCATTAAAATAGAGTCTATGATAGATGAACTTCCCATAATTTGGAGATTTCTCGATAATGGGTTTCCGGATAATGAATCCTATACCTGTTACATTTCTTTCCTTATTAAACCAGGGATGTCTCAAGGGTAGAGGGGACAAGAAATTTAATATTGAGAACAGTGCTGAGCCAGTGCGACCCGGCCGGCCACCACGCTCCCTTCCATGCTCGCACGTGCTCCCCTCTGTGCACGCACCTCCCGGAACGCAGTGTATGCACACATGTGCAGAGCACTGGAGGGAAGGGCAGGGGAAAATGCTGGATGGCAGAGCACCGGAAGGAAAGGGACAGTATCGAACATGGACTAGGGGTAGGCAGAAGACAGGTACCTGCCCAGCCCCCCCCCCCATTCTGGCCCTGGTGGAGAACTCCAGCACTATTCACCAACATGTCTTCCAGTTATGAAAGATTGTGTGCTTCATGCAGCATGTCAAATTCATGTCACAAGATTTGCTTAAAAGAAAACTTTACCCCCAAAATGAATACTTAAGCAACAGATAGTTTAGATCATATTAAGTGGCATATTAAAGAATTTTACCAATCTGGAATATATATTTAACTAAATATTGCCCTTTTTCATCTTTTTCCTTGAGCCACCATTTCATGATATTCTCTGTGCTGCCTCAAAGATAACCTAACAAGAAATAATACACATTTTAGTGTGGGAGTAAAACACAGAACCTTGTCTTTTAATTGGCTCATGTATTTTTTGTTTGGCTTGTTTGTGTGCACCATGAATCCTAGGATTCCAGGGGGCAGCCCTTATTTTTTTAAATTGCCATTTTCTATTTTGGATTTCCCAATGGCACATACAAATATATTATTATCAAAATAGTTTATTTACATGAAGCAGGGTTTTACATATGAGCTGTTTTATGCAATATCTTTTAATAAAGACCTATGTTGTTCACGGGTATAGTTTTCCTTAATCATGTAACAAAGCTTGGGGTGTGCGTTCTGTTCTACCATAAGTTGACTGCAATAATAGACAACATTGTATAATAACACAGGGTTCACACAACAAAAACAGGCACACATTTAATGACCTGTTGAGTTTGCATAGATTCCTGGTAGACTCTTTGCTGTTAGTGTTAGTCCCCTGTTGCTGTGTGTATGCCTAAACCAGATGCCTTACAAATTCCTCCATTTTGATACAATTTTATGTCTATGGAAAAAAATGTATGAGTTTACAAGACCGAAAGAGAATTTTATTGAAGTCCAGATACTCACAGCAAACTTAAAAGCAGATACATTTCAAACATTATAAAGAAAGAACTGCAGTCTCCGTGGAAAATAAACTGTGATGGTCATATCTTGGGTTTAAACCATACAGGTAACAGGTGTTCCTCAACAGTACAGGATTTAATAGGAATTTCCTTAATTGCAGATTTTCAGATTACTGCATTACCAGCTAATACTGGAGTTTTGCTTTCTTTCCCCCACAACTTTGTTAAAAACATAGACAATATGAGTAAACGGAGGGCACACCAAATTCCAATAAACATAGGTAAATATTAAATATGAGGTGCACAACAAACCATGAGTCGCCCCTACCGAGCGACCAAATATAACGATTACAGAAAATTGGGTCTGCACACTCAAAAAGAATTTACGACTCAGGTGGTGAAATTTAAGATATGCTTTACTTAGTAAAAACAGACAATAACATCGTTATCACAGCGAACAAAAAAAGAAAAAAAGAAAAAAACATTTCACATAGTCATGATATACATACCACCCTTAAGTACAGAAAAGGCAAAAAAGGAATACAAGTGGCGGATACACCTGCCTAAATGAGAATGACCCCAACGTTTCGGCAAAATAGCCTTTGTCAAGGGGATTCTGATGTGTAGCCGAATGAGTAGCAGAATAAATACCCTCTCCAAAGACGCGTCCGTCCCTATTTTTCGCGCGCTACCCGAATTTCCGGATCTGTGACGTCACATCCGCCTACGTCACTTCCGCCGACTATGCGTCCAGCGTAGTGACGCGGCTCCCTAAGCTATCATTGTCACGGGTAAGAAAATCACGCGGGAACAGACGTTGTAACAACTGGGTGCTTTGAACATACGCAATCGAGATTACCTCACATGTCACGCCGTATCCTAGCAACCCCAGCATTTCGTCAGGAAATGGGAGACCGGACAAAGGACTAATTCTTATAGCAAACCAACATCACCTTAAACATTTATATTAGATACACCTTCACTACCAAAATACTCAAACACCCCACGTGTTACAACATTAAAATATATTATATAGTCCATGACCTCAGCCTGTGTGTAAAATGGGTTTTACTAAGTGTTCTGATGTTTGTGTAATTTATTGTATATATGTTAGATTTTAATTTTCTGAATACCGTTATTCTTCCAGATTGTACAGGATAATGGGGACGGATCCGGATTGGGGTTACCTGAATCTAATTACGAATAATACAATCATCTTTTAATGGACCTGACAATCGGCATGCTAACTTTTATAATTGGATTGGGACGGTCCATGGTGATGGTTTATATATAATGATTTTGCTAAGGACATCACTTTGGTGGTTGATTTGCAAAGGACACTTTATTTAGATGAATTGCAATATACATATTTATTTGATGAAATACTAAGAATGATTTTTATATGTTGCATTAGGCACTTGCACTTTATTTATTGTTGTATAAATTTATTTGCACTGTCACTTTAATGCACTTATCTGTACTGGTATAATATAGCTAAAGGAATAATTGATAGGTGCATTATATGCTGTATGAATCGATTAGCACTGTCACTTTAATACACCCAATTTTATCATTTTATTATGATATGACTATATAATATATTTTAATGTTGTAACACGTGGGGTGTTTGAGTATTTTGGTAGTGAAGGTGTATCTAATATAAATGTTTAAGGTGATGTTGGTTTGCTATAAGAATTAGTCCTTTGTCCGGTCTCCCATTTCCTGACGAAATGCTGGGGTTGCTAGGATACGGCGTGACATGTGAGGTAATCTCGATTGCGTATGTTCAAAGCACCCAGTTGTTACAACGTCTGTTCCCGCGTGATTTTCTTACCCGTGACAATGATAGCTTAGGGAGCCGCATCACTACGCTGGACGCATAGTCGGCGGAAGTGACGTAGGCGGATGTGACGTCACAGATCCGGAAATTCGGGTAGCGCGTGAAAAATAGGGACGGACGCGTCTTTGTAGAGGGTATTTATTCTGCTACTCATTCGGCTACACATCAGAATCCCCTTGACAAAGGCTATTTTGCCGAAACGTTGGGGTCATTCTCATTTAGGCAGGTGTATCCGCCACTTGTATTCCTTTTTTGCCTTTTCTGTACTTAAGGGTGGTATGTATATCATGACTATGTGAAATGTTTTTTTCTTTTTTTCTTATTTTGTTCGCTGTGATAACGATGTTATTGTCTGTTTTTACTAAGTAAAGCATATCTTAAATTTCACCACCTGAGTCGTAAATTCTTTTTGAGTGTGCAGACCCAATTTTCTGTAATCGTTAAAAACATAGACAGCCTTGATTTCCCAACCCACAAATAAACCTCACTATATAAACTCACTGGTTGAGAATATATTACAAAACCTGCCCCAGAGGATGGAGAATTGCCAGCACATCCAACCATTCAGTCATTTCCAGTACCAGCAACAAGCACTTATGCTATACAGCTATGGGACCTGTTATCCAGAATGCTCAGGACCTGGGGTTTCCAGATAACAGAACTTTCTGTAATTTGGGTCTTCATACCTTAAGTCTACTAGAAAATCGTGTAAACATTAAATAAACCCAATATTCTGGTTTTGCTTCCAATAAGAATTAATTATATCTTAGTGTGGATCAAGTACAAAGTACTGTTTTGTTATTACATAGAAAAAGCTAATGATTTTTAAAATTTGGATTATTTGCATAAAATAAAGTCTATGGGACTGTAATTAAGAGCTTTCTGGATAATGACTTTCTAGATAACAGATCAATACCTGTATAATAATTTTCACAGAGTAGCACATTAACCTGAAACAGATTAATGTGTTAGGTGATAAATTTATTGACTAGTGATGGGGGAATTTGCGCCGTTTCGCTTCGCCAAAAAATGAACGAATTTCCCACGAAATTCACGAAATGGCGAAAAATTTGGCGGCGAAACACGCAAATTTGCGCCTATCGAATAAATTCGCCCATCGCTATTATTGACTATCACTGCCGTTAAATTTCAGTTCCCATCAGCCCCTGTCAACTAAGGCTATGGGCACACAAGGCATTTTGTCCTCCTGAATAGAAACCACTCCAATCCAGATGCTTCTAACAAAACTCAAGATAGGAAACTCCTATTTGAAGGCTTGATACATTGATACTGAACCTTTAGGCTGGTTTAATAAGTTCAGTATATAAAATATGACATTTCTAGCCATATTCATTTGTAGGGCTTAGTAATTTAAGTTTTTAAAGTTAAATCAAATTTGCAACACACAACACAACTTAACTAAAATAATGTCCAATGTTCCAAGCCCAATAACTTTAATTTAAGCACATGTGATATATACCATTTGCTGTGGAATAGCCATTTCTAGTTAACTGGCTAGAGTAGGGGGAAATTTGACATTGATGGGTGTGTCATCCAGACACAAAAATCTGTATAATAAAAGTCCTTTTCAATATATCACGTGTGCTTAAATTAGAGATATTGGGCTTGGAACATTGGACATTGTTTTAGTTAACTTGTGTTGTGTTTTGCAACACAACTTAACTAAAACAATGTCCAATGTTCCAAGCCCAATATCTCACACGTGATATATACCTTTTGCTGTGGAACAGTCATTTCTAGTTAACTGGCTAGAGTAGGGGGAAATTTGACATTGATGGGGTTTTTTTAAAAAAACAGCATATATAGATGGGACAGTGCTTATACAATAAATTACGAATTTTCCTGAATATATGCTCTGCATTTTAGTAATGCTCTTATTTTAAACCAGGACTATTCTGCAAATAAAAGCTGCCAGTAACTCAATATAAAATCAATATTTTCATCGTCAATACTAAAGTACATTTTACCACTGAATATTTAAGGTTTAAAGTGGACCTGTCACCCAGACACAAAAATCTGTATAATAAAAGTCCTTTTCAATTTAATCATGAAATCCAATTTCTATTTTTTATTAAAGCATTCATAGCTGTTGTAAAAATCTCAGCTGTCAATCAAATATTGTCTGCCCCTCCTCTATACCTTAGGCATAGAGGCAGGGAAGACAATTACTTTCACTTTCCATTCAGCACTTCCTAGAAGTCACTGCTCTCCACACGTTATTCTTTTTGGGAGAAAGGTCCCCTTTAATAAAATAATCCATTAGTAGGAATACTGCAATTTCTAAATAAGAATCGCTGTCTCAACAAATCGTTTGTTGAAGAACAGTATAATTAATTTCTTAAACGTAATTATCATTATGTATGTTATACGCATGCCATTTCAAGATTTCCTGCTAACTTTATTACAACAAATTGTAATTAGGAACAGTGGTAACTATATGTTACTGGGCCCCACAGCAAATTAATTTTATGGCCCCCAACATATCCAGAGGTTGTCCTTTTTTTATCAATATATATTAAAATGAATTAGGGCTTCATGGGGTTCCTGCACCTCCTGGCCCCTCTTGCAGCTGCAGGGTCTGTTCCTCTGTAGTTACAACATTGATTAGGAAGATTATCTTATTGAAAAGGCAATCTGAATCTACTTCCTGCTTTTCAGCGCTCTTGCTTTCCACTCATTACCAGGCAGTAACCAATCAGTGACTTGAGGGAGGCCACATTGCTTTTGAATCTGAGCTGACTTAAACTGGCCATAGATGTAAACATTTTTAAAATATCCAATCGTTATTGTGAGACCACGATTATCTCAAAATGATTGTTTAAATGTACGATGTGTCCATCAACTAAAAAGACCATTTCAAGTGATATTGCCACCAAAACTGAAGAGTAGCTGCCTGCTTGGCCCTGCATAGATAGATTGCACTGGGACCGATAAAGATTTTTAAACATGGCCAATCAATTTTCTACCAGATGTCGGCTGAAAAATCGTAAGATGTTCGATCGTTAGAATCCCACTAACCGCACGATAATTTGACCGATTGGTTGGACTGCACTGAAATCGGTCATTCGCCAAAGAAGAATCGTTGCGTATATGGGGACCTTAACTGAACAGTTATGTCCCATGTGGCCCCTCTATTTACCCAGTTTTTATTTTTACACTGAACTGTTCCTTTAAGGCTTCTAAAGGCATTTTAAAGGGACAGTATACCCCTCGTTCAACATAAGTTCAATGAATAGGGCTTGTGCTAAACATAAATTGTGTCTATTGTTTTAATTGCACACAAATCTATGATTTTTGTTATTTATTAAGATAAACAAGACAAACAAGGAAACGACAGATACTCCATGTTTGACCCTTGCAAGGTAGATAATTAGATTACCAGTGTACAGATAATCCCCCTGTATAATGGATTCTTCTATCAAAACAAAAGGGTTAGGGAAGTGTTGTATACTGGTAATCTCATTAACACCCTTGCATGGAATCAAACATTGAGATTTAACATGATTAAAACAATAGGTAAAAAGGATATTCAACAAAGTTCTATTCATTGCACTTTTACTGATCTAGGGGGTATGTTGCCTCTTTAATTTTAAAAATCAACAG
Organism: Xenopus petersii; assembly: GCA_038501925.1. Taxonomy (NCBI): domain Eukaryota; kingdom Metazoa; phylum Chordata; class Amphibia; order Anura; family Pipidae; genus Xenopus; species Xenopus petersii. The sequence continues at coordinate 149,166,098 of CM076672.1, forward strand.
GATTGTTTCCCCATCAACACAAATTAATGCTAGCTTGGTAAATACCAAGTACAAGGTAACTCAGCTCATTTATGAAGATAGGGCAAAATGCAATAGGTGAAAATAATTTTTGTACCTTGTCTCCAAGGGATTTGCAGAAATGTCCAGAAGCTTAACTCTTTTTTTTCCAGAATTATGTTCCTTACCCTAATAACCAAAGGAGCAGATTTGAAATAAAAAGATGAATCATAGAATCTGGAAAAGCAATAAAAGCCCTTTAACATTGAACAGGGAGAAATGGAGAAGATGGCTGCAGCAAAGTAAATTGATACACTGTGCTTATAAAATAATTGCAGTAGGAAGGTAAAGGAGGCTTGGTTGGACCAAGGTGAAACACAACCACCTTCAGAATATAAATCCTGGTGGGCAGACATACAGCATTCAATTATTGTTTAACAATGTTATTCTAGTTTTTTCTTGTTTGTCTCTTTTCTGTTTGCTATCCCACCTTACTAAGAAATTACAATGAAATGGCTTGTATGGTAATCTTAATGTGGACTATATTTTTTTTGATAAAAACTTTGAGTTACAAAAAAAGAAAATTACAGTAGGACCCCTGTTTTACTTTTACCAGGAGACCAGAAAAAATGTGTAAATTCCAGGAAAATGTAAAATTGGAGGAAATGTATGATGAACTATATGTTATGGTGGGATTATAGAAATACAGTGTAAAATAAAGGAAAAATCAGGATGTGTAAACTGAGGTTTCACTATAAACGTCTTTGAAATCTGAATCTTAAATATGCACAGAAAAAAATGAAATCGCATTAAAATAAGAAGAGAGGAACTTATGTGATGACAGCGTTCTTTAATGCTATGTTCTACTGAAATATTCTTACAATTGTATTTTACAGATCTGATTAGACCCTCTGATTGCAGCTTGTTCTTTCCACAAGCCTAATCAGCAGGATGTTGTTGTATAAAGAACTGCATTTATCACAGTTATCTCTTTGACTGAAATATATTTTATTTTATTGGCTACTTTGCCCATGCTGCTTGGCATATATTTCAGAGCCAGGGCATATTGTGCCCCAGAGTCATTTCTACAGATTGATAGATGAGCATCACTTTATTTCCTAAACACAGAAGAAGTTTATCTTCCGTCAGTAAAATTAACTGCCAGCTTCATCACCTTTAGAAAGATTATTTCTCATTCTTTCTTTCACAGGGCTTTTCTCCTACACATTTAAAGATTAAATACTCGTCGATTTGACATTTTATACTGTCTTGGTAATTTGATCATTGGATTAGTGCTTTAATAGCTGACATTTTAATGGGAGTAAAGCAAGGTTTACATTTTTGCTACAATTTGCGATTTGTAGGATTTAAATTTTAAATGACTGTAAATGATGTTTAAAAGCACATACTGTAAAGAGTAAATCACACCTAGGCATATATTTCTACAGAGAAAGAGAAATTGTTTACAAGCATAGATAGATAAATGGCATATTTAAAAATATAAATCAGATGCTGCCTAAGGTATTTATTCGAAAGGATATTGGCAGGTGCTTTGTATGCTTCAAGGGCCACATTTTAAATAACCAAAAATTCAATATCAAAGTGCCTGAAAGAACTGTAATCAATAAAAAGCATAAAAAAATTTGCATAATTTAGTCATGACTGAATTTACATGACATAAAATTAGTAAATCATTTTTATTCAAAGGGTGTCATATGTCTCAACTGCAACAAGCAAACACATTCCATGTTGAAGAAACACCCAGTTTAACCCACATTATCTGTTAATAAACAAGGTTAGATGGCAATTGTCTTAAAGGAACAGTAACATCAAAAAATGAAAGTGTTTTAAAGTAATACAAATATAATGCAGTGTTGCCCTGCATTGGTAAAACGGTTGTGTTTGCTACAGAAACACTACAGCTGCTGTGTAGCAATGGGGGCAGCCATTCAAAGGATAAGGCTCAGGTTACACAGCAGATAAGTTCTGTAGAAAATAATGATGTTATCTGTTATCCACTATTTAACCTGTGCCATATAGCCTTTTTTCAATTTCTACCATTGCTACACAGCAGCTTGTTTATATGAACAATAGTAGTGTTTCTGAAAAAAGAAAAAAGAATGTATATAAAGGAGGAGACAGACCTCGATAAGATACTTATAACTGAAGCCCCACCCCTTCTTGATTGAAGGGTTGGGGTTTTATGTTTTTAAATGTGGCTACCTGTAGTTTTTTTTACTATTGATTAATTGCCATTTGAGAATGAACTGTTTAAAGGAATAGTTCAGTGTGAAAATAAAAACTGGGTAAATAGATAGGCTGTGCAAAATAAAAAATGTTTCTAATATAGTTAGTTAGCCAAAAATGTAATATATAAAGGCTGGCGTGAACAGATGTCTAATAAAACAGCCAGAACCCAACTTCCTGCTTTTCAGCTCTATAACTCTGAGCTAGTCAGCGACTTGAAGGGGGGCCACATGGTACATTTCTGTTCAGTGAGTTTACAATTGATCCTCAGCATTCAGCTCAGATTCAAAAGCAACAGATATGACCCATGTGCCCCCCCCTCAAGTCTCTGATTGGTTACTGCCTGGTAGCCAGGGTAACCAGTCAGTGTAAACCAAGAGAGCTGAAAAGCAGGAAGTAGTGTCTGACTGACATGTTATACTTCAAATCACTCCAGCCTTTATACATTACATTTTTGGCTAACTAACTATATTAGAAACATTTTTTATTTTGCACAGCCTATCTATTTACACAGTTTTTATTTTTACACTGAACAATTCCTTTAAGGCTGTAGAGTGCAGGGTTGGTATATACTTTTATGACGTTATACAGACTTTTTCTGTTTTTTAACAAAACAATTTTGGAGTCTTTGCATTGAATCTCATGTACCTTTTACAAGGAACTAGTCTACAAACTGATGTAGCCATATGATTTTGGCAGGCTTTATATTGTTAATTTTGCAGAGAGAATGCCATCAGGAATACATAAGAAACATGGATAGGCACCAACAATCTTGAACTGCACAGGCAGTTTTTCATTGAGATTTAATAATTTTTTCATCTTGACCTTTGATAAATCTACCTATTGGGGCCCATTTGCTAACAATCGGATTTTCTTTTTTTCCCCGGATCTCTAAAAATATGTGGTTTTTTTCATTGTTCTAAAAAGCTCTAATATTTGAGATTTATGAAGTGCAAAAAACGTGAAAACCTCTAATACAAAACTTCAGCAGCTAAAGGTTTTCGAGTTCCTATAGAGTTCATGACATTCGTAGTTTTGAGTTTAGAGTTTGTGAGTTTAAGCATGGTTTTAAAAACCACTAAAACCATGATAACGAAACTGTTGATAAATAGGCCCCCTACTTGTCTCATACTTAAAGGGATAAATATCCACTCTTTTTAATATAAACCCATGCAGTTTATATGTAACATCTCAGGTTGAATTTAGATGAGAAATAATTAGGCACTTAGCTACTTGACATCTAGCCCTGAGTAATATAAATTTTGCTGATTTTGAGTAAGGTTGGTTTGAGTTTGAGTTGCAATGGAATGGTTGCAATGGGAATTTGATCTCTTTTGGCTAGCTGGGGGAACAAGAGGAATGACTAGTCACTTATAGAGCCTAACCACCAGCCTTGCTATCATATGTTCTAATACTGAGTGCACCTGAGTTGTTGAAATTTCTAATCTTACACGCTCCATCATATTTTTTTCCACCATTCCTTTTATGTCTACTCAGTCTTTTCTCTCTAGTACTTTGTTTTGTCTCTTTACAGATTTTCATCTTTTTATGGCTAAATGCTCTCTTCTCCGCATATGTAGTTATGCATTGTCAATATTTGTGCATTTTACCATACAGTCTGGAATTTATTGTACCATAGTATTGTACCATAGAGCCGTGATCCCCAACCAGTAGCTCGTGAGCAACATGTTGCTCTCCAATCCCTTGGATGTTGCTCCCAGTAGCCTCAAAGCAGGTGCTTATTTTTGAATTCCAGACTTGGGGGCAAGTTTTGGTTGCTTTAAAAAACAACTGTACTGCTAAACAGAGCCTTAATTTTGGTTGACAATCCACATAGGGGCCACAAAATGGTGCTTATTTGGCAGTCCAAGAACATTTTTCATGCATGTGTTGCTCCCCAACTCCTTTTACTACTGAATGTTGCTTGAGGATTCAAAAGGTTGGGGATCCCTGCCATAGAGCATGTTTTGCAGCATACCATAGAGTTAACAGTGTATTGTACCACAGAGTTAGCAGTCTTTATGGTTACGATAGCCATCTCATTTTGGCGCCATTTTGCACTGAGGGTGCAGGGGTGGGTCACTTGCAGTTCTGATTTTTTTCCTGATGAATGTCACTTTATGTGACCAAAATGTTGAATTTTGAATAAAAACTCTTTGTTTTGTTGCTAAGACCTGTGAGTGCGATATATATCTGCACACTTAGGAATCCCGGTTATAGTTTTCTAGAATAGTATGTAATACATTTATTTATGGATAGCTATGTATAGCCTCTATGGCAAAACAGTACTTTTTCTGTTTGCTTTTTACAAGTTTTATCCTCCCCAACAGAAAATTACAGCTTAGTGTAAGTGTCCAAATCGGTACTTAAATCCAATTAGGCACGCAAATAGGGTAATTAACAACAAGCAGTTGAGTAAGTGGTTCACACTGAGGGTTTTACTTTAACAAGGTCAAGCAATGGGTTCCACATTTAATTTCAAGGCACTGAACATTTAAGCTCAGTTAAAGCTGAATGTTTAATGTACAAAACTTTTACTGTCCAACTTAAAATAGACAAACTGCTTAGTTACAAAGTATACAAATGTATGTATTTGTCTAAATGTTAGAAAATATAATATTTAATTAATATAAATGTATTTGACACCGTACAAAGCAAATTATGTCTGTTTAATATGCATGTTATCAATTTATTTTCAACACAAATATATTTATACACCCAGCTCTTGAGCTATAATTGCAGCAAATAAAGGCATTAGAACAGCAACATTTATATTATTATACTATTAAGGAGTGAAATACAAATTATATTATATTATGTATAAATATTATATATAGATACATGTAAAAAAACAGGCCCGACTGGTAATCCAAAATTCTCTGGACTGTTTTCTGGATAATGGATCTTCTCCTTTTTTTGGATCTTCACACCTTAAGTCTACTTGAAAATCATTATATTTATAGTCCAACTGTACCCACACTCTTACTCAATTGTTTCGATGTCAGGTGCTTGGTCAAAGAATTATAGTATACATTTTAAGTATGGACCAGCACTCCAGTAATCTATATATATATATATATATATATATATATATATATATATATATATATAATAAAAAGTAGCAATAAACGTGTAGCCTTAGAGAGCATTTGTTTTTAGACCCCAATTTGAAAGCTGGAAAGAGTCAGAAGTAAAAAGCGAAGTTTTTTTTAAAAAAACGATAAAAAAAATAAAGACCGGCTTCTTAGAAGTGGCCACTCTATAACTATATAATAAAAGTTAGCTTAAAGGTGAACCATCCCTTTAAAGTCAAAAAAGGTATGGAAGGTATGGGATAAAGCTTAGCCACCGGTCAATGCATCAGTGTAACAGTCGGCACCCTAAATTCAGAACCAATGCTAAGCACCCTGTTCTCGGCTCTTGCTTCCACCTTTAACTGCCGCCTTTCACCATGAGAGGAGCTCTCGGGAATCAGATGCCGCCAGGTCTTATAAAGAGAGGTGCCAAGCGAGGGGTTCTGAACAAGAAAAGGGGCACGATGGTTAAACAAAGTCTTTTGGGCAGACGGTTATGGTACAAGATGTAGACAGAAAGCAGGGTCAAATCAGGCCGGGTCATGGCAGGCAGCGTACAAGTGGAGTCAAACAGGCAAAGGTCAAACCAGGAGATCATTTAGAAGGGTTAAGGATACAGGAGAGTCGATTACCAGGCAGGGTCAGGATTCCAGAAGTCAGGATAGTCAGAACAGGCAAGGGTCACAACAGGTATTCAGATAACAGACAGGATACGAATCAGAAGCACCAGGAACTTGCTAGAGGCAAACCTATAACGGGCAAAGTTCTACAGACAAAATGCTCCTTTTATACCCCTTTAAATCTCGCGCCATTTGCGCTGACGTCAATCAAAAGCGTGAATGCGCCTATAAAAGAAGCAGCGCGCCCTAAGAGAAAGCAGACATGGAGGCAGAAGAGCCTTGTGGCGGGCATCCCTGCCGAGGGGGCGACAGGCCTCCCTATCGACTCCCTCAGGTTAGACCACCAGGGTGAGTCGTAACAATCAGTCACTATGCATTTTTTGGTTTTTCCCAATAAATTTTTTTCCCTAAAACTGAACCAAGGCAAAATTGGTTTCTTGACAGTCAGCATTGCATATTCTTTGATCTTTGGCAGTTAAGCAGTGAAATGTAGTTACTTTCACAACAACATAGAAAGCCAAACCACTAAATGCTTCCCAAATAAACATTTTTGATTCTAATTATGAGCTAGAAATTTTACATTATATTTTCTTCTAAACAGATTTGCCATTTTTGTTTTACATTCAGGCACTTTAGGTAATTTAGGAACAACATAATTTCACTTGATGTGGAACACAGAAGCTAAATGTTACTGCCGCCAGCAACTTCAAAATCTATTCATCCGTTTATTTAAGATGAAATCATCATCAAAGGTACCTATGTCTTAGTATAAAGTGTTTCCACTCTTTCTGAAATAACTTGCATTTAAACGTCACTCTGACCTTTACTTCCTTTATTGAAATTACTTCCATCTAATCATTCTGTGAACCATTACTTCCTCTATTTTTATCAAATTATTGGTTTGTGCATGTTTTTACAAACTCTTAAACAAACTCTTATGAGAGTTTTCTGGTTTTACAGTGGATGACCAGGTAAAAAATAGTGAAAATAGATTTCATTTCATGGGTGGCTCTGAACTAATTTTTGACGTCTAAAGAGGTCCTGAACAAAAAGTCCAAAAGACAAATCAAGCCTGTGGAGCTCCCCATTCCCCGACAACACTATCTGATCACAAGTAAAAAATTTCAGAAACGCAATGAAGTCGACAAGGGTCAAAATGTAAAGAGGCCCATTTATCAAAGACTGAAGTTATCTCATTATTTTCTGAAAACGACTCCAAATCCGCACAAGTTTTTTCCCCTTATTTATTAATACATTTTTCCAAAAATTTTCTGTTCAGGAAAAAAATCCCAAACCTTTGTGAAAAATTTGAATCATATGAATTTTTTTGATTTTCATCATGGAAATTTTTTGGAATTTTTGCCACGAAAACCACAAAATCTTTGTATTGTTGCATGAAACCCAGCGTAGCTAAAGTTATCTTCGGGACTTCTCCCATTGACTTATATGCAACCTCGGCAGTTCTGATTTTCAGATTCAGACTTTTTCCATCCTTGGGTATAATAAATCCCCAAAAATTCAAGTTTTCTTTTTCACTAAAAATTTGAATTCTATAGCAGTAAAAAACACAATTTTTTTGGATGTTTGGCATTCGGACTCCACAGTGTTTATGCACCTTTTCTACATAAGCCCAAACTGAATAAGCTCATGTAAAAAAAAGGGGGGGGGGAGTATATAATAAGATGTAGCTGCAATCACACAATCTAACTTTGTCTTGCTCATTATATAAAGTATATAGCTATGAATTGCACTGCATACTTTGGTTGATATTTCATCTTTATGGCAAGTTACTGTCTGAATGCTGCTTTCAGTTCTTGCTGTAACAATCAGTTTACATATAGATTACTCACAGGAAGAATAAAGTGAGGGAAGTTATTAAGGGCCTAGCATTGACTAGCAATCTAAGCAAAATGCTTACACTATGCAGTATCTAGGATACTCAGCAATTTAAAAAGATGTGTTTACAGTTGACCTCACAAACAGTCTTCCCAGCAGCTGCCTCAGTTTAATTAGCCTAATACAGAGGCTTAATGATTCACGTAGATCTTTAATATTGAAAAAAGCATGAGTAGATATTGCCTTTTGTCAATTCTGTGCATGAGGAATGCAGAGCAAGGTAATAAAAGAAATATGGTACTTCACAGTATACTCCACTTTATAGCTACCCGACATTATTTGTCTGTCTGAGATGCATGGCATGATGAGCACAAAATAATGGACCTGGGTGACAGACAGTGGTGGTTTAAATGAACTGCTCTGGGCAGTTCTTAAGACATGGACCCCAGACTGTGAAGAGGCAGTTGTTTGTATGTCACAATACTTTACCATTGCAGCAGATTAAGATAACATTAGCAATAAAAAGCACTGGACTTAGTTTTACCTTTTAATGGGTGGAGGTCGACCACAGCTTTATTGAAACCATTGACAACAAACCGATAACTTGTCCTTGCCATGTTATATCACACATAGATTACCCCATATGGCAGTCACTGCAGCCATGTAAAGAGAACCATATTGACCAGATCCAAATGGCAAGGACCAAAAAACAGTTACCCTGCCAGCAGCTGTGACAAAACACTTCTAATAGTATTACAGATAACATCATTTTGACGTATAGGAACATGTCCCTTGAAACCCTTTTTTTAAACAAAATACAGTATACTTTAATAGTGCAATCGCTGTTATGGGAGACCAGACATGCGCCCGTGATGTCGCAAGGTGAGAAAGGTAAGCAACTGACTACTGTAAGAAGTTTGATTCTGTAATGTGCATTTCATTGAATTTACATTCCTGTAGCACTAATGTATGGGCCATGTAAAGGATAAATGGTTGATGTCAAAACAGGAAATCAGACAACAAGGAGCAAGGATACGGAAATCAGATGCAGGACTGAAACAGGAGTAGGGTGAAGCAGGGACAAGGCTGGAGCAGAAACAAGTGGGCAAGATCACCAAACTAAAGCTGGCCATAGATGGAAAGATTTTTAAAAGATCTTTTTGTTATCGTTAGACCAAGCTTATCTTGAAACGATCGTAAATGTATGATTTGTCCATCAACTAAAAAGACTATTTCAAGCGATGTCGTCTAGTTGAAGCCAGGAAAACTGAGGGTAGCTGCCTGCTTGGCCCTGCAAACAATTGGACAATAGATAGATTTCACAGTGACCCATGAAAATTTTCTAACCTGGCCGATCAATTTTCTGACCAATGTTGGACGAAAAATCATTAGATGCACGATCGTTTGATTCCCACTAATCTCACGATAATATGATGGATTGGTTGCGTTGCACTAAAATCGGATGTTCATCACCGAAAAATCTTTGCGTCTTTGGGGACCTTAAGTTCAATGATCCAGTAATGTTATGTGGGATGGGACTTCTTAATTAGACCCATAATAATGAGATCACTGACACCTGGCCTTAATGAGATTAGAGAAAGAGACTCAAAGTAGCAAAGTAGCAAAGAGTAGCAAAGAGAATCAAAGTTTATGTGAATTCTCATAAAGTGATACAATCAAAAGAGCCCCCAGTAGCTTAGTGAGGAAAAACACATGGGAGCCATTGCACCAACCAGAGGTTGAGTCCTGACAAAATGAGTAATGCTTAGTACAGTTCAAATATTACTGGCTAAAGCAGCATCTCATGATTAAGGCCATAAGCAGCAGAACATAATTTACGTAGATGGAGGGGGAAAGGGTAAAAGTTAATGCATGGTTGAATATTTTATGATCTAGAGAGACGATGGTTGCTAGCATTTTGTACATTATGATGTTAGTGTAATCCAAGCACTTTATATAGTGAAAGCAGGAGTAGAGACAGCATCATTAGTATCCAGATAATAATCATGTGTGCAGACAATTCAAGGATTCTGCCAGTTCATTACTTCATTACATCTTTTAAAGAAAGAGTTGTTTTGTTTAGTCAGTTTAATCAGACATATGCAAGCTGTGATGTTATTCGTCCTCTTTATCCAGCCAAACATTGCAATAAGGTTTATGCTTACAAGGTCATTAAGATCCAATGTCATCTTAATTGAAGAGCGCCAAATTTGGCACCATTTTTTCAGTTGTTGGTGTGTATTTAAATCACACATTAGTCACTGTTTGGTATCATTGATCGTCCTTACGAGGACAGAAACGTTGGACAACTGATATGTGAATAAATATTTTTTTATCCTGACCTACCTGTGCTGTCCTACCTACAAAACTGTACATATTTTTGACCTTGCACCTTGAAGAAAAAAGCAGCAATAGACAAAAAAATAAATATATAATGTATAAATAAATAAATAAATAAATATATATATATATATATATATATATATATATATATATATATATATATATATATATATACAGACACAGCTACTAATATTATTAATGCAAACCTAAGAAGTGGAATTACTTTAAATTGAGAAGGTTATACTGATTTATGAATAAAAAGAAAGAAGGAAACCTATTTGGTGTTTGGCAGAGTGAACTCTACTTAGCTAATCCAGTGCAATTTAATTTGGGCTAATCAAATGCTCTTCTTAAGGAAGGAAATTAATAAGTACTTCAATAACAACCACATCATTCTGTCCTCTGGTCCAGAAACAGATTAAAAAATAACTAAAACTAAATTTAATTTGTGTTTTTTTTAAATTCAATCTGTTATTCATAATTCCAACAGACTCACTAAGTGAAATATTCACTGCCAACCAGTTATTCAATACATTGGATCTATATTGAGTTAAAACAAAGGTATTCATTTGTAAAGTTTACTATGTGCATTTTTAAAGAATGTTTGGCAACTGCTCAGGTGTTTTTTCCAACTTAAATGTAAAATGTTAAAACTTTAGGAGCAGGCCTGTCTTGTTCATATTTGCTTAGAGAGATCATTTGGTAATTCTACATCTTCTTTTAAGTCTCATTTATTGAAACCATAATTTTTATACATAGTCTTGATTCCACAATATTCCTGTGTCCTGTTTAAACTCTTGACCATAAGTATAATGCAATTAATTGATTCAATACTGAACAGAAGATCCACCAGTTGATTCTCCCAAAAAACATTTATTTGTCATGTTCCACACATTGATTTCTGTGTTCACCCCTTTTATCAGATATTTTCATATGGAAGAAATCTCTTCTGTTCAGTCTTGAATCATTGACCGAAACCATCAATGTTCAATGTACTGCATTTAGCCTATAGTCAGTGATACAGAGACAGATCCTTCCAAAGATGCCAAAGAAAAAAGATAAAATAAGAGAATCCCAGAATGAAGCTACACCAAGAGGCATATTTGTTGTGCTGTGTAAAAAAAATGTCGGGTACTATACCACACATTGCCAGGCTTCACAGCATAAAAAATAACGTTAAAAAACGGCATAACATTTTTACGTGTTTTTTCTTAGAGTGACTTCAAGCAAAAGCAATACAAAATAAACATGGCAAATCTAGCGTTCACATGGCATAAAATAACACACACCGTGCAATATATTACACAGCTTTTTACACATTTTTTTCGGAGAAATTCCTTTTTACACAGCATAATAAATAAAGTAGAACCCCCATTTTACATCCCCTGATTGTAAGTTTTTCCCTCATTTTACATTGTTGTTTGTGGTCCCAACTATATATACTACATTATACATTTCCCTGCTTTTACATTTTCCTGGATTTTACACCATTTTATTCTGGTCCCATGAAAAACTTAAAATGGGGGTTCTACTGTATGCCCCATATGTGGGTTTTTTATTATAAGGTTGATTATCCATTTTTCTGTAGAAGGAACTAATAAATATTTTTGCATATTTATAAACTTTGGTCTTGTGTGGCTCCATGTTAGTTCTCCTCTTTTCTCTCTTTTTCTTTTTCTGTGCCTTCCAATATCATATGATCCCTATAGGGGCATAGGAAACAACAATTCAAAATATTACTTCATATATTTAGTATTACAAAAAAATGATTCTGCAGTGATTTGTAAGTCTGCTTAAACACGTAGATCTAATTAGTTGAAACTTGAAAGAAATGTTTGAAACTAAATAAGATTTTACCAATGTGACATTGATAAGTGATTCATTGCACATAGCTGTAATGCATTACTGAAATGAGTAAAATACAATTCTCGGTAACTGACACCATGACCTCCAGTATCAGTGAAGAGATAAAATAGATACCTGAGGCAGAGTCATTTACACAATGTTCTTTGCTGAACAGTTCAAAAGGCATTTTATGGCAGATAGAAATAGATATACAGTGCCCCTGTTTTTTGCACTTTAACACCTGCATTACTTCAGATCCTTTTTAATTGCCTGCCTTTCTTTAAAATACCAGCTGGTCTTTCGGAATCCTCCCTTGGGTGAATGACCACGTGAGGCAGTTGTATACAGTGAACTGATCTTTTCTTCAAATAATTATGTATTCTTCGCTTACTTACCTTGGTCCAACTCTGTACATATAAGTGCAGGTAAACAAGAGATACAGTAGAGGGAAAAAAATAACATTTCTAGAAAAGTTTCTATAAAACAATTCTAGTGGTCTATTGCCAGACATTTTATTATTAATGTAAAGTATAAATGATATTGAGACATTAATTTCTTTGTTTCAAGAATGTAGCTCCTATTGGAAAACATTAAAACCATTTTCTACTACAAGCAGCACCTTTTAATCTTAATGTGCTATGCTGGCCTAAAGTAAGTTTTCCAAGAGTGCAAACGAAATTCTTATTGTAACGGTACTCTTATTCAGTGTTTTGTGATATTACAGGGCTGCTGTACTTTGAAAAAATAAAAGCAGCCCCCAGTGGAGTCACCATTCCGTTGTTGTGCCAAAAGTAAAATTCTCAACTGAACTCAAGTCAGAAGTATGGGTCAACATAAGGGTTCAATAATGAAGCAAAACCACAGTTGTGGCTGCGGTCATTTAAAAATGGACGTGGTATTTGCTCCCCCTGATCTGTTTGAACGAATACTGCAAAATGCTCCAATTGATGCAAAGGTTCAATGGAGTGATTTTTTAAGATGAATGAAAAACACAGGCATAATTTTGCTTTTGTTATTTAAACCAGTTCAGCTATGAGCTACAGAATTGGACATGGTAACAGGAAATGTATACAGCAAAACCTCAATTTGCATAGCCTGCATTTTACACCATTTCTTTGTGGTCTTATCATATATAATGTATTTAAATGGGTTCTTTTTCACTTGTTTAGCATCATGTTTTCCCAGATTTTACACCAAAATTTTGTCATGATGTTCTCAAAAATAGCTGTTTGTCCTAATAATATTAGTGTAATTAACAGGTTTAAAATTCTAACTAGGTGCATAATATGTCATGGAAGTGTCAGATTTTGCACATATAACCCATAGCATAACTAATTGTAGGCGTATGCTATAGACCCCCTAATGTAAGTGAAGAGGAAGAGACAAAGCTCCTAATGCAAATAGAAAAGGCTACTAGTTTAGGTAAAGTAATGATAATGGGGGATTTTAATTACCCAGATATTGACTGGAGCAACGGTACTGCTAGATCAGTTAATGGGAACAAGTTTATAAACTTATTGCATGACAATTTTTTAGCACAGGTTGTTGAGAAGCCTACCAGAAAAAATGCTATTCTTGATTTAGTGATCTCAAATGACCCAGAACTTATAGCAAATGTGCAAGTCATTGAACCCCTGGGTAATAGTGACCATAAGGTTATATCTTTTAATGTCTGGTGCAAAAAACAAAAATATACTGGGGCAACAAAAACCAGGAATTTTGCAAAAGCTAATTTTAGTGCCTTGAGGGCTGCCCTACAGAGCATTGATTGGGGCATTAGGTTTTCAGCTAAAAACACAGAACAGAAATGGTTGTCCTTTAAAATGATAGTAAATCATTACTGTTCTCAATTTATTCCCTTAAGGACTAAACGTAGAAGCTCTAAGAATCATCCTGTGTGGCTTAATACAGAAGTAAAGAAGTTAATGGGAAAGAAGAGAAAGGCATTTAAAAACTACAAATCTGTAGGGACAGAAGCTGCATTTAATGAATATAAACACTGTAATAAATGTTGTAAATCAGCAATCCGGAAGGCTAAGAAAAGAAATGAAGAGTTAATTGCGGTGGAGGTGAAAACTAACCCTAAAAAGTTTTTTAAATATATTAATAGTAAAAAGATGCAGGTTGAGAGTGTTGCTCCATTAAATAATGGTACCAGTATGGTTGTAACATATACAGATAAGGCAAATGTGTTAAATTAGTTCTTTTCTTCAATGTATACAATAGAGGAGTCTGGGTTCACAGGCTCACTTAATAACTGCACGAATGGTTCAGCTTAATCTAATCAGTGGCTGACTCAGGATATGATCCAAAAAGCTTTAATACAAATTAATGTAAACAAGGCTCCAGGGCCTGATGGCATACACCCCCGGGTTCTAAGAGAGCTTAGTTCAGTTTTAGACCAGCCCTTATTTCTGATTTTCTCAGATTCACTGTCATCTGGTATGATGCCTATGGATTGGAGAAAAGCTGATGTTATTCCAATATTTAAAAAGGGATTACGATCTCAGCCTGGCAATTATAGGCCAGTAAGCTTGACATCTGTGGTGGGCAAATTATTTGAAGGCTTGTTAAGGGATCACATTCAAAATTTTGTCCTAATGAATGGCATTATGAGCAACAATCAGTATGGCTTTATGAAGGATAGGTCACGTCAGACAAATTTGATTGCATTTTATGATGTGGTAAGTAAGATTCTGGATAGTGGGGGGGCAGTAGATGTGATCTATTTGGATTTCGCCAAAGCGTTTGATACTGTGCCCCACAAACGACTGCTTCCTAAACTAAGGTCTGTTGGGCTTAATGAAGTAGTTTGCACATGGATAGGAAACTGGCTACAGGATCGGGTACAGAGGGTAGTTGTTAATGGGACATTCTCTACTTGGAGTAAGGTTCTTAGTGGGGTCCCCCAGGGCTCAGTATTGGGTCCACTTTTATTTAACTTGTTCATTAATGACTTAGGGGAGGGTGTTGTAAGTAATGTATCAGTGTTTGCAGATGACACAAAACTATCCAGCCCAATTAATTCCATCCAGGATGTGGGATCCTTGCAACATGATCTTGACAAACTGGCAATCTGGGCAGCTAAGTGGCAAATGAGATTCAATGTTGATAAATGTAAAGTCATGCACCTGGGATGTAAAAATATCCAAGCCACTTATACCCTTAATGGGACTGCACTAGGCAAATCCATTATGGAAAAGGACCTTGGAGTCCTTGTAGATGATAAACTTGGCTGTAGCAAGCAATGCCAGTCAGCAGCATCAAGGGCAAATAAGGTCTTGAGCTGTATTAAAAGGGGCATAGAGTCAAGGGAGGAGGGGGTCATTCTTCTACTGTATAGAGCACTTGTAAGGCCCCATCTAGAATATGCCGTACAGTTTTGGTCTCCATCACTCAAACAGGACATTATTGTATTAGAGAGGGTACAGAGAAGGGCAACTAAGCTGGTAAAAGGTATTGAAAATCTTAGCTATGAGGAAAGACTGGCCAAATTGGGGATGTTCACGCTGGAGAAGAGGCGCTTAAGGGGTGATATGATGACTATGTATAAATATATAAGGGGATCATATAATAATCTCTCTAATGCTTTATTTACCAGTAGGTCTTTCCAGCTGACACGAGGTCACCCATTCCGATTAGAAGAAAAGAGGTTCCGCCTAAATATTCGGAAGGGGTTTTTTACAGTGAGAGCTGTGAAGATGTGGAATTCTCTCCCTGAATCAGTTGTACAGGCTGATACATTAGATAGCTTTAAGAAGGGGTTGGATGACTTTTTAGCAAGTAAGGGAATACAGGGTTATGGGAAATAGCTCATAGTCCAAGTTGATCCAGGGACTAGTCCGATTGCCATTTTGGAGTCAGGAAGGAATTTTTCCCCCTCTAAGGCAAATTGGAGAGGCTTCAGATGGGTTTTTTGCCTTCCTCTGGATCAACTGGCAGATAGGTAGTTAATAAAAAAAAAAAACAGGTTCAACTCGATGGACATGTGTCTTATTTCAACCTTACTTACTATGTTACTATGTATTAATGCTGCAATGCTTAACCCTAATCATTAGCAAAGTAAATGTTGTATTCCAAAGTAAAACTGACAGAGGTAGAGCTAGGGCATATACATTAATTTCTAGAAATATCTGAGATGCTTATATAATATGACAAACTCCAGCAGGAAATCCCAGAATAGTTAGCAATGTTCCTTGTTTAAGTTACTACCCTATGTTTAATTATTGTATTCCTCAGAAAGAAGATCCTTGATTTTGTATTCCTTGGTTTTCAACTGTTTATTGTATTCCAAGGGCATCATGAGACTCCACATTGTATTCCAAATATTTCAAGGTTGTAGTAAAATTTGATTCCTTCTTTTCCACATGACAATCTGCACTATATTCCTATGGGATATAACATTGTATTTCTCGGAAAGAAGACCCTTACTTTTGTATTCCTTGGTTCTCAACTCTTTATTGTATTCCATAGGCATCATGAGACTCCCCATTGTATTCCAAATATTTCTAGGTTGCAATTAAAATTGATTCCTTCTTTTCCACATGGCAATCTGCACTGTAATCCTAAGGGAAATGACTTTGTATTCCTCGGAAAGAAGACCCTTACGGTTGTATTCCTTGGTTTTCAACTGTTTATTGTATGCCAAGGGCATCATGAGACTCCACATTGTATTCCAAATACTTCAAGGTTGTAATAAAAATGGATTCCTTCTTTTTCCACATGACAATCTGCACTGTATTCCTATGGGATATAACATGGTATTCCTCGGAAAGAAGGCCCTTACGGTTGTATTCCTTGGTTTTCAACTGTTTATTGTATTCCAAGGCCATCATGAGACTCTCCATTGTATTCCAAATATTTCTAGGTTGCAATAAAATTTGATTCCTTCTTTTACACATGACAATCTGCACTGTATTCCTATGAGATATAACATTGTATTCCTCGAAAAGAAGACCCTTACTTTTGTATTCCTTGGTTTTCAACTCTTTATTGTATTCCAAAGGCATTATAAGACTCCCCATTGTATTCCAAATATTTCTAGGTTACAATAAGAATTGATTCCTTTTTTTCTACATAATAATCTGCAGTGTATTCCTATGGGATATAGCATTGTATTGCTCAGAAAGAAGACCCTTACTTTTGTATTCCTTGGTTTTCAACTGTTTATTGTATTCCAAGGGCATCATGAGACTCCACATTGTATTCCAAATATTTCAAGGTTGTAATGAAAGTTGATTTCTTCTTTTCCACATGACAATCTGCAGTGTATTCCTATGGGATATAGCATTGTATGCCTCAGAAAGAAGATCCTTGATTTTGTATTCCTTGGTTTTCAACTGTTTATTGTATTTTAAGGGCATCGTGAGACTCCCCATTGTATTCCAAATATTTCAAGGTTGTAATAAAAATTGATTCCTTCTTTTCCACATGACAATCTGCACTGTAATCCTAAGGAAAATGACTTTGTATTCCACAGAAAGAAGACCCTTACGGTTGTATTCCTTGGTTTTCAACTGTTTATTGTATTCCAAGGGCATCATGAGACTCCACATTGTATTCCAAATATTTCAAGGTTGTAATAAAAATGGATTCCTTCTTTTCCACATGATAATCTGCACGTTATTCCTATGGGATACAGCATTGTATTCCTCAGAAAGAAGATCCTTAATTTTGTGTTCCTTGGTTTTCAACTGTTTATTGTATTCCAAGGGCATCATGAGACTCCACATTGTATTCCAAATATTTCTGGGTTGTAATAAAAATTGATTCCTTCTTTTCTACATGACAATCTGCACTGTATTCCTATGGGATATAGCATTGTATTCCTCAGTAAGTGCAGAGATTACCTATGTTTGTTTTTGCTTCTCTAATATCTAAAGAGCTCCTTACCAGAATCTGAAATACATCTCCACTTGTAGCTCAATTATCTTTTCATTCTTTCATGGCTAAAATGGTTAACAGGCTGCAAAAACCTGGAGAGAAGTGATGCTCAACTGTGTAAAGTCTTGTCATCATCCCAAAAACTGGCCTAAACTGGTTTAGTCCACTTTGCCAACTAAATGCAGGGATTACCTGTTTGTTTTGTGCTTCTCTAATACTTAAAGAGCTGCTTACCAGAATCTGAAATATATCTGCACCAGTAGCTCAATTATGTTTCCATTCTTTCATGGCTAAAATGGTTAACAGGCTGCAAAAACCTGGAGAGAAGTGATGCTCAGCTGTTTAAAGTCTTTTTTTTTTTTTTGAAACCAGGAATACCGTAATCTCATTTTCTCTAAAACCATGGATGCCATGTCATTTATGTCATTACCTCAGGATAAATGTGTTTATTAGTGGTATTAAACTGGTTAATTGTTTTGCTCTTCATTTGCTTTCCATCTGCACGTCTGCTGGCCGATCGGTGGAGAAGCTATGAGGTCAGCATGTGTTGTGGACAGAATCTTCACTGGACACTGAAATCAGTGTGTAGTTCGCCACCCCTTTTCTTGTTAATTGTATGATTGTTACAATTTAAATTGTGTAGGTAAAAAAAGTATATTCTGGCCTTTTTCCTTCTTATAAGCCCAGTACTTTATTTGCGGGTATTATGATAATAGATGACGGGATGGAAGACAAAACTGGTCCAGCAACAGCTATAATCAATCATATGGAAGGAGAGGTTGGGGGGGGAACAGCTATAACCAGTACAGGCAAGACCAGCCTTACTACCCACAAGGATGCTACACACAACCCTAGCAACCAAAGGCTTCACTCATATTGATATTAGTTGAATATTCAGCTTCAGGAAATTCTTTTATATATAAAGACTTTTTATTTTCACAAAACAAGTTTTTGTGTGCATTATTTGTATTACAATACAATGACATTGGAATTACAATAAAAGCTGTCTTCCGTGGAAGTTTGGGAAAGGCAGAGCTGCAGTGGAATTTAATATGGTACCTGGTTGCTGTGACCATTGATCTTGGCAACCAGAAAGCAGATGAATCTATCTTTTTTTTTTTATCTTCTAGTCTGTAGTTCAAGCACAAATGCTTTTTTAATACCACTGCTTAGTTTAGCTTTATTCTGTAAAAAATGCTTAGCATCTTTTTGAGTGAGGTGACTTAAGGTGGCTATAGATTCCAATCAGTCCCCAGATACCGCATAACTAACTATAAAGGCTGGGCCAACAACCCAAGCCAACATCACTGTGGGAAGTGAAGAACTAACGTACCCTGCCGCCAGTAAATCAGCAGCTAACATTTCAATCTGTCTGTCCAAATCAAGTTTACAGGATGGCCTTTTGAAACCAACCAACATGGCTCACTTAATTGAAAAAGTATACAGACAATCACTTTCCTTGTCCTTTATTATAAATTCCATTTCTAAATCATAGAAATGTCAAATTTTTGGTGTTGGGTGTCATTGCTCTTTACAAAATAGGAGTAATGAGCATACTTGCATGGTGTGATAGGGTCAACCATATGATGGAACACTGTTTGAACTTTTTTTCTGTAAAATGTTATTTTGCATCGAATTAATTCATTTCACATTTGCTGTTACAATTTCCACTTTTATCAGTTTCTAAATGTGTACCCGTTTTAATGGTTCATATGAACACTTTTAGGTGAAAAAACAAATCTGTTCTAAGGCAAATGTTGGCAATTCAGTTTTATTTTTATTTTTTTGACAATCCATTGATTTTATGGCTAGCTCACTTTACATAACAGACTATTCAAAGAATTCAGAGCCATTTTGCAAACACTGGCAAGATGAGGAAAAGTTTTTTGTTTTTGTATAAATACAGTGAGTTTTACTGGGCATAATTTTGATTTGCAAGTAGAGAATGTTTAAATAAATGCCTACTGCAGCTTTAGAAATAGGCCCCCACCTTGCAATCTATTGCTGGTATAAATAAGGAAGTAACTGAATGACAGTGAATGGAATAAAAATATGCCTGGTATAATCAATCATTTTGAATGTTTATTAAAGGGCTAGTGTACACTTTATGTACAGAAATAAAAAGTTGTTATAACAGTCTCAAGGTTATCTCCAGTTTCTGATAATAACATGTATAATATATTATGCATGATGAACAGAAGTAATTTTGTAAATAAATTGGGCAGCTGATAAATTGTATTTCATTATCACAGAGAACACTCTATTGGGGCTCTTACACACTGGTGTTTTTTTAAACGCATGCTGAGCGAGAAAAAAAGCATATATTGCATTTCAAAGCATTTTTTTTACATAACTAAGTGCATTTTTTGCCTGATCCAAACACAACACTGTTCTATTGATAACTGAACCCGTGCCAAGCCCAAGGAAATGCAACATTCTGCGTCTAAACAAACGCAATAAAATGCAAATGGAGTAAAATGCAACTCAGAACGCTCATGAGTACAACCAGGCAGAATATAATGGAATCAATTAGTGAATGCGTTTACGCCCATGTGCAAGCGCCCTAACTGGTGAGCAAACCTAAAAAATATCAGCAGAGACTGGCTGCTGCTGGAATTTTCATGTTCTAAACAGGCAGGTGACTTGGACTAGTAGAGTCTGCCAGTGTATGTCCAAATGTCAGATCAGGATACCAGCTTTCTTATGCAACGCTTCACACAGCAGAGACTTTGAAACTAAAGCAACTTGAATATAAACAGTTGCAGTTAAATACACTGGACACTGAAAAGCAAAACAGGCCATAGACATCAAGTTTAAGGGGTTTATTTATCAAACTCTGAATACAAAAATCACGAAAAATTGTAACCAAAAAAAGTCAGATTTTTTTTTCTGAATTTATAATACCCCGAGGGTGAAAAAAGTCTAAATCTGAAAACCCGCCATCTCCAAGCTGTTGGAGTCCTGTAGAAGTCAATGTCAAAGGTCCCATTTCAATATCATGGTCCACGCTGAGTTTCAACCAAAAATCAGTGATTTTTTTCTAATTTCGGTGCCCAAAGCCAGATTTTGGAGGGGAAATTGACTTTTTGGTGGAAAAATCTGGCTTTATTGCGGAAAAATCTGTATTTTTTTTTTTTGCCCGAACCAATTTTAGCTAGCTTTTTCTATGATAAATAAGGTCCAATAGGCAATTCGGAGTTGGTCGGATTATTTTCAATAGAAATCATGAGATACATTTCATAAATAACCCCCCTTAATATTCCTGGAAATTGTTTATTGCTGAGTTTTTCATACAGAGACATTTTCCAACTGCTAAAAACATTATTTCAAACGGATCTTCTTATGAGTTAAACACACACGGACCAATGGCTGTGAATTTCACTATGAATGTACAGCCGCTTCCTTTAACCTTTCTAAAACAACTTCTGGGGTTATAGATGCAGAAATTTTAACTACTTTTTCTCTAGATTTTCCACCCTGTAAGGAAAACAAAAAAAAAAAAAGCGTTATGGCTACAGACACTGCAACAAATAATTATTTTATACAAGTAATGGTTCAGTATTTAGACAAAACAAATATACATTCCATGCATGTATATAGACAGTATTTGCTAAAACTTCTGACCATTACATATATCCACTTTATACTACCCACACCAAAGTTGCAACCCCTTCCTCCCACAGCTGCCCTACAACTGTTAGGTGGTCTGAATGTATAATGTAAATGCAGAGGAATCGGAGGGATAAATAATGGATAGAAATATTTATGCTAAAAATTAAAACAGCTGTATGACATGGGTTGAAGCTTTGACCTTATAGAAAATCCAACTTGAATGACTACACTTAAAATGTCATGTTTTAAACATTTATTTTTCTACGTCATAAGTGTGTGCTATACTTTGTGCTATACTATATATTTATTTTGAATTTACCTGTGTTATCCGTGTGACAATGTTACAACTGGCTTGGTCTGATGTAAATTTTTTTCCCATTATAATACTGCCAGCAAAAGGGTTCATCAAGTTCATATTCTCTATATACAGTATGGTGCGTGCATCAGTATTAGACTGAGTACTCTAAAAGCTTCAAAAGTGTAAACTGTACAAACCTTATCCAAGGACACTTCTCTCTTCTTTAGCACCAGAACCTTCGAAAGATAGCGGCACAGCTCTGCATTTGCTTCCCCTTCTGTCGGAGGAGCTGAAATTGCAACGCCCACAGCATCGGCTGTCACATCTAGAACAGACAATATTACTTTTTTACTAAATAGATTTCTAATACTATTTTGAAATCCATCAATGGGTCACACATTGCCACCTCTCTAGGCAATAACTTGACTGTCTTTACAATAATGAATGACCTCATATTTTCACTGCGCCACAATACATAGTCTAAAGAAAAAAAAAAAAAATATATATATATATATATATATATATATATATATATATATATATATATATATATATATATATATAGTTCTGGAAGCCAGCACAACTCAAGCGGTGAATGTTGCCTGGAAATGTAAAGTTAGAACAAAGGAAAAAGTGTGTTTATTGGACCAAAAAACAACAACTAACGTTTCATTTGCCCCTTGCAAAGTGTAGCGATGGGGGCAAAACGGTCGCTGGCGACAATAGTAAATCTGCCCCATGGAGTCTTCCTTCAACATGTAATGAGAAAGAGAACTTTTAAATACTCTAATTGCTTATCATTGCCATTTCATCCTTTCCTATTACTGTTGTTGAAAAAAAAATCTGGGTCTGTGTGCACAGAAATTGGAAAACCTTGCAGTGATGTTTACACGAGGCCCAATTAGGTTTCAGTATTTGTTTTTATCAGACAAAGAGGTGCCCATAGAAAAGCCAAGAAGGTATTGGACTGGAAGAAATCATTGTATGTGGTTTTGCATGTGGAAGGAACATGTGTTCCATGTAGAATAGCAAGAATAGTTCTCAGTTGATGCTATCAATCACCTTTTTCATCTAAAACCTTCTTCTTTTACTATAGAGATACTAGTAGACATTCTTTTGCTTCTCACGAATATTACATCAACATGCCACAAGGCTAGTCCAAAGAAGCAAACAGCATATCAAGACTAATGGGAGTTAAGATGTCCACAGTCTGAAGACCCCAATAAAATAAATAAATTAGTGGGAACCTGTGTATCTGTGGCTCAAATCAACATAACCCTGGGTATAACCCATAATATCTGTGTTTATACATTTATTTGTATGTTTTTAATGTATTTTTTATTAGTGCAGACAGAATGTGTTAATGGAAACATATGGTTGCAGCGAATATATTTCTATGCCTTCCACAATGTCAAAATGATGAATTTGCACTGTGAAATGTACTTTGGCAAAAAAGCTATTTTAAAACAGGCAGAACTGGCAAAGAACATTAAACAACTTTGCAGACTACCACACAGCCACAACTTCCAAAGAGTCGATTCGTTTAAGAACTATAAATTACACTAGATGATATTTTGTCTTTAGCTTCTTAGTGGACTTTGTGTAATGAATGCCATAAGCCATATCCCTGCCATTAAAACAAGCAGGTGGAGCTGTAAAAGGGAGTTTTATTGCTTTATTTTTACACACAAGCTGTAACAGGAGACCTTCCACTCTACAATGTTTTTATGTGTGTATGAGTGGCAAGGCCACAGAGCTTCCATTCTGTAAATCTGTGGGAGGGAGGGTGTAAAGTTCCCACCTAGAATAAACGTTTCTGACCTTTCAAGTGGTGAAAGATATAAACTATATAATTATCATGCTTGCTAGTTCAGCTGGAGTGGTGACAACTTACTAGACTCGGTGTCTGTTCTTCAAGTCAGATTTGTAGCGCATTACATGAAATCATTAGCTTAATATCCTACCCAGCCCAACCATTTTATGGCCTAGTGGATTCTAAAAAGGAAATTGCAACTTGTAAAGGTGTGGTATATCTTTTTTTAATATAAAGCCCTACCAGCCAAAGTCCATAAATCATAATATAAATAGTTATTTAGAGACTTGTTTGGTCTCGCTGTGAATATGTATTTTCTTGAAAAGGTGGTACTTCTTTTATTAATAACACACACTATTTGCAGTATTGTAAAAAAATATTTTGTGCTAGTCAGCTGCATAACAATTTCTGCAAAGTGCAACTTTACGCATCGAGAATTTATTCATTGTTTATATTTGAAATGCTGATGCACATATCAATAAAGGCTACTGAAAGAGTATAAATAATCTAATTGATAATTTATGTTCAGGTTCAGACATGGTTGGTCATGCTACTGGCTTTCTACAGATTTGACATCTTAAATTACACATGATGATTTGTGAAGCACAATAAACTGAAATCGATCTGGTTAAATGCCCATGTCATTAACTGATGCTTAAACATTTAACACATGCTGACAAATGCTAAATAAAAGCTCACTGTTGAACGCTCTGTAAGGGCATTTTAAAATCACTTTGTTTTATTAAAAAAAAAAGTCTCTGTTCGTTTGAGATTCTCGTAAACTTCCTTAAGAAGAAATGCTTTCTGGAAATTATCATATATACTAAAGCAACAAAGGCTCGGTGACCAGTAACACAAATAGATATGTGAATTATGAAAGTAATCTTGTTTTGATTATATTATTGTTTTACTGTTCGCTATCGTAAGACATTCCTTAGAGATTTGTTCTGCTCCGGGCAATACTTACCCTTGTTGTACATTTTTCTGATTATGCTAAGTACTTTGATCTTCCAACGAATGTGAAGCATTTCAGAAACTGTAATGTAAAACCCACATAAGGCAATGTGATGACAGAAATAATCATAATAATCACAATTGTGCTTCTCCAATAACCACAAGTTGTATAATGGGAACTGTAAAGATAAATAATCTATATTTAGAAAATCAAACACTTGTCAGTGAGAATACTTTGCCTTCATATAAGTGTTTGTCTAGGTTCTTCTTCCATTCAGTGTCCACAGAGACTGCATTTTGCAGTTATGAATAATTTAGCTCATAAAAATATCTCCCTTTATTGTTCTGCACTGGTTTCTGAGAGCAATAAATGCAATTTACTTTAATGAGTACATATCTAGCCCATTACAAGTCAAGGACAGATACCTTTATTCTCAGAACTTCAACATGAATTGAATGCTGTAATGTATTATTCATTTGACAGGTGTTATTTTTCTAAAGCCTCTGTTTGCTTTTTGGTTTTAATTTTACTTCAGCATGAGGATTGTTAAAATGCGCCATGCTCATAACAGAAACAACAGTTAAGAAATTGTCACAGTTAAAAAAAAAAAAGGCATCTGTTTATTCAAGGTTTCTAGAATATGACATTTTATAAATTAGATTACAGATCTATATTTTTATGTTTATATTTCTTTGTTTTAGAAGTATTTATTTTTATGTAAAGTGAGTGGTGTTATGAGGTTTACACTTCTGTAATAATTAAATCTAGCTTAAGACATTTACTGTACTTCCTTCCTTTCTAGGCAAAAATGAATTGTCAGAGATTCAGAGTTAAAATAAAAAGAGGTAGAAGGAATTGTACCTGAACTAAACCTGGCACGCTTGAACAGACTTGTCTCTTGAACTTTAAAATGCAATATTTTTTCAAGATATCTTCTATTCTCTAAATGAATGCCTAAAAAATGGTCAAAACTGTTGAAAAATTGTGAACGTTAAAAAAAACCCCATTAATGTACAGATATCAGAATTAATGTACAGATATCAGATCTTTTATCCAGAATGATTGGATCTTGGTTTTCTGGATAAGGGATCTTTATTTAATTTGAATCACCATACTTTGTCTGCTAAAAAATCATATAAACATTTAATAATCCCAACAGGATTGTTTTGCCTCCAATAAGGATTCATTATAACATAGCTAGGATCAAGTACTAGGTACTGTTTTATTATTACAGAGAAAAAGGAAATCATTTTGAAAACTTAGAATTCTTTGCTTAAAATTGAGTCTATGGGAGCTTGGCTCTCTGATGAAGTGCCAAGCTTGTAGGCACAAAACGCGTTAGAATTGCTCACCCACCGGCCAAGTTGTTATTAGATATACCAGAATTTGATCAGCACTCCAAAGTGATCCAGGAGGTGATGTTGTAGTCAGCAAGAAGTGACTGGTATATCACTGCGATCAGGAAGGAGACGGGACACATTGGCTGAGCTCCGCCATTGCCGCATCATTGGGGTTTGTTTGCACTGTTTTATTATTACAGAGAACAAGGAAATCATTTTAAAAACTTAGAATTCTTTGCTTAAATGGAGTCTATGGGAGATGGCTTTAGCTTAATTTGGATATTTTTGGATAATGGGTCTCCAGATTCCAATACCTGTATATGTGTTTTTCCAGCTCAACCAGGTGCTTTATTGGATTAATTTGTTGGCTTTAATGTAAGCCCTTCTTCAATAAATTTAAATTCTGTGAGATTGATTTGCAAAACCCAAAAAATGAATTGAGTTTCCAGCAAAAAAAACTTGAATCCCTAGAATTGATCGAGTTCCAAAACTTTCCAAAAAAACTTGAACATCATGCATCTTCAAATGGTTGAAGAAGACCTCTGCCATTGACTTTTACGTGACCTCAACAGGTTGTAGATGGTGTATTTTCTCATTCAAGCTATTTCCAGGGTCGGGGAATAATAAATCTTGAAAAATTCTAGTTTTTACGAAAAAACACAAAAAATTCTATTTTTTTTACCCAAAAATGTGAGTTTTTAGCAAAAAAATAACCTTGAAAACTCGAATTGTCATGAACAACACAACTAGAAACATTAATTAATAACCCCCTAAATATTTACATTACCTGTTGAAAACTGAAGGTTTCTGCACAAACATTGTTACATTTTTTTTATAATATTGGTTCCCTTAAAGGTGCCAAACTAAAAGTAGAAAATGGAATTGCAAAAGGTAAAAAAAATATGATTCACTGGAATATGGCAAAAACACGTAACAAAAAAAAATTATGGCAGCTTGTTTTAATAAATTAAAGAACTGTCTTGAAACCATTTTGATTAAAGGAAACATTTTCTTACCTATCATAGCTCACAATGAAGAAAGTCTCACACCATCATTTAGAAAGGATTTGCCAGCTTGTAATTTCTGCCTGCAGCGTGCAGCAAATGCAATTTTTTAAATGCTAACTGTGTTACTGTTACATCTGAAAGATCTAATGGTACAAATTTAAAGCAGCCTAACCAGTTTGTCTTAGTGAGACCTAACCGTGCTGATTTGAAACAGCTGAACTAAATCAACAGTTACCTTGAGCCAATAGCCTTTGGAGAGCAATTAAAGTCAAAGCTTGGGTTTTGAACCCAATATGGTCTGTCAGTCTCAATGATTTGTGTTTGTTGTATTCAGTCTCATTTCCTGCGTGAAATATGAGGCTGTGTAAAGAGGAGAAATTCCCAAGATTAAAAAATATTTGACCTCAGTGCATTTGTGAGCATAAAAGTACACATGTCTAAACGACCATTTTGGTTTGTAGTACAAAGTTCTATTGATGTTGGCAGGGAGAGCTTCCCCGTCTCAAAGCCACATGAATGGTTTCAAATTTCAGCCAAAAAATGTTTTCCACATGCTTTAGTGCGGGCCAATTTACACAGCAGATTTTGTGGAAACTGCGGCCAAGTGCTTTATAAAGGGTTGCCTTCTTCGGGATCAGAGAAACCACAACAGACACATTGCTAATGCAATCTAATTATCTGCTTGAATATTTTTCCAGATGTATCCGATGTCTAAAAATATTGCAATAAAAAATGTATTTGGCTCAATGGACTGAAACAGTGGCATAAAGAACCTGTTTATCAAAAGGTAGGGTAATCGTTTCATTTTTCTTCAATTATGTTTAAAAGCAGGCATGCCAAACAGAACACCCTTTAGGCAAGCTGTTTGTTGATTCATGTCAAATTAATACACATCTAAAACTCCTGCAAGTATATGGGTAGCAGCTCGGCATTTAAGTACAGAAAGTCTTAAAATTCTCAGATAGGTTCGTTTATTTGTGGTTGCAACTTTGATTTCTGAAAAGGCTAATTTATTACTGTACAAAGAAACTCAATGTTCCATGTCTGAACATATGAAGATGCGTCATCATTGTGCACCATGTCCTCATAAAAAGAATAAAAGGGAATCAATATTTCTGGAAATATGACATTTATACTTCATGTTTATATATTTCTGGAATGGGTCCCTCTGATCTTACATGGCTAATACGAATAATAAAAAGAGATATAAAATGTTATATTGACATACAAGCATGGCAATGACTATATTTTTATGTTAGTGGTGGCTGCATGTGTGTTCCTATATTGAGGGAATTTGTAAAAAATTGTCAAAATTTAGGTTTCTGAAACCAAATTCTTTCTGTGATACAGAAAATATTATAGACTATAAGACTGTAAAACACATATGTGAGTTTACAGTGGAGGAGCGTTATCCACAGGATGGGAACGGTACCATGTAGCAACAGTGATGTACATTCTATAGTAAACCACCCCCATGCTTGCAATGCAAGAATGAAAAACGTTCCTGGATGGTGCAAAATACAGTAACTGCTGTTTTTGACCATTTGGTAACTCCTATGTGGACTGGCAGCTTACAGGAGGTTCTGTTTGGCAGTTCACCTGATTTTTATTCAACTAAAACCTGCCTCCAAACCAGGATTTAAAAAATAAGCACTTGCTTTGAGGCCAATGGGAGCAACATCCAAGGGGTTGGTGATCAACATGTTGCTCATGAGCCACTGATTGGAGACCACTGTCATACAGAAAGGAGTTGCGCCAGCCACGGCCTCCAGTCTGGACCATTGACTCCCATGGTCACACCTTTTGCAACCACCTCAAATTTTGAACATTACACCCATTTACATATCACATAATACAAACACCTTAAAATTGACTCAAACATATAATTAAACATTAATATTAAACATTCATATTTTTAACTCTCTTACAATGCGTGTCTTTTCTGTTATGGACAGATCTGGTTGTCTGGTAGAAGGTTTCCTACAATATTAATCCATCATATATTATATGATGATATTTGAAATAAATATACGGACAATTAGCATTTTTTCATTGTTTATTGGTGCTGTGGCCAATCTGTCATTCGTGGATTTCACAAAAAGCAAAATTTGTACTTTCAATTGAATATTGAATGGTCTGCAGTTAAATAACTAATCTTTTGGCAAAACAATGTACAAGTTAACTGTCTGTGTGTATTGTCAGCTGACTAATAGTCCCAAGATTCAACATCATATGACCTCTAATATTTAATGCAATAAAATCTTAGTTTTTGTTCTCCTTTTAGTATGTTTAATTTAGTACCCACTTCTTGAATATATTTCAGCATCGAGAAAAATAACATACAAAATGTGCAACATATTACAATATAAATATAACCTAGAAATATTAATAAAATCTAAATTCTTTGAAAAGAATATATTTTAAAGTAAACAGATTTATAGCTTATGTAAACCTTTAGATCATTTAACAGAAGGCAATATAGTCTTCCAATGTAATGTACTGTTAAATGAAATTGTTACTTGAGATTCTCACTTTATAGCACTGGTGCTACAGATAAAATACAAAATTATAACAAAGGAACTTGAAGGAAATTAAATGTTGTGATAGAAATATTTGTATTCATTTTATGTTTTTTTTCTGTGTTGCAAAATCTGCAAATGATTTATGTAAAATTACAATCATATGGATTCTTTTAAAGGCAAAGGCTACTGCAGCTCTGCGTGTCACTCCATTTCCATGTTGTTTTAAACCCCAGGGGCAACAGACACCTGCATGTGTGTAGAATGCATCCCTTGACAAATAAGCAGCCATAGTTCATTGTCTTAACCACAGAAACACAGGGGAAAGATGCTCATTTAGCACGCAACACAAATATAATTTCCATGTAATTGTTTTCATGAATCTCTTATAATGACACATTGATGTTCAGCTACTAATATCAGTTCCAAAGTACACAAACAGTAAGGACCAGAAATAAGATAAGGATAATGAATATTTGGTTGTTTTGCATATTACAGACATTAGCACAGATATATCCTTTTGCTTTTTACTAAGGACAAGTAACAATAGTGCTTGAGATATGAGTTGACTTTCTTGAAGTGAAATGCTTTTTGGTCCACCATAAATGCTGTTTTTTAGTTGTTATATGTAGGAAAACAGTGTTTAAAGGTTCTGTCTTTACTTATAGGGACAAAGCATGTAGAGTTACATCTACACAGATCATGTCAGATTTTCATTGGAGGATTATTTTAATGGTATTGTTGGCCCTAGAAAGATGGGAAAGGCCATAGTCCTTATCATTGGGTAGTGGGTGCTAGATTTAGTCACAGGGCTTCTAGATTACACTTACAAGAACTCATCTCTTGATGACAGATCCAATTTGAAGAAGATTAATCACAGAAAACTAAAATGTTTGCACATGACATATAGGTGCAAACAAAACTGATTTAGAGCAGAGTTATTCTTTCAACATAGTTCAATGGATTTTACAGCAGAAACAGGAGGCCCAGAATGCAGAGGGCCCTGCAAAATTCTCTCTAATTCTTTCTCGGCTACAGTATGTGCACAAAAATGGTGTTGTGAGCACAGTTTAAACTAGAGTGCACATTTTTGAAAACTGTGTGCTCAGGTGAGAATAAATACAAAGTTTTGCCTTTTCACACAAAATTCTTTGTGCACACCACAATTTGTTGTGTGCACTGGCCTCAGCTTAGAGCAGAGGTCCCCATACTTTTTCACCCATGAGCAACAGTCAGATGTAAAAAGAGTTGGGGAGCGGCACAAACATGAAAAATGTTCCTGGGTGGTGCCAAATAAGGGCTGTGATTAGCTATTGGTAGCCCCTATGTGGACTGACAGCCTACAGGAGGCTCTGGTTGGCAGTACATCTGGTTCTTATGCAACCACAACTTGTGCCCAAGCCAGGAATTCAAAAATAAGCACCTGCTTTGCGGCAACTGAGAGCAACAGCCAAGGAGTTGGGGAGCAACATGTTGCTCATGAGCTACTGGTTGGGGATCACTGGCTTAGAGGATACTTTGAGGCCTTATAAGACCCTAATCAGTGAGCTATTTCTATATATATCTTCATAAAATAGGTCAACTTACCAATGTTTAGTGGCCCTAAATTGGATTTTCTATATAGCCCAGCAAGATCTAGTTATGCCACTGATGGTAACCTACAGTAGACACTGAAAACTATTGGAAAAATACAACTAATAGTCTTTTACTCAAAGAGCTTGATTGGCAAACATGGTAGATGCTATGGGTTGTAGCCATGTTTACAAATTGGGAAGGAAGAACCTTGAGAAACTCTAGATTTCTGACAGCCAGGTGTACAGGTCTCACCAGGTGAGCACATAGACATAGTGAGCAAAAGGATAAAAAGCTTCTAGTGGTCAGCTATATGGATAAACTCACCAACGCAGCATACAAAACAGGGTATGTCATTTGGATATCTGACTCATATCACCCCAAAACAGATCTTCTAATCTCAGTTGAAGGCAGGTCAAAGAACTCAAAAAAAAACCGAACTTTTGAGAGTAATGTTAAAACAACTCAACATTGCATATAAAAACAGAAACAGTAGTCAGAAATTACCCATTCTGAGCTGTTCAGCCCCTCAGCTGCATGTTTATATGACTAACCCATGAGTAATGATATCTTACAGTAGATTTGCAAAATATTATTTATTGCTCTGCTCAAAATCTGTGAAGAACATACACTGCAATGACAATATCTTTAGAAGATTCAAACAAGCATTCTATCTCTTGCTTAATATCTGGTACAGCAGAATCAAAGCACATTAGGTCAAGCCTGTAGTTTGCAAGTTGAGTGCCCAAGGTACAGTTTCCTCGATGGCTTACCTCCCATAGAGTATCTCTGAAAGATCAAATACTTGTCAGTTACAAAACCAACTCAAATTGGTTGTTAGCAATGCTGCCCACATTTTCAGAAGTACCCAATGGTTGTAGAATATTACTCTAACCAACACCTCTCACCTAGACAAATTAAATTGCTTTGTAGGAGTATTAAAAAGGCTCAATAACAATACCACAAGCAGTCATATATCAGTATAGAGATGAACATATAATATAATAGAATTTAAAGCAACAAAGTTACAATTTGGGTTTTACTAGCTAGTCTGGACATAAATAAATATTGGAGTCACAATACTTATAAACACAATGCCAACTGCTTTTAACAATATGACTAATAATGTTTTTCTCAACTAGTTACCCAGTAGGTGCAGCTTGACTGCCTTCATACAAAAAAGGAAATGTCCTGAAACAAGTAAGAGTCAAGAGTTTTGAAAGAAGAGACTAGTAAATTTAAATCTTAAAAGCCCTTAAGAAGGTTTTAATTTCAAAAGAACTACTTAGATTGAACCCTTCTCTAATGCATCAAACTAATTTAAATGGGGTTAAATATCTTTGACATGTACTATTTTTTAATCTATTTTAATTTCCTCTTTGGCAGCATCAGTGCATTTGTGTACACTTTTTTTAGGGGTTGAAATAATAAACGCTAAAATAGTTTATTCTTTCCTAAGTGTGAGTTAAGTGCATTACATCCATTTAACTCTGGGAAAAAAATGCTAATTTACTGATTTCCTCTCTAATACTCAACACAAGGTAGAAGGTGCTCGGATTACACACTGGTAGTTCTGTGTATCGTGACAGCTACTGGCCTGAAGTATAGATCTATCTCTGTCAACCTGAACTCCAGGCGTAATAGTTTTTAAACCTAATAATTATCACTGCAAAGCAAAGAGGCAAAATATGGGTGTATATGTATGCTAAGTGCTACATAAAACCTGGACAAAACTGCCTTCAATTATATAATGATTTCTTGACAATTAAAAGGAAAATATCTTAACAACTATAAGTGAATTCATACATTTACCAGAATATTTCCCCTTTGCTGCAAACTTCATTAAAGGTTACAGTTTTTTGTCAGGGTTAATTGAAGAGTAATTGTCTGTCAATTATAATAGTATTGTATTGTTCTTTACCTCCCATGATTCTCCAGCATCTCGTGTGTTTCCAAGAAAACAAATTAGTAACTGCTAGTGATGGGCGAATCTGTCCCGTTTCGTTTCACTGAAAAATTCGCGAAACAGGGAAAGATTTGCAAAGGACATTGAAGTCAATGAGCGTCAAAATTATTTTGACGTGTGACAATTAATTTTTTTAAATAATGTGAGCATCAGTTCAACCTAAGCCATGTAGTTTATAGAAAGTATACCTTTCATAAAAACATCTATAGCATAAGCTTGACACAAATTATAGTGTAGAAATCAATTGGAAAGATGCGACCAAAAACAATGACTTCTAATTAGCTGCTAGAGATGAATGCAAAGCTGCAATAAAATAAACTAAAACCATATATTATGCATGTAAATACAAATATTCGGTATACGTATACACCCAGTTTCTTGTCTCCAGCACATAAATTATAGGAAGCATTGGTACTACACTTTGGTCTATACTTTAATTTTTTTGGTAACTTGTAAAAACAGATATCAAGCTATGTCAGCATCAGTAAGAACATATGTTAAAGATGGTTAAATGTTTCAACTGATATTTAACTAGTTATCTAAGGATCTGCTTTTACTAGCTAGCTAGTTTCTTTGGAAGATGCCCTGGCATTAGCTAATTGTAATAATTAGCTAATAATCATTTTTGTGAATACTTCTGTCTTAGAAAAGATCAGTGCTTCTGGTTTAGGGTGCAACGGTTTCACTGGCTATAGTTATTTAATGAGAGACCTACTTTGTATATCCTATACAATATGTCTAAGGGGCATTTTTATGCAGGAAATCCACATATTGCTACAAACAGAACAGTAAACAGTAAATCATGCATATTTATAATGCTGTGGAATGAATTTGTATGTACTGTATGTAGTGTAAATATGAGCACTCTCATATATATGTATTATAATCTGTTGTTAAAAAGGACCCTTGAAAATATGGCCTTTTTACATTATTTTTCTTGCCAGAAATTCTGTGATGCCTGAAATAATCCCATTAACTTTAAAGGGGTGTTTCTCCTTTAAAAAGATACTGTCATGTGACATTTTTTTTTTTTTCAAAATGCATCAGTTAATAGTGCTGCTCCAGCAAAATTCTGCACTGAAATCCATTTCTCAAAAGAGCAAACTGATTTTTTTATATATAATTTTGAAATCTGGCATGGGACTAGACATATTGCCAGTTTCCCAGCTGCCCCAAGTCACGTGACTTGTGCTCAGATAAACTTCAGTTACTCTTTACAGCTGTAATGCAAGTTGGAGTGATATCATCGCCCCTTCCCTTTCTTCCCCAGCAGCCTAACAACAGAAGAACGGGAAGGTAATGACATAGCAGCTCCCTAACACAAGATAGCAGCTTCCTGGTAGATATAAGAACAACACTCAATAAAAAAATCCAGGTCCTACTGCAACACATTCAGTTACATTGAGTAGGAGAAACAACAGCCTGCCAGAAAGCAGTTCCATCCTAAAGTGCTGGCTCTTTCTGAAAGCACATGACCAGGCAAAATGACCTGAGATGGCTGCCAACACACTAATATTACAACTTAAAAAAATACACTTGCTGGTTCAGGAATTACATTTTATATTGTAGAGTGAATTATTTGCAGTGTAAGTGTAATTTAGAAATACAAAATACATCATAAAAATCATGACAAAGTCCCTTTAAGTTTACTTTTTGTATGTTATAGAATGGCTAATTCTAAGCAACTTTTCAACTGGTCTTCATTATTCATTTTTTAATTCTTCTTTCCAGTTTTCAAATGAGGGTCATCTAAAACCCCAAGTTAAAAAACACTATAAGGCTTACTATAAGGCTTAAAATATATCATTACTACTTTTTATTACCCATCTTTCTATTCAGGCCCTCTCCTATTCATACTCCAGTCTCTTATTTGAATGGATTTTAGGGTTGCTAGGGTAATTTGGATCCTAGCAACAAGATTACTGAAATTGTAAACTGTAGAATTACTGAATAAAAAGCTGAATAACTCAAAAACTACAAATAATAAATAATGAAACCCAATTGCAAATGTCTCAGAATATCAATTTCTAAATCATACTAAGGGGCAGATTTACTTAATTAATTAACCCTCGATATTTGACTAGGAATTGAAATCCTTTGACTTCGAATATCGAAGTTGAAGGATTTAGCGCAGAAAATTCGATCGAATGATCGAAGGATTATTCATTCGATCGAACGATTAAATCCTTCGAATCGAACGATTCGAAGGATTTTAATCCAACGATCGAAGGAATATCCTTCGATCAAAAAAACTTAGGCAAGCCTATGGGACCTTCCCCATAGGCTAACATTGACTTCGGTAGCTTTTATCTGCCGAACTAGGGGGTCGAAGTTTTTTTTAAAGAGACAGTACTTCGACTATCGAATGGTCGAATAATTGAACGATTTTTACTTCGAATCCTTCGATAATCGTAGTCGAAGGTCGAAGTAGCCCATTCGATGGTCGAAGTAACCCAAAAAACACTTCGAAATTCGAAGTTTTTTTACTTCGAATCCTTCACTCGAATTTAGTGAATCGGCCCCTACATGTTAACTGAAAGGTGAAGGTTTGATTCAAATGGGTTCTTATAAGTTTGAATTACATTGCAATTACTGACATGTCAGTTGGGAAAGTGTTTAAAAAATTTGGCAAAGCCAATTTATGAGAGTGGGATTGGCTAATCTGAGCAGTCAAACACCATTGTATTCTATGAGTTGTTAGAGTTCAACAACAGCTCTAATACCCTCTTCAAATTGTTCATCCCAGATACTAATTGCAAGGAGGGGTTAACAATTCAGACATTTCAGTGCATTAACATAACACAGGGCAAGGCACAAAGTGCAAAACACAAGCACAAGCAGCCATGCTGTACTCTGGAATTCCTAACTAATATCTTTAGCAAGTTTTTTTATTAAGAGCTAAATATCATTATCCTGGCTCATAGGAGGAGACATTTTCAAACAAGACAAACTGGTACAATCTACAGCTGGTCGTTTATTTAGGAACATGAATTTAGCTGTGTTAATTAGAGTCATAGTGGCAATGGATGATCTGATCAATCTGCCAAAGTTACAAAATGTCACTCTTCCAAAAACTAATCAGGGAAAGGCATATGGCTTACCCAGTTATAGGTCTGTGAGCCAAGTGATTACAGCAACAGAGAAATTACTGTTTAATTTCTTAATGAATAGATGTAACACTTTATATTGTTAATATCTGTAATCATTTCAGCAGATAGTGATAAAAAATTTTTCATTTTATTTATACATTTTAATGATTATTGTTATTGTTACTATCCTGGAAAAGTCAGCTGTATCAGTAGTAAGAAGAATTTCTGGTGTCAGTGCTTAACTACTGCCAAGGCAATAGGTGAACCCGAACTGAGAGCTAAACTGTTCCTTCATGCATTTCCAACCTGTGAGCAATCCAACAACCTCAGCTTGTCAGCACCACAGTTCCTTACCTATGCTGAAATTTCAATATCCTTCTCTTGCAGGCTTTAGCTTATAGCCGCATTTTATTTTCATGCTTCTTTCAACCTCTGGTTTACAGTCTGTAGCAGTGACCACAGTTGTGCCCCATCATCCATCTTATAGAAGTATAATTGGGCAATGAAATTTCATATTGCATCTCTAATTGTGCAGCAGACTGGAACGGGAGATACTAATTCCAAGCAATTATAAAGTTTCTGGGAAACACTGGCAGCAGAAGCCGCATTTAGTGTTTGGAGTAGCAAACCAGACGGGAAACCAAATCAAGAAATATCTCATGAATCAATTTACAGGAATTTTTCTATTCCTGAATAAAAGTTCTGAAATATAACAATGCAAAACGGGTGGTAGTCTGTGCTCGTCAAAAGGAACAGATATATAAAGTATTGACCTGCTGGTATTATACGCCTGTACGACTGCACAAGTTGTTTCCACAATCCTCACCTCTATGCTGGAGGAATTGTGGTTCCCATGGGACCATGATACATACTTTTTGGGATTGCCCATTGATTCAACCGCTTTGGACCGAGGTAGCGAATTTGTTAGGCCAGTTGCTGAAGCGGCCCATTGCAATGGACCCAGTAACCTTGCTTTTGGGCAAACCTTTGCCCGGGTTACGTAGAAGTGGGCAGGCTTTAGTTAACCAGATCTTGACGGCCACCCGTCTGGCGATTTCGTCTAAATGGAAGAGCATCACTCCACCGAGTCTCACTGAGGTGCTTAACAGGGTGAACGCAAATCGTACTTTTGAATTGGGTATAGCTCATATCAACGATACAATGGATCGGTTCACGAAGACTTGGGACATATGGATACTGAGTGGCTTGGCCAATTCCACCCCACAGGGTCTCCACCCTCCACCTGCCCCTTAGTCAGGAGAAGCCTAGGGTTGAATATGTTACCTTTGTCTTTTTTTGCTATATAATCCTACAGATCTGCCTGTCTTTGTATGTGCTATTTCTCTGCTGTTGATTGACTGGAAGTGATAAATGTTATTTGGATGTACCACCTATGTGAAGCAAATAAAAATATAAGTTACAAAAAAAAAAAAAAAGTTCTGAAATATAGATTGGAACTGTATAACTGAATTTGTTTGTATTACACCAATGAGGGTCTCCAGCTGTTAAAAAAAATGTTGGTTTCAAAGGGAATTCATTATTATTTCTCTTGATCAATTAAAGGCCCACTTTACCCTAAAATTACTATGCTGAATTAGTTCTGGAAAATAAATATGATGTCATAGTTTTAAGGTACAAGCAATGCTAAAACTTAGGCAAATTTCCCTGCCCATAAATAACTATTTGTGGCGGATTTCCTGCTGTTTAGTAAGGATGTTAGAATAAGATTGTTGTGGAAGATAATAAGGAAGCATATGGACAGATAATGTGAGACAATGTCAACTTTTCACTAAAAGAGCAATTTGCCTGGACACATTGTTTTTAGCAGCGCAAGCCCTTGCCCTTTTATGTGTGGTACTAACTTACCTTGATGGTATTTTGACTTTCTGGGGCATTAGTTACAACCTACGGTAGTACTCACAGGTGAACTAGTTCCTAACTTGTAGAAGATCTCAGACTGGTGTTTTTGACAACTGTGTCATAGTGGGCTCCCCTAGGCCCACTGGCGTTCATCACCTCTGTCCCCTCCCTTTATTTGTGCAAATTTTCATTATCTGGACCAGAGCAATAGGTATTGGCGCATGGGAAATTTAAAAAAATGATTGTATCTCCAGCACATCCCAGTGTTTTTAAAACAATATGGGTGTGATGCCCGGGCCTAGGTGGCCTTTCCACAAATCCGGGCCTGACTGTGTCCTAATTAAATAACTGAGTCTCAATATATACATTTTTGTTGGGATATGCCACTGCAGAAATAACTGTTATTTTCTTTCTGCTGGGGGTATTTTAACTAGGTGGTCATGCATTGTTTTTTTATTCAGCACCATGGACAGTGTAACCAGCTCTGTGTACCTCACAATATACATCAGTATTTCAGGATAATAATGTAAGACAGTTTTGGTATTGCCTAATGATGTCTTGCTAGAAATTCAGATAGCAGATATTTAGATGATTTGAAAGAATGAGAAAGCTGTTTAGTTTGTTTTTGTCCTTGGATTTTGTTTCTCATTGCATTAATGAATATTCCAGCAATAATAATAATAATTAGGGATGCACCGAATCCACTTTTTTGGATTCGGCCGAACCCCCGAATCCTTCACAAAAGATTCGGCCGAATACCGAACCGAATCCGAACCCTAATTTGCATATGCAAATTAGGAGTGGGAAGGGGAAAACATTTTTTACTTCCTTGTTTTCTGACAAAAAGTCACGCAATTTCCCTCCCGCCCCTAATTTGCATATGCAAATTAGGATTCGGATTCGGTTCGGCCAGGCAGAAGGATTCGGCGAATCCGAATCCTGCTGAAAAAGGCCGAATCCTGGCCGAATCCCGAACCGAATCCTGGATTCGGTGCATCCCTAATAATAATAAAATATATTACAGTTCATCAAGGAATTCCATGGTTATATACAGGTTGTTGAACTCTGAGGTGACTTCTAATATCCATTATTATTTTTGGAAAAAAACATGAAAAAAGTTGATGTAACGCAGGGTATCCCAAACCCAGAACAAACCCCAAGGTTCCATCTTGGCCGACTTTTCTGCCTGTAGCAAACGCCTTTGGCTTCAAATGGAGCCCTCTGCTACTCAGATGCCACCAGGTCTTATTATGAGAGAGAGAGAGTTCTGAGCGAGAAAGGGAACCAATAGTAGTGTTGTAGAATGGGTATCTAGGAATGTAGTCAAAAGCCAGGCCGGGTCGGTAAAAAACACTCAGTAGGGTACAGATGCAGGAGACGTAGGGATGGTCGGGGTCAAAGGCCAGGTCAAACACACCAAAATCTCAGTACAAATCTCAGTACAAAATCAGAATACGAAAAACTGCAATAATCAGGAGAGGCAGCAGGCAGGAGGAGAACCAGGGACAGGCAGGATCAGTAACAATAGGAATATACAGTAGAAACACTCCCAGGAACTTTAAGAAAATACATTTTATGTTAAGCAATGAAACTACACAAAGAGCACTTTAAATATTAACATTTCGCCCATTGATGACTTCACATATGGCACTTTCTGGGAAATAGCTGAGTGCGAAACCCGGAAGAATGGCGCATTCCGACATGGGAGGACTCGGACGCGGCGGGAGACCTTGCCAAGGGTGCGACGCCTGTTCCCTTCGCACCCCCACTAGACAACCAGGGTGAGTTATAACAGTTAATGAGACATCTTGGTTGCCCAGAATTACAGAAGTTTGCTCTATCCCAGATTTCCTCCCTTACCCTCTACTGAGTATATTGTCCCCTACTGAGTATATTGTCACCCTGCCCAAGAATATGTTAGCATGTTTT
Organism: Xenopus petersii; assembly: GCA_038501925.1. Lineage (NCBI taxonomy): Eukaryota > Metazoa > Chordata > Amphibia > Anura > Pipidae > Xenopus > Xenopus petersii. The sequence continues at coordinate 149,205,903 of CM076672.1, forward strand.
CTACTTCCAAGTATTAAATCAAATGTTCAGCATCCCCCAATTGGTTAATACTGACATAGATTGCTTCGAGTTGTAGCACAGAACTATTGGAGGTTCATGAATAAGTGCTTGGGTGTTTGGGACAACAAAATTTGTTACTGTTCATGCACTTTGGCCATCAATACCTTCTTCTTCCCTCGGTCCCCATTTAACATATCTCCTTATACCGTCTATGACTTATTCCCAGTGGCTTATACTCTGCACTTCCCATGTCTGTGAAGAAGCATGGTCCTGCCCCATATATTTATTTTATAGCAAATTATTATGTAGTAGAAGTAGTAGAAGAATTGATTTATTACAAGAAGTCCTTGGTAGACAAATCTACTTGTTTTTATTATATGATGATTTAGATGTTTTCTACTTTTACAAAGTATTTTAATTCACTGTAAAACAGGTAATTAAAATCATTGAGTCTGTTTTTGAAAATGTTTAATAGCAGTATAGGTCAAATACATTCAACGTCTTTGCAGGGGTACCAGGACAAATCGATGGCTTTAGTGTCTAAGTAGTAGATAAGTTTCAGTGTAGATAAATGCAAGATTAGAGATATGGGGATTCTTATTGATACCCTTAATGGTACTGCATTGCTTGTATCTATATTAGTGATGTATTTTAGAACACTTGTTTGCCTTTATACTATGGTGGGTTACTCTTTGAAATTTAAAGCATACTCCAAAAGCACTAGTAAACTAATTTATCATCTTGCTTTCTTATTTTGTCATCATTTTCTTGCACTTGCCACACACAGATGACTAGTTGTATTATAATGATCCTATTAACTGGTCCACTGGATAACAAACTGAATCATTATAAAAGTCAGAAGTGCTATCCTATGTGCATCCATATTGGCTGATGACCCCATACACACACCAAATTGGAATCATCGCCCATCCTGATTCTTGTTTTAGGCAATCACCTTCAATGTAGGAACAAAATAATTGCGGTCAGGGCCACAAATGGCTAATCAATTTTAAGTTCATTAAAGTAGCAAGACTGGGTAGCCTGGTCACTAATCTTGTATCTAGGGACAGAGTCTGCCTGGTCATACCTAGCTGGAAAAATACAGGAATAGGATTCGTTATCCAGAAACCCTTTATCCAGAGAGCACAGAATTACGGAAAGGCCATCTCCCATTGCCTGAATTTTATCCAAATAATCACATTTTTTTTAAATAACTTAAAGGAGAAGGAAAGGCTAAAATTAAGTAAGCTTTATCAGAAAGGTCTATATAAATACACCAGTAAACCCTCAAAGTAATGCTGCTCTGAGTCCTCTGTCAAAAGAAACACCACATTTCTTTGCTTTTATTGTGTACTCATGGGCTTCTGTATCAGACTTCCTGTTTTCAGCTTAAACCTACAGGGCACGGCCTTGAGCATGCTCAATTTGCTCCTCTCCCCCTCCCTCCTCCCATCCCTACTGTAATTTGAGCTCAGAGCTGTTAGTAAGCAGGGAGAGACTCAGGCAGGAAGTGATGTCACACCAAGCATATATGGCAGCTTCTATCCTAAATAAACAGAGACAGTGTCTAGAGCTGTTTACTCAGGTATGGTAAAGCATTCTGCAGAATAAATATAGCGTTCTAGTTTGCACTATTGTGGCTATTCTATTGGCAATAAACTGTCTTGGAGCTTTCCTTCTCCTTTAAACATAATAATAATTTAAAATAATAATAATAAAAAAGCACCTTGTACTTGATTCCAACTAAGATATTATTAATTTATTGGAAGAAAAAACAGTCTATTGGATGTATTTAATGTTTAAATGATTTTCTAGTAGACTTAATGTAAGAAGATCCAAATTTTGGAAAGATCCGTTATCTGGAAAACCCCAGGACCCTAGCATTCTGGATAACAGGTCCCATACCTGTATATAGTTAGTGGCGAGTGAATTTGTCCCAGATTTGCGAAACCATTGGAAAATGCTCAGCAAAAATTAGCACAACACATTGTCACACAGGTCATTAGGCTGTTTGAGATTTCTTGTGCAAAATACATGTCAATGGGTGTTTTTTTTCATGCAAAATGTATTAACGTCAATGGGCATTTTTTTACTTTTGTGGTTTTTCTCACACATTTTTTGCTGGTGCCAAAACACGTAATTTCACTATGAATCCATGCCGAGTGAAAAAGATGTGCTCATCACTACATACAGTATAGTACATGCAGGACCACAAATGTGCAAGTGAAATAGTTTTAAAAACAGCTTCAAACATGTTTGTTTTCATAAACCCCTTTATGACTCCTTCTAATTAATTTCAAATAATAATTATTCAGGGATGGCTTCCCTCTGTTAAAATGTTAACCCAAATTATTGCTATTTGTTCTATTATACAGAATAAAACATATTTTAATGATAACCTCTACTCTCTTGGCATGGAAAACTTTTTTCAGTTCAACAATAATATCTGCAGTAGCATGGAATCTTCTACTTTTTTGTAAGCAGTTATTTCTTACAAACTGGCTCAACTATAATAACTCATAAGGTTTTAATTAAAGCACTTTGGTGAGACTTTTAAAGAATTCTGCTGAACTGAGATTTTTGCTATGAAAAATAAAATAGTGTTCCATTAATAACTTAATTAACCAACACTCTCCCAACTACCTAACTGTGAGAAAATAGGTTTCTAATATGCAGCAGACTGCGTAATGTATTTTTTCCAGTGAAAATCTGCAGCGATGTAGTCACCGAAATCAATTTTGTAAACAATTATTTTTTATTCTCCACAGAAAGGCCATTTCTAGTACGAAAACCTTTGAAAGGTCCATATGGTTAGCCAGCTATGCATACAGTAGTAAATCAATAAAAAGCAATACCCTTAATCCTACTCCTAGGGTATTTTTAGATTACCATTTTTTTGTAAATATTCTCAGCTGCTCAGTAAAGCCAAATGATCCTGTGTATAAACAATACCAAAGCAAAGCTAAACCAAGCTAATTTATTGGCACTTTGGATCATGCTGTTGTTTTTTTTGCAGTCATGCAGCCTAAAGCAATCAACAAACTGGTTAAAAATATTGAACAATTTGCAGATTAGCAATTTCTCTTCTTGCAGTGTTATATATTCTATTAAGTATATCATTGGCTTCCACTGCATTAAGATTTACCTAACTTGGCAGAGAAATATCTGCAGGTGCATTATTTTTATCTAAAAATGCATCAAAACATTTCTGGAAATAATTCAATAGGCTTTACTTTGTGTATGTAGGGACCCATAGGGTTAACATCCCCTATGGTTTAATTTCCCTACGGTACTTCATTTGCATTGTTGCTGGACAAAAGCTTATCTAACCATTTGTACTAATTGACATATTAATTTCATTGGTCCATAGGATGATGGCATTTCCTGACACACTTTAATATAGTGGATGAATACTGTTTTGACATACATTATAACTATGCCAAAACAGTGCCATGAGGCACTGTGCAACTCTTCGCACTCCTACACGCAAGTGAACCAGTCTCACTCACAATATACAGAGAGGGAGGTTGATGGGAAGCACATGGACCCTGCACATCTTAACACTTGAGGCTCTACTAACAGTAAATGAGACCTTGACTCCTTATATGTATATAAAATGTCTATTAGGTATAGCCTGTCTCAAAATGATGAAGATTATTATTTAATCATCACCAAAATATTCCATAGTGCTGTCAAATAAATGGGTTTATACATCGAACATACAAGCATCCAATACAAGAGGGGAAGAGGCCCCTGACCAAAAGAGTTTATAATCTAAAAGCAGAAGGGGTTGAGACGTGTTGAAGAACTGGTCAGTATCTAGAGATCAGTTCAGAGATGTAGGGTGGGACAGAGTTATGAAGTTCTTTGAATGTAAGGGTCATTAGTTTGAGCTAGAGTGCCATGGCAGAGGAGGAGGAGTTGCTAAGGTGTCTGAGCCTGGCAGCAGTATTCATTATGGACTGGAGAGGTGACAGTCTCTGGAGGGGGAGGCCAATGAACAGAGAGTTACAATAGTCCAGGCATTATATGATGAGAGAGTAGATTGGAATTGTGGTAGTGTATTGGGTGATAAATGACATGGGTGATAAAGTGACATATATAATAAGTGATATAATAAGCAATATCATAAGTGACTAGATATGTGGAGTACAGGACAGGGCAGAGGATATGGGGTGATAAGGAATTGTTAACTGTGATAGACACTTCTGGGAAGTTATGGGTGTTGGATGGGGGAAAGAGAACCAATTCTCTTAGAGAGTCTTAGAGAGGTTATAGGGATAGTGCAAAATTAGGAGACAGAGACAAAGGGATGCTTTTAAAAGGTTACTAGGTCAGATGCTCTTTGATGATTTCCTAACTTGACATGTGAATTCTAGCACTAAACATATGCATAATATGTACTCTCAGGAAATATTTTTCAGTTTCATCTTGTTCTAATAAGCAGAATTAATTAATAATTTTTAACAGGCCTAAACATGACAAGCTAATGGGGTTGGTATACATTACAGGACTGAACTGGAATATCAAGTCGTTTTTCTCTCATTAGCACGCTCCCATCTCATCAAGGGGGCAGTCCAGCATACATCCCTCCAGCTATGTCACAAAATGCATGATAGTATGGTGTTATCAATCAATATCAATGCTTCCTGAGAGATTAGTTGTGGGCAGGAGAGCTAGATTTATTAACATTTGATGTGGTTGCCAAGCAAGCAAATATTTACTACCCACCACCCTTAGTTAGTAGAATCAAACACTGCATCAAAGCAAGGACCTATGAAGACCCAAAAGAAGTGCACTGCCTCAATAAGATCCTAACTTAGTCTGGAGTAGACAAATTAGCAGCCAATATCATCTGTCAGTTGTACAGGGGATATGCTTGTCCTTATCTGTAGACTTTATCTGGCTACACTGTTTTAACACTAGGTTTGACACATTTCTTCTTCTGTAACATGAAGGTTGCAGTCTCTGCTAGGGATGTAGCGAACGTCGGAAAAAAAGTTCGCGAACTTGCGCAAAAATGCGAGCGGTTCGCGAACGGTTCGCGAACCCCATAGACTTCAATGGGAAGGTGAACTTTAACATCTAAAAAAGACATTTCTGGCCAGAAAAATGATTTTAAAGTTGTTTAAAGGGTGCAACGACCTGGACAGTGGCATGCCAGAGGGGGATCAAGGGCAAAAATGTATCTGAAAAATCTGCCTGTGTGTGCTTGGAAGAGATAGTGTAGGGGGAGAGCTGTTAGTGATTTCAGGGACAGATGATAGTAAGTTTGCTGGCTAGTAATCTGCTTGATACTGCTCTGTATTGGAACAAAAAAATAAATAAAAGCAGTCCTTACAAGGACTACTGTTATTGCAGCAGTCAGCAGATGAGATCAGAAGCAGGACAGCTGCCCACTGCAGCTACATACAGAGCACTGCAGTAGAAGGTAGATTACTAGCCAGCAAAGCTACCTAAGCTTAAATGTCCCTCAAACCCCTGCAGACTTCTGTCCCTCCAATAACAGAGCAGTATCAAAACGATTACTAGCCAGCAAACTTTCAACTGTCCCTGAAATCACTAACAGGCAGCAGCTCTCTCCCTACACTATCTCTTCAGCACACACAGGCAGAGTGAAAAAACGCTGCAGGGCTTCGGTTTTTATAGGGAAGGGGAGTGGTCCAGGGGAGAGCTTCCTGATTGGCTGCCATGTACCTGCTGGTCTGGGGTGAGAGGGCAAAAAAAAGCGCCAACAATGGCGAACCCAAAATGGCGAACGTCGCGCGACGTTCGCGAACTTCCGGCGAGCGCGAACAAGTTCGCCGGCGAACAGTTCGCGCCATCTCTAGTCTCTGCTCTTTTTATGAATCCTTACAAACCTTTAGAAAAAACAAAGTGCAACTTATGAGTTCATAACGACATTAAGTATTCTTTACCACTGGAAGCCAATACATTATTTGGCAATCATGCAGACATATAAAGTGATGCCACAAGGCAGGAAATTCAATACTGATAATGCTAGTTTAATCTTCCCTTAACTCAGAAAAAGCCGTGCTTTTGAAAAAGTTAAATTGTTTATATCTGGCACAATAAGAGCCCTTTTTTATTCAATCTCAATAGGAGTTGAAAAATGCTTAAATACATACAGATCCAATAAAGAAATACATTATAAAGGGCAAAATGAGTCAAGAATTATGATGTTCAGATTAGATTAGATTAGATTCATTTTAGTATGTAGATGTATTATACTCAAAAGATGCTAAAAATCAGGAGCCAAAAACTAAAACGTGTCGAAATAATGTGGAAGCCAAAAAAGATATTTCTTGACATCGTGCTGGTTTTTGTACGATAATCCCAAAAAATTTAGGTTATTTGGAAAAAGTTGTACAATTCAAGCTTCAAATTTGAGAAAGTCACACAATTTTGCTGAGACTTTTCCCACACTGGCTTTTTTGATCCAGATTTTTTGATAAATTAGGTAAATTTGTGGATGGGAGTTAGGTCAACTTTGTTTTAATAAAACAACAGGGATATCTCCTTAGAGTTTATGAGTTTAGTCATGGTTTCAAAAACCTCTTAAACCACTAAAATCTGACCTTTGATAAATAGGCCTCCACGCCACTATAAATAGAACATTTAAAATAGAATGCTATAGCAGAATTCCTAACACAGCTAATACCAGTTTTATCTAGCAGTAGAATTAGAGATATGTCATTAAAAAAAGAATATTATAGAAGTGTCACACTTTTATATAGTGTACGGTATGTTTATATTGTATATTTAGATTATCTTTCTCAGGCTAAGTTTAGGTGCCAGGCCTACAAAATCTCCCATTCTCCGTAACTGAGTTTATATGAATAAATTAACCCCAAATGTATCTATTTTAGCCTTGCCTATTTTTTATACCCATAAATGTAAATAAATACAGAAGTCACAAACAAACATGCTGTTTGTCACCCCCTGTCTTCAGATCTGCTTCATAACCTAATATTCTTTCCCCATAGACACCAGCCGGCTCTACCTTTTATGGCATGTATTCTAAATGATTCATGTTTAATGGTATTTACAAACAAAATGGTGAAAAAGGCCATTACAATGATAACCCCATACAATTATAATGCATTAAGAAAATAAAACACTATCTGGGGATGTCCACATCCTTCCTAATTCCAAATATTTCCAAATATTTTTGCTATAAAATAGTCTTGTTTTATAGCGTATATTATGACATTTGTTACTGCATATTTATGTCCAGATATGCATCTTCAAAAGTAATAAACTTTATTCAGTGATTGTGAAGATATCATCAACAACATAATAAACACATTTTACCCAATCAAACATGTATGCATCAAATAAATCCACAGTTCAATCCATCCAGTCACAAACCTTACCTGCCAATAGAATCATATAAACAATCATAATCATAAACAAGTTTTACCAATCAATCTGTTTGCATCATATAAATGCACAGTTTAATCTAGCTGATTACAATGCAATTGAACCACCTGCCAATAGATTCATAAAGTTACATAATTCAAAAATATACAGCCAATAGACATCTGCCATTTCCCACAAGACAGCCCACTGATTGAATGGATTTGTACTGCCCCTGAGAATTTTCTGTTGAAAACTTATTTAGCCTCCACTTCAAAGGTTGCGAAAATTATTACGAATATTTTGGCGACATTTTTGTCTTTTTTTTTGTCTATTTATTTTTTATTTATTATTTATTTTTTTATTTTGTCTATTGATATTTTTGTCTTTGGGCCACTTTCCTGAATAGTAATCCTGGCACTTAGTTATAACATTTAGTTAATTTCAGCGAATGCGATAAGTGGCGATCAAATAATTCTACGACAAAATATTCACAAGTTTATATTTCCTGTCGTTTAGTAAACTAGCGATTATATATTTTGCAATAATTTGAGTTTTTGTGCACAAAAATTTACTGAGGTTCAGTAAACAGCCGCCTAAATTTATAATTATGAAATATTTTAAAATGTATACCTATAAATTAATTTTTATACATCTATAATTTGATGTACAAATGTCACAGTCATACATTATTGAACATTTTCAAGTTTTTCAAGCATAAATGGTTCTCATTTTTTTCTCTTTGTGTCTGTTAGCTTTTCACCACCAATAGAAGACTCTTACAAGGTCACTAGGATGTGCGCACAAATCACAGAGCAGCATACACAAACAGCTGCAAAGTAAACACGAGCTCAAGTCACCACACTAACTTTCTTCACCTATCCTTGTTTGCTTGATGAGCTCTTGAACAGAGTGAGTTTCTGAAAGACATAAAGGTATAACAGCTTGAGTCAATATTTGCAAAAACAGAGTGATTTATTTAACATAAGATGACTGCCCCCCATGTGCAAATACATCTATCTAGCATAAAATCTCTTGACAAGCAGCCAGCCTAAGACTAGATGGATGAGAATTCTATCCAGTAGCTGTGAAACTTGTTTGGAAAAGCAATAGCCATGGAGTTCCACATGTCAAAGTCACTCATTCAGGAATGTATTTTACATTTAGAAACAAAACTTTTCAACTTTTTTTTTTTTACTGTTAAAGAAAATAGAGATTTTTTATTTTAAGAGCATCTATTAACTTGTCTGGATTCATTAGCTGCCAAAAAATAAAATAAACATTAGCAGCATTGTTACTGTGTAGAAACAAGTGGGATGGACTTCAGCCCTCAGAAGTAAAAAAAGGCTAATGGGCACCTTAAAGAGAATTATATATTGTAATAAATATTCTTTTTAAATTATTAACCTTTCTTTCCATAGTGCTGACATTCTTTACAGAGATAAAACATAATTTACATCTATTCCTGCCCCAGTGGAGCATACAATCTAAGGTCCCAACAAACTGTAGTTAATTTTACGAGAAGCCAATCCTTCCTGTATATTTTAAGGGTAGAAACCCATGCAGGCATTAGGAGAACATACAGATTGATAGCTGATAATGGAATCAAACTAAGGACCAACAATGCTGACCATTGAGCCACCATGCAAAAATGTTTCCCCTTTCCTGTTTAGGATTTTTTTCCTCTTGTCAACTGTATCAATAGCTTGAGGGGCGGTGAATGTCACTAAGAAAAAATGGATGACCTATAAGCATATTGTGTTCTACAATGCCTTTCAAATGCAAAATTGGGAGATTCGTTGCATATTATAAATCAGGCACAGAGTTATTTATAAAAGGCAATAGTTTATCACCCAAATCCAAGTCAAACATATTAATCTTGGGAGGGACCATATAGGTTCTTAAAGGGGAACTATTGCAAAAATAAAAATTTATTATAAGCTTCCTCATACTAAAATAATAAGAAATGTTCTAAATATAATCAATTTAATATTCTGTCTGTTTCTGAAATAATCATCTGTTTCCCTTCATTCTGTCTTCATGCAGGAGTTGGGAGACTGATTTTGAATGACAGGTAAGTCTAATACAGTCTTTGGGCGGGGGGGGGGTTCATTTTTGCCTGAAGATGTATTAGAGCTCAATCTTTTAAAATCATCAAAAAATATTTATTTAAAGCTTTCATGAAATCTTTACTTTCAAATTGGTTTAGAGGTACAAAAAGCATATTGGGCAATTGTTCTTTCTGACCGTTGATGACTCCTAAGAGGACAGTGTCAGCATTCTATGTGATTACATTTAGAATCAAGAAAAATATTTCTTTCCTCTCAAGGTTTCAGTACTCTCAGCATATATAGAACTACAAACTTGCATTTTTTTTCGATTCACAGAAGCTGTTTTATATCTATTAGTAGACATATGGCAGATCCCCTTTCAGTTTAAGGTGCTGTCTCCAGTGTGCCAGGTTCTCTTCTCCTGCAACCCTAAGCAGATCATTTAGAATATTGCTGCTTCTGCATTCCAAACACACAATCACATATAAGTCAGAAAAATGTGGATAGTGCAGATTGTCTTGTCAGTATGTCTACTGGTGCCTGAGCTATTCACAGAGTATTTTCAAATTTCTTTTAAAAATCAGAGCTGAGGCAGCTACACTTACTTTCTGCTGATAGCACAGGTGTGAGAGTTGTATGATGGCAAAAGACCCATAAATATGTTTGCATTTTATACAATTCACCCTTTTATAATATGATAGTATTGTGTATAGATGTACAACGGTATTTACATACCATCATATTGGCCATTTTCCTAGACCTCATTAGTTATGCTCAACTTTTGTCTTTGTTTTACCGGAAAGGGGAAGACATTGTACAGGCAAATCTGGATGCTCATAGTAATATGGCACTAGATCATTCCACAATATTGCTTAAAGTCTGCAAATAATTGAATATAAAAAACTATTTATGGTAACTTTTACAAAAGATGGTTAGCAACTATGGTTTTCCTACAGTTATGGTACTTACTGATTCATGAATCCATTAATACTAGAGATAATGCTAAATTAAAGTTGGTGTATAAGCACAAATGAATACATGCAAAGTCAAATAAACATCTACAACTATATGCATAAAGTTCATACCCATCAAACTCAATTAATGAAGGTTAAATAGTTTGAACCAGATCTTTCATCCTCTCTCTCTCTCTCTCTGGTCCAAGTCGGTGCACCTATCGTAACACTACAGCTTGTTGATAGATCTCCCCACAGGACCGCCTAAACATGGCTTCAAAATCCAACTGAGGGTCGGCACATCTGTTTGAACATCTGAGCACAAGAATACATCTCCCCACCGGATTGCCAAGACACTACCTCTACACGCTATTTGATCCAAAGGCGGGGTAAGTGCAGTTACTGGCTCTCCTTCACAATTACACTTAAGTTTCTGCACTATGTGAAGTTTTTTCCCGTTAGGTACCGCTGTATACACCAAGAGACCGGGACACAAACATCCATTCCCGACAGGCACACTAATTGCTTATTATTTGTGAGTAGTTCCGATGTTCATAATTACTATAAGTGTAAAAGGTCAATACACTATTGGGATTGCTTTTTCTTTTAGACATACTGCACTCGACCTCCAATTAGGGCACCTTCCATTTGATTGTTTGTACATCTGTAACAAACCCCATACATGCTTTTCAGATTAGAGCAAAACTTTAGTATGGTAATGCAGAATTAGGGGTCTATTTATCATGTTGTGTAAAACAACAGAGAAAAACATCACCAGTGATGTTGCCCATAGCAACCAATCAGATCTTTGCTTTTGTTTTCTAACTTGTAGGTCTCTGTTGAAATCTAATAGCTGATTCGTTGCTATGGTCAACCACACCAGTGATGATTTTCTCCAGTATTTTACACAGCATGAAGTGGGAGCAGCTTTATATTAAAATTGGCTTGGTGTCTCATCTAGAGAACTATAAATCGGGGAGGATTGTTTATGAAAGTTGCAGAAAAAACAATTTGAAAAAAAAAATGTGCAGTTAAGGTTTTTTTTTTCCTTGAGTACTACCTTAGTCCAGAAAATAGTGGAAATGAATAGTTGCATTTACAATTCTTTGCAGAAAAAACCTTCACATAAGTATGAATCATATTTTTCTATCTATAGGCTGAAAATCTAGGATGTTTTAATAAACTGGAAAATATATACATTGACTTGTTAGGAACAATGCCCATTGACCTCTATAGATACTGTCCAGTTTTTAATAGTTTTTTTTTTTCGCGTACATAATGAAGAAATCAACGAAGCTCTAGCATCTTCAGAATGGAAATTTAGCAAAAGTTGAATAAATGAACAGCTCTTTCAGTAAAAATAAAGTAAAAACCTGTACATTATATGTCACTGTGTGAAGAAATCTTTTTCTTTTGAAATTGTATGCACATAAATGGTAATCTTTAATACAGTATATATAGAAGCACTTAGGGACTCAGTACAAACATGTTACAATTCATTGCTTGACACAGGAGGAGAGTCCTGCCCCAAGGGAGGAGAAGAATTCATACACAGTCTGTGCATACAGCAGTTGAGCAAGTGCTGAGCATCCAAAGGGACCCAATAATATATATGTATCGGCAACTTCCAGGTTCCTTTTATAGACCTGTACCGCCACACCAATGATGTCACAAAATGGGCGGGGCGAGCAGGCGCGGCTATAAAAGCGGAAGTTGGAAGCCGGCAGGGTAAGGTGGCGGGTGGGAGAGCAGGATGAAGAGCTTGATCCGCCCACCACCCACAAATGGGGGGGGTGAGGTCGGCCCGAACCCGGCCGTTCTGTGGGTCATCTCTACTGGGCCAGACTTTATGCATTTTTAACAGATCCAGAAGAATAAATTTTACTTGGGTGATATACTAAACTGTGCAGAGTTTGCTACAGGGCTACTCACCAGGAGTAATCAATCACTTAGTAGCAACATATTAGTAAATGCAATGCGTTACTAGAACTATGCAAACTGTGCACATGTTATTACATTCCAACAACTGAGCTTAAAAGGGGTTTTTCCCCTTCCAACAATTTTTCAGTGAAGTTGTTTTCAGATTGTTCACCAGAAATTAACTTTTTCAATTATTTTCTATTTTTAAATTGTTAAACTTCTTATATCTGTCTAAAGCAGCTTTGGGAGGGGGTCATTAACCCTGTAAACTGTTCTAAATTCATAAATTAATTAATAAAAAAAAATTTACATCTCTGTCCCTGCTGAGCAGAATCCCTGAGTTTCATTAGTCAGCTGTCAGAATTGATACAGTAGTTGCTTATATTCCACAGATGCTACTGATAAATGTATCAGCTAATATAACAAATTGTAACAGTTTAGAATCTGCGCCTGAATTACTGAGCTACCAGATGAAACGTTTAGGGTTTTATTTATCAATGGTCGGATTTAAAGTTTTCTAGACCTCAAATGAACTTGGATGAACTCGAATGGAGTTCAGGGTTAACAACCAGAAAACTGGAATTGATCTAGTTTTTGGCAGAAAAAATCGAATCAATTGGATTGATCGAGTTTCAGAGCAAAACCCTCCGAAAAAAACGCGAACATCATGAAGGCTATTAAAATCTTCCAATGGTTCAAGGGACTGCCATTGACTTCTACATGACCTGGACAGGTTTTAGATGGCGTATTTTCAGATTCTAGCTATTTCAAAGGTCGGTATAATAAATCTCAAAATATCGGAGTTGTTTTTGAAAACCCCAAAAATGTAATTTTTTTTTAACATGTAGGGATGTGAAAATCTTAGACACCCTTACACTTTACAGACAGGCACATCCCTAGTAATATGGACACCTCAGTGGGTCCTTATGGGGACCTTGTGCTTATGTAACCCCTGTAGTTCACACAGTGTACACCAGATGGCACTGTGCCAGAGTATAAAAGGTTTAGGAACCATGTGCTCTGGGTCCATTGCTTTAGCCCAACCAAGCAGGCTGGAAGGGAATGGGTAGTGCTGACCCTAGGTGCCTTGGCCCTAGTAATTAGACAGCTATACTCGTTTTATAGATCGCTCTAGGAGTGATAGCGAGGTTATTTAGTTGAGCAGCTCAAGGCTCCGCCAAGGAGATTAGAGGGATTAAGATCCCGGGGTAATACTGACCCAGAGTAGGGAACCAAGTGTTGAGATAGGGATGTCAGGAGTTCCCTAGTCTGCCATTGGAAGATATCCTGAAAACTGGGCAATACCCATCACATGCTGTCAACTTACTCTCTGCTGTATATTCCCTAGCCTGTGGGGATTCAGCCTATACGTGCTGTGAGTATATGCTTACTTTTTGCTGCTGTGTATGTTCTATGCTCAATTGTGGATCAATGTGCTAAATGATCTCTGTGCTATTGTTCAATAAATACTGTTCTTTGTTCAACTGTTAAAGAACTACTGGCGCCCATCATTGTGCTATCGCATCAGGTTACAGTTACACTACACCCTTGCCTCCACCTCGCTGCGAGGGCTTACCCCTGAGAAAGAGAGCTCATCGGTGGTCTTAGCTCACCAAGGAAAGTAGGTAAAACTGCCCTAGCACAAGTCAGTTTACTATAGCGCTACAAACACACAAAAAAATTGGACTCAAAATAACCTCAAAAACTTAAAATTTTCATGGAAAACACAACTCAATATCTGCCCCTGAACTTTAAACTTCAGTTTTGGATAAATGGTAAAAAAATTAAAAGCAGTTTGAAAAAAAATCTTTATTTCTGCTGAACAATCTGAACTGAAAAAGGTGCTTGGAAGGTCAACAATCCCTTTAATTAAACTGTATCAAAACAATGTTTAGGAGTAAATGATTAAGCATGTGGCATATATCGGGGTTGCTCTGTAGGCATATCATCTATAAAGTTATTTCTAAGGAACACTTTGAACTAACTTGGAACAAGATTTTACCTAAACTGATACAGTGTTATGACATGACACAGTGTTGGCTATTTTCGGAGGTAGCTCCTGCTTCTGCTAAGCCTGTGGTCATTTAAAGTTGAAAGAACCCTTATAACCAGACTAGGCCATGAGTCCTTAAGCGCTACACATCATAGCATAACATGAAGACTAAAGTAAGATTGTGTCAAGACAGCCATTGACAATGTTCAAAACATACACTTTTCATTTAATCTAATGGGAAACAAGTAAAATGAAAACTATTTAAAAGTGTTCTATTACGGGAAAACAAGTTTTTATTCAAAACACATCCTTAATAGTGCTGCTCCAGCAAACTTGCACTGAAATCTGTTTTTCAAAAAAGCAATATTTCATTTTGACATGGGGATAGACATGTTGTCAGCTTCCCAGGTGTCCCCAGTCATGTGACTTGTGTTCTGATAAACTTCAGTTACTGCTGCACTGCAAGTTTTAGTGATGTCCCTTCACAAGAGTTTGGTAGGAATAAAACATATTGAAGTCAGAAGATATTATTTATGACTTATGACATACTTATGAATTCAATACTGTATGCACAAATCCAGTAAAAATGTCTAATATATTTTACCACAAACACAACATTTTTCAGCATATTTATGCATAACATGACATTCATGTATTTGTCCATATTGGTAAGAAGCTATTTAATTGTGCCCAAAAATGATGCTGGGATTCTGGGAGGAGGGGGACAAAATACTGCCTTGTGGGTAAAAAAATATAGCACAAACAGCTGAATTCGTAATGTGCATTGTTGAATTGTTTTTTTTTACTAAGGTGTAATTAAATGTCTAATACCCTTGTACAAAACTGGATAAAATTAACAGATGCAATTTGTTAGCAATTGAGGAGCATAGACATGCATTGCCATATACAATGGCAGAAAACTAATCTTTAACATTGAAGTATATTCTGATATCTTAGTTGAGCACATCGTATTCAGAAAATATCAAAACATATGACCTACATTACATAAAGGTGATCCAGTATTTCATGGGTGAAGATTCTGAACAAGAAAAGCCTTACACATCTTGATCATTTGAGCAAGCAACTGGACACCAGAATTCAAGCAGACTTGGAAGATGCATTTCTAGGTTATAGTAAGGAAATATTGTACATATTACAGAAACTTTTATGTGAAATACAAAATATTACTCTTTCAGCAGTGTGTAAAATTATATTAAAAACAGCAGGAAAAAATTAGGGATCGTGCTGATACAAGAAAATGGTATGGTCCTACACAATAGCTATAACATAAATTGTGTTCCCATGTGAAGCTATGTTCTTTATCACTAAGGCATCCAGCAGGAGAACATAATATAGCTTTTTTTTAAAAAAGCAAATGTAAAAAATAAAATTGAACAGGTCCTATTACAACTGAAAATGGGCTCAGATGGAAATTCTGCATGCTTCAGTTAAAGAGGAAGAATGGTTTATCCCACTTCTACTAACTAGTAAAGGGGCATTCAGATTCAGAGTTGAGCATTTACTTTGCACTTAGATTTCTCCAGAGTGATGCAGCATAAACTCAGTACATACTGTTTACCCCCAAAACTGTAAGTAATTTATCCTCAAAAGGCACAGATACAGTAAGTTATTAATCACAGAAGTTACTACCCTGCAAGACCCATACCCTAACCACGATGGTTGCCATGTAATAATTCTTAATAATAATTAATACTGTTAGATTCTCAAGTGTATTTTCAAGTGTATTTTTTAAGTTTTAGTGCTCTGTTTTTTTCAGCAGCTGTTTTATTTAAATCCAAAGCTGACAATGTATTGTTAGCATCTGTTCTATGCAGTATGGAGGCAGAATGGAATTCATCAGATTACAGGCAGATAACCATCATTATTTCTGTGCACTTGCATGATAGACTTTAAATCTAGTGGGTATCTATTTTGACCTACTAGCAGATGTGGGTTGCTCAGGAAACTTTAGGAACATTTTATAAATATATTGGCTTAATTATTTACCATTTTACATCTCCATAAATCTTCAAAATAAAAGTCATGCATTACGGGTGTGATGAATGAAATTTCGCCGGAAAAATTATGCCCAAAGACTACAATGGGTGAAAAAAAGAATTTGCGCGACAAAAATAAAATTGACTCCTATAGACTTCTATGCATATTGGCTAATTTCCAAAACGGGTCAGTTTTGCCCATAACTAATTAGGGGGTAACTGGGCCCACTGTTACACCCCCTCCTCCATTATACATAGTTGTATGTAATTTTTTTCTTTTTAGCATACCATATTTTCATAATTTGAAACTCTGCTCATAAGACATAAATATTGCCCATGTTTAAGCTATATTAACCCTTAATAGAATACATCCTCAATTATTTAATTGTGGTATGGCGTGCTCCATCTGTCATTTGTGTTTTATTAAAGGAGACTTTTCATATAGTATAATGTTCATATTCAGTTATGAGATTCAGCTTTTGGTTTACTAAAAATGATTTTAAAAAATAGTTGTGCAGGACAGCAGTGAAGACAGTCAGAGAGGATGGGTTGTGAGGGTGACAGGGATGGATTGAAGGCAATCATTACAGCAGTGAAGACATAACAGAGTTCTAAGCTCCCTGGAAGGACTGAGCATGACATCATTAAAGGAATTGTTCAGTGTAAAAATAAAAACTGGGTAAATAGATAGGCTGTGCAAAATAAAAAATGTTTCTAATATAGTTAGTTAGCCAAAAATGTAATGTATAAAGGCTGGAGTGATTTCATGTATAACAAGTCAGTCAGATCACTACTTCCTGCTTTTCAACTCTCTTTGTTTACACTGACTGGTTACCCTGGCTACCAGACAGTAACCAATCAGAGACTTGAGGGGGGGCCACATGGGTCATTTCTGTTGCTTTTGAATCTGAGCTGAATGCTGAGGGTCAATTACAAACTCACTGAACAGAAATGTACCATGTGGCCCCCCTTCAAGTCGCTGACTAGCTCAGAGTTATAGAGCTGAAAAGCAGGAAGTTGGATTCTGGCTGTTTTATTAGACATCTGTTCACGCCAGCCTTTATATATTACATTTTTGGCTAACTGACTATATTAGAAACATTTTTTATTTTGCACAGCCTATCTATTTACACAGTTTTTATTTTCACACTGAACTATTCCTTTAACTCCTCCTCAAGCCCCTCCCCTCAAGCTACCGGCCCAATCCTCCCTCCATGGAAGCAGTACTGTTTAGTTAGACAGATCTGGCGGCACCTTAGACCCGATTCTGGGACCAGAAGTATGCACAGGGGAGGGGGAGCACTTTTTGGCTTTACCAGCAATTGTTAGCCCCAAAGGTAATATACTGTAGTAAAAAAAAGGATCCTTCAATTCAACATTAGATTACACGTTTTAGTGCATTCTTAAAATGTATAGTATATGTCCCCTTTAAATGTATGAAATGGATAGAAGCTGTCATCCATTTCTGAAGACTCTCTTGAAAGCTATGTGTTTACATGAAAAATACATGAGATGCTATTGAACTGAGTTACAGAAAAAGATGATAATTCAAGATCCTTATTTACTGTCTGTTTCCTTATTGAACTTTACTATATGTATCACACAATCCAGTTGTGCTTAGGTTCTCCTCTGTTTTTTTCCTCATTGTACTCTCATTAGTGGTGCTTGCGAAGCAAAGCATCACTACTGTTATCTTGCAAACTTATTTTTATTCTTCTTCCGTATGAAAGTTTGGCGCGTAACTAGTCCCGCACCGTTTGTCCTAGACCCATGAATG
The DNA here is from genome assembly GCA_038501925.1 of Xenopus petersii. NCBI lineage: Eukaryota > Metazoa > Chordata > Amphibia > Anura > Pipidae > Xenopus > Xenopus petersii. The sequence continues at coordinate 149,223,953 of CM076672.1, forward strand.
AGGTGTCAAATCGTGCGGCTTAATCGGGAATGGGGTGGTATGACTTTTCTAAGGGGTGGGTGGTTAATTGCCCCTTGCGGGGGCAATTAACAACCCCAAAAAGTCCCATAGATTAACATTGAGGCCAACTTTTGACGGATTCTAGCGCAGAGAGGGAATCTTGTAGAAACGTTAAATTTACCACATTTGAAGAGGTTTGCGACCTGTGTCAGATGATACCCCACACGAGGGTATAAGTTTTACCCCCGGGGCAGGAGAGGTCCCCAAATTTGCCCCATTGACTTATAATGGGGAATTTATCGAATAATTAGTTTGTCGCAGACCCATGAATGAGGTGTCAAACCGTTCAGCTTATTCGGGAATGGGGTGTTGTCACTTTTCTGTCCTATTTTGGGGACCCAAAAAAGTGAGCGGAGCCGCAAACAACCAATCAGATTTTCCCTATTGACTTCAATGAGAAAATGTAAACAGCTGTAATTCTCACAGTAATAAAGCCAGAGCTCCCAAACTTGGCACCGTGGGTCACTGGGTGACTGCAGCCAAAATTTACAAAAAGTGGGCGGAGTCTACAACAGCCAATCAAATTTCAGCCATTCAATTAAATAGGAAAATTTTAAACTGCTGCCGCTCTTAGACGGTTAATGGCAGCCTCCTCAAAGTTGGCACAGTTGGTCACTGGGGGACTGGGACTGGGGACTGGAAATGTGGGCGGGGCCAAAACCAACCAATCAGATTTCTTTGATTGATTTTAATGGGAACAATTAAGAAGGCTGCCATTCTCACAGTATTGATGTCAGGGACCTTGAATATCACAAATGTGGTCGCTGGGGGTTTCCACTTCAAGTTTAGAAAAAGTGGGCGGAGCCACCAACAACCAATCGAATTTCATTCATTGATTTTCAATAGAAAAAAATAAAAATGCTGCCATTTTTAGACATTAAATGACAGCATTCCCAAACTTTGGAATGTTAGTCACTGAGTGACTGTGGTTCACAATTAGGAATAAAATGGGGCGGGGCAACAACAGCCAATCAGATTTCAGCCTTTGACCTTAATGAAAAATGATAAACTGCTGCTATTATCACGGTTTAAATGCTAGGTGTACCAAACTTGGCTCAATTACTCACTGGGTGACTACGGTCAAAATTTAGGAAAAGTGGGTGGAACCAAAAACAGCCAATCAGTTTATGTAAAATTTTTTTACTGCTGTTCTCACAGTATCAAAGCCAGAGCTCCCAAACTTGGCACCGTGGGTCACTGGGTGACTGCGGCTAAAATTTACAAAAAGTGGGTGGAGTCTACAACAGCCAATCAAATTTCAGCCATTCAATTAAATAGGAATTTTTTTAACTGCTGCCGCTCTTAGACGTTAATGGCAGGGTCCTCAAAGTTGGCACAGTTGGTCACTGGGGGACTGGGATTAAAATTAAGAAAAGTGGGTGGAGCCAAAACCAACCAATCAGATTTCTTTGATTGGTTTTAATGGGAAAAATTAAGAAGGCTGCCATTCTCTCAGTATTGATGTCAGGGACCTTGAATATCACAAATGTGGTCGCTGGGGGTTTCCACTTCAAGTTTAGAAAAAGTGGGCGGAGGCACCAACAACCAATCAAATTTCATTCATTGATTTTCAATAGAAAAAAATAGAAATGCTGCCATTTTTACACATTAAATGACAGCATTCCCAAACTTTGGTATGTTAGTCACTGAGTGACTGTGGTTCACAATTAGGAAAAAAAGGGGCGGGGCAACAACAGCCAATGAGATTTCAGCCATTGACCTTAATGAAAAATGATAAACTGCTGCTATTATCACAGTTTAAATGCTAGGTGTACCAAACTCGGCTCAATTACTCACTGGGTAACTGCGGTCAAAATTTAGGAAAAGTGGGTGGAGCCAAGAACAGCCAATCAGATGTTCCCTATTGACTTCAATGAGAAAATGTAAACAGCTGTAATTCTCACAGTATCAAAGCCAGAACTCCCAAACTTGGCACCGTGCGTCACTGGGTGACTGCGGTCAAAATTTAGGAAAAGTGGGTGGAGCCGCAAACAGCCAATCAGATTTCAGCCATTGACCTTAATGAAAAATGATAAACTGCTGCTATTATCACAGTTTAAATGCTAGGTGTACCAAACTTGGCTCAATTACTCACTGGGTGACCGTGGTCAAAATTTAGGACAAGTGGGTGGAGCCAAAAACAGCCAATCAGTTTTCACCTATTGACTTCAATATAAAATTTTGGAATACCGCCGTTCTCACCGTTTTAAAACCAGAGGCCCCAAACTTGGCACTGACCATGACTAGGTAACTGGGGTTAAAATTCAGAAAAATGGGCAGAGCTTAAGACAGCCAATCAAATTTTACCTAACGCTATTCAATGGGAATATTTAAATTCCTGTCATTCTTACACTGTTAATGTAAGAGTGCTCAAACTTGGTCCATTTGGTGACTGGGTTGCAAATTTTTAAAAGTGGGCGGAGCCAAAAATAGCCAGTTTGTTTGGATTGATTTCAATGGTAAAATTTGGTTGGCTTTAAATTTCACCGGTTTAATCCGGATTCTACCGACTTTGTGTACCGACTTTGTGTACCGACTTTGTGTACTCTCTAGGCACCAGGGGCGACTGGGCAAGACACCCAACATATATGGGGGGCCTGAGTTTTGCCACGGCAAGCACCACTCACATTTTCTTCAGGAAATGTACCTCTCTAGTTTTCTTTACAATACTGCATGTACTGTGCTCATCTCCAATATACATTATACTTACTCCACTCTTGGATATTATCTTTGATTATATTTTCTATGGGTCGAGCAGGTACACTCACCACCAGATTAGTCCACAGGCCAAACTGATGGAGTCACTGATGGAGTCACATGTTATCAGATAGTATGCACCAACAGCCGATGTACCGCAAACTGGCCAACATGATGCATCAGCATGTGACATTTTCAAACTTGCCTGATTCAGAAAATGACCAATATAGTAGTACATGCATATAATTTGTGATTGTTGGGTCACCATACATACCAATAATGGTATTAACCTTCATTTCATACAGTATTATTGGTATGTGTTCCAGTTACTCTACTGGACTGATCTCTAAATTAAAGATGATCCTAATTTTTCACATGAAGCAGATCCAGAGTGGCAAACATTTTTGTGAATCAGCGCTAGACTTTTGTGAAAAAAAAAACCTGAGAAAAAACACCCATTGACTCCAATGCATTTTGTACAAGAAAAAATCCTATTACCTATTGACCTAGTAGAAAAAGAATACACTCTTTTAATATTATTTTATAGTATTATTGCACAGCAAACTCTATAGGGTTATTATACAATTATTTTTAAGAAAAATAGTTTTGCTTTATTAAAAACACACTCGTCTGATGTGAACTCCATCATTATCTGTCTACTGCAGGTTGCAGACTATAATGTTGTTACATTATGTTATTTACAAAAGGCTTTCTTTATCCTAAATCTATAACTGTGTATTTGTAATGTAAATCCAATGAAAATGAGGAATAATGGTGCCCTTAAAACATCATCTGTCTGACAGTATTCTTGCTCTGTAGAAACCTTAAAAAATCCATCCAGCGTTTTAATATATCTATAATTAATTTTATAAGTATTCTTTGAAACAAAAAGAAAAGTTTATTTATGTTTCATCTATGACTGTTTTAAAAATAAACCCAGTTGTAATGTTAAGGGGAGAGACGCTTTCTGTAATCCTCAAGATTCTACAAGACGTAGGTGTTCCAGTAAAATACTAAATATTATGTGACTAGCGTGGAACTGTCTTTCATATTTTTTTATGAATTTTCTTTCAGCTGGCACATTGATTAATACAAATATCTACGTAACTGGTAAGGAATGACAAATATTATTTTTTGCCTGAGAAATAAAAAAGAAAAACATCTGCAGTTGAATCCCACCACTTAGGTAAATAAGGTTTACTTAGGACCGTGCAGACCACACCTCATAACATTATAAACCAAAGCCACCATAATGAAATATGAGCATATGCTCAAAATGGATCCGTTTTTCAATACCGTATATACTCGCGTATAAGCCGAGTTTTTCAGCACCCAAAATGTGCTGAAAAACTCAAACTCGGCTTATACGCGGGTCATACCTCTGTCCTTCCCTCTGTCACCTCTGCTCTTCCCTCTGTCCTTCCCTCTGTCACCTCTGCCCCAGCAGGACTGCCTGTGTCGCCGCCCGGAGCAGGTCCAGGAGCTCCGGGCGGCGCGTCCTTCCCTGCCGGCGTTCGCTTTCAAAATGGCGGCGCCCATGGCCGCCACGTGGGTAGCGGCCGGCGCCGCTACCCACGTGGCGGCCATGGGCGCCGCCATTTTGAAAGCGAACGCCGGCAGGGAAGGACGCGCCGCCCGGAGCTCCTGGACCTGCTCCGGGCGGCGACACAGGCAGTCCTGCTGGGGCAGAGGTGACAGAGGGAAGGACAGAGGGAAGGACAGAGGGAAGAGCAGAGGTGACAGAGGGAAGGACAGAGGGAAGAGCAGCCAGGGTGGGGAGAGCGATGCTGGGGCAGAGGTGACAGAGGGAAGAGCAGAGGTGACAGAGGGAAGGACAGAGGGAAGAGCAGCCAGGGTGGGGAGAGCGACAGATGGGGGGGAAGTGGCAGAGGGAAGCAAACATGAAATAGGGGTGGCAGAGGGAAGCAAACATGAAATCCGGGCGGCGACACAGTCAGTCACAGACAGTAACAGGTACCTGCCCAGTGTCCCCCAATTGTTGCGGCTGGGTCACATTCACATTTTGAAATCTGACATGGGGCCCCTAGGCTTATACACGAGTCAATACATTTTTCCAGTTTTCTTAGGTAAATTAGGTACCTCGGCTTATACACGGGTCGGCTTATACACGAGTATATACGGTAAATAGTTTACTGTTCAAATATTAACCAACATGGAACTGCTTTAATCAGCTGTGCAAATATTTGCAGTACAACCAAGCTTAAGAGCGGTGTTTAAAAATACAAAATATGCTGCTAGAGCTATAAGAATTAAAAGTAGTGACACGATGGCTAAAACAAACATGTCACGAGAATACAATGGCAAGGTTAGTGTCTTACACATTCACTCCAGTTGTATTATAATGCTATATTCCAAAACAACATTTTTTTTTCTGCACATTGTCTGGGATTTATTAATTGCTGCCAAAGCAGGAGATTGTGTGAGCTTCCAATAAGCTGTCACAGAACTGAAATTCAGTAATAAAGTAATGTTAATATTATATTCACAGCAGGGTTTCAAAGTAGAGTAAATGTTTGTTCATTCTCCATGTTTCAAACACTGTAGGTCATTCATAAAACAGGAGTGGCTGAACTTCTCCATACTGATGGTACAAGGTTTTCTTGCTAAAGAATTGGCAGGAAATAAAACTCCTTTGAAAAATAAATGTGTCTGACTGAATCATAGATATTTCATGCTGCACATTTTTTGGAACCTAGACAATATAGCATACTTGTAAACATTCTTTTTTCTCTCTCTTTTCACCTTTGTTCCACTACAAAGTCTCCTGTGAGTTCCACACTAGTAACTGAGAAGTTTGTATTTCCAAGAGTTAGAAACACAACGGCTACTACAAGATGACTACAGGAATTTAACAGGGCTTAAGTTGTTTTTAAGGGAATGATTTATAGCATCTGTGCCATAATACACATTTCAGTTAAGTCATAACCTTGATGAAGGTTGCCAGATCTCTCGTTGGCTGCCAACAGCAGTTAATAAATATAGTAATAGTAAAATGAATACATAATAGTACTTAGTAGCAAAGCTCAACTTGGCTATGATTTATTTCATTAAATAATATTTGCAAAGGTCATGGCTTGCAACTTTTGAAACACTCTTCACACACTTTTTAAATCACAATATATGGGAACACTAGGGAAAACACTGTTAATGACATAACCACCCCATGTTAAACATCCTTCAACTCCTTCTTTTCTCTATCTCTAAATTTATATATACTGCTTTGAACATACACTGAAATATGCCTGAAATGTCTTATATTTGTCACTCTATCATGCCAGAGTTATCATAAAAGGCACAAAGTTCGCCCAGGTGCAGCAACCAATAAGATGTTTGCTTTTAAACAGGTGACCAGACAATTCTTCCTGCTGATTGGATGCTATAAGTAGCAAACGTTGTACCTTTTATAACATTACCCCACATATTTTTATTTCAGAGTGCACAATCTCACTACAGTCCCTTCTGTATGTACACACCTGAAATATGGCTGTATTTTCATGGGTTCAATACCTGTGGCTGCTACTACTCATATATTATATCATATAATATCTATCTATCTTTTATTATGAAGGACCACAATTAATAGTAAATTAGTGCATAATGTATTCGGCTTTATTTCACATCTGTCAGCTTCTCCTGGAGCTGAGATCTTCCTACAGTATTGTTACTGCCAACATGCAGTTTGAATAAAATGAGGATACTCGCTAAAGCACTGCTAGTATTGTTTTTCAAAATAAACATGGTGTCACACAAAAACATTTCATTTGGGCCTAATCTCTGGCTTTAAAATTGGGTTAGTATCCATTTTGTTTTTTTAACTTGACAATATTTTTTCTTTGCATTATGCATTTTGTACATTACAGTTGTAGTGTAGAATCTCTTTCTTCTTAGGAATCAACCCCATACCTGCTCCATAAACTACCTAAATAAAAATAATGCCTGGACCACCACAAAGTAAACTCCAGTTCTCTGTATTTCCACAGACCTCTGTGAGGGATCCTCACTGCTATAATCCAAACGCTTATATAATATTAAGACTCAAGCACATGCTGGAACCTTTTATTAAGCTTTTGAAAACTGATAGCGGATCATCAGTCCAAAATTACAGCTAAAGTAGAAAAAGCTGGGTTGAGACAGGGCTACAAAACATTTTTACTGGAGCAAGCTGATTATAGTATATTTGCAAGCTGCTGCCATTAAGGATGGTTGCATTGACATATTTTTCTACTTCCTTTAAATACAGAGTATGTTACAACAGCAGGAGGGAAAAAGTTCAAGACTTACACTAAGATGCATAGTTGGAAATCAATCATGAATACTCTCTGTTGAGTAATCCCTGCCTAGTAGTGGCATTAGCAGCATCTGTCATAGGAAGTGGCTCCTGATTAAGAAGAGTGTATGAATGTTGCAGTTCTCCCTGAGAGCACCATTAGTCAAAACACCTGGTGTACTATAGGCCTAAGAAATCTACATAAAGTTTTATGAAGATTTATGGTAGGTGAATTTTCATTACATGTGCATGAAGTTTTGAACACTATGAAATTAAAGGAGAATGGGAATTATAAGGGGATGTTAGGCCTTCAAATATAAAAAAAACAGATATCAGAGCCATCTGTTACTGAGGAAATCAGGGGGTTTTCTGGATAAGGGGTCTTTCCATAATTTGGATCTCCATAATTTAACTATTAATTAAACCTAATAGGATTGTTTTGCCTCCAATATGGATTAATTATATCTTAGTTAGGATTAAGCACACTGGCTGGTCTGCTGTATAGAATTTACTTATTTACTTTTTCTAGCCCCTCCTGCCTCAGAATTTTCGCTGCCCGAGGCCACAAACAAAGAAACAGCGTAAGCTCAGGCAGCCAACAGCAGGGCAGGAGTGAGGTGCTGACACAAAAACTCAGCTCTCCAGGCCCTCCAAAGTTTTTATTCATGGGGAGGCCAGTCCTTGGTAGTTACGCCACTGATCAAGTACCAGGTACTATTTTATTATTATAGAGAAAATGTAAATAATTTTTAAAAATGTGAATTATTTTAGTATAATGGAGTCTATGGGAAATGGCCTTCCCGTAATTCTGAGAGCTTTCTGTATAACGGGTTTCCGGATAACAGATCCTATAAACAGGTCCGGACTGGGAATCAAAATAGGACCTGGCATTTCAGATAAACAGAGGCTCAAACAGCCCCCACCAGCCCAACAAATAGTGACTGTCTATGGGAAATTACAGCAGCCCCTCTGGGATTTGCCGGAACCCACCTATAACTGTATCAGTCATCTTACATTCAAAAAGCACTGTATAACTTTGGCTACATTAAATTACAGTGCAATCAAGAATGAAGAGCGAGAATATACTTTTGTTAGATATATTTTTAAAGAAAAACTTTATTTAAAGATCCAAAGAACATGCAGCCAGATTTACACAGATGAGGTGAGATTCTTTTGCATTTTAATGTTGTCGCTGACCCTGGAGGGTTGAGGATTTTTAAGCAGTATTGCATTAAGAATACAGCTACAAGACAATAACTCCCATAATACTTTAAAATCTGAAAATAGTATATTAAAGTATGTTTGGGTTTGTAATTCAAAACAATTGAGTAAAAAATTACTATTTAAGATCAGGTATATCTACATGAAATAATTTCACCAGTATATATCACGTTAATGTTACATCAATGATAGATATCCCTGCTTCCCTAACTTTGCTCTTATTGATAACTGGAAAAGATGTTTCTTTTCTTTCTCTCTATCTTTGCATCGAACATGGGAGTTTAATAAAAAGGTATCCCAATATTTGGACAAACTTGTCATTTTCTAGGGACTGTAATTACAGGCAGGCATTAATCTGGAACGCCATAGAGTAGAATTCAGTAGCCCAAAGTTTAAATAATACAAAATATTTTATTTTACATGAATAAAAGCAAAAAGCCTAGAGACACTTAATCATCACTTAATCACTTAATGCTGCCTGCCTGTAACTACAATTCCGAGTGAACTACTCCCCTTTGCTGAAGGTCTGGGGCATGTACACCTGGACCCACCATAAAAAGCGGTAAGCTTATACACATATATGTCCAAAGATAGTTCAGCTTCTAGTGTTTCTACTAATATAAACTTGTCATTTGCACGGTTTTATTTGGCATGAGTATGTGTAATATAACACTTTATTTTTATGGCTACACCAATGCCTATTGAGCTCAAAAAGATGGAAATAGCAATAAAGGAACTCTACAGTGGGAGGTTGCAGGTAAACCTTAATAGGGAGAAATACTGCTAAGGGAGTGCACAGGTATAAAGATTATTGGAAGATGTTAACTGTTAATGTATGAGCTTGAGGCGCTGATACTGAAATTTCAAGCCTGTACAGAAAGAAATCCTGGTGTTCATTGTAATCCAGATCATCAAACATCTTTTAGTTCCCTACAGATTACAGAGTGAAATTAATGCAGGTTAGTCTAATGTAGATAAATGTGCAAAAGCAGCTATTGTATGGTATGCATGTACTTTATGTGAAGCATCTAGGCTATAACAGCAGGGGTTGACCCATGATAAAAGTAATTAGGTATTATGTGCCTGAAGGAACCTCAGAATATAGAATTAATGAGTCAGCCCTTCACAATACAATAAGTTGACCCCTACTCGCATGTTTCAGGAATAGATCTGACCTATTTGCATGGCTGGGCAGCTATTAGAGCTCATCTATTGCACTGAAAGAAATTGCCAAATTAAGTATGAGGGCTCAGTCAGAGCAAGCCCAAGGCTACACACATGGTAATGTGATCTGCAGTTCATTAGCAAAAATTAAAGCACATGTGCAAGATTAGATCATTAATCTCAATCCAAAATTATATTAAGAATACAGATCTTCTTATCTTGTCATGAACATGCAAGCAAATACATAAAATGTCCAGGTTTATACTTGCCTGTTAAAAACAGATAAAGCTCTAATAATATCTGGTCATTGTGAATCAAGATATAAAGCTTGTGTTCCATTACAGCTTGTGTTGTGACTGGTAGGGGTGTAACCCCCTATACTCTTCATATTGTCTGAAAATATTTGAGTATGAAGGAGGAGCTCTGTGGCAGACAACTTCCATCAGCGAATACTGAAAATGCTTTGGAACTATGCATCTAACCTCACTTTCAAATAATAACTTTCATCCCATTGCTATTTCCCTTTTTTAAATGTGGTATTTAATAGATCTATTATACATGCTATTGTACTATGAGAAATCTTTTACCCAATAAAAGCTGAATTTGTAAATGTAATTACCAATTTGCTTCATTTTGCAAACAAAACAATAACAGTCTCCAGATTTAAAAGATTGAAACAAAAATAAAATAAAAATCCTCCAGGGTCATTATGCAGTTTAGATTAACAACTGTTTCCACATACTGATAACTCATGTGACACGCTGTTTGCCTAATAAACTCCACAGAGTATTATTATACTTGCAGCTTTCCCATACTCCGAATTATTGAGATTGACAGAGAGATTGACATTGGGAGAATGTAATAACAAGGTCAATATTAACTCCAGGTCTAGTAGCCTATGCTTATCTGATGTTTCTGGCTGATACACGTGGAGTGAACTTGCAACTCCTATTACATCACTCCGAAGCCTCATGGCAAGCATGTTCACTTCACTTTAATGCATACATAATTCACTTAGAGGTAACACTGAGGCCACTCCTCCATTCCTCCAATTGCTCTAATGAATTAGAGGGCATTATATAGCTAAATGTTGTGTTTTTACCCTGCTATATCTTACAACCCCTACATTTTATTTAATAGGAAACAGAAAGTGCTGTTACATGGAACTCAAATACATACAGGTATGGGACCTGTTATCCAGAATGCTCGGGACCTGGGGTTTTCCAGATAACGGATCTTTCCTTAATTTGGGTCTTCATGCCTTAAGTCTACTAGAAATTCATTTAAACATTAAATAAAGCCAATAGGCTGGTTTTGCTTCCAATAAAGATTGATTATATCTTAGTTGGGATCAAGTACAAGCTACTGTTTTATTATTACAGAGAAAAAGGAAATAATTTTTAAAAATTTGGATTATTTGGATAAAATGGAGTCTATGGGACTAATTCGGAGCTTTCTGGACATCGGGTTTCCGGATAAGGGATCCTATACCTGTACTGACTAAAAAGTTTTCATTTATGGATGGCTAGGTACAACTGTGCACCATGGAATAGCATGTAATTCACATTTAAAAGGCCCTTTGACACCTATGGTAAAGCATTATTGTTAGGTCACCTTGTCCGTGGCAGGTATTCCTGCTGCTCTTGAATGAACCCCTTTTTTATTGAACTTCTGGCATAAACTTTGGCCTTTTGTGACCCTGTCTTGATTACTGACCACTAGAAAGAGTTACCACTTGTGTGTCTTGCTGTATAGTTTGCTTTTACATACCTGTGCTGTTATCTACTCTGCCTGTTCTAATACAGGTATGGGATCTGTTATCCAGAATGCTTGGGACCTGGGATTTTATGTGTAATGGTTCTTTCCGTAATTTGGATCTTCATACCTTAAGTCTACTAGAAAATCATGTAAACATTAAATAAACCCAATAGGCTGGTTTTGCTTCCAGTAAGGATTAATTATATCTTAGTTGGGATCAAGTACAAGGAATCAAGACACACTTGCAGCCCACCATATGGCAGGATTCAAGAGACGAGTTTGTAGATTAAAATCCAAATTTATTTAGGTACTTCACTAAAATCATTTCACAAATGACTATTCGTTTGAGCAGGCAGGGGAGCGCACACCTTAACGTGTTTCGTGACTGTGCTAGTCACATCCTCAGTAGCCTTAAGTACAAGGTACTGTGTAACTATTACAGAGAAAAAGAAAATAGTTTTTAAAACTTTGGAATATTTGGATAAAATGAAGTCTATGAGGCAGATTTGTTAAAGGGTGAAGTGGCTAATGCTGCAGAAACTTCGCCAGCGTGACATCATTCAGGCACTTCGCCGATTTACTAACGGGTGCAGGCGTAACTTCGCTAGCGAAAGAGACACTAGCAATCATTCGCGCTCTATCGCCCGGCGATTTTTTGCAATAGCAAATGGACGTAACTCACTTAGATTCACTTAGATGAGGATTTTACTGAGTGTTACCTCTTTCGCCAGACTTGCCTTTGCCAGCTCAGACCAGGCGAAGTGCAATGGAGTGCATAGGACTTCCTCAATTTTAGTGGAAAAATGTTCTAAGTCCCAAAAAACACTGGCGTCTTTTTCTTTTTTCAGAGTGATAGTCTGCAAAAGTCCGTAAAAATGTTTTTGTTCAACCAGGTTTTTCTATACATTTTCTTACATATGGAACATAAACTATACAGTGGGCTCATGTGTTGGGCATTATAACAACTCTATTTTCTTTATTAAGGTTCCCTGGACTTGTGTAATATATACATCCATGCAGATTTATAATTTCCTGCCGTATGCAAATTAGCCAACACTTGCGCAACTTCGATTTGATGGTTAAAGCAACGCTAGCGAAACTTCACCAGCGTTCCGCGCCCTGGAAGCAACTTTGCCTGGAGGAGTGTTGCGATCGATGCAAAGCCGTTGCTGGTGAGTTTTCGCTGGTTAGTGAATTTGCCCCTGTGGGATATGGGGTTTCTGGATAAGAGATCCTATGCCTGTACATACCTTTCCTTGCCTGATCTACTACCTACTTTGCCTTCTAGTTAACATACCTGTGCCTATTTCTACCTTCCTGTTTAGTTATAATGCAATAAAGCTTGTTTCTCTTCTTTAGTACAGTATCTGCATGTCCGTGTTACCAGTTCAGCTTGGGCATAGAACTGGAAGTTAAGGCAGCAGCAGTTTTATTTTTGACTTAGATGTTGATCAACACATACAAAGTGTATAAATGTGGTCTTAATTTTGCATCATGATAAAGTATTAGGTGTTTCCCCAATTCACTTTTTTAAAACTTTCATTAAATTAGTCCCAATGTGCTTGAAAGTTGTTTGTAGTTCTACAAACATTCTTTCTAATTCACAATATATCTCTTTGTATTTCTGCTTTTGAAAGAAACAAACGTTTCTGACTATGATAACAGCTACAATAATGACACCCAAGAATTCTCACCCAAAAATACTCACTGGCGCAGTGCCGGTCTTAGGCCAATTGGGCCCCGCGCCTGTGGGGGCCCCGCAGTTCCGCACCACGGCAACTAGGCAAGAGGAACTAGGAAATGCTTTTACTTCCTCGACCCACCAATGATCACTTGCGCACTTGACAGATCAGCTGTACAGATGTCCTCCTAAAATGCTTTCCGTACAGCTGGCTCCGTTCTGGTTACTTCACATGCTGTGTGAAGCCCCCTGCTACCTGTGAATGTGATCTTCCTGTCTCCAGACTTGGCTGCGTCAGGCAAGAGTAAACTATGGCAGCATAGGTATTCCCTGTACTAAGCACAATTCAGCAGGAACAGTCCCCTAAGTTTGCTCATAGTCTGTACAGAGTGATCCCATAAAACTATGGCAGCATAGGTATTCCCTGTACTAAGCACAATTCAGCAGGAACAGTCCCTAAGTTTGCTCATAGTCTGTACAGAGAGATCCCATAAAACTGGTTACATATACAGTGAAAATCAATATCTGTGCTGTGTGTTTTTTATTTGAACTCCATAAAAATAAAAATGAGTAATTTTTTTTATAATCCATGGTTCTGCACACACATCTGTACAGTGATCGCTAAAAGATGCAGAAAATATTTTTTTGTGCACATAACCTAAAACAAATTAGAAGGAACACAGTCCCCAACTGGCAGCACTTATGGGATAGAGGGAAAGGCAGTGACTATTTGCCACCCACACTGGAACCCTTTGCCAGACAACAAAACTCTGTCTAGGCGGCCCCGCCAAAATAATTCCAATTGGGCCCCGTAGTTGGTAAGACCGGCCCTGCACTGGCGTGGTTTTTCTGTGGCAATTCCAGGTCCAGCGCATCTCAGGGTGCTTTCCTGTCTTGTCCACAGGAAACAAGGTGTCTCCGGGGCCGCTGATGTACTCTCAGAAGAAATACTCCTAATTTAATATCTCTACCATCAAAGTGATGCTAGAGTGCCCTGTCCATAAGTAACAATGGTGTCAGACACATCAGAGTAAAAATTGGCCACTTTTTTTAAACACTGTTGAATGTATGTATGCCATGGCTACAAATAGTCCTCTATTCTATGTTGTCTTCATGCATATTATTAAAAAAATATACATATTGTGCCATATTAGCTGATAAAATCTAAAACCAAATTTTTTATAAATGCAATAATATGAAATTTTAAAATGAGCAGGAAACAGTGCGCTATTAGAATGATTCACTTGAGTACATATAGTGGTCGAGTTATGCGCAATAAAGGTTCTAGCTGCTTTATCCTCGGTTTCGTCTGTCAGGTTACGGTAGAGGTGCCTAATGGAAAAAGACCACAAATAGTGCAGAAACGCTGGCACTTAGGCGGAGGAGGGTGAGAGTTCTGCTTACCGGAATGGTTTTCAAACTGAGCGTATGAGGGCCGAAATGTTGTAATATGGTGCGGCTTCCCTCTTCTATCGATATGCCGGTCGGTCAGCGAACGATCCCCTAGTGTCCTTGAGGGCTCCTGTTGCAGACGGTCGTTAGAATTTCTGCTATACACCGGAAGTGCGGCTCTTTTCCTCGTGGTGAACGCTGAAAAATTCAGCGCTTGATCTGCAGATGCTTACTTAGGTATTAAGTGAAATCATACAGGGGTTCCGTAGTATTAACTTAAAAAACCTTTTCTAATATTATTGATATGTTCCCTTATTCTATGGGCCGATACGCTATGTGTATATCTTTCTAACCCACTAGCCATGAAATTTTAAATGTGTTGTATATACTATCATATCATATAAATCACAGGGTAATTGGAAAACTGTTACCAAATCAGTATTGCTGTGCACCAACTATGGCAGGGAACTGGCCCAAATGACTGAAAAAACTCAGTATTGAATACGATGTAAAAGGTTACATGGTCGCTTTGCATCTTAGATATGACAACTTTGCAACGACTGTAAGCGTTTACTGCTTCTATATGTACTTATTATTTTTTTCTTCTTCGTTTGGGATTTTGTGCGGGTGGAACGATGATACTGAAGTAAAGATACCACCATCCAGTTTTATAGTTTGCTTTCATAATGATACATTTCTCATGGTGTGTGATGCCAATGAGCAAACAGTGAATGCAGGGATAACAAACCAGGCAAAGCTCAGAATAATTAGGTTCAAATGGAGTTCAAACTGTTTTAGAGCATACAACCAGCTGCCTTTTCTGTTTGTTTGTGGATCTGCTTGTTTTATGTAACCAAAAAAACCCAGTGCTCTGTACTTATTTAACCCTATGCGTAACAAGCAGGATATGCAATTGTCAATTTCTAAAACTTTTGTCCACCTGGTAACTATATTTCTCAGCAGCCAAAAGACCCCTAACCTTTCTTAATGGCTACTGTTGTGTATGGTTACGCCATGCAACTACATTTGTATTAATCGCACCCCAAAGGAAGCGTCAGTACTCTGAATTATAAGTGCATTTATTTTCTGTATATTTCCAAATGCAATTACCGAGGAGTATGCTGTGCTCAAACAGGAAAAGATTGCAAAACTTGGCAATGTTACAATTCAATTCACATTATTGCATCATCCTTCACTAAGCCCATGAGGATATTAGGCTACATCTGTTTAACATCTACTGAAAATAAACAGAAGTGCTGTCAGCTCTTACCAATTTTAGACTAAAAAAAAAGTTAAGTTCAACATGTAAAGCAATACAGCAATTTATTACAGCATCGCATCCTGAAAACCTGTTCATGCAGGATCAGCAGTCCATTGTTAATTATTCTAAGGGGTTTGGCACTTTTAGTCTTCTTTGATCTTGAGAATAGGATTATATTTTATGACCAGACACCCCACTACTTTTGTAGCTCCCCACTTTGGTTAAATATCTACAGCACCATATGCAGTGTTTTCTTTCTCTTTAAACGTTTTATATTTCAGATAAGCATCAAACAGATTGTCCTCAAGGGCCATGACATTTTCACTTATATAAGAAAATCAATAAACAGTTTTTGTCAAATACAATAGTTATATACTATGCATAAACCATCATGAAATCTTGTGTAGAGACCCTGAGATTTGGGTGTATTATCTCAGGCATTCCTCTTTAGTATTTGGACACCTAAGGGTCCTTTAGTTAATTCAGGCAGCTATGTCCCTAGCTGGGTCCATATTAGTACATGGAGTTTGTCCACTAGATGGCACTGTTTGATAATATAAAAGGGGTTAGCACCATGCGGTCTGGGTCTGTCCTGGGACTTTGCCTCACGGAGAGGTACTACAGGTCCAGATCTGCCGGGAAAAATAGTGAAGTGTAAGATAGTGATAGTAGCACTGTAATAGTCGCTCTAGGAGTGAAAGTCAGCTCAGGGTAGCTAGTGAGCAGATGTGGCTCCAACGAGGAGGTGTAGTGGGGTTAGGACCCCGTGGTATTTGAACCACTAGTGCAGGGACTACAGTGGGTGAGTTGAGGACCAGATAGGATACCAAGACCCAAGACCCCAGGCTGAATACAGTGGGTGAGGTGAGGATCAAGTCCGGTGCCAAGATACAAGACCTCAGGCTGAGAAACCCTTGCCTTAGTGCTTCACCAGAGGGATAGTGCCTAGTGAGAGTGGTAACTATTCCCCATGTCTATTGTTGCTGTACCTTTGATATATACTGAATACTAACCCGTTTGCTGCACCCTGTACTCTCTGGAGGGGTTATTGCTGTGTGAAGCTATTCTATGATAACTGTGAACATCAAAGTGATTGTGAACTACTACCGTGCTACTGTTCTCTGTAAATAAACCAGTTATAGTTTACTGCAAAGAAACTGTCTGGCTGAATCTCCTGCTGCATTTATCTACACCAGGTACCGGGAGTTGCAGGGAGTTGCACGGGTACACTGGGGGTCTGGGCACACCACAAGCAGTTTTAGCCTGGTCACACATCGCCTTAATACACAGCAAAAGCTACACCTACGGGTGCGCTACACTTGGGGGCTCGTCCGGGATCATCTTTATTGAACACATTGCTGTGAGAGAAAAGTGTGACAGGCGCTGCAGTGCCGGACCAGAGAGGAAAAAGGCATCTTGGCCTAGCACAATTTGCAGCCTGAGTTCCGACCGCCCTAAATTTGCTGTTGCCTGAAGGAAAGGGCTGACTGGAAAGTTGTGTGCCCACCTTTCCAGATTGGTGGGGAGAACCAATCAGGATCGTGTAAATTGGCGCCAGAGAAAGGCGCGAAACAAGGGTGAGTGACGTGGCCCCAATTGTCTGCAGAACCACCCTGTTTAGCCCGACCTCCTCTGACACCAGGAGGTGGGGTACTAGCCAATCTGACGTGCAGAATTCGGCGCCAAAAGGAAACAGGGAGGAGCCCCTGTTATACTGACGTCATGGCGGCCATTTTGCGAATGAGTGCGAGAGTGGCTGGACAAAGGAGGAGACGTGTCCAAAGAGCTCTACAATTAAAACTGCAACGTGCGTCGGTAGAGGAGACGAGTATGTCCGACAGTGAGCCTGGGAGTGCCCGTGCTATGGCAGCCAGAATGCCTATGGGGCTGAAGGACACTGGCCGCCGATACACCTGGGGCGGAGTGTTTGCCCAAAAGACCAATGACAGTGGCATTTCTGTGCTGGTCCCTGTCTGCGGGAGATGCAGACAGGATGCGTACCCGGCCTTTTATGAGGTGCGGGGACAATGCCCTCATTGCCAGCACGTGTGTTGGAGCGGCCCATATGTGGACGAAGAGGTCCAAAAGTCGCCCGAAACCGCCCTGGAACTGTGTGCTCTGACAATGGGCGAGGAGCGGTATTACACCGAATCCACTGATCCTGAGGGGGTCGATCCCACTAAGGAGCTGACCGCAAAGCAAGCCCTCCTGGAGCTAGCGGACAGCAAGGAGGAGAGGACCCACGTGGCGGGTGACGCCCAACCTGCCGGTGAGGGGGAAGAGGCCTCCGAATCCTCAGGCGCTGACATCGCTCTGACCGCGGACGCGGGAGAGCCTACCGGATATGTGGAGCCCGCAGAGAGTCACTCGGGAGGTGCCCAAGACTCGGTGAAGGGCCATTGGGAGGAACCACGCCCGCCCTCACGCCGTACAAGCCGACCCGAGGGGGTAAGTGCAAATCTCCCTCAGGGGGACCCCCATATGCCACGTGAGAGGGAAGGCCTACGCCCTTATGCGGAGGGTACGGGTGAGCAGGGAGCAGCCACGGCACACCGGGAAGCCACTCAGGGGGCCTCCAGCGGTAGGGAGGACCCACCGGATGAAGCGGAGGCAGATGGGGCCAGTGACCGACCCCTGTTTAAAATACCCCATAGTTTCTGGGCCCCGAAAAAAATCACCCGGGCTGAGGAGAAGAACTTTTGGGTGATGCCGGGACGGGCTGACCCGGAAATATTCTGCAGGGTGTCCCGAGTGCAGAGAGTTATAAACTTTCGTGTATTCCGCAAGTGGGGGTACTACATGCCCTACGCCCCGCTGTGGGTTTTTGAGCAGGTGGAGAAGGTGCTGGACGAATGGGTGGTGGAAGAAATAGTGGCCAAGGAGAAGATAGGGAACGCCCTATCCCACCCGGATCAAGCCAAGCGCTCTGCTGCATGGAGCTTTGTGAGGTCCATTGAGAACGAATGGTGGTGGGGACGCACCATTTTGCGGCACGCAGTCCACAGCTGCGGAAAGAAGAGCCCAGCTCCACGCTATTTTAGTGTGGATGTGCGCCAGCCAAGTGGGGACATGGTTGAGAAACCACACCCAAAGTACTATATTGGATATGAGGACACCAAGATACGGTTTACCTACATGATCTAATGGGCTGCAGTAACTTTGTTTTTTTTTCCTCTTGAGCCATGGGGCCTGACCACACCCAGGAGGGTGAAAGTTCTAGAGGAATGGGGAGGGTGAGGTAACCACTCCCCATGTGAAAGCAAAGCAGAGAAGGGCTGTTGTTTTTGTTCTTTAAGTTTCCCTAGTGGGACTTGTTATGGCTGCCTCGTGCTAGGTGCCACACCCAGGAGGGTGCTGTTTCTAAGTGGGGGGAGAGGAAAGTAAACACCCCCAGCAAAAGTTAAAGCTGACCCCAGAAAGTCAGCCAGTGTGGAGTTTTTGTTGCTGCTTGTTGGGACTTAGGTGGATTTAATTGACGAGGACTGTCACCACCATTTTTCTTTACTTCTTTGCTTTTTCTTCCCTTGCGGTCAAAGGAAAAGGAGAGACTGTTGGTTAATAAAGCATATTGTTCTTGAAGTATTGTCTGTGCCTGACTTTCTCACTACTGTAATATTTGTTAACATGTAGTGTGGGTAACGGTAGGGATTACTTTCCCGAGGTAATAGGGTCCACTCAGGTAAAATGCATGTTGCAAAATTTCTTTGTTACAGGATCCAGTGTACCATGGGCAGTCTTTGGAGCGGCTGTTGGAGCGTGAGGTATAAACAGTAAATGTTATTTAAAATGTGATTTATTGTGCACTGAGAGTAAATGTTTAGTCTGTCAACGAGGACGTTGACGTTTCTAAGTGGGGGGAGAATGTAGAGACCCTGAGATTTGGGTGTATTATCTCAGGCATTCCTCTTTAGTATTTGGACACCTAAGGGTCCTTTAGTTAATTCAGGCAGCTATGTCCCTAGCTGGGTCCATATTAGTACATGGAGTTTGTCCACTAGATGGCACTGTTTGATAATATAAAAGGGGTTAGCACCATGCGGTCTGGGTCTGTCCTGGGACTTTGCCTCACGGAGAGGTACTACAGGTCCAGATCTGCCGGGAAAAATAGTGAAGTGTAAGATAGTGATAGTAGCACTGTAATAGTCGCTCTAGGAGTGAAAGTCAGCTCAGGGTAGCTAGTGAGCAGATGTGGCTCCAACGAGGAGGTGTAGTGGGGTTAGGACCCCGTGGTATTTGAACCACTAGTGCAGGGACTACAGTGGGTGAGTTGAGGACCAGATAGGATACCAAGACCCAAGACCCCAGGCTGAATACAGTGGGTGAGGTGAGGATCAAGTCCGGTGCCAAGATACAAGACCTCAGGCTGAGAAACCCTTGGCTTAGTGCTTCACCAGAGGGATAGTGCCTAGTGAGAGTGGTAACTATTCCCCACGTCTATTGTTGCTGTACCTTTGATATATACTGAATACTAGCCCGTTTGCTGCACCCTGTACTCTCTGGAGGGGTTATTGCTGTGTGAAGGTATTCTATGATAACTGTGAACATCAAAGTGATTGTGAACTACTACCGTGCTACTGTTCTCTGTAAATAAACCAGTTATAGTTTACTGCAAAGAAACTGTCTGGCTGAATCTCCTGCTGCATTTATCTACACCAGGTACCGGGAGTTGCAGGGAGTTGCACGGGTACACTGGGGGTCTGGGCACACCACAAGCAGTTTTAGCCTGGTCACACATCGCCTTAATACACAGCAAAAGCTACACCTACGGGTGCGCTACACTTGTTTAGCTTTTTAATTATACCGGAAATCATTCTCATTTATCTTAGACAAAGGCATTTGGACTATATCTGGGACCCTCAATTTGCTCCCTCATCATCTCATTAATTCTGGTGTCCTCCAGCATTTCTAGCTGCTGTGAAAATAGAGTTAACCGTTTTCTGTGTTGGGTTTTTAAATTGGGGATTTTGTTCCCTAGTACAAAGATTAAGGGGTCTAGCCCTATTGTTAGCATTGTCACCTTTTCTATTCTATTTCTCAGAACCTCTTCAATTTTTGACAATTCCAGAACATGTATAAAAGTGCACCCTCCTGTTCCTCACATCTCCAGCACACCGATGCTGATGTGTCTTGGCAGTGTTTTTTAATACAGAAATTAATATTTAATAAGAGTTAAAGGAGACTGCTGGACGGTATTGCATGTTTTCTCTGCTTTTCAAATATTTGATTCCAAAACAACAGGATCTGTACTAGGATTAGGTAATTATCCTGCTTTATTCTCCAACCCTTGTTTGGTCATTTGTGGTAAGCTACTTGTTTGCTATATTACTTTAAAGAATTGCATAACTTGCTGGCACTATATAAATAAACTATGATTATTGCGGTGCCACTTATCATGTGTATCTAATATGTAAACAGTGCAAGATTCATGAATGGGTATATAAGGTACACAGATAAAAAGCCATGATAGTGTGGGAGAAGATTACAAGAATAATATAGATCTGACCTACCTTGAACTATTTCTTAAACACCTTTTTCCTGGTCCCTTTAAAAACAGTGAGATGACCTGGGAAAGTCAATGTATTTTCAGACTGATGACTTGATTACTAGAGAAGGAAATAGCCCGTGGCATTGACTGCTATGGTTAATTTATCAATTAATCAATTGGAAAAACACAGGCTAATTATAATAGTAGGCATTCTGACAGTTCTAATCAACTTATGCTATTAATTTTTGTTATGCTATATTTAGTAACATGAAACATGCTCTTGGGAATCTAGGAGACTATGTAGAGCATTAGGTCAGTCAACTTTCCTGTCCTGACCTAATGACCATTATTCTAGGACAAGGTCAAAATGTCTCCCAGCCTATTAAACCTACTAATTGTTTACTAGATACATCCCAGTAGTCTTTTTTTATACAGTGTGCTATACTGACATTCATGTGCTTCAGCTCTAGATAAACTCAAGATTATTTAACATAAGCTTCAGTGTACCAAAATATTATTCATATGATGGATTTATGTATGCCTATCAAGGGACAGGAACCTTAATTGAAGAAGATAAACCTCTTCTGTACCTGGTATGGAGATAGGGCAGCAGTAGAGGAGTGGCAGAGGTGCCAGGAAGTTGTTGGTCTGCAATCGGGAACTGACACCAGCTTCTAAGACTGGAGCAACATATCAAAAAACAAGGTAGAAACAGGGTCAGAGTCAGGACAGGGTAAGGAGAAGTAAACAGGAGCCAAAGTCAGGCCAAGATCAGGGTATCCAGGAAAGTAGAATCAGAAGACAACAGGAAACAAGGCTCAGTTCCTCACAGACTAGGCAACTTGCAACAGTCTGGCATCTATTTAAAGAAACAGTAACATCAAAAAATGTACGTGTTTAAAGTAATTAATATATAATGTACTGTTGCCCTGCCCTCATAAAACTGCTGTGTTTGCTTCAGAAACACTACTTTTGTTTATATAAATAAGCTGCTGTGTAGCAATGGGGGTAGCCATTCAAATGAGAAGAGGCTCAGGTTACATAGCAGATAAGCTCTGTAGAACATAGTGGTGTTATCTGTTATCCACTATTTAACCTATGCCATATAGCCTTTTTTTAATTTCTACAAATGTTATACAGCAGCTTGTTTATATGAATTATAGTAGTGTTTCTGAAGCAAACAGATCAGTTCTACCAATGCAGGGCAACAGTACATGATATTTTCATCACACTTTTTTGTGTTACTGTTCCTTTAAGCACATCGGTTTGAGTCACAAAGTTCCAAACATGTGTGGTGATGAGTGAATTTGCGCCGTTTCGCTTCACCGAAAAATTTGCGAATTTCCCCCGAAATTTGTAAAACGTCGAAAAATTCGTGGAACAACGCCGGTGTCTCATTTTTGACCCTGGCGTCTCATTTTTGATGCCACAATCCACTTTTTACGCCGGCGGAAATGCGCCGGCGTCCAAAAAATGGATGCCGGCATCCTTTTTTTTGACGCCGGAAAATTTTCGCGTCCGTTTGCCAAATTTATTCGCCGGCAGCGAATCGTGCAAATTCACCGCAAATTTGCACTTGCCGAATAAATTCGCACATCACTACTAAACATCTGAAGTGAGCAGGATATAGGCAAGCACCTTACAATGCACTTAGAAGCCCACAATTTAAAGGCAATTTCATATGTAAGTGCCAACAAGTTGGTTTCAATTAACAGTGACCATAGTTTTCAAAAATGTGGATCTTCAGGCTTTTCTATGACAAGTTTATGATTGTTGTGATTAAATCTATCCATCTTGTTGCTGGCTCTCCTCCTTTTTTCCCTTTAACTGTTCTCTTATCTTTTCTGATAAACTGGATCTCTACATATAATATCCACAATAGCACAGCTTCTGTCATTCTTTTGTGCTTCTATTGGAAGGTAGGGTTTGATTTCCTGTCTATAAGCAGCTCAGAAAATCTCAAGAATATACAAATGGGGCAATGTAATAAAATATTTAACATTTGGCCACAACTAGTAACCGATAGTAATCAGATGTATGTTTTCAAACAGGTGACCATTAAAAGCTACCTGCTGATTTGTTGCTATGGATTATTAGAGAAAAAGAGATTTGTATAATATGTAAACACAATGGGAGACACACAATTGCATACATAATATTACGCATCCTCTTCTGTGCATTCTATTTTCCATATTTGCCATATGTCTCCATTTACCTCTAACACCATCATTAAACAGATTATACAGGTTCTATTACTGCAGGATAATGTTTCATCATTAAAATGTTTTTATTTAACTTCTACAAACAATGCCATATGAAGTATTATCATACCAGAAAAAGTTGAATGAAAAAACAATGACCCCGCCTATTCTTCCAATGTTATGTTTGGATTGTTCAGAACAGACTTGTATTATATAGTCAAATTCAACAAGTAGATGCTGCCATCTAGAGTGCAGGTGAGTCATAATGACACATTATTAGTCAATTATCTTAACCCAGTAAGTTTTATTTTGGAGTGCATTACAATGTATTTGTATTTACCTAAAGTGGTAATGATACTGTAATTTAATGTATGAACATTCTGTTAAGTGCAAAACTCTTCTTCTTGAGTGCAAAGCACTGCCTACAACTCTTCATTCAACATTTTTGTAAGAAATAAATGCTTTTCAAATCTTAAAGCAAAGCCTTTACAAAATGATTACTGTTGCTTTTGTTAAATAATAGAATAGACAAATTGTACTAATACTACTAATAATAAATAATTACCCACTGTTGAAACAAGTATTAAACCACCAATTCCTCTTTAAAGCACAAGTAACCCCCTAAAGGCTAAAGATATATTTACATATATTTATATATATATTGTATTTATAGTGTTATAATGTAAGACTGGAACACCACCCTATTAAACCCCCCACATAACTCAGGCCCTCTTCGTTCTATGAGCATCGTTCTATTGATACCCATTAGCACTGGTCTGAAAGAAACAGAGATGAGGAAATGTTTCTCTATCTATTTTTAAGCATTCTAATTAAGCTATGGGACAGATTTACCTCTGATTGCAACCGAACAATCAATAATGATCAGTGGTACTTATTATCGCAATGATCAATCTATAAAGCATTAAATTGGTTGAATGAATTTTCAATTATGCTTCCAGGAAAGGGAATTTAATCAATAATGATTGAATTCACCAGGTAAAAGTTTTCAAAAATGTTATATTGCCCATAGCCAATTATGTGATCTTTTTAGAGTCTGAGTGATTGATTCCCTGGAAGGCTCTGATGATGTTGAATAAAAATTATATTTTAATTGATCACATTTTTTGTTAAAATTCCTAATGCAGAAAAAAAGCAGGATTTCCCATTTGATCTTTGGTAAAATGCACTCAATGCATGGTTAATATTCATAATGTTAAGTGTACCACATTGGCTCATCTTAATGCCATTTGCTCAGCCATATTTGATGCTCTGTAATGTTGGACGCAATTTTATATAATCTTTATAATTTTATATAAGACTGCATTGCAGTCATTTGCAGTTTGATGCCTTTGGCTTGCAATAAAAGCAATATCTCAGTGGTAATGTCTGTATTACTTATTTAGAACAACATTATCAACTTTTTTCTAAGCATGACATGACTGTATGTTCATTGTATTGATATTTGTTCACTTGATGTCTCACTGCTTTAGCACTTTAGCACATGATGAATCCCAAAACTTGATCAATATCAGTCCCTAATGGCACAATTAAATGCACTGTCATGTGCTTTGTGATCTATAGAGTCACAATGTAAATGACTGTATCTATTTTTTAGAGGAAAAATATAGAATTTTTTAAGATTTATTATACTCTGAAGCTGCTAAAAAACAGAATCCGAAAATACTCCATCTCAAACCTGTCAAGGTCATGTAGAAGTCAATGGCAGATGTCCCTGTTTCTTGACATCGTGATCTGCTCTGGATAATGCAAAAAAGTCAAGGGTTTCATCCAATAATCTGATAAAGTCGAGTTTTTGCAGCAGCAATTCGATAAAGTCGAGTTTTTAGAGCAATTGTAAGATTCAAATTGACGCACAAATTTGCTGCGTCTTTTTTTTTATTCTGGCTTTTTTGAGCAGAAGACTTTTATGTGGAAGAGAGTCTGGTTGACTCTGTTTAATAAAAAAATTAGATTAATTCAGGTATTAGTAAATAACCCCCAAACTGTGCATAGTATACCTGGAAGACTTGCTCAAAGGGTGGTGTAAAAAGAATGTGTTTTTCAATTTAAAAAAAATATTTTTACCACTTGTAAATTGGTCTCTAAGTATTTATGCAGGGTCGCTAAAGGTATATTAAACATGCACAAACAAAAATTGTAAAGGTCTGAGCAAGAAATTTAAACCTGCAATTTTTGTATGCAATTCGTATGTTTTATGTATAAAACCTATTGAACATTGGTGAATACTACAGTATGTTGGTACAGTACTTTATAAATAAGTGTTAATAGTAACAATAATTATTTTTATTATTAGAATCTTTTTCCACAAATAGCATTTATTACATTCCACATACATTACCTCATTCACAGAATAGTCTGCAGCAGGGAAAACCCGACCCGCACATCACTAGTTTGGACAGATTGTACAGCAGAAGGTCCTATGAGATGACATACATGCCTTGAGCGCTGGGAAATAAAATCACAATCAGCAAAACTGCCCAACTCAATCTTGACTTAAGTGAATTTTTAATTCCTCTTTATTTTATTTTTACTCTTTGCGTTTTGTGTGTGTTTATACTACTGTATGCTATACTGTTATGTGTTTGACCTAGGCAGTGGTTTAAAAAGTAAATCTGGTTATCAATAGAAGAGGGCTTGTATATAATAAATTATGTTTTAATAACATTAAAAGGAATCTTTATATCAGTGAGCCTGGCAATCAAAAAAATATCAGACCGGGGAGAGGCAATAAAGTAATACAAATAGCTAAAGAAAAACAAAAGAAAAAAAATTAAGACTGTTTGTAAATTGGGATGAGCGAATTTGCCCCGCTTCAACCGAAACTCTTGAAAAAGTTTGCTAAAAAGCAAATAAATTGCAAAATGCATTAACGTCTGTGGGTGGTTTTTTATTTGTTTGCATTGGCTTTTGGTCGCAAAATATATATAAGGCTATGGAAACATTTAAACAGGATACAGAAACCAGGAACAGATGCACTAGGCTCAGAAACCACTTAGGGGCATGTTTACTAACATTGGAGATAAATATCTGGAGAGATTTCTGGAGATGTTGCCCATAGCAACCAATCAGATCTTTGCTTTTGTTTTCTAACTTGGCTGTGGCTGTTTAAATCTAATTGCTGATTGGTTGCCATGGGCAACATCTCCAGAAATCTCTCCAGATATTTATCTCCAATGTTAGTAAACATGCCCCTCAGAAACAAAGTTCTATCATGGGCACTGGCTGGGAGACATAATGGGCCTTATAAAGGTTCAAATTTCATGCCAAACTGGCGTCGAAAACGTGCTGGCGCAAATGCGCCAGCGTGCCTGCGCCTTTAAGAATCAAAGATGGCGCTGGCTCATGGACCATGCGGCGGGCGTCCCCGCCGCATAGGTAAGTTCCTTACACACACTTAGGGGGTTATTTATCAAGCTCTGAATATCCGAACCAAAACTAAGAATTTTTCAATATTTATTGAATTTCGATGGTCTAAAAAATCTGAATCTGAAACCCCGGCATCTAAAAGCTCACAAGGTCCTATATAAGTCAATGGGGAAGGTTCCAGTGTCTGTGCTGATGTCCCTACCGATATTCAATGATTTTGTGGTTTCTGACCAGAAAATTTCCCGTTCATTTAGGCTGATGTGCCATTTGCAGCCCATCTAGTACTTTCAATCCAGTAAGGGGGCCCCACACTAGTACACAACCTGTTGCGGGAATTAGGTGTGGGGTTTTACAGGGGCTGTTCTTGGTGAATTGTCATAGTTACTGCAGTGTTAGCAGAGTACTAATTGTCCTACTATTGTTCATTTTCTAACCAATTCTTTCTTACAGCTGCCATCTTGTGCGCCTGGTTACTGGGGCCTTGGGGTGTCACCGGGTTAAGGAAAACAGACTCATATATACTACTGCCAACACATAAGATTGTGCGATATACATGCATGGTAAAAAAAAGATTGCTCGTCACTACTCAAAACATCACTGCTTGCATCATACTAAAAGTCAATTTAAGATGAACTGCCCTTTAGTGTATAACAAGGAGTTGACACGCAATTGAGCACAGAGTTCAGAGTCAGAAAGCTTTGACTGGCTCAATAAAGTACACATTAGAAATGTAGCCTTTGAGCCACATTTTTCAGAAAAGTTAATGAACTTTCACTTTAATATTTATATTTCGTCAAGCACTCTTTTGTTTATCTTTTCTTTCAATCCTATACCTAAAACAATATGTATTCTAGTGTTCAAAGCATATATTTCTACTTACTCGATAATAATCTTCAAGCAAAACTACCCTGAGGGGCTTTCAACTGCCCAGGCTAAACCAAAATATCTAGGAATTAAAGGCCATACTTTTCTTATTTTTTCAAGTGATGATGTTCTGCTTGCTGATTGCATATGACTGCTAACAGAAGGAAAGCATCTAGTTGTCAGAATGGCTCCCACCTGCTAGCAGTAACCAGTTCATTCCAGCAGTGCATTGCATGACTTTTATATTGCTGGTATTTTCTTTTTCCTTCATACACATTAAACTATATTGAACTGTGTCAGCAATGATTGCCCATGTCTGCAACCGTCATATATTATATGTCAGGCTAAATATACGAGTTATTCACAATTTAGTTAGAAAAATGCATGGGATGCTTGTGCTAAACCCTCTTTTTTTGAGTGCTAACAGTGGGGCTCATTTATCAACACTGGGCAAATTTGCCCATGGGCAGTTACCTATAGCAACCAATCAGTGTTTAGCTTTTAAAGCCAACTGCAAGTAGAACAAGGAATGCAGCAATTGGTTGCTATGGGTTACTGCCCATAGGCAAATTTGCCCAGTATTGATAAATGACCCCCAGTATGTTCAGTGTTGTAAAGAATTTGCAGTAGCAGATTTGAAGTGCTATTAAATTAGAATTCTCTTCTTCAAGCATCAAATGGATCAAATGATTTACTGATAATCAAGAAAATCCATAGGGAGTATTAGCTATTTAAGAAAAAAAAACAGCCTACCTTACTACCATTGTGTGACATGATAAACCAGTATACTAAATCATAAGTGATGGGAATTTGTGGCGTTTGCGAAATGGCGAAAAATTTGCAAAACGGTGCCGACGTCTCATTTTTGACGCCGGCGTCAATTTATTTTTTTCTTGACGCTGGCGAATTTTCGCAGCCATTTCGAGAATTTATTCGCCTGTGGCGAATCGTGCAAATTTGCCGCAAATTCGCGCCCTGCGAATAAATTCGCCCATCACTATAAATCATAATTAGGTGAAATCATTACCATATATCCACAAGGTATATTCTAAACATGAGAAATACTTCTCAGATATCTAAAAGACCTGCAGTAGTGATTTTTTTTAAATTCTGTAGCCAAATGTCCCATGAAGCAGGTGTCCATTCAAGAATGTGGATTAACATAAGGGAAGAGTGGATTACTGGCCTTCATGTCTTGGAATATGATGGTTCTTTCATGAATTGGTCAGTGTATAGAGCTATATATCTATATATGACAAACATACATTTTGGGTGAAGGGGTGAGGACTTCTTTTCTAACAGAACAATTTGTTTCCCTGGACCATCGAATCATAAAATTGCTAAAACAGAAATGGTACTGGCAGATTAGTTAAAAAGATAAAAATACTGTAACTGAAGGGGTTGCATACATTTTTGTTATACTAGATATGACTTAAAATCCCATTCTGTTTTATTGTCTGAATTCAACAGCAAATGTTTTTACTGTGTTTTGCTGTGGAAATGATGGCCATTGACTTCAATGGGAGAAAAAAAAACGTTGCGCCTCAAAAAAAAATGTCGCCCATGGTCTTTATTTTGGCAAATTTTGTGGTGGCAAATTTTTGGCGAGTTAAATTTGCCCATCCCTAGTCACATACCCATGTTCAAAACAAAATCATATCGTCCATTAAAAATTTCTGGTAGTGCATAACAGTTAGGGGATCACTCAAGTTAAAACTTATTTGTACAATGGATGTCAGTTGAGTTGCAAGCAGTTGTTTGTCTGTCTGGTTTTTTTTTACCCAGATTTTAAAGGGGAAAGGAAAACCTGACATTATTTGTACCCAAATTAGTTTGTAGTAATATTTTATTGCTTCTAACATTGTAAATGAAGTATCAAGTAACAAGGAAAGGCTGAACTTTACACCTGTCATTTACCACACATAAAGTACAGGGTCCCCTTTATGCATTGCTCCGGAAATTGCATGCAACAAAAGGGCTTAAATATATACATCCATATCCAACTCGTTATTTTTTTTTGGGGGGGGGGAGGACCATTTTTGCAGTTTTCCTCACTTGTCTCACAGTAAAGGGGACCCTAAGGGTAACCCACAGTAACCAGTCAGCAGTTACCATTTATTGGTTGTAAAGAACAAAAATTACACCCCTAGTTCTTAACATAATATTCACCCCCCACAGAGCTGTTGCTTACAGGCTCGCACAGCTACATGAGGTCCCATAGATTTTATGCTGTTGATTAACACAATTAGATAAAGTTGCAGTTTAACCAAAACTGAAATGCACCAACTATATACTGTATATTTTTAAATAGTGGATCCTCCATAATACATTCAGGCAGATGCTGAAGCAAACTAAATTACCTGTTGCTTTAGTAGTCTATAAGGAGTCTATTTATCATGCTGTGTAATGCCGATGATATTGCTCATAGCAACCAATCCGATCTTTTCTTTTGTTTTCTAATGGTTGAAATCTAATTGCTGATTGACTGCTCTGGATAAATAGGCCCCTAAAATGCCATAAGATTAAGATTTGGATTTGAAAATCTTAATTCTGTTAAATCTGAATCCTAAAGTCAATCCTGGATTAAAGACTATACAAGAATAATTTTTTTCTTGGTTAAGCAGTAAAGAGTCAATATACACTGATATATTATAGGTTATGCTGGAAATATAGTCTGCCTATTCTTTTTATGAACACAACATTTTTTTGTTATTTTTACCATTAAGCAGGAAAGGTTCATTATATTGCATTCACGATTGACACTTGTTTTGGCTTACCAATAAGAAGACATCCATTATGCAGAAGCATTATCTGTGCATTGGTAGTTTCATTTTCTACTTCAAAAGAACAAAACATGAAGCAGCTTCAAATTCCCTGTTTGCCCTGTTGAAGAAATAAAAAAGTTTTATTTTTTTTTAATAAAACAATAGATAAACTAGGTATGTTTTAGGTAAGTTCTGTTTATTCCACTCATCTTGAACAAAAGATGCAAAAATCACGAGAAATTTGTGATTTTGTTTTTTTATAAATTCAGACTTAAAAAAAAATCCCAAATTTTTCAGAATTTATTAAACCCTGAGGATGGAAAAGTCAGAATCTGAAAATTCGGCATCTCAGACCTTTCGAGGTTGCATATAAGTTAATGGGAGAAGTTCCAACGATTTTTTGAGGTGAGCTGGGTTTCGTGCGATACCACAACATTTTTGGAGTTTTCAAGTGAAAATTCCTAAAAAAATGTGAAATCCGTGAAAATTGGATGAAAAAAACGAAAAAATCGTGAAAATCTGATTTTTTCCTGCAAAGCAAATTTTCGGGAAAAGTTTATAATAAATAAACAAAAAAAAAAGGTGGATTTGATCTGAGTTTGTAGCAGAAAATATTGAGATTAATAACCCCCATAGTGATTTTGGGCATTTGTGGTGTCAAAACCACAAGTTTACATGGCAGGCAAAATTCCCAAAAGTAGTGGGGGGGAATTTTTTTATACCTTGAATTAACTCACAACTCAAATGGTTTCTTATTTAAGAAAAAACTCAAATGGAAAAAAGTTGAATCAGTGAGTTCTGGGGTTTAAAACCTGAAAACTCGAATTGATCAAGTTTTTAGAGAAAAAAACTCAAATTGATCAAGTTTTCTGGCAAAACCCTCCGAAAAAAGACTTGAACATCATGAAGGCTATTAATATCTTCAAATGGATCAAGGGACTCCTACATGACAGTAATAGGTTTTAGATGGTGTATTTTATATTCAAGCTATTTCTATGGTTAGGGTATAATAAATCTTGAAAAAGTTTAGTTTTTTTAACTCAAAAAAATAGATTCTTGAGCAAAAAAATTACCTCAAAAACTAAAATTTTCTTGAAAAAAACAACTTATACAATAAATCTGCCCCTAGGTGTGCCATAGGCCTTATATTTGTGTAATGTAATGAACTTTACACTTTATACCATATACTAATACAACTGAAATAGTTGCCAGGTAGAAACTTTTATATTCCTTCCTTTGTTCTGAGTTAAAAGGCAAAATCATTTTTGTACTCACCATTTTTATCCATGGGAAAAAAAAGTGCATTGAAAAGTAAAAGCTTTTTGATGACTCTATGCTCCATAAAATATTTATCTCAACAAAGCACAGAGCCAGCACATTTGTATAGATAGAAGGTGTTGTTCGACTACACTGAAATATGTTTAAAAATATTTCATGAGGTCACAGAAAAAAAAGAATAATTGGAAGAAAAATTCTGCTTGTCTAAGCGGAGAGCACATTTGTAGCAGTAGGGTAAATGTTTTATCGATTGAGGAACTGGGAAACTGAAGTCATTACTCACCACGGGCTAAAGAATAATTGCTAATGCTCTAGCGGAAAGATTAAAAAACAGTTTCTGGAAGTATTTCTTACAATGATCAATGAAGTATCATCCCAGGCCACTGGATCTTCAATAACATTTTTCCCTTTTGGGATGCAATCAATTTTTATAATATGATTCATTTGCCAGTGGGCATGCTTTTTTTTCATTTGATGAAAAGGCACTTATGCTCCTTATATTGTTAAAAAGTAACCTCACTGAGACAAGGTTCAGACTTACACACAAAAGGTTCAGACGCCCCTCTGCTTTATGAATTTATTTTACATTTAATGCAGTCACTTGTTAGCCTTCTGTTATCCCAAATTCTAATTTAACCCTTGCTGTTGAACGTTCTGTTGAAATTCACTGAGATTCTAAATGAGTAATTTATAATTCCATTATCTCATTATTAATTAGACATTGCCAGGAAAAAAATATATTAAATGTTGTTTCCTTTGTTACTGAGTTATTGAGGACACTGGCCTTATTTCCTATTTCAACTGTATGTAATCATTAGTTGATATGACAACTCCCACTCACACAAGCCCAAACCAATTCTTAGCAAAACATGGAAGCTCTCCAAATAGCATTTGGCAAGGTTTAATGAAATACATGGGTTTGTTTTTTTATTTTTCTGTGTGTTTGCATCCTGATAAGGAAATCACAAATCAACAACTTTGCATAAACACCTACATCTGAGTCAAAGTGGCAACAATTACCATTTCAGCCCACTTCAAAAGCTTCTTTTGAACATGGAGGGATTTTGTTGATATATATATATATATGGGTATCATTAAGGTAGCTCCATGTAATAAATGAGATCAGATTATTCCGAGACTACATAGGGCAAAGGGGGGTTTAAACACTGTTTTTATGAATAGCATAGAGATCTGAATGCCTTTTTGTACCGAGCCATGGCATATAGGGCTGCCAACCATGGCAACCCTTTATGCCATGGCAACCCTTTATGCCATGGCTGGCATTTATACATTTATTTTTATAAGTGTATTTGGTGTTTCATGTGGATATAATCAGAAATTATAAAAATATACCCCCATATTCTAGTATATATTGCCCAGCAGAGAAACTTGTTATGCTTATTTTCTATTGTTATTAGTATTACTTAGGGCATTTAAGTATAAAATGGATTTAGTCTGCTGCATCAATCGACGCAGCAGACTTGCACCTAAAGAATCATGCATAGAACCCATTTTGATGGCAAGCACCAGAAATGACACAATCCCGACTCCTGATGTTCTCAGCACAATTGTGAATTATGCCCATAACATGGACATGCAATTGGCAACTGCAATTTGAACCATCAAGTGTAATGGTGTCAGACACACCTCCTCCTCAGGGCCACAATTACTCAAAAAACAATACACAGTTTAGCTAAAGGACTTAGCACTTTTAACATTGACTTTGCCTTTGTAAATGATCCCTTCTAAGTGCACAACTATAACAGCCATGCAGGCTTACAAAAAATCACAAATATTTCATAGGTTTTTAATTCTGTGAAAAGCAATTGTATTTTTAATCTGTGGAATGGATATCATTCTGTCATTGTTAAAAAAAATATACTAAAAAAACTGGTAAGACTTCTTTCCGCCATCCTTGAGGATTCTTTTCCTTGTATTTTTTCAGCTCCTATTTCTATACCTACAGGTCGTATCCCCTGCTGTGAATGTAAATATTGATATATTAATTGATGTTTATACTTTTCTGTTTTTGACTCAGAAGCTTTCCTCTGATCTTTCTTGATTTTATGGACTTCTTCCATGAAAGTGATTCAATCTGTTGTTAAGTATTGTGTTAAAGAATGTTGCACACTCACCATTTCTTCCCATGGAAACTGTAGAGCATTAATACAAAACCAAGTCCTGGACAAATTCGATTTGTTAGAAATTTGACATTTAAAGGAAGGTTCTACCAGGGTTACTACACCAAAACAAGGTCTAACTTGATCAGTTTATATTCTGCCCTTTCTGCTGATTTTAATTACTGCTGAATCTGATTACAGCAAGAATACATGGAACTACAAACCTAAAATAATTGTTTCTAAACATTATGTTCTCATACTTTGCCCATATGGTATGTCCATGTCCTACTAATCTACAAGTGGATGACTAGTGATGGGCGAATTTATTCGCCAGGCGCAAATTCGCGGCGAATTTGCGCGATTTGCCATCAGCGAATAAATTCGCGAAACGGCCGCGAAAATTCGCGGAAAAAATTCGCCGGCGTCAAAATTTTTTTTTCGAAAAAACGGACGCCGGCGCCAAAAACGGGCGCCGGCGTCAAAAACGAGATGCCGGCGCCGTTTCGCGAATTTTTCGCCTTTCGCGAATTTCACGCGAAATTCGCGAATTTTTCGGCGAAGCGAAACTGCACAAATTCGCCCATCACTATGGATGACTACTGTGCTCTTTTTTTTATTCTGTTTCATATATTTTCCTTGTTCATGTATTTTTGAAGAATTAGGTGCATTTCTAAAACTGCTGTTATTAGCAATGATTTCTAATCCAGTACTACGGCCTTTTCAATGGTTTAGATTTTCAGGATATTGTCTAGATAACTCACGTGTATCAATCAATAGCAGAATGTCTTATTAACATATTGATTGACCTGTGTTCCTGTGAATAGGGTTCAGAACTACTAAGGTGTTTTGTTTTTAAAATGGTAGTGTGGTATTTTTATTTAATAGGTTATTTAAAGTCGATTAGAAGCGTGTTTAGAATTTGAATGTATTGTCTGAACATTGGAGAAATTCCCTACACACATAAAAATGCTGCCAAGTTTCAGTTTAGTGGCAACACCTTTAGTGTACCAGTTTTTTTTTTTTTTAATTAAATGATAGCTTGGTTAAAGAGAGGATTGTCTTTTTAAAAAATACTAGGGCTTGTGTACTGACAGTGGGCCATTTTGCCAACTTTCTGTAGGTGACTTGTATAGGAGAAAAAAATGTCTTTATAATTATATAATTTTATTATTATATAATTTTATATATTTATATATATAATCAACAGTGATTAGCAAAACTGAAAAAATTCACAAAACTGCAAAAATTCGCAAAACATTTTCTAGTAACTGGGCATCAAAATAACTTTGAATTTTTACACGGGCAACAAATAACATTTGCAGGTGACGAAGTGCGGAAATTCGCCTCAAATCCATGCATGGTAAATAAATTCAACCATCACGAATAAACAACTTGTATTCTGACAAAATAACCCAGAACATTTTTTTTAAATGAAGATCTGGACTGGGCAAATCACTTCCTAACTACTGGAGATTATACATAACTCATTTATTTAACCTAAAAAATGTTCTAGTCCTGTTTCAAGAGTAGTCCATTTGCCATCTGTGACTATCCCTAATCTAGCAATACTCAGACTTGTGCCTCAAGAGCATAATAGGAAAAGGGGCTTATACATACAGTACTTATTTTGTGCCCTTAATGAATATCATAAATACAAAACTGTTTACATGATAGCAGTCAATCTTGTGAGCAGTGTTCACATGTAGGATGCCTAGCCTCAGTGCACTTACTGTGTTGCCACAAAAATAAAATCCATAACCCTGGGCGTAAAGATTTGAGCTCCTATTATGTTTGGTGATCCCCTAGGGAACTAATTCCATACTAGCTCATAACATTTTTTTTAATTGTGTGCTGTATTTATGGTATGGTCTTTATGCGTGTACCAAGTACATAAAGGAAAGTGAGAAAAAACATCTCTTGTTTTGCATTGCCTTAAAACCTGAATTCGATGAAAACCACAAGGAAAACTTGTGTCCTGACACAACCCTTTGTCTATGAAGACAGTAGTTATAGGAAGGCTTTAAAATATGTAATTATCCAATGCATGTTGGCCAAATGCTTAAAACAAAAAAGGGCTACAAACGATCAGATTCCAGATATGAACCCATCACAGTGACAGAAGAAGCATTCTATTGCTAGGTGACAGATCATTAAGTCTATAAAGCCAGTCAGCTGAAATGAAGAAATCATTTGTTCATAATAACTTTCAGATGACCTCCCAGGCAAAAGTGATTTTTAAAGTGCTATCTATAGCACTGCATGTCAAGAGTGTGTGTAGGGTTCTTGTCATCCTCAGTAAAAGCAAGTAGGTAGTGAGATAAAGTAATAAACACCTACTGACAAGGCCTGAGCGTGAAGAGATCTCATCACCTACCATTAGGACACATATGAATAATTCAGAGCTTTCTTTCGGCAGTAGGATATTTAGTCAGTGCTTTTCACTGTGCTCCAATAGACAGGGAACTCACTGCTTTGATTAAACCAGAGAGCCTAGAGGTCACTGCACTGCTGTACAAAACCATGCAAAGAACTGGCCAAGATAGAGCTCAAAGAAATATTTCACTTCCAACAAATGCAGTGTTTCCTATTAAGTGCTTAAGAATTGTACCTCTTAGTTGCATTGTTCCGGACACAGGCTATGTCCTAAAGAAGGTATTTACATATTCATATTGCTCCTTGTTGACTTCAGTAGTAATAAGAAG
The DNA here is from genome assembly GCA_038501925.1 of Xenopus petersii. Taxonomy (NCBI): domain Eukaryota; kingdom Metazoa; phylum Chordata; class Amphibia; order Anura; family Pipidae; genus Xenopus; species Xenopus petersii. The sequence goes on from CM076672.1 coordinate 149,260,277, forward strand.
CTGTCTTACTGTGTCAGTAGAGAAAACATATGAAATTATTTGATCGATTGACCAAGGCATAAGATGACATTTAATGTGATGGAAGCAATGGATAATTTGTTCCCACAAAATGTTATGACGTGTCCATTTATTAATATTCAGGACTCATCAGCTTATTGTTGATGGATTTGGAAGGCTAACAAACAAGTGCTACTGCGTTCTAAAAATAGTTTTAATGTAATACAGGATATAACAGGCTTATAAAACAAAACCCTGCAGTAAAATAGAGAAATGAGAAATGTTTTATTTGTATTCACTGTACAGACACTGATTCAAACAGATATATGTTGCCTTTACTAGTTTTGCCAAATGTTATTGCATGTTTCAGATTGGTAGAAATATACTTTATCGAGTCAGCTTGGATTTATCGCTCCACTACTCATAGTTTTAGAAGCATGAGACTAAGCACACAGGCTACACAGGTAGGTGTCATAGTGCATTGCCTTACACCAGTGATCTTCAAAACGTGGCTCACAAGCAATCTGTTGCTCACCAACCTCTTGGATAGTGCTCCCAGTGGCCTTGAAGAAGTTACTTATTTTTGAATTCCAGGCTTGAAGGCAATTTTTGGTTGCTTAAAAACCAGATGTACTGTAGGCTGCCAGTCCACATAGGGCTACCAATAAGCCAATCACAGCCTTTATTTGACATCCCCATGGACTTTTTTCATGCTTGTGATGCTCACCAACTCTTTTTTACATTTGAATGTGACTTTCAGGCACACATGTTGGGGACCTCTGCCTTACACCATACAGATGCAGAACTCTGGGTAGACCAAACATTTAGTACATATAGAGTATATATAGAGTTTAATGTGCATTCACAGATTCAAAGTTGTGTGCAACTACTGTTGTATATGCAGGACCGCCGTCAGAAATCACAGGGCCCCATATGACAAAATTTCCTGAGCCCCCTGGGCTGCGCTCACCGCAAGCCCCACCTACAGGTCCACCCCCCCACCCAGTAAAAAAACAAAAAAAATATTGGTGGCTAGGGTTCCCACATGTTAATAAAAAATAAAAAGATATTGGGGGTCAGGGCCCCCCATAAAAAACATTTGTGGTTAGGGCCCCCCCATTAAAAAATATTGGTGGCTAGGACCCCACATGAGAAAAAAAAATTGGTGGCCAAAATTAGTGGCCAGCCCCCCCCCCCACATTATAAGAAAATTGGTGGCCAGGGCCACTTAAACGTCCATGCCTTCCCAAAGTCAGCAGCTCTCACAAAGATGGGGAGCCCAGCTAATCAAGTGTGGCGTGGCCGGGCCCCCCTTACACTCGGGCCCCCTACAACTCTCCCCCCTGCCCCCCCCTGATGGCTGCCCTGTGTATATGGATGGTGGCCAAGGAGAATTTTGATAATTAGGACCAAGCGACTGCACTACAAGATTCAATTACTACATGCAGGAGAGTAAATGCTGGAAAGCGACATGCTGAGAATTTCACTGCTTATGACTTCTACACAAAGCAAGTGTGTCCCTTCATAATGTATTGATACCCATAAACGCTGATGCACAGCTTGCACCAACAATGGACACACACCTTTCCACAGAATGCAAAAACACTTGAATTCGGGGGAAAAAAAGAAAGTACAATGAGTAAAAAAGCATGACTGATTGAAACTATTTTTGCAGTTTGCCTGCTGTTAATACGAGTACCTTTCTCTCAGTGTTTAAATTCTAAGTTTCATGTCCAATTCAGATTCACTGCTAAGTTTTGTTAATAAAACAAGGTTTTATTCTGCAAATGTGTTATCATTAGCTCTACCATAGGTTTTTTAAGGGACAAATTATATCTGGTGCTCTTATAACCCCACCTACCTGAAATGCATGTATGTATTAGTATGGCTCTTATTGCATGTTAGCTACAGGACTAAACCTCCATATTAATGCCTCCTGTTATAGCTTTTAAGCTGGAACTTGTTACAAGAATGTCACATATAAAAACTGAAAGGTAATTTTGTGCAGGTGTTTGTAGTTGTCTGTCCTCCACAGAACCAACAAAAGTTGGTTTCCTTTATCATTTCTGATTTTTCAATCTAGCGTAGTGATTAGTGAACAAATTTTTTAATTTGACATTCATATTATGCTACACCCTTAGACCTGCAACCACAAAAGTGCTTGGGCCAAGACTTTATAACCTACCATTTGACCCTCATATTTTGACCCAGGATATCCCTAGCCAACCTACTTTTTACCCATTTATAAATATGACATAAGAGATACCATAGTTTGTACTTTTATTGATCTATCAATGTTTCTCATTTGATTACCTTGTTCCGTTGTGAAGTGAAATTTTGGAAAATTAAAAAAAAAAACAGAAGACAAGAAGAATGCCCAGGCAATTTTGTGCCGAGGTCCACATGTCACTGTTGCATGTGCACCAGTCAGGTGTTTATGGTGGACAGCAGTGTTTGTCCACCATTAATCACTGCTGCTTCTTGGCAGTGGTGGACAAATCAATTTTGTGACATTAGCATAAGAGCACAGGTGTATGATAGAAAAGAACAAAGTGATTTTTTTGGAAAAAATATCTCCTGTTTTTCAAATTCTAATCACTAATTTGGATCATAGCATCCTTTAAAGACTTTTGCTGCTATATTATTCCTTTAATCACCTGGCACAGGTAAATGAGCTTTCTAGGGTCACATATTTTCTCTGTATTTTGATAATTGGAACATATTACTGATTATAGATTTAGTTTCCTGCTGAGGCAGTAAAAACTCAACAAATTGTTGTAATGCCGTATTTGAGCTAGTTGAATGCTGTAAGTTGAAATACAAGAACATATAGAGCACGGTATGTTTCCAATCTCTGTTTATGGTGTCTCTGGGGCCTGTTGGGCACAGCAATAAATTCTGATGCATTTGTATCAATCTAATGTTGGTTAAGATTCAGCAAAAATATGTTTTCAGAAGCCTACTTTAAGGAGCACACACAAATAAATTGCAGAGATGTCAAATAGGGCCCCCAACTGCAATATGCATCTTTGTTAGCTGAGAATGCTGGGACTAGAAGTTCACAGGTGCTTGAGGGCAATAAATTTGACATCACTGCTATAATACATGAGCTGCTGCTGTTTCAAACACATGCTAACAAAAGTGTGATGGCTTTACTCTCTACTTACAACTAAGATATGACAGTTTATTGAAGGGAAAGGTATGTTTACCTGAGGAAAGAATGTCTGCTTGACACCGATCTGCTCTGATGAATCCACTAATGTGAAATTTCTGACCCAATAGACAGTGATTTTACAGAGCTGAAGCTCCACTCATTATTCATGAAATATGTGCAGCACGGTCTCAGCTCTCTCCCTGTCGACTAGCTGCCAAGCAATTACTCATTCCCATCACTTAGGGATTTTTTTTCCTTTTTCATTCAGTGGGTGTCTATGCTGTGTTCAGCTGAGAGAGCAAAGCACAGCTCTGGAATGAAAATGTTGATTGTCTTGTTTGAATTTAAATGGAAAATAACACTGCCAAAGTCCTTAAATATTTCAACAGTTTAATATAACAAGAAGCAATAATCATGAACAGCAAAATAAAGATATATATATATATATATATATATATATATATATATATATATATGTATATATATATATATATACTGTATATATATATATATATATATATATATATATATAGATTAGTAAGAATGTGGTATATTTTTATTGCAGATATATATATATGGATTAGTAAGAATGTGGTATATTTTTATTTCAGATAGAGATTACATAATATATTATCTAGTCATAATTCACATCTAGAAGTGACCCAGGTATGTCTTTTCTCGAAAGTAAGTATGCAGATTATTATTATTATTATTATTATTATTATTATTAAGGTTTATTGTATTTGATGGTAAAAGTAGGACTGGGATATTGCAGTAAGGTTATGGTACTACACATTGAACATACAGTATAGCGCACGAGAAAGATGCAACTAATGCTTTTTCTGAATACAGCCATTGATATTCTACACTTTCAGAACACTTTGCATGCCCTTTAGGTGGACTGGTTTTGGTGTAGCTTGCATTTCATATGTAGCTAGAATTGTTCCCTTGGAATAACTGCAGCAATGTAAATATAAAGCAGTGACATATTAAAAATGACATATATACGTGCGCACACAGAGTACATCTCTTCCCAAAATGCATTGAACTAGATTTAAGGATCCTAGCAGGCTTAATGTGACCAGGTAAGGAGGCCCTTTTCAATTCACATGACAAGAAATTCATTGCTGCCATGAGAAAGGGAGGTGGAGGGATATGGCTTTCCATTAAAGGTAGAATGTTGTGACAGAATAGTTCCAGCCGCAATATCAGAAATGTCAGTTGCCAAGACAAATGACTGCAGATGTTGAAGACTGGTACTAGACTGGAAATTCTGTGAATTTATACATTTTTGAGTTTAGTAGAGAAGGAAAAATAATTAGAATATAGATGTAAGGTACAGTATGTAATGTTTGATGAAATGGACCAACCCCAAAAATTAAAAAATAAAGACTGCAAATGCCTTGACTCCCATTTAGTGGAGGAGAATCTGTACATGTCAACATTTTTTCACTCATCTCTAGAAATAGCCTTGTTATGGTAAATTTGTTAAATCTGGCAGTTAAAAGCATGAAAAAGGTTCAAGTAGGTATAGTATATTCCCAAAGGTAGTCTAGTCCTTTACAATTATTGAAGGCCCAACCAGCTAGCCTCTCACTTTTAGACTAACTTTGACAGGGTGCCTTTTGTTTTGATGCCTCCATGTCAGTTTCTGCAAGTACACACCCTCTGCTCCTTGTTACTCCGGATTGTTGGATCTCCTGGTATTGACCTTAGCCTGTTTTTGACCTTGTATGAACTCTGCCCGTCCTAACTTTTGGCCCATCCCTCATATGTTTGTCTGTAGCCTGCCCTGGAATTTCGGCCTGTACCTGGACTTGTGTATTTCCTGCCATTTATATTTCTGCAAAGGTATATGCAAATTTTTGTTTTTTAAAACACCTTGAAGTTATTCAGCACATTGGCTCCTGTCTGTGAACCCTTACACGTTGTTATAATTATGGCAATATTTATAGCTGTGTGTTTGCTTTTCTAAAGGGGATTGCTTGTGTGTGTGTTTTTTAAAGGATATCTTTTAGAAACCTCTTTCCTTTAAGTCTCTAGTTAAATGCACACATTTGTTCTCATAACAATGCATATAACATAACTATGCTAGAATAGTTTTAATATTTCTTTTTTTACAGTCTAGGGCGCAGATTCCCTAAAGGTCGAAGTGATAACGCTAGCAAAAATTCGCCAGCGTGATGTCATTTGCGTAACTTCACAGATTCAATTGTAACGCAGAGTACAATCATCCTACTGCACACTGTAAATATATTGTCAGGATCTTATTTGTATGGGAATGGGTTTATTATTATAACAACAAATATGTGATTTTGAAAGAACCTACACACAGGACCTCTTTGCTACAGAGTATAAGATATTAAAACAAATTTTTATATTCTTTTTAGGAACAATACATTTGATAATAATGCTTATATTACCAGTAATATTATTTTATCCACTGTTTGTCAATGCCAATTAATTCAGCTCAGCTAAATCATTTGCAAAATCAGATCAGCAAATAAGTTTGCAATAACATTGATTTAAGTATAAAAAATAAGATCTAAATCCAGTAGTCTTTGCCAGAAACCATATCAAACTGTTTTATATGAAGTGGCTGTGAGTCTGATTATAACTCATAAATCAAAAATGAAACATGTTGTGGGTGGACACTAAGAATATTTCAGTACAGCCTGATAAATTAATTATGAAGAAAAAAGCCTAACCAAGATTTATTGCAAGCGTTAAGTATCTAGAATAAATTTGTTTGCAAGGTCAGTTTAGGCAATAAAACAAAACATTTCCAGCATTTAATAAAAAGGGATAAAATGAAGGACTGCCTAGAGAAAAGCTAGTGACCTGAATTTGGGAAAAATAAAATAACCTCTCGTAATATGAAAAGTTAAAAAAGAATAGTAAGTTTCATAAAGTAAATATGTGAATTTTAATGAGGAATAGAATATAAAACTAATGCAGAAAATCAAGCATTGACTTCCCTGAATGCAGCACCAATATATAGTCTTAAGGGAGGTGAAAAATACATTTTACTTTTTATTTTTGTACAACAAATTTCAACACCAGAAACATCAGCTATATTATTCATGATATCAAATGAATAACATTTTGTGGATTAAAAAGGAAATTTCACAGTTCACAGAATAAATAAAGTAAGGTGACATGTTATATTTATTCATCAGCAGATATATTCAGAATAGATGAAACTTGGCAGAAAGCTGCTCAGAATAAGTGAAGGTCAAGGGCTGCTAGGAAAATAGAAACCGCAATGCTGTATAATTTGCGTTATGAGTGAATTTATTGTACTTTTAAGTCATTTTATTTGGTTGACAATGGGTTCAAAATCTCTTCAATATCACCATCCTGCTGACCTAACTTCTTCTCTGTGGAGTTAAATAGTAAGAAGAAATACCTGGATCTGTAATTCACACATTAGATTTACTGATTAACTCATTGCATTAAATTGTGGGATGCACATACAAAATAATATCTTGAAGCATGGAAGATCGTCTGGAATGAGAGTCTCGGTCCTAGTTCAAGACCAGGTTCAGTTGCAATACTTCAGAAAGGTTATTCCTTTGTTCTGGCACTGAAATGGCAATCCACAATGAAGAAAGTCCATCCACGTTGCCTTCAAAATAATACAAAGAGACTGCAGTCCAATACATAATATATATGTGTGTATGATATATATATATATATATATATATACATATATATATATATATATATATATATATATATATATATATATATATATATATATATATATATATATAGTCAACTACAAGAGGTCCTCTGCACTCAAAGCATTATCAATATATTTAAGACAGAGACATTTTGTGCATACTGCTACTAAAAAATGCCTTACCCTTTAAACAACACAGGGATTGTTTGTCCATATATTGCAATATATTTAAGCTGGCCAACTACATCAAAGTCATCCCATATCTGGCCAGTCCTACGCTTAATTTTCATCTGATTCATTAAGAATTCAATTGCTTAATTATACATTTTACAAAGGGACTAAGTTTTACCTGCAACTATCCTTCCCAGCTATAGTCAGGTGATCCCACTGGTGTCTAATAAAAGGGCAGCCAAGTTTGGGAGTTTTACTTTGAAAGCAGCTAGTAAGTTGCAGGTAAAACTTAGTCCCTTTGTAAAAAAGCTGATCTCCATGTAATGCTAAGTCTACAATTCCCAGAAGCTCGCTTAAGCCCTGTGGCGTTCCATGTGGTCGGGACGACATCACCCTTGTGCGCAGTAGCAAGTCTCAGCCATCCCTGGGACTATCTTGTTAATATCCAAATATTTAGTTGTATTATTGCATATGGGCAATTTTTGTATATATGGAAGAAATTTCAATCTAATTGAATATGACCCATGTCCAAAGCACAAATAATCATAATAATCATATCAACATAGTAAATAAATATATGTCATACACCTCCATCTGTATAATGCATCACCTATCTTGTAAAAAGCAGTTCAGTTGGAATGCACCATTTAAACCCCTAGGGGCCACACAATCCAATTCAAAGATCCAAAAAGCTTCCCTCTGGATTAACATGAGGTCAACATTTCCCCCTCTTGGGTTATCCGGAATACAGGCATGCATTTGAAAGATGAAGCTGGGTGTTTAGCTTGCAACCAGTGTTGGGCTACCGGTTGCTTGGATATATCCTGTTTCATGTTCTGTCTGGGTTTGGGGTCTAGTGCTGCACGAATTGTGTAGTAGTGCATACTTATTCTCTCACGTAGCTGTCTGTTATTTTTCCCGCATATATATATATATATATATATATATATATATATATATATATATTCTATGGATATCATTCCCACATAATACATTTGACTGACAGACTAATGTTTGGGTCTTCTTTTGTATAACTCATTTATTTTTCAACATTCTAGTTTTATATGCTCTCTTGTTTTCCTCACAATTAATAATACAGTAATGTCATTTTCTAGTTAACTTTCTATATATGTTTCTCCCTACAAATCTCTACATGCTAAGGTGCAATAATTAGTCTTATTTTCTATTAAAACATGCTAGGTGGGGTGCTATATGATGTGCTACTCTGTGCTTGGTGACTCTGCATGGCCACCGTAAAGAAGTGATTGCAAACGTCTTCTTTTTTGGGCAAATCTCCAGCTCTATTGGTAATACCTTTTATAATCATTAATATACAATTTGAACAGGGCATTTCTAGAATATATTTTTTAGATTAAAGTTAAGGAGGAAAGAAAAAACACCACCAAAACTCTGGCAAAGAAACAATTTTTATTTTATAAATCTATTGAGCAATTTAGCTTGTGAATATTCATTTTTAATTTAGTGCAGTAGATGCTATTCACACATACTTAGCAAACAGATACCTCCCTCAGAACTTATCAATGAACTATGAAATTGTATTAAATACAATTAATTAGAAGTTTTAATGAGTCATGTCTGTCTTCATTTTTTATACAATGTAATTTTCAAGGATTGATTAATTATACACCACAGATGATGGAATGTGATTCAGTGATTTGTTACCCATGTTAAAGAGCCACAGATTACAGTTTTATTTTTGCTTCTACAGAAAAAATGATTTTACATATTTACAGCTGTGACTGTAACCGCTCAGTGACTGCCAAGTAAATATGCACTTCTCTTTTGTCTGCTTGCTGGATAACTAATGTATTTATTACATTTCTGCCTTATGAACCAGCAGATTGCTAAATAAATATGCTGAATAAATATCAAGCATGGAATGAAGAAACTTTATTTGTGCTAAATTTATATGGTTTTATAAATTTACATTTTATTGTTTTACATTTTAATATTGTAAAACCAATAAAACGGCTCAAAAAACAAAATTCATTTTGCCTTGCCCACCCAAACCTGTTACAATACCACAAAAGCAAAAAATGACAAGGAAAAAACTTTTTAGTCTTTTAACTTTCTCCTGCCGATCTTCACACAGTCTTTCAGCTGTATCCAAAAAAATCTCCAAATTTTGTAAATACATCAGCGCCTATGGCAACAGAGAAAAGAAAAACAGAAAACCAAAATAGTGCAGTATGTTTGGATATTTGGACGGCACCCAGTGTTTAAAAATCTCTTTATAAGCTGTGCTTCCCTTTAAATCTTCCACTGCTGTTGAAAACATGCACAAGAAAGATCCTTTTATATCCAAGTAGTTGTATCCACCATGTGGCTAAAATGCCTACTTACAAGCCATAATTAAGGTATATTGCCCATAGTATTAGAAGATCCTTCCTCTCCTTTTAGCTCAGTTCCAGAAATCCCAATATACAGGCCCGGATTTGTGGAAAGGCCACCTAGGCCCGGGCCTAGGGCGGCAGGATTTTAGGGGGGCGGCATGCTGCCCAGCCACACCCACATTGGTTCAAAAACACTGGGGATGTGCTGGACAATCATTTTTTACATTTCCCATTGCTCCTGTCCAGATGATGAACATTTACACGAATAAAGGTGAGGGGACATGGGTGACGGACGGCATTGGGCCTAGGGGCACTGGCTATGTAAATCCGGCCCTGCCAATATAGAAAGATATAGCTGTTACAATACCAGCCTATCCACATCTCCACCTTCCAGTCCAAAACCTTTAGAAATGTTGCTGATTTGCAAGGGTAATATAGCACTCTGTGCTGCCTGAGGCAGTCTTCCCAATGACATCCCACCTCCTCCTTTGCATTTACCTTTTCTGTGCCCTGACAGGGACTGAGTGCCTCACCATGAGTGCAGAAAGGAGTTTCCATTTTAAAAACTGGAATTTTGGCTCTTAAAGTTACCTGGGGTGACTTTTTGCCACCACTGGTAACCTGCTGCATACTGGCACCTAGGTACATGCTGCCATCCAATTGTAAGCCTTTGGTTTTCATAATTTAACTTTAATAGTTTTTAAATTATTTGCTTTCCTCTACTTTCAGATGGGGGTCACTGACCCTAACAGCCAAAAATAATGCTCTGCGAGGCTACAATTGTATGTTTATTGTTTCTTATTACTTATCTTTCTATGAAGGCCCTCACCTATTCATATTCCCATCCACTGCCTGTAAGGTTTCCGGTACAGCACCTGAGGAGCTGGAGGCACAGAGACAGAGATAGAGCTCCTGATTGTCGGGTGTAGAATCAGCATATCTAAATATCTACCTCACCCCGAAGTTTGTATTTGCCTGGTCCCAAAGATAACCAGGTCGCCAGAGAAGGTGAGGAGTAGCATTTTAGCAGCCGCCCAGACTAGTTCTGACATTTACGGAATATCAGTTTCGGTTGCCTCAGGGACCACCATTTATGGTACCAAGCCAGCTCTCATTGTTCAAAGCTTCAACACGCTTGTAGCTGAAGCTGCTTGTTCTCTCTTCAACCCAAAAAAGATGCCTGTGTGCTGGCAGTTCTCTTTTATCATGGGTTCTGTTGCACGCACCCCTAATCTTTTCCTGAGGGGTATTTCTCTATAACTGACAAAACAAGATGGCGTTTCCAGATTATGCAGAATGGCACTGACAGAATTCTTCTACAAGGAGTGATATTCGGACGCTAAATTCAGAACTCAGCTCCCCTTTTAATTAAGCAGCTCCATTCTATAATATTTATCTTGGAGCTTTTTCTTGCTTCATCTGGGAGTCACTTTTAGGAAAGGAACTACAGAACTAACAGGAGTTAGAGAAAACCAGAGAAAAAAACAAAATTAATTTAAGAAACAGTAAATTCTACTAAGGTTTTTGGATAAAAACCAAAACCATAATATGCTGTAGCATAAAGTGATAGACGTTCTGAAATAAAAAGACAAAAACTAGTGAAACACCAAAAGCTAAGAAAGGAAAAAAGAGGCAAAAAAAAAAAAGAAAAAAAGCAACATATTTCTTCACTTCCCTCTACTAATATTATACTTGCAGATAACTTAAATGAGACTTATATTAGTTCCCTTTTATATCCCTATTTACTGAGGACAAATTGTTTGTTGTGTCATTTAAAACACATCTTCTCAAGACTGCATCTTAAAAAGCTATCATTTAAATTCCACTTGTTTATTGTAAAACTTCAATAAACTATTTGAAACAAACCACTGCCTGGTTAATAAGATTAGGTTAAATAAGACCCTAGCAACCAGATATCTGCTTAAATACCAAACTGGAGAGCTGACGAACCATAAAAAATGAAGACCAATGGCTACTCCTTTAATACATTTGGCACAAGAAAAACCACCCACTAATGCCAATTCATTTGAGAAAGAAAGGCCATTGACCCCCAGTGCATTTTTTTCTGTAGTTTTGCAAATCTTTTGGCAAAGCAAATCTATAAAGTTTCACTTATCACTAAATATCTAAAAACTCAGATTTTTGATCATTTATCAGTCCCCCTTTTTGTGTGAAGCAATGTTAGTCTTTTTATTTTTAAAAAGGACACTTTCATTTCATTCCCTGGGGTAATTTGCATCTGGTCACATTTTGTAAATTAGCATTAGTGAGGGGCGAATTTATTCGCCAGGCATGGATTTGTGGGAAAAATTTGCTGTGGAGAATTGGGCACTATGAAAAAATTCCGTGCGTCAAAATTGTTTTGCTTGTGTCAAAATTATTTTGACACCTATTGACCAATGCATTTCGCAAATTTTTCGACATTTCACAAATTTTTTTGGAGTTTTGCGAATTTTTTGGCAAATTGAAACCGGACAGATTCGATCATCACTAATTAGCATGTGTACATCAGTGAGTTTAAAATGTGCCCTTTATGGGATACATTTTAATAAACATATGGAAAACAGTGGAAAGCATAAATTACATGGAAATTCTTTACATAATAGGAATTAGTACAAAATAATAAGGTAACCTTTAAACCAAAGACATGCCATGGTGAAGTAAATGGGCTATGCTGAGCAGGGACGGTCAAATAAGATAAAAGTTACCAACAATATAAACCTTTTGACGAGAATGCATTTCCAAATTTCAGAATCCTTCAGCAATTCCACTAATAGATGCAAGCTGGATGTTCAAATTCATTTATTTTCATCCTTTTCATGAAATATGTAGAAAGCCAATGAAAGAGTGGTGCTTAGTACTCGGTGTACTTACGCAGGGAAAGCTATTAGGTCTTCAGATAAATTTGTATTATTGCTTGTTGCTAAAATGACAGGAGTGGTTGGCAGGGACATACTGTAGATCAAACATTTCATTGTATCCACAGCTCAAAAAAAAAACCACTCAACATCCATAGAGAATTAAATGAAAAGCTATACAATTTTTACCTTTTTATCTACCATGTCCTTAAATGTAATCTATTAACTTTTTTTAATGCAGTCTTGAGGGCAATATATACAGTATGGTTTCAAGTACCTTTATTGTTATATTTAAATGTGTCTAAATATGTAGAAATTAGGAAATAATGATCAATATTATTCAATATTATTTAAAACTACATGGGTATGTATTATTTAGTGAATGTTAAACTAGTCAAGGAAGCTGTCAGGAGAAAGAAAGTTCTGATGTTCTGGTTAGGAAAGATTTGAGAAAGGTTTCTAGTTTTTTCCCAAGTAGAAGAACATTAGACCAACCCCCTTTCTTTCTCCTGACAACTTCCTTGACTGGTCGAAAAATAACCAGCATTTTGTTATAACAAAATCCATTCATATTCACAGTATGTGTATCTTTTAATATCTTGGAATTGAAAATGAATAAATAATGAATTTACATTGCAAAAGTGCACTCTCATCAATTTACATTCACTTATTTTTAAGGTTTACTTATTCTTAAAAGAATATGACTTTACTAGTATTACTTGTATAGTACTAGTAGAGTTCTGGGAAGTAAACCTGTTGGGGAAAAAAAGGTTTCAGGAAATCCATGGTCTAGAACCAGGAACCTGAGATGTACTGGCTGCTGTTCCTACAAATTTGTCCACGTTGCTTCAGCCTGCCAATTTATCTAAATGATTTTTCCCTGATCTGTGTTCTCTGCTGACCTACTGAAAGCAATAGCCCAATTGTTTAAGCATGTCTCTTGTTCTTTTCCTAGCTCCTCTAGATCATCTGTTGCTGTATCCTGCATTCTGAAAACCTTGCTCCGGAATCCTGTCTGTTCCTGCTCTGCCCTTGTCCCCCATGTCCTGACTCTCCAGCTTTGCTTTCTGTCCTCATATTTGGATTCTGTTTGTCTGCTGCCTGCCCTGTCTTTGTGCCTGTGTTGTTTACTGTGTTTGCCTTGCCATCTGCCCTAAGCTTGCCCTGTACTTGTAAAATATCCTCCTTCCTTACTATTCAAATTTAATAAATGAACTTGACATATAATACGTACATGGACAATCACTATCTTCCCTGACCTCATCTCACTTGAATTTTGTTCTTCTTTTCTGTTGTACTCTGTCCCGTTCTAACCTATGATGGAATCATATGTGTAGTGATGGGACGCTGCTCTAGTTAACTGGACTCCAGCATGTAACTGTTGCATCTCTACATTGTGCCATTTCCTTGTCTAAAGTTCCACCCATCTATATATTTCACTGTGGGGGAGAGCTATGCATAGAGAATTCTTCATACATCATTTTCCAGATTATATTGAAATGTCTATAATGTTCTGGGGTGGTGAGGTGTCTATGAGCGACCCAAAGCACAAAATGACAAAAATTTGCAAAATGCACAATGAAGGGAAACTTATACAAAATACATTGTATCAATTGATTGTGCTTGTATTCATGCTATTTGCCAACTGCAGTGCATTCCACTAAAATATACCACTAAAAGGTATATAATGGATAACAGGTCCCATACCTGCATGTAAAATACTGCTAATATTATAATATTATAATCTAATATTAATGTGACCTACCTCCAGAAAATCAGACGAACAGTGATAATGGTGACTAAACATCCACCCAAAAGACAAAATGGTTATCATAGTAACCATGTGTAGACAATTACCAAAATAGCTATGATTGTATTAAAAAAAGCTAATTACAGTGACAAGTGCAATATAAAAAATATATATATATATATATATATATATATATATATATATATATATATATATATATATATATAAAACGAATCAGATGAAAATTGAGCGTAGGACTGGCCAGATATGGGATGACTTTGACGTAGTTGGCCAGCTTAAATATATTGCAATATATGGACAAACAATCCCTGTTTTGTTTAAAGGGTAAGGCATTTCCAGTAGCAGTATGCACAAAATGTCGCTGTCTTAAATATATTGATAATGGGTTGAGTGCTGAGGAATCTTGTATTTTTCCATATGTATTTTGTGGTCACACCCTCATTGCAACCCCGCCTAATGATTTTAAAAATTAGTGGTGAGCACAACTTTCCCTTGTTTGTTAAATATATATATATATATATATATATATATATATATATATATATATATATATATATATATATATATATACAAACAAAAAGGAACAAAAATAAATCTTGGGCACAGGTAATTGCCAAATGACATTAAGAAATCTTGTTGAATCCCATGTTTCAGCTTTTTTAGAATAGGTTAAAATAAAGGCTCTAGGAACTGGACAGAAGACAATATGAAATTAGAATGCAGAATGAAAGCAACATCCAGTTCATGAGAAGACAGCATGCTCTCTCTTCTGAACTGTTAGCAGGTGCTTGGTGCATACAGATAAGTTGATAAAAGGCTTATTCAATAGACTACTAGCGAACACTTGCCTGGCTAGAAATAGCTTTTTATGGCACTGTACATCAAAAGCTGAGCGCCAGCCTTTGAGGTTAAACCTGTGATGGCTTGGGGGTTCTTTGAACTGATTCTAAGGCCCAAGGACTGATAAAAAAAATGGCTGAATTTTCCTCCAAACATTGGTTGGCCTGATAGTTTCAAAGAGAAGAACTATCACAAGCAGGGGCAATGCACATCGATTGAACGATTCAGTGTGAAATAGTCTTTAATAATTACCAGAATGCTGAGATCGACCAGACTTTGAGCTATATTTTATCTTTATTGGATTAACCGAGCCACAGTAGTTTATGTCAAAGGGGAATATTAATGAACGCTGAAATTAAATGAAGTGTGGATAATAAATAACTCAGCTACACCGTCATGCCCCTTCTTGTACCTATGCGATGATACTAAAATTTAGAAAACTACAAAAACTATATTTAGTTAAGAGATCTGCTAAAATTTTATTTGTGCATTCAATTTGTAAATTACCGATGGTAACTCATGTATACAAGAATTGGGAATACATATATTAATAATCAAGAGTCACAAAGAGTCACAATTGTAACCCCTAAACTTTCATCACCAGTTTAGAAATACAAGGTATGGAATGCTCGGGACCTGGGGCATTCCGGATAATGGATCTTTCCATAGTTTGGATCTAAATACCTTAAAGGGATTCTGTCACGATTTTTATGGTGTCGTTTTTATTTATTTTTTTCTAAATTACACTGTTTACACTGCAAATAATTCACTCTACAATATAAAATTTAATTCCTGAACCAGCAAATGGTTTGTTTTTTTTCGATTTATAATATTGGTGTGTAGGCAGCCATCTCAGGTAATTTTGCCTGGTCATGTAATTTCAGAAAGAGCCAGCACTGATTTCTGGCAGGCTCTTGTTTCTCCTACTCAATGTAGCTGAATGTGTCGCAGGGGAAACTGGATTTTACTATTGAGTGTTGTTCTTAGATCTACCAGTGAGCTGTGATCTTGTATTAGGGAGCTGTTATTTGGATACCTTCCCATTGTCCTGTTGTTAGGCTGCTAGGGGGGGAGGGGATGATATCACTTCAACTTGCAGTAAAGAGTGACTGAAGTTTATGAAAGCATGAGTCACATGACTGGGGCAGCTGGGGAACTGACAATATGTCTAGCCCCATGTCAGATTTTATAATTAAATACAAAAAGATCTGTTTGCTCTTTTTAGAAGTGGATTTCAGTGCAGAGGTCTGCAGAAACAGCACTATTTACTGATGCTTTTTGAAAAAAAACATGTTTTCCTGTGACAATATCCCTTTAAGTCTACTAGAAAATCATGTAAACATTAAATAAACCCAATAGGCTGGTTCTGCTTCCACTAAGGATTAATTATATCTTAGTTTGGATCAAGTACAACATACTGTTTTATCATTACTGAGAAAAATGAAATCTTTTTTAAAGATTTTGGATTATTTGATTATAATGAAGTCTTTGGGAGATGGCCTTTCGGTAATTTGGAGCTTTCTGGATAACGTGTTTCCAGATAACAGATCCCATAGCTGTAAAATAATTGGTATAATTGGTATTTTCAGACATAATGTAGATTGCTTGTGTCTTCTACTGCTTAATCAGTAAACTGCACCTCTTAAGTTTGCATTAGTATGTATCCATTGTTCAAACTAGAGCATTAAAGGAGAAGGAAAGCTAGCAAAGCAGTTTATTGCAAATATATTCGCCACAATAGTGCAAGCTATAACATTATTTATTCTGTAGAGTGCTTTACCATACCTGAGTAAACAGCTCTAGAAGCTCTCTGTTTAGGATAGCAGCTGCCATATTTTCTTGGTGTGACATCACTTCCTGCCTGAATTTCCCTGCTCACACATAGCTCTGGGCTCAGATTACAGCAGGGAGGGGAGGAGGGAGGGGGAGAGGAGCAAACTGAGCATGTTCAAGCCCTGCCCTGTAGGTTTAAGCTGAAGGCAGGAAGTCTGATACAGAAGGCCAGGTGTACACAATAGAAGGAAAGAAATGTGGTGTTTCTTTTGATAGGGGACTCAGAGCAGCATTACTCAGAGCAGCATTACTTTGAGCATTACTTTCCCTTTCCTTCTCCATTAAAGGCACCAGTCCCCCTTAAAAACGTCATTTTGTTTAATACTTCAAGCTCAGTTATTCATGTTTTAATACCAGATATTAGAATCACAAAAAGTCAACCACAAGTAAGAAGTCAGTCAGTGTTAAAGTGCCTAGATTCATTATTGTCTTCAATTATGCATCTCAAAGGAATTGAACTCTTCACCCAGATACTGACTGTTAAATTCAAAGAATAAAGGACCTGCACACCAAATGATTGTATTGAACTTGATCACATACACTGGCTTTTTCATAGATCCCTTGTTTCTAAAGGCACGGCTGAAAAGAGAAATTGAGCTGCTGCTTCTTTGAAGAAGGTTAGTAATGCATCTTTAAGTATACATGCTACAGCAAAGAATACATATTCATTTATGCTCCAGGCAAGCTTCTTTCTAGTCTTATTAAGGTAAATTGCTAATTCTCCTTTCATAAGATGTTGTGTCTGTTCTGTTTGATCTACATTATTTTAGGGTTTATAGACACACTAATCTTACAACAGTGAACTCCATGCCTTGTGTTCTTCGTGTTTCTTATATTGAAAGGCTGTCTCGCTGGAACCTAAAACAATTCTCCGTTTTTCTAAAGATACTTGAAGAAGGAGAGCACTCACAGCATCCGTTATTTATTGTGCCAGAAACCACAGTGAACAATTCTACTTCCCTGAGGATTAGACCCCCAAAACCTGGTACAATAAATAATTTGTTGCTTTAACTTTGAGTGTTTTTCCTCTTTTTTCTGCATGCTGTCATATGTGGAAATACAGCAGGGAGAAGCAAACTGTGCACCTGAAGTCCTGAGAGTGCACACATTTTGTTACTCACTGTGTTAATCTAGACCTATAAAAAGCAAGTAAAGAATGAGGTTACTAGCCAAAGGGTAGATAGTGGGGCTCTGACCATTGCAGTTAAAAGTGGATCTGTGTGTGTTTTTTTAAGGAAAATATACCAAATTAATACTTATATCATATTAAATAGCCTCTTTAAGAATCGTACTAAACTGCAATACAGATATCAGTAAATATTGCCCTTTTACATCTTTTCCCTTGATCCCTAATTTTATGATATTCTCTGAAAGTAAAAGACAGAACTTTGTCCATTAAATGTCTCATTTGACCTAACATGCATGCAGTGTCAGACTGGTAGACCAGGGGCCCACCCAAAAACCTTACACCAGGGGCCTACCAAAGAACCATAGACCAGGGGCCCACTCTCAGTACTATTATTCTTCTTCTCCTCACTCAACCTCTATTCTCCTAGTCTCTAATCTTTACATACTATAATCTATTATTCCATCTATTTAGCCTCCTTGTTCTCAAAGAAATAGGGAATGGCCATGAAGTAGCCCAAATGTTTAGCAGCACAAGGGCCCACAGATACCTGAGCCCACCAAGAGTTTTTTTGGTATCCCAGTGGGCCAGTTCGACACTGCATGCATGGTTTGTTTGTGTGCACCATGAATTGTAGGATCCCACAGGATGGCCCTTAGTTCTTAAAATCTATTTCTTAAAATCTATTTAGGATTACCCAATGGCACATACTAATAAAAAGTATATTATTAGCTTGTTAGGAGCTCTGTCTGCCTGATCCTCATGGACCGGCATATAAGCAGCCAAAAAATAGAGAACGGGTCCCTGGCTGGCTACACCCGTTAAGGAACATTTAGACCTACTGTGTTTTTGGTTGCCTTACCCCCACTTTGCAGAGCTTGATTTGCTCCTCCTAAGCTCTAGAGTTTAATATTGAGCTCTAACTATGAAAAATTCTTTGGGCAGTCCCCTATTGCAGTTCGGGGCTAACAAAGAAGTAAACTTTGATTTGTGCTATAACCTCCCGACTGTTTTTGTTCTAAATTTACTTGTTATACGTTATAGTTATGTTTACAACTTAAGTTCTTCAATTTAATGGTGGATGCATCTATGGGGGGAATGTAATATTGATCACTAATTCAAAAATGCAAATAAATGTTCGCAAAGTGAACAATTTTGCCTTTGGGAACACTTTACACCTCATACGACAGAAGGATAGTTATTATGTATTTTATAATTTGTGATAGCAGTGTATGAGATAAAACTTCTTAATCAAAAAGTTGTTATGTTTGCTCCAAAAGTTTACGTCGCCTTCAAGCAGGTCTTAAAGGTTTGCAATGTGCAACTGAGAGTTGCAATGCAATAAAAGCATAATGAAGAATATTATATTGCGAAATGCAAATTTGTTCAGCTACCCGCTTTGGCAATTGCGTCAAATTGAAAAACTTCAAATAAGCCCACTTTGGTAGAAATAGAAAATGGGTAAAGTCTAATAGGAATAACCAACACATTTCTAAATATTTTGAGCCCATGGGAAATGCACAGACTAGCCAACTAGGTAACTTAATGCTCAAGACACTTAACTGCAAACAGCCTACATTTTGTCTTGGCTAATTTTTGCAAAAAACATTTGCAGTTGGTGAAGTGCGTAATTTTGCAGCAAAACCATGCCTGTCAAAAAAACTCTATGGGCAACATCATCAGTGATGATTTATTTCTACATTGTTAATACATATGCCTCTTGGTGCCTTTTATTACATATGGGGCTTAGTGTGTTAGATAAGTGTAATAGGGACCTTAGTTGATTGTAAGCTCCACTGGGGCAGTGGGTGATGTGTATGATAAATAATTTCTGTAAAGTGTTGAATAAAGTAAGCTAAAAAGAAGTCAAGTAAGCAAGTAAATAATAGTTAAATAAATATAAATATTGGCAGTAGTGCTCAAACAATATGAAAACTAAATGTGGATATATATTTTTGCCTATGTGTGTGTATATATATATATATATATATATATATATATATATATAGTTTCTTTGCAACCTTGGTAAAAAAAATAAGGGTGGCAGGTAAAGAGAGATATTTAATGAAATTCAAAATATATTGCAGTTGTGACAAGCTGGCTGCCTGTACACATGATTTTTGGGGCAAATTAGCTATTGTAGGCACGTAAGCAGAGGATCAGGCGCATAAAGACATGGACACCGCATCTTAAAGGGATACTGTCATGGGGAAAAATATGTTTCAAAATGAATCAGTTAATAGTGCTGCTCCAACAGAATTCTGCACTGAAATCCATTTTTCAAAAGAGCAAACAGATTTTTTTATATTCAATTTTGAAATCTGACATGGGGCTAGACATATTGTCAATTTCCCAGCTGCCCCAAGTCATGTGACTTGTGCTCTGATAAACTTCAATCACTCTTTACTGCTGTACTGCAAGTTGGAGTGATATCACCCCCTCCCTCCCCCCCAGCAGCCAAACAAAAGAACAATGGGAAGGTAACCAGATAACAGCTCCCTAACACAAGATAACAGCTGCCTGGTAGATCTAAGAACAACACTCAATAGTAAAAAGTGAAAGTGAATTTTCGCAGTTATGTCCCTTCGACAGAGCGCAACTTCACCTGGCGATTGAGTGCGAATGAGCGCCAGCGTCAGTCTCATTCGCTAGAGAAGTTAAGCCTGCACCCGTTAGTATATCATCGAAGTACCGAAATGTCGTCACGAAGTGCTAATCACTTCATCCTTTAATAAATTTGCCCCTTTAGATTCCATGGCCAGGCAGAGAACATTCTCTGTTTATACACATCTCCCTTGCAGCTTCAACTCCTACAGGAGAAAATTAACAAACAACTCCCTGATTTGCTACTTTTCTATCTACAGCAATTGCAACTTGACGGACTAGCTTTGTCTTAGCCTACTAGCTCTACCATTTGTAACTTATTCTGGAGATGGTGCATTGCTTCGATCTATCTAGCCGTCTCATACTCTTGCATTCTAACTGGAAGTTAATTTATTTAGGACATCTTCCACAGCTTTGGTTTCAGGGATTCATTATATGTCTAACAGTTATAGTTTTTGCCTGATTGAAGTATCCTACATAGGACCACCTGATTTAGTTACTGCATTGAAGTCAATCAGCAGATCCTTGTTTCTAAGCATTACTTCTATTTAGCAAAGTCATCATTTCAATTACAGTGATGCACATACTAAATGCAATATCGAGATGGGTAATTTTAGGATTTGACACGTGATGCAACTTTTGAACGTTTTTTGGAGTAGCCAGCTAAGCTTTGATTTCATTTCTTGCAAAAAAAGGCAAAGGTTATTGTTCAATGAACTGCAGTTTGCACTGACATTTGCTGTAGTGGTTCTTAATTGCGCCTCATTATAGCAAGGCGATCATTACTCTGCTTGTCTGACTGATTTAGAGACCACTAAAACTGTCTTGTAAAAAGCAGTCTAGCTGTCTCCTATGCAACAACCCTTTTGCTCTCACCCTCATTACTTTGAATCTGTCCAATTATTTGTCATTAAAGTAATAAAATGAACGGCAGCAGAAAATGTAGGAGGTAATTGCTGGAGCCCTGCCGAGGGGAAAAAAATGCTTTCAAGGCACTGGGAAGGTGACATTGTTAATTAAGTGTTAGAGAATATGCAAATCAGTCACATTCTCAAGAGACTGTAATAAAATTGAGAAAACATTATTATCACTTGGAGTAAAGACAAAGTTATCGTCACACTAGGTGGCTCAGTCATTTTAAAATGGTTAAGAAAGCAAATACAAGAAAATGAAGAAAGGTTTCTAAAAGCGATTCAACCACAACTGTACCTCACTACAGAGAAAGAATTAATTGAGCTACTGCATGGGTATATGTGTGTGGTACAGTATTTTAATTACTATCACAACTCATTATCAGCTTGCTGTAATAGTAACATGAATTTACCTTTTTACAAAAGTCAATAAATAATTATTCATAAACAGCATGCTATATTTCCAAGCAATTAATCCCAGCAGTAACTTTTAAACGAAGTGTAGCGTTACTAGTAAACACTTCTAGCTTACAGCTTCACCTCTGGCTATTCACACAGGGAATTCAAGTGCATTGGAGGTCCCTATATACAGTAATTAGAATGGGCTAAAATGCAGTATTTTTTATACTTAGTTTGAGCCCTTATAAAATGTATATCAGAGTCAACCTTACACTTGACCAATGGTGCAGTGCAGTTCATACTCAGCACCCAATATGGGGCACAACTTTCTATTGAACAAGAATAGAAATATCACAGTAGATTAGCATAGTTTAGTATCACTCTTCATTGTTATATGTTACCCAGGATCTTGATATAATCCCGCTCTGCCTTAAATAGGTATACCAATGTATGAGAGACTCATTATAGTCTCAGCTGACCAGTTAAACTGATTTAGACTACTTTGAATGAGTTCATAAATGTATGTGTACCCAAGGCTTTACCACTATTTGCTTTACTGACTATGAGTCACTAACACAGGAACACACATTATGTGACATTGACTGTTATAGTTCATTTTACAGTAGTAAAACTTTAAATTAGCCTAATGCAGTAGTTTCCAGGCTATGAGTAGTGGCATGGGGGGCCCAGCCTAAAGGTCAATTAGGGTGAGATTTAGGAAACATGCCTATTTGCATTTAGCCTAGATAAACATAAATGTGCCATTTGAAAGTCAGTTAGGATAACATTTGGGGTGAAAATATATTTGTCTTAACACTAGGATAATCTTGATACTGGGACCGATATAGCAAAACACAAGTTTCCTAGATGATGCCTGACCAAAGGTGGGCCTACACTGCAAATGTCCAACAACTACTGTTCTAACATCATGGAATCAGATTTATTATTTATTTTCTGCACAGGGCTTCTGTACCTGCCTGAAAACACTGAATATCTTTGAAAGTGAAAATCCATGCCTTAAAAGTTGTGACACCCCTGGGTCTTTAACATTAGAAACAAAGAAATCAAAACCATACGGAGCACATGCAGCGCCACAGAAACTTGCATGGAGGTGGGAGCAAAAAAAACATTAGAAAGATATGGATTTATTAAAGCAAACTTATAAGGCACCTGTCTTCTCTGTTATAGGGTTGAGAGCTACTACACCGCTACAAAACCCGTTTGATTTGATACCAGTGTAAATTAAACAATGTGCTCTAAAGCTTCTAATACAAATAAACAAAGAACTAGGTGCATTTCACTCACCTGCATACAACTCTGAGGCCCTAGTAAAGATTAAGATCAACAAATGCAGTCTTAAGTAGGATATTAATTCATTATATACACCAATGATTCTCCAGCTGTGGTGCTGTCCCACCTACAGTACCCAAAAGCAGTACATGAGGTGGCCCAGATTGAAGGCCAGTTATTTGTGATTTGGAATGCCCTCTCACCTTGAGATTTGGGGTGAATAATAATTTTGCTGTCCTAAATAATTCCAAAACAATGGTTTCATGGCTGAAACAGCAACATGTTTACATAATATGGACAATGTACAAAATTGAATGACAGCTCAGGCACTTAGTCATAAAACTCCCCCTCAATAATTTCTCCTGAATTACCTGGCAGTGACTAGTCTCTTATGGGCAAAGTAATAAACTCTGCTAAGTTGTCAAGTGGCACCCTATAGCTTTTTCTACTGCTAAAGGTGTGTCCGTTCTTGATATCCTGGTTTATGATTCACATGTCAACCTATTTCCATTGCTAATATGCCCGTGACCATTGCCTGGTTTCTGGCTGGCTTAATCATCTGTATTTATTCCTTGCGTTGCAGATAGTTTCCTTTTGTGTTCCCTCTGGGTACAGGGAAAAACAGGGGAAGAACTGCTCTAAGGTTTCCTGCTATAGCACAATCCCATAACAATATTCCAAATATTTTGCCATTCTGTCTTATTAATATGTTTATTAATATTCACTTGTGGGTATTAAATAAAGAATCTGGAGCACTTACTAAGATTTATTATGGCTTCTCTGCTTCATAGGAGGAGCTTGTTAGTTTCTGGGTCACATACTTGCCTCCCATGCACTAATTTCATAAGGTTTGTTCCAGAAGTATTCTATTGATTATTTTTCTTATTCCTGCATACTTGTAAGGTTGGACCTTATTTAAAGGTTCTGTTAGTTGGCCTGGCAACCAAAGTGGATCTCTTTCTAATTTGGTTTCCCAAGTAATATGCAAATTTTGGGCCAATGACCATGTCACACGGAGGTTGCATGAAGATTTGTGGGACACAGACATCAGTACTCCTTACGGACATTAACTTATTGGATTTTTCATACCTCCTGATTGAAATCTGTATTTGCCCCCATCAAATATCATTATAAGTGGTGCTTACAATCTAAGGTTCCTACTATACTATAGTTAATGCAATTTCATTAGGAGCCAATTAACATCCAGAGCATCAAAGGGAAGCCCACACAGACAGAACATATTGTGAATTGGCAGAAAAGGCAGCAATGCTAACCTGATTAGCCATGCTGGCCTAGTACATTTAAATATGAACATTTAAATATGAAAATCAGTGGCACACAGCCTGCTGATATTGTGATGGAAAACTTGTCTTTATTTATTGTTCATGATGTATATGTTTTAGAACAAACAAAGCTAAGTTATTATTACTTTGGTACCAACCTGATTCCTAATCATCTAGGGGCACATTATAAAAATTATATAAGAAAGGAAAAAATATCTAAAAGTTTTATCAATTTGGCACTCTCTGAAGTGTTGAGAACTCACCAGAAACAACAAACTGGTGTTAAAGAAAACAACATGTACCATTCCGAAGTGAGGGTTGAGCCTTAATTCAGACCTACTCGCTTAAGGTCTGATGGCAGCCACAAGGGCATCTGTATATTTTTTTATACCAAAAACTGAATCCATCACTGGATTTTGTGTGTATAATTCAATTATATGCGATTTTTTAAAGATGATAGTATCTATATAAAGAGGATGTGCAAGAGGGAGTCTCATCCACAGGCAATTAGACTTCACCAGTGTGTCATTAAGTATCTATTTACTGAAGGCGGATGAGAAAAGTGCATGTTTATGAAATTACAAATACTGTACTTCTGTCAGGTTTGATAGTAATTTGAATAATATGAAGCAAATATGTAATATAATATAAATATGTATGTGATGTAGCCTAGAGCCATTGTCTACTCTTGGAAACTGTGATGACTTCATCCCCTATCTTTAGATGGTTTGCTGATCAAAGAACAGAGGAAGTTGCTTTTGTTTGTAGTGTTATACTCGAGTTTGCAAAAAAAATATTATGGAGTAGCAAGCCAGATATTGCCATTTTCCTGTTATTCAGTTACTGTATACTGTATATGCCCATGCTAGAATGTAGTTTTAATCCTCTATCACCCAACTTGGATCTTCCAGTGAAATAGAAAGATTATTGCTTTCAAAAAGAACAAATTATTACTAAAGTGAAGATTTAAGTAATTCAATTTTTCCCAAAGTACTTGTTTTTCCTGGGTGGTTGAGTTGACTTTACTCATAGTATGTGGGAGAAATGTGTTGAGAGCAGGTCTGGCGTTGACAGTGTCATGACAGTAAATCATGGCATCTTTTTTACAGGACAGATATGATGAACATTTTAAGCACTCATGCATACTGTATCTCCATTGTGAAATTGGCACAGGTCTCTACATTTCATTGCAGAGAATGGAGACCTGCGGCAACCCTGATGAATAAAGCTCTGCTTGCAATCAGCAGCACTGTATTCATGAGTGGAGGGAGGGGGAAAACACAAAAGCATCCCACTTCCTCCTCCATACCCATCGCAGAGGCAGGTGTGGACTTAGGCCTAAGCTTCCTACCTGAAGAAGAAGTGCTGCCTGAATAAATACACACTTCTTTCATCAAAACAAAAATCAGACTTATGAAACCTTTGCATCATAAATTACACCCTTCCCATATTCCTTTCTATTCAAATCTCAGACTTTAGCAGGTGTATTCCCCCAGGTAGGCTGCATGCATTCATGAGTAGGATTGCCACCTGGACAGCATTTTATTAAAATGATACTTGCTGCCAATGCTATTAATAAAGATGGAATATAAAAAATATAATGTATGGAGGGGAAAAAAATAATATATATATATATATATATATATATATATATATATAGCATTATAATATTATGGCATCTCATAGGTGCACTAAGATCCTGCAGCTTGGGGCAACATTATCTGTGGGTGCTTGGTCTGGACTAAGACTAAGAGGAGGCCTCAAGCCACAGCTCTGGCACCAAGAAGAACAGTGACTGGTGAAGAATACCGTTTTTGTTGGTTACAATACTTAAAACTAACAACTGTTAATCCGGAGCTGAAGTTTCAGGCAAGTTTTTTCCCCATGGGATTTTCCATGAAGGTCATTGATGAACTCAATAAAGAAATTGACATAGTACTTTCATGTGTGAAGTTGGGATATATGCTGCTGCCTCATAGACAAACTACTATTGTACTGTACAGTTATACTAATAAGAATAACATACTGGCATTCATTTTTGTATGTCATCATCTTCAACAACTTCAAAATTTCAAAGAGCAGGAGGATATTTCATTAAAAGAATAAGGGAATGTAAGATTATTTTTAATTACAAAAATAAATGATACTTGATTTTTCCTCTCCCGTAAGTTGTTATACTGTTTTATAAAAATAAAAGTTAAGATCAGTGGTAATGAATCAAAATGAAATTGACTCACAGATCCCTTAAATGACATAAAATAAGGTTCTTATGCCCTCTAGTGAAAAAGGCTAGAACTGTCTTAATAAAATAAACATCAAGCTCTGACTTTTCAGATCTTAATCATATTACAGTATGTATAATAATATATATATACTGTATATATATTATACCATTATATACCAAAGTATATAGTGACACAGTGTCGATTTTCATTACAAATTTATTAGATATCGGTAAAAGCATGTCTTTTCTGAGAATTTACAAAATGATAGTAAAATTGCAGGTAGTTTGAGGAGACTTTTCCTTTATCTGGATTTGTTTCACACATTTAATTAAACCAACTAGGATTATTTGCCTCAAATAAGGATTAATTATACCATAGCTGGGATCAAGTAAACGGTACGGTTATTTTATTACATGGAGTCTATCTGAGATGGCCTTCCTGTGATTAATATAAGTCACAGAGAAGTTCCATGATCATATAAGGGCACTTAGTAGCATTTTCATAATATATCATGGAACACTTAAGTTATTTTATAAGGGGGGTACAATCATTTTTATAATCCACAAGTTTCAGACAAGTGACACTAAGCTCCATTTATAAGGATAAAATGTACAGGGTATTCATTGCTATTATGTATTATGTATCATCTATAGTTCATTTTAACATGTTAATATAATATGGTAATGTGATATTACACATTGGCAGTTAACATGTACATGTGACACCTTAAAGGAAAACTATACCCCCAAAATGAATACTTAAGCAATAGATAGTTTATATCAAATTGAATGCCATATTAAAGAATCTTACCAAACTGGAATATATATTTACATAAATATTGCCCTTTTACATCTCTTGCCTTGAGCCACCATTTCGTGACTCTATCTGTGCTGCCTCAGAGATCACCTGACCAGAAATACTACAACACTAACTGTAACAGGAAGAAGTGAGGAAGCAAAAGGCAGAACTCTGTCTGTTAATTGGCTCATGTGACCTTACATGTGGTTTGTATGTGTGCACAGTGAATCTTACGATCCCAGGGGGCGGCCCTTATTTTTTAAAATGGCAATTTTCTATTTATGATTACCCAATGGCATATACTACTAATAAAGTATATTATTATGATACTGGTTCATTTACATGAAGCAGGGTTTTATACATGAGCTGTTTTACTCAGTATCTTTTAATTGAGACCTACATTGTTTGGGGGGTATACTTTTCCTTTAATGATAAAAGATGGGTGTAGGTATGGTGAAATATATTCTAACAATATATAACTTTATAAGGTTACAGTCACATGTCAGCTATCAAGAATGGATATCAACAGGACAGCTCAGCCCAACACTGGTGTTAAAAGTGACCTGTCACAATGCAAACCTCATTGCAGCTTGTCCTAGATTGGTTATATTAGCCACTAGTGATTGGCCGAATCAATTAACCACAAAAATTAGTGAATTTATCCCGAAATTCACTCAATTGCAAAAAAAAATTGTGAATGCATTAAAGTCAATGGGCGTCTGAATAAGTTTGACGTGCAGCAATTATTATACATGTGGCGATTTTGATGAGTGCCGAATTTTTTTTTATGCAGCAGATTTTTCGCCAGCAAATTGTCGCCGCAGTTAATTCGCTTGTGTTGAAGCATGGAAATTAGCAGCAAATTCATGTTTTTTCATTTTATTTGTCCATCACTATTAGCCACTAACTCCATCGAGTTTCATTTGTCTCAGATAAAAGGGAGAAGAGACAGTGGCATCAGAATAAATCTGTATATGGGGATATTAATATGTCTATTGATCCATTTAGCATCAACAAAAATAAAATGTGGTGGTGTAACTGCCTGGGGAACTTTTGCAGAACATGCACTGGTCCTCTGAAACAAGCACAGAATTTTGTTTTGTGCCCCGGCATACCGTAGTATATCTGCCAGTGAGATGCATTAGTAGGTTATGCTCCAAGGCACAATGCAAGAATGGTTCTAAAGCATATCATGGACTATTGCTGGAATTCATTTCTAAGTAAAGGTGGCCATATATACAGTAGGCCAATAAAAGCTTCAGAGTCAGACCCGTGGAATAACTTGTCCATGCATGTAGGTGCCCAAATCTAGTCCAGAAGTTCAAAAATCTAATCGAACTTGAAGTGCATGTCTTCCTTATAATTGATCATTATTTTTCTCCAAAAATGTTTTAGCAATAAAATGTCTAGGGTTGTAAAAAATTGCATATTAAGAAATCATTACAGGAACACTTTTTTTTCTCAAAAGGGATGCAACATACTAGTAAGCTTCCTAAATGTAATTAATGCTCTCACTTCTACAAAGTACTACAATCCTCCACTGGGTCTAAAAATATTTGCTGCCTAAAGCTAAAGTAATATACAGATGACAAGCGTTCTGCCAGATTCCATACTGGGGCAGGAATACATAAAAATAGATGAATGCCTAAAATAAATGTAATTAATGCAAAGGGAGCCATTTCCAAATCTTATTTTATCATCATTATCATTTCTTTATATAACCACAGCTATTTTCATTTTTTTTTTAATGGCTTGTCACTGGTCACACATTATTTTTACATAAGGTTTAAGCAATCAATTACAACTAATACGATGGAGAATGAGGCACAGGGCTAGATTTACCATATTAGCACTTGAGGGTCCATGCCTTGGGGGCAGCTTTAGGGGGCAGCTTTTGGGTGGTCTATATGGCAAATAACAATTTGTGGAGGGAAAAAAATCTCCCCAGTCTGCCACCAGATACTTGGGGCTGAATTTGGGGGCGGACTGTTCTGCTGTACAGTCTGAGCATGAACCAATCTAAATACAGCCCTGATGAGGCATTAATGATATTGTCTACTACATGACTAAAGTCACTGGGTACTTTTTATCAGTGTCAGCCAGTCAGTCAGGTGGGAGGGTGGATTTCTTGGCACAGACTTATACTTCACAAAATCGTATCCTTGCATAGTTAACAATCACCAGGTCACGTTTACCCAGAAGGCACATGGGGAGGAAATGAACTGTGGGATCCTAAGTGCAGATGCCAGTGAGTCTGCTACCTGAGACCAAAAAATATAATAGGGCATGTCTGTATCATGTTGTTAGCTGTTAGTTGTGGGTATCCCACACCTGAATCAGAGATCATTTGACTTTGTTCCCATTGCCTTGAGTTTTGTATACAGATGGTGGAAAAGAGGTATATTGAATCATTCTGTTTCTCATTGCTATTAGGTATATGTGGTTACATGGTGGTTTATTCTAGAACTTCCAGAAGTAACGTAAATAGCACACAAAGTCCTTGATTGGACTTGATGTCAGATGTCCCTCTTTATAGTTCTACTAACCTGGGGAGATTCCTATTGACTTACAGATTACTTGTAGTGACCTGGAAATGCCAACAATATATGTACACTAATCTATAAAGACTCAGCAGGACTTAGACTACTTACTCAATGACCTGAAATGATTACAGTTTAAAGCCTTGTCAGACTAATTAACACAGCCTATCATATATAGCTTTGGGTACCTTAGAAAAGTACACTCTTTCCATTAGGATACAGTACAATGTAAGCACAGTAGCTCAGTGGACTAAACTAAAGCCACACCATTTAACCTAGTTCTAAAAGTATGTTTATCAAGGACCTGATGCTCAAATAAAGTATGTTATTAAAAATAAATTTCACTTGTCTTTTTTTCTACGTTCATACGGAAATATCAATTTAATACATACTGTAAGAAGTAGCATATACAGTATATTATACAGGTATGGGATCCATTATCCGGAAAACCCGTTAACCAGAAAGTTGCGAATTAAGGAAAGGCCGTCTCCAATAGACTTCATTTTATATTTATTATTATATTTATTTTATCCAAATAATCCAAATTTTTAAAAATGATTTTCTTTTTTCTTTGTAATAATAAAACAGTACCTTGTACTTGATCCAAACTAAGATATAATTAATCCTTAGTGAAAGCAAAAGCAGCCTATTGGGTTTATTTAATGTTTACATGATTTTCTAGTAGACTTAAGGTATGAAGATATAAATTACGCAAAGATCCATTATCCGGAAAACCCCAGGTCTCGAGCATTCTGGATAACAGGTCCTATACTTGTAATGTAAATTCAGGGCTATCCATCTAGAGCTCTGTGGGCTGTATATAGGGATGGACTGAATCCACCATTTTGGATTTGGCCGAACCCCCAAATCCTTTACGAAAGATTCAGCTGAATACCGAACCGGAATCCTAATTTGCATATGCAAATTAGGGTTGCGAAGGGGAAACATTTTTTACTTCCTTGTTTTGTGACAAAAAGTCCCTGATTTCCCTACCAGCCCCTAATTTGCGTATGCAAATTAGGATTCGGATTTGGTTCAGCCGGGCAGAAGGATTCGGCCAAATTCGAGTTCTACTGAAAAAGGCCAAATCCTGACCGAATCTCGAACAGAATCCTGGATTCGGATTCGGTTCGGTATTCGGCCGAATCTTTCGCGAAGGATTCAGGGTTTCAGCCGAATCCACAATAGTGGATTCGGTGCATCCCTAGTTACTGCCCATGGGCAAATTTGCCCAGTGTTGATAAATGAGCCATTGTTATCATAACCCAGGGAGTTTCTGACTAACTTAAATTTATGTCTGGAAAGACTAAACAGAAAGACATGTAGCATGATAAATAACCGTCTATTACATGAGAAAAAGTAGGACAGCAATGTGAAGCATATAAAACAAAATTTAAGGCAGTAACATGAAACATTGCTACGTTAGAGCATAGCCAACTCTGTCAATATTGTGAAAAATCATTATAAAAGAGTATTTCCATCTTGGAACAGTTGGAAGACAATATTAATAGTTGGGCATGAAGCTCAGGTATTGTTCTGCTGTAAAAGATCTTTAATCCTTTGCTTAAAAGAAAATTACTTCCACCTCTGGAGGATTTTCAAGGAATGAAAACCAGCCATGCCTGCTTCATTGTTTTTGCTAGCACAGCTGGAGCGATTTAATATAAAATTAAAACTAAGCCAATTAAAAACATAAATACTCCAATAAGACATTTATCTGGTACAGAACAAAGTTAAAGTATTATTGGATTATTGAAAGTTTTATTGGGATTGTTTGTATCAGGGGGTTAAGAAAGGGGATCATTTACAAGATAACTTATGCAAATGCAGATGCTGAGTAGGTACTCAAAGATCATATTTTCACATTACATAAAGTTATTTAAAAGTGCTTATTGCTCACAGTCATTACACATAGCCTTGTAAGCTACAGAAACAAAACTGCAGATGCTTTCTACTAATTGTTGTGTAGAAATAGAAATGTACCTATTTCTGTATCTTTACAAAGAAGTGTATTTTGTATCTAAGCTATGATGAAATATACATATAATATATGGTAAGGTATAAAAAGATGTTTTTGTAACCCATATAGCTGATATCTGAACATTGAGATTGTTGTTCCATGCTATATACCGGTATACCTTTACTACCATGAACTGTTCCTTTTAGAGTTTTAGTTTTTGGATCACTGCTCCAGCAGGTATGATATAGAGTGGCTAATTCAAAGCAACTTTTCAATTGGCCTTCATTTTTTTTTTTATATATATATATATATATATATATATATATATATATATATATATATATATATATATATATATATATATATATAGTTTTTAAATGATTTGCCTTCTTCTGATTCTTTCAAGCTATCAAATGGCGGTCACTGGCCCCATCTAAAAAACAAATGTAAGGATACGCATTTATTGTTATTGCAACTTATTACTCTCTCTCTCCTCAGACCCTCTCCTATTCATATTCCAGTCTCTTATTCAAATCAGTGCATGGTTGCTACGGTAATTTGGACTCTAGCAACCTAATAGCTTAGACTGTAAATTTATGAGCTACAGAATAAAAAGCTAAATGACTCAAAAATTACAAATAATAAAAAATGAAAACCAATTGCAAATTGTCTCAATACCACTCTCCACATAAAATTTAATTTGAAGGTGAATGACCCCTTTAATAAGACACAGTTGTGCTGCACCTAGCTGTACCACCTGATTCTCCAAGGATGTCCGGCAGCTGCGGGCTATATCCTCTCTAGTCCTTTATCCCCTCAATGACAGGAGGGGTTGTGCATTGAATCGAGCGTTGAGGATCCAACACTTCAGAATGGAGTGTCTCGATTCAGTGAAGTCAGCAATCTCTCCAGGGGGTTGGATGTGTTCCCTGGACATAATGAATGCGTACCATAAGAGTTCGATCAGAGATTCCTGAGGTTTTCTGTAAGCATTCTCCATCTGCAGTTCCTGGATTTACCTTTTGGGTTGACAAAGGCCCGAGGGTATTTTCAAAGGTCCTAGTCACATATCTAAGATGGCAAAAGTTTAGTGTATTCCATTTACTTAGACAAAATGATCATTTTAGCTTTCTCTAGAGACCTGCCATCACACACAGGGACCAGTGTCTGGAAGTAATGGCAGCCCATGAATGGCTCATAAATCTGGAAAAGAGTCATCTGGTTTCCTCTCAGAACCAGGCTTATCTGGGGGCATCCATAGACACAATCGTGTGAAGTATAGTTTGATCAGTTATCCGAATGTTGATGTCAGTATCTGGACCTCCAGCGAAATTTGTCTTGAAGATTCTAGGGATGATGTCCTCCACAAGAGGCCTAATCCCATGGGCACACTGGAGGTTGAGGCCACTCCAAGAAGTGTTCCTACAACAATGGGACGAGTCCTCTCAGACCCAGTGGATTCAACTGTCAGCCCACCTGTTGTCCTCTCTGCTATGGTGGGAGAATCCAGCACACCTCGCAAAGAGTATCAACTTGTTTCCAGCCAAATGGGCTACAATATCAACAGACGTCTCAGGCCTAGGGTGGGGGAAGAGCTAGGCTCAAGGTTGCTGGCCCTCTCTCTAATCAGGGCCTCTGAACAAGATGGCACACTTGTTGAGCAGAAGTCAGGTGGGAAGGTACGATTTGTCTTTGAGCCAGAGAATCTTCAGGAGGCTGGTTCAGCGATGGGGGTCAACGAAGTGTGAATTTAATGGCTTCATCAATCAGCACCATGGTGCAGATTTATCAATGGTCGAATTTCGAAGTTAAAAATACTTAAAAATTCGACCATCGAATTGGAATACTTCGACTTCGAATTACGTTTTTTTCATCGAATATGGGTATCCTGCGGTCGAAGTAAAATCGTTCGATCATTCAAAGGATTTCAGCAATCGATCTACGGATTTCAGCGATCGATCGAATGATTTTACTTTGACTTCCAAAAACTTAGAAAAATGCTCTAGAAGGTCTCCATAGGCTAACATAGCACTTCGGCAGGTTTAATTTGGCGAAGTATTGAAGTCAAAGTTTTTTTAAAGAGACAGTACTTCGATTATCGAATGGTCTAATATTCGAACGATTTTACTTTGAATCGAATTCGAAGTCGAAGTCATAGTATCCTATTTGATGGTTGAAGTATCCAAAAAAATTACTTCGAATTTTTTTACTTCGAAAATTCCCTCGAATTCACTTCGACCCTTGATAAATCTGCCCCCAAGTGTCCCCAGTTTTTCTCAATGAGATGGGATCCTAATGCATTGGCAGTTGATGCACTGACAAAGACTTGGTTGTAGAACAAAAAAAATGCCTGACAAAGGGGCCTGACCTGAAACGTTGCATTCCACACAATAAACGAGCAGGTATACCCTGCAATTTGAATGCCTGTGTGCCAATCTTTTTTTGTTCTACAGCAGATGTGAGGTTGCCGGAGCCTCTAAGACTGTGCACCAGGCTGAGCTGAATAAGGGTGTGGGCTGGTTCTACTTATTCTGTAATAACTTGGTTGTTCCATTTAGGCTATATCTTCCCTCCTCTACCTCTGATTCTGAGGGTGATTAAAAAACTCAAAGAGGATCAGGCATGTGTGATCTGCATTGCTCCAGCATGGCCCTGGAGATCTTAGTTCACGGATCTGGTCAGGTTGTCAACTGACCATCCTTGGAAGCTTACAGTCTCAGACCACATGCTATCTCAGGGTCCATTCCTACACCCAGATCCAGGTCCATTGGCTCTCTGGGGCTCTCATCTAGGGTTGTTTAGAGGTTGCTTCAATCAGTAAATATGCCAAACAGTAGATGTGCAAATTGAATGAGCTTATTTCAGCTGCAGATGTTCTTGAGTTTCTTCATGGTTAGAGAAAGGCTTGAGTGTAAGTACTTTAAGAACTCAGGTGTTGACTATTTCTACTACTGAGCTGGATTTTGCCTTTGGTCCTATGAATGTTGTCCTCATCTCCATTCTGCCCCTCCTTTCCACTTAAAGGATAAGATTGTGGTTCCAACTTTTATCAACAAGGGTCCAGATTAAGAGTTGAAGCAGTTGGATATGGCAGAACATATATGAAAGTATTGTGATGCAACTATGTGATTGCAGAGTAGCCTCTTGGTCATCATCATTGTGTCCCAATACAAGTTGAATGTCAGATCTGCAGAATACTCTGGGGCAAATTCACTAAGATGCGAAGTTGCGCCAGGCGCAACTTCGCCGCACTTCGTCAGGCATAGTTTCGCCAGCGCTCCGCAAATTCACTAAAATCCGAAGTTGCGCACAGGGGTAGCGTAAGGTTGCGAAGTTGCACTAGCGTTGATTCGCTATGTAAAGCGAAGTTACGCTAGCGAAGGCTAATTTGCATACGGCGCGAAATTCAAATTTCAATGGAGGAACATGTATTAGCACTACAAATGCCTAGAAAACCTTCAAATCAGCAAATAAAAATTTTATTTTGCCCTACACATGTGCCCACTGTGTAGGTAAGTTGCCATGAGTCAGGAAATATAGGGGGGAAGGAGGGGAGCCCCAAAAATATTTTCGATCTTTTTCAGCCTATCACCCATCATGTAGAACACACGCCAGTGTTTTTTGGGACTTAGAAAAAAATTTGACTTTTTTTGAAACAATCCCTATCTACTCTATTGTGCTTCGCCAGGTCTGAGGTGGCGAAGGAAGTCTAGCGTAAAAGGTAGCGTTCAGTACACTGCGCAAGTTAGTGAATTTGCGTAGTTACGTCGCTAGCGAAAATTCGCCTTGCGTAAGGGTGCGAAGTAACACTAGCGAAACTACGCCAGCGTTCGTTAGTGAATTTGCGCAGTAACGAAGAATGCCAAACGCTAGCGAATTAACGCTAGCGTTCAGCGCTTCGGCGCTTAGTGAATTTGCGCCTCTAAGTTTGGTTCCAGTGTTCTCAGATTTGCTACTTCTGTCAAATAAATGTAATTTT
This sequence comes from Xenopus petersii, assembly GCA_038501925.1. Lineage (NCBI taxonomy): Eukaryota > Metazoa > Chordata > Amphibia > Anura > Pipidae > Xenopus > Xenopus petersii. The sequence goes on from CM076672.1 coordinate 149,296,055, forward strand.
GCAATATACATGTCTACTGAATAACTATCCTCCTAGGGACATTAAGTTTGCTATGTCCCATGTGTATTGACATGGAGAGGTCCAGGGAAAATGATGTTGTACTTACCATGATTTTCCTTTTCTGGTACTCTCCCTGTCAGGGTTTCCCTCCCTTGGTTAAATGAACTTGTTGCGAGACACCCAGGGGAGGTATATCTCCTAATTTGTTGGTTAGGTGAGTGAGTTCTTTAATCAGGAGAGGCAGGGGCTTTCCCATGTGTATTAACATGGAGAGCACCAGGAAAGGAAATCAAGGTAAGTATGACAATTTTCCTTTTTCTAAAACTTTAAGCTATGTTTGTCAGATGGGCCTACAATGCCCTCAGTAATCCTTTTTAAAACATCCCCGAAGCCACACTCAAATACGTACTTTTCTAGATAAATCTGGGTACAGGATCAAAAGTAATATATAAATTTGTTCAAAGATCCGCACTACCACTTTTTTGTGAATCAAAGTAGTGCTTATTTGTTACATGTCATTAATCCGAAGTTTCAGCCCACATTATCCTTGAAAAAGGCCCTAATGTGGGCCAAAACATCAGATTAATGACATGTAACAAATATATATATATATATATATATAGAACCCAATACTGAATTAGTAATGCCCACAGGCTTCTTCACACTTCTCAGATACACAAATGTTATATTAAAGGGATCCTGATATCATGTTTTGTTAAAGAATTCAATGAGCCAAACAGCAGTTTGAAAACTGACTTTCTTGCCATCGGAAGGCAAACCTTAGAGGAATATTAAGCATTTTAATCAATTTTGAATTATTTTTATTAAATTGCTGTATTTTAAATGTGACAGATTATAATTGTTGAAATATAAATAACATGCTTTTTAAATTCTATAATGTTTCCAAAACGCTGGTACATAATAAGCGCGCCTGACAAGCCTCATTTAATATAGTGGTTTGGATACAACTCTTCTGTTTTATGTATGCGTTGATATTACATAGTACGCTTTATGCATTTCTCCTACCGCAGTAAACCAAGTGTAACTTCATCTAATCGTTTTATTATTATTTCTAGACTTTTGGCATCTTCACTAGTTTTTTTTTAAGATTAATTCAGCCACATTTTGTAGTAAATGTGGTCATTTTGTTATAGACTCTGGCCAAAATGACTGATTAATTTAGTACCATAGTATATTTTTTTATATATATATTTTTTTAATTCAAATCAGCTTTTAATGGCATAAATACAGGTTACATATTGGAAGGTCATTAGCACATTATAAATTATAGTTAATTAATTTTTATTTGTTTGTAACTGTCCTGTTTCTAAGGCTGTTTTTAAATTCTGTCCTTAGCTGTTTACATTCAGAGGTATGTTTTCTCAATATAACATTTCTGTCCTATGGCAAAACTCAACATTGTGCAGGTGTCATATGGGTACATTTGTAGGTTTTCTATATTTTTTTTATTTAGATTTATGTGGCAGGCTAAATCTTGTGCTTCTCAATATGGGGCAGATTTGCTAAAGGTTGAAGTGACTAACGCTGGTGAAAATTCACCAGCTTGATGTCATTCGCCGATTTACTAATAGGCACAGGAGTAACTTCACTAGAGAAAGAGACAGACACTAGAGAACATACGCACTCTATCGCCAGGTGAATTTTCGCTCTGTTGAATGAACGTAACTCAGCAAATTTAATAAGATGCGGATTTCACTGAACGTTACCTCTTCGCCAGACTTGCCTTCGCCAGCGCAGACCAGGCGAAGTACAATGGAGTGCACAGGACTTCCTCAGTTTTAAGTGGAAACATTTTCTAAGCGTCAAAAAACCCCAGTGATAGGCTGCAAAGGTCCGTAACATTTTTTTGGGTAACCGGCTTCCCCCTACATTTCCTAACATATGGCACATAAACTATACACTGGGCTCATGTATAGGGCATTAAATCAACTTTATTTTATTTTATTAAGGTTCCCTGGACTAGTTTAGTGTAATGTATTTGCTGCAACATATACGTCCATTCAACTTTATCATTTCCCGCCATATGCAAATTAGCCAACAATAGCGCATCTTCGCTTTGATTGTTGAAGTAACACTAGCAAAAATTTGTCAGCGTTCAGCGCCCTGGACGCAACTTTGCATTTTAGTGAATTGGCATTGTCCTAGAGAATTTACGCCTGCCAAAGTGTTGCGATCACTGAGAAGCCGTCGCTGGTGAGTTTTCGCCGGTTAGTGAATCTGCCCCTATGTGAGTCCCTATTTACATTGGGGATATAACTAAGACCCATGAATTCAGAGATAGAAAAAAACGTGAAATAATGGTAGCACGTAAAGACAAAACAAGCCTTATAAATGCACAAGATTGCAACGCAATTGCTGGTACAGGTATGGGTCCCATTATCAGAAAACCTGTTATCTGGAAAGCTCCAAATTATGGAATGCCTGTCTTCTGTAGACTCCATTTTATCCAAATAATCAAAATTTTTAAAAATGATTTCCTTTTTCTCTGTAAAAAAAAAACAGTAACTTGTACTTGATCCCAACTAATATATAATTAATCCTTATTGGAATCAAAACCAGCCTATTGGGTATATTTAATGTTTACATGATTTTCTAGTAGACTTAAGGTATGAAGATCCAAATTACGAAAAGATCTCTTATCCAGAAAACCCCAGGTCCGGAGCATTCTGCATAACAAGCCCCATATCTGTAATGGAAATCAGGAACTAACAACCACCCAGCTATACAGTGCTTTTGCAGGTAAGAGGGCTAACGTGGGTTTGAGGCATGTACAGATGTGGGACCTGTTATCCAGAATGCTTAAGACCTAGTGTTTTCAGGATAATGGATCTTTCCGTAATTTGGATCTTCATACCTTAAGTCTACTAGAAAATCATGAGAATTAAATAAACCCAATAGGCTGTTTTTGCTTCCAGTAAGGATTAATAATATCTTAGTTTGGGTCAAGTACAGGGTACTATCTTATTAGTACAGTGAAAAGGAAATCCTATTTAAATATTTGGATTATTTGCATAAAATGGAATCTATGGGAGAAGGCCTTCCCGTAATTGAGTTTTCTGAATTTCCGGATAATGAATCCATTACCTGTATAAATGAGTGGCATAATTACTTGCATATGATTTTGTTCAAATATTTCTAATTTTTAAATGTGATTTCCTTTTTCTCTGTAGTAATAAAACAGTATATTGTACTTGATGGTAATTAAGTCCATATTGGTTGCAAAATAATTATACTGGGTTTATTTAATATTTAAATGACTGTTAGCAGACTTAAAGGAGAACTAAACCCTAAAAATGAATATGACTAAAAATGCCATATTTTCTATACTGAACTTATTGCACCAGCCTAAAGGTTCAGCTTCTCAATAGCAGCAATGATCCAGGACTTCAAATTTGTCACAGGGGGTCACCATCTTGGAAAGTGTATGCGACACTCACAAGCTCAGTGGACTCTGAGCAGCTGTTGAGAAGCTAAGCTTAGGGTTTGTCACAAATTATCAAGCAGAAAATGAAGTTGGCCTGTAATATAAGCTGATGCTACAAGGCTGATTATTACATGCGAATGCTAATTGCACTGGTTTCTGTGCTGCCATTTACCAATAATCTTAATTAATTATTAATCAGCCGTATATTGTGACAATAATGTTCTGTATGTAGAGTATATTGTGAGTGAGTCCCTATGTTCAGTAACTGAAAGTAGCCCTGAGCATGTGCAGTAAATCAGCAAAAAAGAAGACAGGGAGCTACTGGGGCATCTTCAGAGACACAGATCTTTACTACTAAAGGGCTGTGGTTGCCTTGGGCTTGTATAGAAGCCCAAAACATAATGTACAGCATTTCTAGCCTACTTCTTTATTTAAGCTTTAGTTCTCCTTTAAGGTATGGAAATGCAAATTATGGAAATTTCCCCTATCCTGTAAACCCCCCAGGTCCTGAGCATTCTGGATAATACATTCTATACCTGTAAAGGGCAATAGTAGCTGCTAAAACACCACACCATTCAAATGTATCAAATTGTCACCTGAAATCCTGAGATGCAGTGGTGCAGGGAGCAACATATGGGCAGGGCCAGCCTGGAAAGGTTAGGGACTGGGTAGAACTTCAGATCCTGCTTAGCAAATGGGCATTTCTGTATCCAATGAGATACACTGAAGTAGGTATAGTACTGTTTATACAAAACAAATAGGATTATTACAGAATCATTAAATGAATCATTTGCTCCTAAAATATTGCTTATATAGAATGAACATTGACAGTAGGTTTTAAAAACACTGCAATATATTTTTCAAATGATGCTGAAATATATTATAGGCAACATCCACTGTTTTGCTATTTACATGAATTACATCTCTCACAACAGAGGAGGCTTGTTGAAAAGATTGATGTCACCATTGACACCAGGTCAGTGAAACTCAGTGCTCCCAGATAGGGATGTAGCGAACGTCGGAAAAAAAGTTTGCGAACATATTCGCGAACTTGCGCAAAAATGCGAGCGGTTCGCGAACGGTTCGCGAACCCCATAGACTTCAATGGGAAGGCGAACTTTAACATCTAAAAAAGACATTTCTGGCCAGAAAAATGATTTTAAAGTTGTTTAAAGGGTGCAACGACCTGGACAGTGGCATGCCAGAGGGGGATCAAGGGCAAAAATGTATCTGAAAAATCTGCCTGTGTGTGCTTGGAAGAGATAGTGTAGGGGGAGAGCTGTTAGTGATTTCAGGGACAGATGATAGTAAGTTTGCTGGCTAGTAATCTGCTTGATACTGCTCTGTATTGGAGGGACAGAAGTCTGCAGGGATTTGAGGGACATTTTAGCTTAGGTAGCTTTGCTGGCTAGTAATCTACTGTTCTCTTTAAACAACTGCCATACGTTGACCTTGTAGGCATTGTTTGCCCAGTTTTTTTGGACGCAGCCACTGAAGCACAGTTGCCAGAAAAAATATGCCATATAAATGCTGAAAATAGTAATTTTTCGCCATACGTTGACCTTGTAGACATTGTTTGCCCAGTTTTTTTTGGACGCAGCCACTGAAGCACAGTTGCCAGAAAAAATATGCCATATAAATGCTGAAAATAGTAATTTTTCGCCATACGTTGACCTTGTAGACATTGTTTGCCCAGTTTTTTTGGACGCAGCCACTGAAGCACAGAGGCCAGAAAAAATTAAACCAGTAGGGTTTGCACCCTAGTTTGTAACGGTGGCGGAGGGAGGAGGACGCTAAAGGACAGCTGTGTGTGGAGTCATGAGGCTTGAAGAGAAGGACAGCTGCATAGAAGTCAGAACAAGTCTTCCGGCGTGCAGTAACCCTCCGAGATCCACCCCTCATTCATTTTAATAAAGGTCAGGTAATCGACACTTTTGTGACCTAGGCGAGTTCTCTTCTCAGTTACAATCCCTCCTGCTGCACTGAAGGTCCTTTCTGAGAGCACACTTGAGGCTGGGCAAGACAAGAGGTTCATGGCAAATTGTGACAGCTCTGGCCACAGATCAAGCCTGCGCACCCAGTAGTCCAGGGGTTCATCGCTCCTCAGAGTGTCGATATCTGCAGTTAATGCCAGGTAGTCCGCTACCTGCCGGTCGAGGCGTTCTTTGAGGGTGGATCCAGAAGGGTTGTGGCGCTGCCTTGGACAGAAAAACATTTGCATGTCTGACGTTACAGACCGGCCAAAGGGCTTTGTCCTTGCAGGTGTGCTCGTGGCAGGATTACTGGCACCTCTGCCCCTGGAATGTTGATGAGTTCCTGAAGTGACATCACCCTTAAAAGCATTGTACAACATGTTTTGCAGGCTGGTTTGTAAATGCCGCATCTTTTCGGACTTGTGGTATGTTGGTAACATTTCTGACACTTTATGCTTGTACCGAGGGTCTAGTAGCGTTGCGACCCAGTACAGGTCCTTCTCCTTAAGCCTCTTGATACGGGGGTCCTTCAACAGGCATGACAGCATGAAAGACCCCATTCTCACAAGGTTGGATGCAGAGCTATCCATCTCCGCTTCCTCATTATCAAGGACTGCATCATCCACGGTCTCCTCCCCCCAGCCACGTACAAGACCAGGGGTCCCCAAAAGGTCACCACTAGCCCCCTGGGAAGCCTGCTCCTGTTGGTCCTTCTCCTCCTCCTCCACAAAGCCACCTTCCTCCTCTGACTCCACTTCTGGCACCTCTCCCTGCGTTGCAGCAGGTGCCTGGGTTCGTTCTGGTGATTCCGACCATAAATCGTGCGCTTCCAGCTCCTCGTCACGCTGGTCTACAGCCTCATCTGTCACTCGTCGCACGGCACGCTCCAGGAAGAAAGCGAAGGGTATTAGGTCGCTGATGGTGCCTTCGGTGCGACTGACCATATTTGTCACCTCTTCAAAAGGTCGCATGAGCCTGCAGGCATCGCGCATAAGCACCCAGTAACGGGGGAAAAAAATCCCCAGCTCTGCAGATCCAGTCCTACCACCCAGTTCAAAAAGGTACTCGTTGACGGCCCTTTGTTGTTGCAGCAGACGTTCCAACATAAGGAGCGTTGAATTCCAGCGAGTCTGGCTGTCAGAAATCAAACGCCTGACTGGCATGTTGTAGCGCTGCTGAATGTCAGCAAGGCGTGCCATGGCTGTGTAGGAACGTCTGAAATGGGCCGACACCTTTCTGGACTGGGTGAGAACGTCCTGGAATCCTGGGTACTTGGAGACAAAACGTTGGACTATTAAATTTAACACATGTGCCATGCAGGGCACATGTGTTAAATTTCCCAGTCTCAACGCTGCCAACAGATTGCTTCCATTGTCACACACCACTTTTCCGATCTGCAGTTGGTGTGGGGTCAGCCACCGATCGGCCTGTGACTGCAGAGATGACAGGAGTACAGATCCGGTATGGTTTTTGCTTTCCAGGCACGTCATCCCCAAGACAGCGTGACAACGGCGTACCTGGCACGTCGAATAGCCTAGGGGGAGCTGGGGGTGCACAGGTGTGGAGGAGGAGAAGGAGGACCCAGCAGCAGAGTAAGAAGAGGAAGAGGAAGAAGACGAGGTAGAGAGCGATGGAGGAGTAGAGGTGGTGGCAGAACCGCGTGCAATCCGTGGCGGTGACACCAACTCCACTGTTGTTGTTGTTGAGCTACCCATTCCCTGCTTCCCATTCCCAGCCATTACCAAGTTCACCCAGTGGGCAGTGTAGGTGACATACCTGCCCTGACCATGCTTGGAGGACCATGCGTCAGTAGTCATATGGACCTTTGGCCCAACACTAAGTGACAGAGATGCGGTAACTTGGCTCTGCACATGTTGGTACAGGTGTGGTATTCCCTTTTTAGAAAAAAAATTGCGGCTGGGTACCTTCCACTGCGGTGTCCCAATTGCTACAAATTTGCGGAAGGCCTCAGAGTCCACCAGCTGGTATGGTAAAAGCTGGCGGGCTAAGAGTGCAGACAAGCCAGCTGTCAGACGCCGGGCAAGGGGGTGACAGTCAGACATTGGCTTCTTACGCTCAAACATGGCCTTCACAGAAACTTGGCTGGTGGCAGATGACTGGGAATGGGAACAGGTGGTCAAGGTGGAAGGCGGAGTGGAGGGTGGTTCAGATGGGTCAAGGAGAGCAGAGGTAGAGCAGTAAGATGCTGGACCAGAAGGAGTGTGGCTTTTAGTTTGCCTGTTGCCTTTGAGGTGTTGCTCCCAAAGTGCTTTGTGCTTGCCGCTCATGTGCCTTCGCATAGAAGTTGTACCTATGTGGCTGTTGGGCTTACCAAGGCTCAGTTTCTGACTGCACTCATTGCAAATTACAATGCTTTTGTCAGAGGCTCACACATTAAAAAAATCCCACACTGCTGACTTTTTGGAAGTGTGCGATCTGGCGGTAACAGTAGAAGTTGGCGGCATTGGCGGAAATGGCGGGTGCGTTGGCCGGCTGAACACAGGTGCCGATACATGTTGTTGCCCTACTGATCCCTGCGGGCTGTCCTCCCTGCTTCTTCTAAGTCTTATTCTCCTACTGCCTCTCTGACTCTCCGTCTCTCCATCTGAACTACCCTCCTCTTGCTCTCTTCTACTAGGCACCCACAAAACATCAATCTCCTCATCATCATTCTCCTCAGATGCATCAATTTCTTCTGACACATCACAGAAGGAAGCAGCAGCGGGGACCTCCTCCTCATCACTCATCATTATGTCCATCTCTGTCGTGTTCTCTGCCAGAATTAAATCTGGTGTAACGTCCTCATCTCCTTCATCTTCTTCTGCCAATAATGGTTGCGCATTACTCAGTTCAAGAAACTCATGGGAAAATAACTCCTCTGACTCCAGTGAAGAAGGGGCACCGGTGGTGGAGGAAGTGTTACGTGGGGTGGCCATAGCAGTGGAGGATGAGGAGGATGTTGTGGTAAAGTTAGAAACGGTAGAGGATGGGGTGTGCTGTGTAAGCCAGTCAACTACCTCTTCAGCATTTTGGGAGTTCAGGGTCATTGGCTTTTTAAAACTGGGCAATTTGCTAGGGCCACAGGATTGCATAGCAGCACGGCCTCTGCGTGGCGGCCTGCCTTTGCCTGGCATTATTTTTAAAAAAACAACAACAACAAAAACTCAGTTGGTTTTTCTGGAAACGATAATACACACAGCTAGATGGCAGTTTGAAGAAAACAGTGTGCAAATAATGCCTACAAGGTCAACGTATACACAGCGGTGGATACGGATTACGTAAAATATATGAATGCTGCTTGAAAAAAAGTAACTCAAGTGGTTTTTCTAGAGACGATAATATTATCAATATTTAGACAAAATGTGAACAAGCTCACACAGCTAGATGGCGGTTTGAAGAAAACACTGTGCAAATAATGCCTACAAGGTCAACGTATACACAGCGGTGGATACGGATTACGTAAAATATAAGAATGCTGCTTGAAAAAAAGTAACTCAAGTGGTTTTTCTAGAGACGATAATATTATCAATATTTAGACAAAATGTGAACAAGCTCACACAGCTAGATGGCGGTTTGAAGAAAACACTGTGCAAATAATGCCTTCAAGGTCAACGTATACACAGCGGTGGATACGGATTACGTAAAATATAAGAATGCTGCTTGAAAAAAAGTAACTCAAGTGGTTTTTCTAGAGACGATAATATTATCAATATTTAGACAAAATGTGAACAAGCTCACACAGCTAGATGGCGGTTTGAAGAAAACACTGTGCAAATAATGCCTACAAGGTCAACGTATACACAGCGGTGGATACGGATTACGTAAAATATAAGAATGCTGCTTGAAAAAAAGTAACTCAAGTGGTTTTTCTAGAGACGATAATATTATCAATATTTAGACAAAATGTGAACAAGCTCACACAGCTAGATGGCGGTTTGAAGAAAACACTGTGCAAATACTGCCCACAAGATCAACGTATACACTACTACAGCGGTGGATACGGATTACGTAAAATATATTATGGCTGCTTGAAAAAAGTCACTCCGGTGTTTTTTCTGGAGACGGTAATATTATGGATATTTAGACAGAATGTGAACAAGGTCACACAGCTAGATGGCAGTTGGTTGAATAACACACTGGGCAAAAAATGCCTACAGGGCAAATAATGCCTAAAAGGTCAACTTATACACTACTACAGCGATGGATACGGATTACGTAAAATTTATTATGGCTGCTTGAAAAAAGTCACTCCGGTGTTTTTTCTGGAGACGGTAATATTATGGATATTTAGACAGAATGTGAACAAGGTCACACAGCTAGATGGCAGTTGGTTGAATAACACACTGGGCAAAAAATGCCTACAGGGCAAATAATGCCTAAAAGGTCAACTTATACATTACTACAGCGATGGATACGGATTACGTAAAATTTATTATGGCTGCTTGAAAAAAGTCACTCCGGTGTTTTTTCTGGAGACGGTAATATTATGGATATTTAGACAGAATGTGAACAAGGTCACACAGCTAGATGGCAGTTGGTTGAATAACACACTGGGCAAAAAATGCCTACAGGGCAAATAATGCCTAAAAGGTCAACTTATACACTACTACAGCGATGGATACGGATTACGTAAAATATATTATGGCTGCTTGAAAAAAGTCACTCCTGTGTTTTTTCTGGAGACGGTAATATTATGGATATTTAGACAGAATGTGAACAAGGTCACACAGCTAGATGGCAGTTGGTTGAATAACACACTGGGCAAAAAATGCCTACAGGGCAAATAATGCCTAAAAGGTCAACTTATACACTACTACAGCGATGGATACGGATTACGTAAAATTTATTATGGCTGCTTGAAAAAAGTCACTCCGGTGTTTTTTCTGGAGACGGTAATATTATGGATATTTAGACAGAATGTGAACAAGGTCACACAGCTAGATGGCAGTTGGTTGAATAACACACTGGGCAAAAAATGCCTACAGGGCAAATAATGCCTAAAAGGTCAACTTATACATTACTACAGCGATGGATACGGATTACGTAAAATTTATTATGGCTGCTTGAAAAAAGTCACTCCGGTGTTTTTTCTGGAGACGGTAATATTATGGATATTTAGACAGAATGTGAACAAGGTCACACAGCTAGATGGCAGTTGGTTGAATAACACACTGGGCAAAAAATGCCTACAGGGCAAATAATGCCTAAAAGGTCAACTTATACACTACTACAGCGATGGATACGGATTACGTAAAATATATTATGGCTGCTTGAAAAAAGTCACTCCTGTGTTTTTTCTGGAGACGGTAATATTATGGATATTTAGACAGAATGTGAACAAGGTCACACAGCTAGATGGCAGTTGGTTGAATAACACACTGGGCAAAAAATGCCTACAGGGCAAATAATGCCTAAAAGGTCAACATATACACTACTACAGCGGTAGTAAAATAAAAAAAAGTAAAATAAAAAAAAAATGAATATTAAAAAAAAAAAATTACAGTTGGTGCTGCTGAACTACTAGGAGCAGCAGATTAGCACACCAGTCCCACTCCCCAACACTGCTAGACTAATAGCACTGGGCTCTTATAGTAGTAGTAGTAGTAGTAAAACAACAAAAAAATAAATAAAAGCAGTCCTTACAAGGACTACTGTTATTGCAGCAGTCAGCAGATGAGATCAGAAGCAGGACAGCTGCCCACTGCAGCTACATACAGAGCACTGCAGTAGAAGGTAGATTACTAGCCAGCAAAGCTACCTAAGCTTAAATGTCCCTCAAACCCCTGCAGACTTCTGTCCCTCCAATAACAGAGCAGTATCAAAACGATTACTAGCCAGCAAACTTTCAACTGTCCCTGAAATCACTAACAGGCAGCAGCTCTCTCCCTACACTATCTCTTCAGCACACACAGGCAGAGTGAAAAAACGCTGCAGGGCTTCGGTTTTTATAGGGAAGGGGAGTGGTCCAGGGGAGAGCTTCCTGATTGGCTGCCATGTACCTGCTGGTCTGGGGTGAGAGGGCAAAAAAAAGCGCCAACAATGGCGAACCCAAAATGGCGAACGTCGCGCGACGTTCGCGAACTTCCGGCGAGCGCGAACACCCGATGTTCGCGCGAACAAGTTCGCCGGCGAACAGTTCGCGCCATCTCTACTCCCAGATCTTATTACTCATTGGCTAAAATTATACAAAATGAAATTTACATGATGGACTAAATAGAAAATGCAACAGCCACATTCTGAAGTCATCCAATATCTTTCTCCAGACATTGTATATCTTACAACAAGCATGATATGCACAGGAGGGAGAGTTTCTTTCTGTCGGGAGTAGTCAATGATTGAATTTGTATTTTTGTGGAAAAAAACATTTTTAAACTTAATCTTATTCAAACTTTCATCTTGTATATAAACTCCTCAGTTATGAACTCAAGCAAGAAACTATATTGGATTGCTTAACATTTGGTAATAGGTGCACATATCAGAGGCAAAAAGGAAAGGACACAGACGTGATATTGCTAATTAAATTTCTAGATATCTTATTTAGAATTTTATGATTGCTAAATGCAACTAGGATGGTTGGATGTGGCTAATACATCATAATGTTCTATAACACTTTCATAGCAGTATTACCCTTTTTGTAAGCTGCTCTCAGGCGGAACACAATTACATTTGCCACCTTCTTTCTCAGCTAAGCCCCCTCAGGAGTTTTTCAAGTATATTCCCCACAACAATATAAACAATATAAAATTAGTGTAATTTTCAACCACAATTTATTTTATTTTTTTTTTACAAAATATCATGTAATATTACACATGCCTCTCATCTGTCCAAACATAACTCACCTTATTTAAACCCTACCCCTTTATAGGCCTGATATCAGGAACAATCCAGTCTATAGAGGGAGTTGGTAGCTTTACAGCTTTTAGGGATGTTTTCCACTACTCTGTTATGAAGGGAACACAGGCACCAAACATTTTATTTTGTAGGAATGTGTTCTGCTTTTATTAGGAACAGAAAATAATGCAGTGTTTTTTCAGGTCTCTAGTACTCATAATAAAAACACAACTATGCATCAGCTCTTCTGAGCTACAAACTATATGTAATACGTCTTTGTTTGCTACTGTTAGACAAGCAGCTTACTAAAGACAAAGTCCAGTGTTTGTTTGCACCTCAAGCTGCTGTTTAGCAGTGCACAGAAGGATAAACAGAAATTCATGTTTACTCTCAAAATGGTTACATCCACAGTTTTTCAATCTAGACTAGAACCAAACAGATGCTTGTAAGTTGTAAACTCTGTTGAAGAGGGCCCGTTTATCTCTTTTTATATCGAACTATTTTTTTCCTTCGATCGTTCGATCGATATTCACTCGAGCTAAGTAAATGTGCCCCTATGATTTTCTTCAGTCAAAAAAGTTTTGACCTTTTCATATAATAATATGAAGCTCCTATTAGGGTGGAATGAGACGTTATTACAGTGCTCTTTGTTATTTACTGTACTGACTGTATATTAAGAGAAGCAAATTTGGAATCCATTATGACAAGAAATGAAAAGACCACATACAGTATCTCTAAATCAATAAAATACACTTTTAATTATATTGCATGAACAGCTCCAGTCAAATTAGGACAAAATTAGATTCTAAAGTGACAGAAAGAGAGCAGTGATTTTAACAGACGAGCATCATAAATTTAACAATGTTGGAAATATTCAATATGATATATTCAAAAAAATCTAAATGCTGCCAAAGCTATGTGGCGCTGCAAGTGGCAATTAAAAACCCTAAGTAAAGGTTGCCTTCAAGTATATGGTCAGCTTAATACAGGGCAGGGTTTGAAGATATTACATCTTTGGGCCATAGGAAAATTGTGTAATTACTTATTGCATGAAAAATAACTATGAACCTTTAAATTGCAAAGTTAAGGCTACAGTTTTTGTCTAAGTTGTTATTTTCATCTAGCATCACACTAGAAGGTAGTTGTCTCCAACCCAAGAATATAAAAGAAGGCTTAGGGTCTGTTCTCCCATATATTAAAAGAACAGTTCAGTGTGAAAATAAAAACTGTGTAAATAGATAGCCCGTGCAAAATAAAAAATGTTTCTAATATAGTTAGTTAGCCAAAAATGTAATGTATAAAGACTGGAGTGACCTTATGACTAACATAATAGCCAGAACACTACTTCCTGCTTTTCAGCTCTATAACTCTGAGTTAGTCAGCGACTTGAAGGGGGGCCACATGGTACATTTCTGTTCAGTGAGTTTGTAATTGACCCTCAGCATTCAGCTCAGATTCAAAAGCAACAGATATGACCCGTGTGCCCCCCCAAGTCTCTGATTGGTCTCTGAAATTGGTATTGTATTGAACATACTTTTTGCCTTTTGTTTTTATTAGGAAATATGTATGGTGTTTATTTTTTTGTGTTCAATGGAGCGCACAATTAATCTGACTTTCTGCCTAATCTACTTTGTGCCTTTACAAGTAGGGCAAAACCAAATCAGCAGTCCACTAAAGCCATCCCTGAAGCAAAAACAATCTTTCCCACAGCTGCAACTTTGCTAGGCTTTGTGATAAGCAGATCAGTGTACAGAGGCTTTTAAGTAAACTGGTGATTTGATTTGATTGAGCTTGTTTGAACCAAGAAGTCGTACATGACTTTACTTTCAGTTTTAGATTTTACCCTGTTTGGTGCAAAAAAATAACAAAAATAGCTCTTTCTAAATTAAAGCAGTAAGCAAAGTGTATTGAGCACCATAAAAATACATATAGCCACTAAAAATTCAGATTTTATAGTTAAAATGTTTAATGAGTTTATTAAATAACCCTCTAGGTGTACCTTTGATTTGATTTGAATTCATTTCATTTGAACACAATGAGTAGTAGAGTATACACATAACACCCACTGCCTGTTAAAGTTTAGAAATAGTGACGGAACTTTAAATAGATTCTGTCATGATTTTTGTGGTATAGCTTTAAATTACTCATCTCCCTGGTGGTCTAGTGGGCAGACTCCTTTGGCATGGACGCCCGCTGTGCTGCTCCTTCCTCCTCTGTGTATTGGGATCCTATGGTGCACGTGCCGGCGCACTTCCTAGCTTATTTGCCAGTGTGATGACGTAATCACGCATGGTGCAAAATTCAAAATGTATATAAGGGGAATTCAGATATCTGCACACTGCCTGTTGTTAGGTTCAATTAGCTTGTTCCTGGGTGTTATATTCCTTGTGAAACCTACTGATCTTTATTGTATTGACCCTTGCCTGCCTGATTAACTACTCTGACATCTCCAATCCTGATCCTGCCTGTCTGTGACTATTCTGACCTCTCCAATCCTGATCCTTTGCCTGTCCACTGACTCTTCTACATTCTACAATCCTGATTCCGGCCTAACGATTCTCTGCTTGTGCTCGCCCGGCCTGCCTGCTCCTGGTGGTGTTCTTCCTTCCAGTGTCCTGTGAGACAATCGTGCCCCTTTGCTCATCCAGAACCGTTAGCTTTGCTCCTCTCTTAATTAAGACCTGGCGGCATCCGATTAGCCGAGGTGAAAGGCAGCGGTTAAAGGCAGAAGTGAGAGCCGAGACCAGGGAGCTTAGCTTGGGTTCTGGATATAGGGTGCTGAACATGACACACTGTGTACATTCCAAGTAATTCTACAATTTACCATTTTATTTCTTGAACCAATAAGTGTAATAAATTGTAATACTGTTGTGTAAGCAGCAATCTCAGGTCATTTTACCTGGTCATGTGCACTCACCATGGAACTGATATTAGATAAACTATTGTTTTTTATACTCTGTGTATATGAAGGAGTCGTGACTTGTCTTAGCCAGACTTTTTTTTTTGAAAATGTTATATTAGCTTCAGCATACTGAAATGAATGAAACTTTCTAAATACAATCAGTTAACAATTCTGTACGTTTCTGAAATAATCAAGTTTATCTTCACTATTCCTCTCTCAGCATCTGTTTCTCTTCATTCTCTCTTCATTCAGGAGTTGGGTGTCAAATGAATGATCCAATATATCTTATAGGGGGGCTTCTTTTGCCTAGAAGATGTATTAGAGCCATTTAAAGGTCACCCACCCCTTTAAACATGATATTGAGATGCTAACAGGTGTTTAGCATACATGATTTTGGTTTTTATAGTCACTTAAATTGCATTCCTAGCTAAAATCATTATTTTCCAGTCTTTTTGAAAAAGTTCATCTCAGTTCCTAGATCCCACATGTTTTTGCTATGTAGTATATTCTATATCTCTGTCAGCTTATCAAATATCTTACATATATTACTGTATATAATATTCAATTTTGTTTTAAAATAAACTATATCTACATTGGACATTATTTATTCTGTATTACATTATTAGAAATCTTGTATTATAAATGCTCACACCACCATGATTGACAGTACTCCACAGTATTTCTCTGTGTGTGGGTCATCCAATAAGTATCATGCAAATGATTAACAATGCTGAGTCTGAAATTCATTAGACATTCTGAACTGCCGTTGATCCATGCAATAATTGTTATTAACTCAATGAATAAATAGTTTTGACTCTAATCCTTTTGAACATCTTCAGGAGGGTACCATAAATGGTTGCTACCTGCTATAATGATGATGCTGAGAATAAATTTCATGTTTATTTAAATATTATTTCCATTATAAGTTTTAATATGTGGGGGAAAGGTTACACTTTAATAGGGAAACCTGAAAGAACATGCTGATCATGCTGATCAGTGAGGAGATTAAATTTATTTTGGTGACTCAAAGTTTTTTTAAATAGAATTTAAAGATACAGATTGTGCTGATACAATTCCAATTTGAAACCAGTGAGAACTTTTGGGGGTTATTTATCAAAGTCTGATTTTATCTCAACATTTTCTGCTACAAACTCTGTTCAAATCCACTCAGGTTTTTTACGCTTATTTATTATTACATTTTCCTGAAAAATCACTTTGCACGAAAAAATCAAGATTTTCACCCAAAAACTCTGATTTCTTATACTTTTATTCCCAAGTTCCAAAATCTTCGGGGTATTGCACAAAACCCAGCACACATCAAAAAATCATTGGTACTTCTCCCATGGACTTATATGCAACCTCGACAGGTCTGAGATGCCGGATTTTCTGATTCAGACTTTTCCATCCTCTGGGTATAATAAATTCCAAAACATTTGTGATTTTTTAATTATATACTAAAAAATCACACATTATTTAGGATTTATGAATTCAGAGTTTAGTAAATAACCCCCTTGGTATGTGTTAGCATCACTCTGTGTTTGAGTATTTACTGATGGGTAGATTTAACTGAAAACACACCCTTACTAGGACAACTTATTTTAGAGGTAGAGGTTATCTAATAATATTCTATGGAGGGGGGGGAGGGGTTAAATGAGTTTATAACCTGTATTAAAATTCCCAATGCCTTTACTGCAAGAATTAGGTATGGTGCACATAGAAGGACTTGTAGCAGACTTCAACAGGAATAACAATGGTACAGACAATGGCACAACTGGTGCTTCTTTTTGAGTAACACAATAAACCTCCTTCTCTCACCATTTGCACCAATGGCACAAATTATGTGGCGGATCTGTATCTGGCAAAAACCTGCTCATTCCTAATTAGAAAATGTCAGTGTCTCTTAGTTAGCAGCAGCACCATTCATTAGCTTGCCTTAATTATTGCATATTATGAGAGGGTCTGCTTACATCAAAGTGAATTAGCGCAATGTTTTCTGCAGTTTTTGCATCCCAGGAACTTTCTTTCATTTAAGACATGATAGGCTAATGGTATGCTAGGCACAGCCTCGGCTTTTCTCCACCTGTGTCTTCTCAGGAGGCACAGAGAAGCTGATGTGCTCCCATCTGCTCTGCTGTGTCTATCCACTGACAAGCATGGAGTTGGCCTGTGTGCAAACACATGGAGTTGATATTGGCATGAAAACATTTTATTTTGTGGCAATATCTGCTTCTTGTATGCACACAGGCAAACTCTGTGCCTGTCAGTGCAGAGACAAAGCTAAGCGGATGGAAGTTCCAGGGCCGGAACTATGGGTAGGCAGAAGAGGCATGTGCCTAGGGCAAAGCGATGGGATTCATCAGGTATGTACAACTTCTGTCACCTAATCCAGGCCCATGTTCCCTAACTCCCCTTTGATGTAAAGCACTCCCCGTAGACAAAGCATGCATACACCTGTTCACACATGGGCACACACTCATTCAATCACATTTTTGGAAAAGCACACTCATTCAAGGATGGGGGGCAACGTGCCTGGCGGGGTTGCCTAGCATAACAATGCTTAATGATCATTTCTATCCCTGTTTCTCTGTGTACATTTTAATGCGATCTTTTTTAAAAATGCCCAAGTTAACTGAAGCAACCCGATCATTTGGTTAACATCTTCTGTCAAATTAGCAGCTGCATCTGCAGCTTGAAATACATGTCTAAACTATTACCCTGAGCGTGTTATATATATATATGAGTGCAGGAACTGAGTTCCGAAATGTAGGAGCTGATGTAACATCAGATTATTCTTTCTCTTTTCAGCTCCAGGAAAGCTATTTGTCTATTGTTTATCCATCTCCTCAGTCAGTGTTAAGTGTCAAGCTGTTCATGCCTGTTCTGTATTCTTAACACTGAACTCTGAAAGCAAGGCGATAATGTGAAAGTAATTTCCAGACTGGTATTGCAAAGGATGGTAAATCTGTGTTGTTGATTTATTATAGGCCAACGCATTTTATACCCCAAAAAAATGCCTTTATATTCTCTGGTAGTTCCAGAGTGGACTGCTGATCCAGCACATAACGGGGTTAATTCCTATAATAAAAACATTGTTCCAATCTAGTTATATTTTTTCTGCTTCATTACATTAGTCCCTACCCCCTCCTAGAATGAGAACACACACTCCCTCTCAGCCTCTCTGCTTTTAGCTGTAATTTGCACATAATGGAACAGCCAGAGGGGGGTTTGATCAATGACCTCTGTCTCAGAGATGCTGTTCCAAGGGAAACACATCTGCCAACATAAAGTATTGAAGCAATCATAGCTCAGTGAGCGTCGTAATAAGCAACTGTTACACTGGAGCCATCAGTCATGTTCAGTTACAGACCTGAAAGGATATGGTACCTCGGGGAGCAATGTCCTTCCATAAATTTGGGCAGCAATGAAGAATGATTTGCAATCAAGTAATAAAAGACCTAAAAAAGGTCCACCATGCATACTAACATTCAGTCAGCTGAAGAAAGAAATGGGGGGGAAAAAAACTTGGCATCATTTGCTCGTTATGTAAACTACAGCTGTCCAACCAATTAAGATATGATTTGGGGATTTCTCTTGTAAAATATTGCTAACAGTGCTCCCACTTGTGAAAGTGACATTCTTTTTTTATCATTAAAGTGTATTTCATAAAAATAATATGGTTTGGTCTGGCCTAATGATAGCAATTCCTTAACCTTATGGTAATGGTATAGAAAAATGTTAAGTCACACTGAGCATTGTGGGAACTCATTTGCAGAAGACTGGCACAGTAAAATAATGAGGAAATGATTATTAAATGTTATGGTTTAAGGCATATTGTGATCCCTTATTGATAATATAGAGTAAATGTAGCCAGGGATAACTAAAGGCAAGCTTGACATGCTAATATTATCTATAGCCTACATATCTTAAAGGGGTGGTCAGTTAACTTTTATGTTATAGAATGGCTAATTGTTAGAAACTTTTTCATTGACCTTCATATTTCTTTTTATATCTTTTGAATTACTTGCCTTCTTCTTTTGACACTTTCCAGCTTTCAAATGGGGGGGTCTAAAAAACATCTAAGGCTACAAATTTTTATTGCTATTTGTTATACTCATCTTTCTATTCAGGCCCTCTCCTATTCATATTCCATTCCAAATCCATGCATGGTTGCTAGAGTACTTTGGACCCTAGCAACCAGGTTGCTGAAATTGCTGGAGAGCTGCTGAATAAAAAGCTTAATAACTCAAAAACCACAAATAATAAAAAATGAAAACCAGTTCCAAATTGTCTCAGAATATTAATCTCTACATCATACTGACAATTTGAATCACCAGTCAATACCTTTTATGGAAAGGTGTCCAAATAGAATCTGGCTTCTTCTTAGGGGGTGTCAACTGTTTTTGTATTAAATCATCCTGAGTTTTTAGGCTTGCCCTTTCCAACTGATCTTTAATAAGTTTGTCAGGGTAACCCCTGGAGGCAAACTGTTTTGCCAGTGTATCTAGTTGTATTTCAGCTGTAGCTCTATTGGAATTATTTCTGATTACTCTCAGGAATTCCGAATACAGGACCCCCTGGGACATATGTGGTGGATGGTGGGACTGAGCTTGTATTAAACTGTTCCTGTCTGTTGGTTTTTTATATAGAGTAGTACCCACTTTGTTATCTTTTAAAAAAAATGCTCACATCTAGATAATCTATCTTGTGTCTATCATAAGTCATCGTAAGTTTAATGGGAGAATCTATGCTGTTCAATGCACTGTGGAACTCTCTCAGTTCATCCTCTGTACCATCCCAAATAACAGTAAATCGTCAATATAGCGTTTGTAAAAAAGAATCTATCTCTACCCAATCGGAGTAGGTGTTTAATACTGCTGCATGAAGAGGTTGGTGAAGGAGGGAGCTACATTGGAGCCCATCGCGGCCCCAGATATTTGCAAAAAGAAAGCATCTTTGAAAGTAAAATAGTTATGGGACAGTATCAGGTCTAGTAAAGTTACCAGAAATTCAATGGGTGGTGGTACCTGTCAGTGCATCCCTGCAAGCAGCAATGCCCCTTTCATGTGGAATGACAGTATATAAGCTAGATACATCCATTGTCACTAGTAAGCACCCTGGTGGGATGTTTAATACTTTCAACAAAGATTACAAGTGTGTTGTATCTTTCACATAGGAATTGACGTTTTGTTCTTCTAAAATATGTCTGTAATTTTTCTCTTTCTTTTTCTGTATATTTTTTATTTTTTTATTGTTTATTTTTTTACAATATAGTTTTTTATTTTTTTGAATTTTTTTGAATTTTCTTGAGTTCATGTGTATTTCTTATTATTTTTATATTTCTTATTTTTTATATTTTCCATTGTTTCACCACAAGACTGCCGAATCATGGAACATTGTATCACCACAAGACTGCCGAATCATGGAACATTGTATCACCACAAGACTGCCGAATCATGGAACATTGTATCAATTTCTTTCCTCTATGTTTTGCAAGAGACACTTTAGTAACCAACATATGATACAAAGACATGTAACACCTATTTGGGCCACTCGAGGGTTAATTCACCAGCTAGAACACCAGAGCATGGGTTACACGCGACTTACACCCAGGGCAGGGCCTTCGCTAAGTGGAAGTGTTCCCTCTATGGTGTAGTGCAACTACATCCCCCCCAGGCTACTGTGCACACAAAAACAACTTGGGCGCCAGGAGGTTCTTAACAATCAGGAACAGTTTATTATGCCAAAAAGGGCAAATGAGCACAGGTTTCAGTAGTCACGCAGGAGTTGAGGAAAACAGCATATTGAGAGTTCACACAGAACAAGGCAGGCTCACACAGAGAGTACACAGGCAAATGCAGTACAACCTTTTCCTCCTGGAAGTTGTCAGGAAGCAGCTTCTACCCTACAGTCCCTCTTCACTGAGGTCCCTGACTGGAGGCAACACACAGAGCCTCTGGGAAGCTCCTCCCTTACTGCAAATCCTTGTTGGAGCTTCAGCTGCTCTTTCTCTCTATCCTATCTGACTTTCTCTCCTAGAGAGACTATGACAAGTCTGCCCTAGTATATCTGTTCCTCATTCACGGGGTTACCTGGTCCCGGACTTGGACACATGCCTTCTTCTGGGCCTATTGCACTCTGTCCCCCTGAGCACATCCAGCTGGATCAGCATCCAGAGGCAAAAGAGGAAGAGGCCACTCCCTGCACACACTATATAGGAGTGTGTCAGAGCAGTGTCATCAAATCTCTCTAGCCTATCACTGTAAAGGTTATTATGTAACAGGGATTCTACCCAATAACCCAAGGAAATGGTGAAAAGATTAACTCTATAGGGCCTGTATCCCTATAGGGCCCTACAGACATTATGATGATTATTATTTGGCTGAGAATATTCTGTTACTATGTTTCAATCGAATAGGTGCTAACACAGGTGTTTGTAATTTTTTGTCCAGCTTCACGCACTATGCCCTGAGGTACTGGAGGGACAGCAAGGATTGAAGGCAGGCCCCATACAGGAAGACGTACCCATTAAGCTGAACAACCCAATGAAGGTTTGGTTAATGGCTACGGTTAACGCTTTGGATCCTTGTGTGTCAGGTTATGGTCAGTGAGTGCTATTGACAATACTAATTTCGTACTCTCCAATCTCCTACTGCTAAAAGCCTCTACCAACCCGATGCTTTGGTTTATAGTTGTGAAGCTTAATGGGTATATGCAGGGTGAGTATTTTATGACACCTTGTTTCCAGCACCCTAGCCCAACCGGGGGTTAAAGGCGCAGGACTAGCAGTCCAAATTGAGTGTGGAGGTTGTCCACACGCTCACAGTGCTCCTAGCACCCGATTCGCACTGACCAAGAGGCGGGGCTTATAATCCGGTAACCAGAATGACACGGAATAGGTAAAAGCCAATGGAGGCTAAGTGTACATTATAGCCAGAGTTGCGGTTCAATTAATGGGTAAACATCAATGTGGAAAAGGGCAATATAAGGGCGATCACTATCCCATGGCTGTATGCCCGATCTCAGGGTAAGTTTTTTAACTCACCGATAGTATACACTAGCTGTATACTCCCGATCCCATCACTGATCAGCACGCAGCTTTGGCTGCACACTTGGCACTATATATTTAATATGTAGTCTCACTGGATTATGATTGAGAGATGCATGGCACATATGCACAACGGCTAGTATAGCATACCACTCAAAAGTATATACATGGTCTCTATTTACATATACATGATCCAATGACATCACACTCTCATTTTGGCGCCGCATGGGGTTTAAATCATGGGTTGTACAATGTATTGTGTTCACTTCCTGAAAAAGGCTTGACGTCAGAATAAAACCACTATTTTGCACTAATACAAGTCCTGTGAGTGCAGTTTAATTGCTTTTGGTATATATATATATATAGATAGATAGATGGATATGTGTATATATATATATATATATATATATATATATATATACTGTATATATATATGTAGGGACCCATAGAGTTAATGACTCTATGGCTTTAAGTCCCTAACTTCCTGATCTTCCGAGTTGCTGGGCAGATGCTCATGTATCTAGTTTAATATCTAGTTTAATAATCTGCATAGTGATATTATTGGCCAGGAGGCGCTGTGACCATGACCTGTCACACTCTGGTATAGTGAGTGAGATGGGGTGGATCTTCCTCTTTGGCTGCTGGTTGCTGATTCAGCAGGGTATGCCCAGAAAAGCCATGTGCTCTTGACAGATGAGTCGGGGAGCAGGGACCCAGTGAATGAGGCTAGTAAGTGGCAGGAATATAATGTTATAGACTGTCTAGGAGAGTAAGGCAGAGAGGTAAGAGAGAAAGAGCAGCTTTGTGCTCCATCAAGGAGGTATAGCAGGGAGTAGTTCCCCAGGCTGTAAGATTTGCCTACAGTGAAGGGGCCACAGTGGATAGGGTGTCAGGCTTTAGGTTCTCCTCCCTGACCACTCCACTGGGTGAGATCCAGACTATGTGTGAGGTATTTCTGCCTGGAGGTATGCTATACTGCCTTGATTACAGCCTCAGGGAATGCACCTGCCTCTACCTCTGAAGCTCTATGTGAGTTATGTGCCTCTCTATATTCTGCCTCTATCTATGAGCTCTTTGTGAGCCTGCCAGTTCTGTGTTGGCTGGCTATGTAGTATGTGTGTGCCTATATATTTATATATATATATATAGATATAGATATATATATATATATACAGTATCTACCTTGGGAGCTCTGTGTGAGCAGGTGTGCCTGTATATTACCATATGCCTCTGTACCACTGTAAGTAAACCTGTGGATCATTTGTCTCAGACAAATAATAGTTATTTTGTTATACTGCAAGAACCTGCTGGCGCCCATTCTTTCATGTTTTGTTGCACAGTAGGCTGAGAGTTGTGGTTGCACTACACCATTCCTGAAATCTTCCATTTAGTGAAGGCCCTAGCCTGCAGTGTTTGAGTCACATGTAACCCATACTCTAACAACTAGCTGCACATTAAATCCTTTGGGTCTGGATAGCCCAAATTAGTGTTACACACACACACACACACACACACTTGATCAGCCAAATGATTTGACTTGGGTGCTCAAACTAATGCACATAAACAGAGCAACGCAGTGTCAGTCCAGAGAATACTGCACTGGTGCATCAACATAAGCAATGCATTATTGCCACCCAGTATCTGTGACATTCTGATTTTTTTCTTGCTCTCTATAAGAGCACAAATGCTTTCTGGTTGGGCCTGGCCACCTGAAAGCAAACTGATAATGAGACAAGAAGTTAATTGTTATGCTATTTTGACCACCCCTAGCTACTCCAGTAGAGCATGGGTTACAAGAGAGTTGGTTTGTTACCTGTGAGTTTGGTGAGTTTGGATAAAATGCTAAGAAACCAAATACTGGAAAAAACAAACTCACCATGCAATAGATAGAGACTGCTCCTAGAGCAGGATTTAACCCTTGCAAAGGCTATTACAGTTGCTAGTTAAATTGAAGCAGCAGTGGCAGAGCTAAAACTCTCAGTCAGGGAACTGCTGGGAATGTACAGACTGTGAATTCAGCATTGTGGCCTAATAATGCAAAGTCACAGGCAAAATACAGTGCTAAGAGAAGGGATTCACCTACACTGCAAAACAGTGCAGCAAATACAAATAAAAAATACTGCCTCCGGTGTGAGTCAACACAACACACTGCAATTTATGCTACACATCCTGCAAAAGGTGTACAGTGCCATAAATGCAAAAAAAGTTGGGCATTTTGCTAAGATCTGTCGTAGCTATGTTAAAGATGTTCAAGAAGTCATTGCTCCAAATGTTACTTAAAGGGGAAGGAAACCTAGGTGGCGCAAAAGCCCTCCCCCCTCCCATGTGTTGCCCACCCTCCCTCCTCCCCCCTGGCCTACCCCTCCCGCTGGGCAAATGCCCCTAACTTGTTACTTACCCTTCTGCGCAGGTCCAGTCCAGGGAGTTCACAGACGACATCTTCTTCCACGCGATTCCAAGAAGCTCTAGCATGTGTTTGGGCAACAGGAAAATGGAGAACCTTCCTATGGGGTAGAGAATTTACTTTGTCCACGGATAACAGCCCTTTAACTACACAGAAAAAAAACTTCCACAAAATACTATGCCTACAAAATCATCCACCACTGACATTGTTAAACGTTAACAAGCCAAATGTAAGGCTTATACGGATGGAAAACATGTTGCAAGAGAAGTGCACTTTCAGCCTGGATCTCTAGTCAGAGTTAAGAAACCAGGACTACTGAAACAAGGAAAATCCAAATTTACTGCATTACTTGAAGTGAGACACCACGAAGACCATACACATATCAACTATCTGTTTGATGCATATGGAATGCCAGTCATCTTGCTCCTGTTAGGAATGACTTTGGAGAAGCTCCATTTGATGAAGGACTTTTTCTTCTACTGATATTACCGGCAATAGGCCTGAAGAAAATGATGTTATACTGAGAGAATCCATAAACAACCTGTATGAGTCCAGTACTATGTCATGTGAGGAATGCATAACTTTGCTTTTCATTTACTGTTGTTGCTTATTATGCTTTCCCTACTAATGCTTTTCTACTGCAGGGGAAATATGTGGTGTTTGCATGAATGACCTGTAGGTATCACTGTATACAAGATTTATACTGTGCATACATAGTACTTTCTATAAAAGTGTTAGAGTTGAAGTTCCTGCTGAAGTGTAATGACTGTAGGAAGCTATGAATAAATCACTATTACACCACATCCATTCTCAGCTACCAAAACATAATACATGGCAGATGAGGACAGTATTGACATCTAGAAAGACTCAAGAGCACTTGCTTGCACTCTGACTACACAATGGCTCAGAGCAACATCTTGTATAGGATAAAGCTTTGAGGCAGCATGGCCAGAGGCCATCCTAAGAATGCTATAGAAATAGTTAATAGGAAAAAGAGAGAAAAAGGCTAGAACTACCACCACCTAATAGTTACACAAGGGCAGACTATCCCACAATACTTAGGTAGCAAGGAGCAAAGTCTATACTAATCAATTAGTTCACCAATCCAACATAGTGAATAATGACTGCACAGAACATCCTATGAACAGTGGGTATGCATAAATAATAAAAATACCAAAATCACACAGTGCACCTCAGTTTCAATGGTGTGGGCGGCTGCATAGTACCATTTTGAATTGATTAAATGATGCATCTAGGCTGAGAACTGACTTGGTACGTACCCCAGTATATTGAGATCAGACCAAGTGCAATTTTATTGTACTTGTTCCCTATGTGTATGGAACTCTACTATGCAGTAGCTTAATGGGCAATCAATTATCAATTAAAATAGCATTTTCAAGGCTGCTTAGTTATAGGTCAGATATATTTAGCATACCCAGGTATGAGTGTGAAATCTATTATTTCAGAAACTTGTTATTCAGAAATCTTTTAAATACAGTAATTTGGCTTGCCATACAATTCTTTTTTCTCTGTAATAAAAAGCACCTCATACTTTATGTTTGCTTAACCAGCATAAATCTATATTTTTAGTACTCAAGTCATAGTACATTATGGAAAGACCCTTCTGCAAAAAGCCCCATGTCCCAAGCATCCCAGCTAAGAAATAATATAGTTGCAGTGATTTCCTATAGGTCTCCTAAGCAAGAAAGTTGAGAAGGTTGAACGCATTGAAGATTATTACTATTTTAAGATGTTCTGTTATATGGTAAAATTCTGTAGAGCACATAGGTACCAAGTATCTGCACTCTCTTCCACTGAGTAATTTTATAGGTATTGCAGGAAGGTTTAAGCCTGCTGTAATGAATTTTCGCAAATGTGTAACCACAACATGGCCAGAGACCAATATTACCAAGCAGAGAAAGTAGTGCAGATATGGGATCTATAATCCAGAAACCCGTTATCCAGAAAGCTCCGAATTATGGAAAGGCTGTCTCCCATAGACTCCATTTTATCCAAATAATCCAATTTTTTTTCTGTAATAATAAAACAGTACCTTGTACTCGATCCAAACTAAATTAATCCTAATTGGAAGCAAAAGCAGCCTATTGGGTTTATTTAATGTTCACATTTAATGATTTTCTAGTAGGTATGAAGTGCCTAATTACGGAAAACCCCAGGTTACGAGCATTCTGGATAACAGATCCTATACCTGTACATAAATTATGTTGTTTGAAATATTACAAGGGATGAGTAAGGTTTTGCAGATTAAAAACTATAGAGGATCTCTTGGATAAACCCCATATCAACAAAGTACAAGACAAGAAAGAACGACGTTTGCCTTTTTTTATTTATTTTTTTTATTTTAGAAATGATAAGTTAAAGAAAAAATGTAATTGCTAGAAAGGGTAAATTATTATTCATAAGTCTACATGAAAGAAAATACATTGCCTGAGTGGCATGGAAATTAAATAATCATTGCATGTTTTAGATACACAATCCAAAAGAGGTCATTTAGAATACTGTGTACTGTAAATCTGATTTGACGCAATATAGGTCTATGTGACTTTGTAAGCTTCAGTGAAATTAAAAACTTTGAGAAGGATGTCCTCTGTCAATGGCAAGTTCTAATGGCTAGGTCCACTCAATAACTCTATTGAAAAAAATTGTAGAGGTATCTTATGTCAAGATCTTCAAGGTTACAATTATTATAATGAAATATTGGTTGATTTTGTTATAAAATATTGTCAGGTCGCAGCAGTTTTTAGGCACCAGCATTGGACTGGGGTGTTCAGCTACTAGGCTTGCCACCTCAGGGGCCCCCACTCTCTTAGAAATGTTAGAGAGTAGGAATTCTGGAGAAATACAGTGAAGAGATCTTAGAGTATTTCAAGAACTAGTCACTCAAATACCACTAAACTACTTTGAAGATCAGAAGAGGCGAAAGGATGTGATATGTCTGACAATGTACAGGGTTTGAAAGGTCTGATCCATGGGCATAACGGTAAAGACAGCAGATCCTATAGATGATAGGGAGGGATTTAAAGCCAAGTGGGTGGTTGTGTTGATAGGCTATTTCAATATATTTGGCAAGTGATCTTTTGCAAGCTTTTTCAAAAGGAGGGACCCATCTATATATGTGGGTACCAGTATCTCCTGCTATAATAATAATAAATAAAATAAATAAATAAATGTAGGGATTGCTCATATTAGTACTAGAAGAGATATAAGGTGGCCTCCTTATCTGTGTATCAATTGTTAATTGAATTATACAATAAATATCAAAAAAATAGGCTATAGCATTTATAATGTATTTATAACATTAGACAAAGTAACCTATTTGGCATGGTCAAAATAGATTGGACAAGTAACAATTTGAATTTGATATTTATTTATTTGATATTATGAAAATGGCACTGATAGAGGAAAACAAATAGTTATATAATATGTATACATTAAATAGACTGCCAAGGGAAATAGAGATCATTTACAAATTAAAAGCAAATTTAAAAAAAAGGGATGCCAAGAAAATACCTTTTCACTGGGTATCAGGTTTATATTTCTGTGTTATCAGACACTGATCATACTTGAGCAGCAAAATCTGTCATAGTAATTTATACTTACAGTCAGTGCACCATCTTGTCTCAGCTTGATAGTTAATTCATAGCATCCCTGCATCACACAGTAAAACTGTCTTTGCCATCTGCTTGAGAACCACTATGTTGCAAAGGGAGGCAATAGAAATAACTCAGGTAAATGTATAAGGACACAGAGACTACAAGCAAAACAAAGCAACAACATCATGCCATGAAGCAAGAACAGACTGTAAAATATTATCATCCTGATACAAACTGTAGGGCTCAAAGGAATTTTGCACAATTTATCAAGTATCAAAGCATTTCTTACCACCATTATACATATTGTATATCTACTATATGTATCAAGGTGGTTTATAATATATTGCCCCCTGTTTTATGTTTTTTAGGAGAGCAGAAAAAAACATTGTAAAATCTGTGAAAATGTAAAACTAGGGAAATGCATTATGCATTATCTATTGGTTGAACCACGAAAATGTAAAGTAAGGGAAAACTTAAAAAATTGGTACGTAAAATTGAGGTTTCACATACTGTAGATTTTTTAATATTTACTCCTTGATGTTGTAACATGTTTTTGCAAGTTTTTCTTTTTTGAATAAGTCTTCAGGACTGGGAATATACACGCAGTGCTCAATGAGCTTATAGGTGGGTGTATTCCCAGTGGTGGCATTTTCTTAATACTGTCATTGGTTGTTATGGGCAACATCACCATCACTATGGAAAACATCAGTGATGTTTGCCTCCAATGTTAATAAATATGTCCCTACTTTATTGTTTCTGCAGGAACTGGTCCATCATCCTTTCTTCTCCTTAATTGACTAACCTGCAAATGAAAGTCAGGCTTAATTTGAAGTGGTTAAAAAAGTCCGTCCAGTTTATTAATGTGGCCTGTTTCTGACCCTCAGCTCCCAGAATCCCACCAGCAGCAGAAAGCATTGATAGTATAAATTGTAGTTTAACAACATTGTCAACCTCAGCTGCGGCTCAAGCCTTGCTATGTTGCACAAGCCCCCACTTTTACACAATGGCTTCTGAAGTTCTAAACAGACTTTGTAGTCTTTGTTGACAAATGTAAATACAGTAGTAAACAATTGATTTATTGGAAATCCCTGCTAGGCTCTAAAAGTATTAAAGGAGCATTAGAGGATTATCATCAATAAAGAAGCATATTGAATATTTTAAACACAGCACATCCTTTACAGCTTCACTTGTCTTCTTTTGCTTATATGATGCCATTCCAATTTGTGCCTTGAATTCTAAGATATCTCCAGGGAGACAATACATTCCTTACAGAATGCTTCAGCAGATGGTGCTCCTTACTGCAACAGAAGGCCCTGATTACACCTGAACTTTTCAAGAACCCAATGATGGAAAGAAAAACAAGATGGAGTTGTAGGTGATGCCCACAACAGCATATACAGTATTTTCTTTTGGGTTTAGAAGCCATTAGAAATATTGGAGATTCTTTTCTAATCTTCATATGGGAAGACTTATTCAGAAAGTAATATATCTGTCATTTAAAAGGGGACCCGTCATACAGAACACTGATAATCTGTGAATTTCCCTAATGACCCGAATGTCATTCACTATCGTCCTCTCATGTCAGCCAAAGAGAAAGTGGTCCACTGCTCTCCCCCTTATATAGCCTCTCTAGGGATTTTCACTCCAGGTGCCATAGAAGAGAACCAACTCTAGAACCTCCCCAGGAGAATCGCCTACTTAACAGCACCATCTAGTGACTGGAAATAAATAAACTATTTCTACCCCTGGCAACCTTTTGCATTTGTACAACTTTTAATTGTATTTTAAGTAATTGTGCAAACGTGCATAGAATCTAACATGGTTTATCAGTTTAGCATGCACTCTGAAGCTGTAGTCCTCTGGTGCTCATAACAAAGATAGGACAGTGTGCCTTGGCAAACATCAGAGTTGTTATTATTTGTGCATTTACTTTCACAAAAAAACATTTCCACATTTGGCATTGATCCTATATGCATAGCAAGCCAGGTGAATTGCATAAAAAGAATGACCTGAGAAACAACTTGGGAACATCACAGTAGATGATGCATACTCATGCTGTCCTTCAAACTACAATTGCTCAATTATATTTAACCAGTGAGTAGCAATGATCCAGAGGTAGATGCTAAAATATAAAAATAGCTGTTGTTTGAAAAATGAAGGGCTACATGTTGGCTTGAGATAAAATATGTTAACACTTTACAGCACATAGTATGCCTGTTTGTGAGATTGAATGCTTATCAAATGTTAAAAGTAAGAAAGAAATAAGGAGTTGAAAATATTCCAATAGTATGTCCTATTGCCAGAAGACACAGGGCTCTGGTTTCAAAAATACTCAAAAATGATCTTTGTTGAATGTTCTCTTGTACAGGGGTATGCACAAGTCATACATAGAGTTTCCTTTATATATGGATTCTGAAGACACTTGGGGATACATTTGTCTTTCTGCTTTCTAACAGAGCAAGGTCTCTGCACTAAATAAAGCTACCTACAGACTTACTATTCCTGGCTGACCTATTGATTAGCCTTTCTTGGTCGACTTAACTTTAAGAGCTTTCATTTATCCATTACTAATGCTTCTGTTTTAAGAAATAGAAGGCATGAATTCACATACACATCAGCCCAATATGCAAATCGTAATATTGTTTTCTACAGAGGTAATTACTCAATCATGGCACCAACACAGATATACATGAGGAGTGGCGAGACTATAGATGAAGCAGACCCCACGTTCACTCTCTTTATAGTTACTGGGATCTGCTTCCTTTATAGCTCAAGAGAAATCCCCCCTCCCTGGCCGCTATCTGGGAAGCAAGGGGAGAGAGAGAGCGGGTGTCTGGGCAGGTGGAGAGGGCTGGTAGGGGAAGGGAGCAGGTAGAGAGGTGTGAAGGGGCTGTGTTGTGTGCCGGGCCCCTCCGAACATTTTTTGAAGGGGTCTCAGTTATGCCACTGTTTCAAAGATTAAAATGAAACCATAATAGCCTACCTATGCTGGCAGAAACTATTTCTCCACCTCCACCTTAGGATCAGAGTGTAATGCTGGAACTCAGTGTCATGCAGTGTAGGCACTTAAAAATGCATTTTGCTCATGTTTCTCTTTTACAGAGGTATGCTAAATATATAGTATATCTGCATATGTATATATGGGGTTTCCCCTATATAAGGGGTTTTGAAGATACCTGTGGATACATTTGTCTTTCCACTTTTTAGCAAAACAAAGTCTCTGAATCCAGGGTCAGACTGGGGCCCTGGGCCCACCGGTGCTTCTGCCACAGGGCCAACCCTCCTGACCCTGGGGGCTGCTGCCTCCCATTCCATTGTGAAGGAACAGACTTTAAATCCCTCTGCTTTCTATAGTGAATTCTACACATTATCTTGAAAACAGAGTGACTTCAAGTTCCAGAAATGGTCCCTGCAAGCACTAACAGACTTTCTAATATGTCTGTCTGTTTATATGATAACAGTGGGGGTTCACGGATAGGGATGTAGCGAACTGCCGTTTTGGTGTTCGCGAACGCCGTTCGCGAACACCGGCAAAAATGCGAACAGTTCGCGAACCTCGAACACCCGCAAAATCGTTCGATTCAAACGATCGAAGGATTTTAATCGTTCGATCGAAGGATTTTCGTTCGAATCGAACGATCGAAGCCATTCGATCGAATGCTTTTCATTCGATCAAATGCTTACAATCGTTCGAACGAATGGAAATCGTTCGATTTTAGCGGTCGAAGGAATCGAATGGTCGAATGGTCGAACGATTTTTATTCGAATCGAACGCGAACTCAAATTGGCGAACGTCGCGCGACGTTCGCGAACATTCGGCGGACGCGAACAGTCGAAGTTCGCGCGAACTAGTTCGCCGGTCGAACAGTTCGCTACATCCCTATTCACGGACCTCTGGAACATCCAGGCAGTCCCTCCATAAGAGGGCCCAATGCCAATGCTACAACAAGGAGCTGGTCACTGCTCCTGTATAACTATAACAAACAAGGGAAAGTTGTGCTCACCACTAATTTTTAAAACCATTAGGCGGGGGTGCAATGAGGCTGTGACCACAAAATAGATATAGACAAATACAAGAGTCCTCTGCACTCAACCCATTATCAATATATTTAAGACAGAGACCTATAGACAGAGACTATAGCTGGGAAGGGTGGGAGCTACAACATGGAGCTGGTCACTGCTCCTGTATAACTATAACAAACAAGGGAAAGTTGTGCTCACCACTAATTTTTAAATTAGTAGCAGTATGCACAAAATGTCTCTGTCTTAAATATATTGATAATGGGTTGAGTGCAGAGGACTCTTGTATTTGACTATATGTATTTTGTGGTCACAGCCTCATTGCACCCCCGCCTAATGGTTTTAAAAATTAATGGTGAGCTTTTATGCACTAAGCCCATCTAAATAAGCTCATGTCAAAAAGGGGGTTCATTTTTCTTTTACAGACAGACAGGGTCATATGTCATATGTCTACACACCTACTGTATATGATTAGGTCAGGGTATCATGTGGCAGCCTGTGATTGGCTGATCCAACTTCTAAAAACTTAACCAAATGTTGGCTATATGTTCTAGGAGGTCCCCGTGGGCTAACATAGCGATTCGGCAGGTTTGAGGTGGTGAAGTGTCGAAGTTGAATTTTTTTAAAGAGACAGTACTTTTTATTATCGAATGGTCCAATAGTCAAAGCATTTTGAATTGAAGTCGAATTTGGCCTGCTCGATGGTCGAAGTACCCAAAAATGACTTTGAAATTCGAAGTTTTTGAATTCAAATATTCACTTCGAATTCACTTCGACCCTTAGTAAATGTGCCCCTATATGTCTGAATTTATTTGCATGTGCGGGACAAACAAACATAAATTTTAAAAGTAAAAATGTATTTTTAAGCTTTACATAAATGCTGTCATTCTTTAGGTTTAAGGTCCACAAATATAATCTAAAAATTTGTCTGGTAAGAGTTGGTTTGTCGGACAATGAGTATGAGGCTTTGCTTAGTGCTTTGACTCCATACGAGAGTTAAAGATGTCTTTTGGATCTTCTGAAAGATATTATAAATTAAAAATTCAAAAGAATGCGGTTAACCTTTTTTTATGCTTGTAGTCATACACAAGTGTTAGTGTAAAAAAAGGTCTAAAGGGATTAAAACTAGACTAAAATGGTCAGCCAGTTTAGATGATTGCTTTAATTTCAACAAAATATCTTATGGTCCTATCCAAACCCTCTTTCTTTGTGATTCACTCATACATCCAGAGACTTTTGGGGAACTGGACTGAAATAATAATTTCCTAAAACTAATGTAATAACATATCTGTTATATTTAGGATAGATTTAAAAAGACACCAAGGGAGTTATTTATCAAACTCTGAATACAAAAATCACAAAAAATTCGGATTTATTTTGACCAAAAAAAAAAAATCAGATTTTTTTCAGAATTTATTATACCCCGAGGCTGAAAAAAGTCTGAATCCAAAAATCTGCCATCTCCAAACTTCTGGGGTCCTGTAGAAGTCAATGGCAAAGGTCTGAGAAAATCTGACTTTTTGGTGGGAAAATCTGACTTTTGGTGGGAAATACGATTTTTCAGATTTTTTGCCCGAACTGATTTTAGCAAGATTTTTTGCCCGAACTGATTTTAGCAAGCTTTTTCTAAAGCGAGTTAGTCAGACTTTTTTAATAAAAATAATGAGATAAATTCGGACTTTGATAAATAACCCACATAATGTTGTCCATTCATGGAATAGAAAATAACGAGAACATTCTCTGGTCCAGTTGTTGTAGAACTACATTTCCCAGCTCCCGCCAGCCCTTGATCGTGGTAAGTAGTATAGAATCCTAAGCCGCTGCTACCTGGCTCAAAGTAACGCTATGCTGATTATAATGCATGGGCTGTTGTGAATGTCAACAAACAGTTTCCCACCAGCATTGACTGATCCCAAGTAAAAATAAATATTTAGTAAGCTGCTAGAAAAATGCAGCAAGCTGTTGGCTTTAGTTGTATCATGCTTTGTCTGTGCTGACAGGAGACGCACTGAAGTGTGAGTATACATGTAAGTAAGCTTAGGGACAAAGTGTGGGAAGGCTAGGAAGAAATATACAAAAAAGGGGGAAGAAATCAAGACTGATTTTGAACTACAACTCACACCAGACACATAATCAAGTCTAATAATGTAAATATAAAAATCTAATTTTTAAAAAGTTTAATGCCATTGGTTTTATCAAGAATGGGTTACCAGGCAAATTCCCTGTCTACCTTGCTTTATAACCACTCAAAGGCCTTTTTGTGTGTCTTGACAACAGCCTGGCAGCCTGCCACCATCGCTGATAATTACCATTATACATTTCTTTTCTTTTTTTTTTCTGCCTTCATAAATATTTTCCTGTGGCCTGTTATCTTTCTGCATTGTATAGCTCAATTCAACCTGAACCAGAAGCACTATCTCCCAGGATTTTCAGAACCATACACCCACCGTTTGACCTGCAGGCAAATGAAGCCATTCAAATATTTGCTTATCTTGTCATCTGTTCTCATCAGACCTTGCAATTCCTGTCATGCCACACATGTCAGTTTAAAGCATAACGTCATTAATACCTCCAGCCGCACTAATGGATGCTTCACACATGAATGCATTAATGAAATGTGTTATTGTTTTCCTTCACAGGACATTAACAATCTCACTCATGCTGAGCCCCAGAAACCCTGCAGTGCTGCCGGAAAATGCTAGCTATCAAATGAACCCTCAGTTACGCCTCAGTAAATTTAAGTTCAAGTTTATCACTGAATTGTCATTCATGTGAAGAGAAGACACAAGCCTCTGAGGTCTTTTGAGCCCAGCTTCAATTACCATAAAGAGTAACGAGAGGCGATGGCCGCAGGAAAACAAACCAGCATCCGAGAACAAATTCATGTCAAGATAAAATGGAAAGATCTGAGTCGTGCAGTAATAGATTGCTTCTTGTCTTTCCCATGCGTCTGCACACCAACAGATTGATACCAAAGGGGGCATTTGAATTTTTGTCTGATAGGCGTATGCATGGGTGGTCTCTATTCCTTGACAGTGTCTCAGGGGATTAAACAATGATTTGGTTTCCCCTCCATGCCATGCAGGACATTGTTCATTTCTGCTCAATGGAAACAGCATTTGCATGCAGGGAGCTAGCATATAGTGAAATATGGCATTCTAATATAAAAATTATAGCAATAGTTACTTAGTTAAGTAGTTAACTTGGGTTGAAAAAAGACAAAGTTCATCAAGTTCAACCCCTCCAAATGAAAACCCAGCATCCATAAACACACCCCTCCCTACTATTAATTAAATTCTATATACCCATACCTATACTAACTATAGAGCTTAGTATCACAATAGCCTTTGATATTATGTCTGTCCAAAAAATCATTCAAGCCATTCTTAAAGGCATTAACTGAATCAACCATCACAACATCACTGTCCTGACTGTGAAGAACCCCCTACGTTGCTTCAAATGAAAGTTCTTTTCCTCTAGTCTAAAGGGGTGGCCTCTGGTACGGTGATCCACTTTATGGGTAAAAAGGTCCCCTGCTATTTGTCTATAATGTCCCTAATGTACTTGTAAAGTGTAATCATGTCCCCTCGCAAGCGCCTTTTTTCCAGAGAAAACAACCCCAACCTTGACAGTCTACCCTCATAATTTAAGTCTTCCGTCCCTCTAACCAATTTAGTTGCACGTCTCTGCACTCTCTCCAGCTCATTTAAATTCCTCTTAAGGACTGGAGTCCAAAACTGCACTGCATACTCCAGATGAGGCCTCACCAGGGACTTATAAAGAGGCATAATTATGTTTTCATCCCTTGAGTTAATGCCCTTTTTTATGCAAGACAGAACTTTATTTGCTTTAGTAGCCACAGAATGACACTGCCCAGAATTAGACAACGTGTTATCTACAAAGACCCCTAGATCCTTCTCATTTAAGGAAACTCCCAACACACTGCCATTTAGTGTATAACTTGCATTTATATTATTTTTGCCAAAGTGCATAACCTTACATTTATCAACATGGAACCTCATTTTCCAGTTTGCTGCCCAGTTTTCCAGTTTAGACAAATCACTCTGCAAAGTGACAGCATCCTGCATGGAACCTATAGTTCTGCACAATTTAGTATCATCTGCAAAAATAGAAACAGTACTTTCAATGCCCACCTCCAGGTCATTAATAAACAAGTTGAAAAGCAAGGGACCTAGTACAGAGCCCTGCGGTACTCCACTAACAACACTGGTCCAATTAGAAAATGTTCCATTTACCACCACTCTTTGTAGTCTATCTTTTAGCCAGTTCTCTATCCAGGTACAAATACTATGTTCCAGGCCAACATTCACTTGTTTACACGTTTCTTACAAGTTCTTTGTTCCCATATCTCTCTCATAAACAAGCAATGGATGTTTATTAAGGAATCTGAATTCATACAGGTCTATATAAACATGTGTGCTCTCCATAATTGATTGAGAACATTAGTCTAAATTATGTAGGACTATTATGTTTATAATATGATAGGAGTCAAAATGATTTTTCATAGCGGAAAAAAAAAGTTTACTGACATTTCTTTCTATAAATATTTAAACACCTAGAATAAAGTGTGCAATATTTTGAGCTGATCATATCAAGCAGTCATTGAGGCATGAGGGTTTTGCAATCAGTGAAGCAGAAGGCCATGCTATTACATGGATAAATGCTCAGGAGTTACTGAAGCAACACAATACAATCATATGAACATGACTTTCTAAAGCAGACCTAAAAAATGTCTTCATTTCAAGAGACCGTAACGCTTGAGATACCCTAAAAATACTGTGCTGTTCTTGTGCAACCACATTTAATTGTGCTTGGGGTATCTTTTAAAGCTAACCATTTAAAAAAGGGCTAACATTTAATGAAACTATAGACTTGGTACCAACCAGAAGGACTCATTAATATTTGACAATTCTTTTCGTGGAAAAATCACAGAACATTTTTGCCTTTTTTCATCCATTTGTATTTATTCAATGGAAATTCTCATCAACTCTTGAGGAATCAAGTAAATAAAGTGATGGAAAGATTTCCACTCAAACACATACCAATGTGTTTGACTGGATAAGGAACCCTGTACCCTGTATTATTTCAAGAAAAAAATATCCAAGACAAGGTAAATATAGAAAATG
Organism: Xenopus petersii; assembly: GCA_038501925.1. Classification (NCBI taxonomy): domain Eukaryota; kingdom Metazoa; phylum Chordata; class Amphibia; order Anura; family Pipidae; genus Xenopus; species Xenopus petersii. Next base: position 149,333,436 of record CM076672.1, read on the forward strand.
TAGAAACTTTCCTTGGGCATAAGAAGCTTTTGAGATTTTAAGCCTGCTCTACTACTGCTCAGGGCCAGATTTAGTTCCACTGGTCCCAGCCTTGACAGCTCTGCATTTAGCCACAGCCCCACCCTTGAGCCTAGATGTACCAGGTGCATAGGAGATTTTGCGGTTTGTGCCAACCCCCCATCCCTGTGCTGTGCACCATTGTATGCACACTGAAGACCAGTCAGACAAGACTTTAGTGGAGTATTTGGGCAGTCTTTCACCTAGAGCCTATGAGTAAGTGACCCATCAGGCACAACAAATGTTAGCCTACTTTTTATGTCCTAATAAAAGATTTCTTTTTTCACTGTTTTATTAATTTACTGAGAGGCTTGTATTGTTTTCTTTCCCTAAGTACGATCAGCATGTGCCTGACCCAGACCCGCTTATCAAACCTTACCTGCAAGGGGTTAACATTTTTCCCATCCTATAAACTGTGAAACCAAAAGTGGCATCATTGTAGACGGCAAGTGGCGTCACTTCGGAGGTGGAACAACAGGGCAGACGGAAAAAATTATCTTTTTTCCTCAGGTAGGTGGGGAAAATAGAGCCTGCCTCTACAGGGGACTGTCCACATGGTCAGGGAATCAGGGACTTTCCCTGCAATTTTGAAGGCATTCCATGGGTTCCCATGCTACCTGACCCAATGCACAATATAAAAAACTGAGACACACATTTGAAAATGAGAAGGAAGATAAATACAGTACTGAACATTGTTACAATACAGCAATCCTTGTTTGTAAAATATTTATTGCAATAAATAAAAGTAAACATAAAGAAATAAACAGTAACAAAGTATAAATATAAATTGTTAGACTAGATATTTCTATACTTTAATAAAGACAATTATGCACACATTGGTTCCAAAGACTGGAGAGCAGTTGAAAAGATAGAAGCTGCAGTGGAGTCTACATTCTGTACACCCCTGCTCAAGGCCCCAGCCTCTCATTAAAAAACAAAACAGAAATCATCAAAGGGAAAAGGCTGTTTTTCAGATGTTTATTCAGTAAACAATTTTGCTAAATAAATATTGCAATTTAAGTAATGGCCAAAGGTTGTGCTGCATCATTATCGCTCTCATCTAATGCAAAGTGTTTCACTGCCAGAATAGAGGAACTCATTTAAAACCCTGTGCAGGTGTATCGTTCCCGAAGGCAGCAATCAATTAGGCAAGTAGATGCACACCATTATTATACATTAAATAATCATTTATTTACAATTAGGATCATGATTAAGATACTATTGTCATTTGTGAGTTGAAACCTAACAGATTTGTATTCACATACATGTGGATGGAAATTTTGGCTTGATTATATTTTTGCATTCCATGGAAGCATCATTCCAGTTTGTGGTTTGTAGACAAAAATGATAATTTCCAGAGTAACAAATACCATAACTGTAATTCATTCAGCTCTAGCATTGCCTGTCAATAAAGCTTCAGAAATATAGTATCCATTATTATTTCAAGAGAGTCTTGTATCTGTAAGAGGTTAAAGGTTTTGCCAACCTTTAATTCATTTAGTCCCCAGGAGACTTTTGGCCAGCTAGACGTCTATATCACAGTTAGGAGGGGTCAGAAGATGAGAGATTTAGTTGTTCAGTATATGGCCATGAGGTCAGAATTCCCTAGCTTATAAATGAAAATGAAGCCACCACATGTTCAGTCTCTTTTGGTCTAGATGTGCTAGAGGAGGTAGTGTGCTAAAGATCCTGGCCTGAGGTAAACACAATAGGAGTAGTAAATGTTACTAAGTTTTGTAATAGCTCACTCTAGAAGTGAGAGGCAGGATCGGGGTAGTTAGTAGAGCATTCAGAGGCTCCAATAAGGAGGCCCAGAAGGGTTATTACCCTATGGCAACAAGACTACCAGTATAGGGACCCCAGTAGTTAGGCTCAGGTATAATATATTCCTGGAGCAAGGAACCAATGTTAGCTTTACTTAGCACAGGGGATTGTTTCACTAATGCAGTGAGTATCACCTCTGGGTGTTACCACTGGTGAGGGGTGTATCCATTGTTTACTCAATCTAACATAATTTAAGGATACCGAGAGTTTGTCTTACACCTGGTTTATTGTAAAACTGAACCTGCGTGTTGGATATTTTCATAGCAGGTCAGCCTTGTCCATCATCAGATCATAACTGTTTTATACAACTCATGTATTTATCCCTTGTCAGGGTGGTGATAAACGATATAAAGTGCACAAAATCAACCACAGGGGAATAAGGCAATCCCCAATATTTAAATCAGCAATTTGCATTTAAATATAAAAGTGGATTTACAAAAATATAACTCCAGTTAAATGCATCAAATCAATATCTCTACAATGCATATATGATGAAAAAACAAATCCTTCCTATGGTCACTTAGAGCCAAATGGTTGTGAAATGGTTCCTGTTCTGATGAACAGAGCACAGTTGCTCCAAGTGAATAATGTGCTAATTGTCTTATTGACTTGTAGGGGTCATAGGGTTAACCTCCCCTACATAATGGAAATTCTCTTATTTTGGTGAAGCCAGCTAAGAGTTGGGCCAAATTTAGAGAGGGGAGGTGGAGTGTTTTCTTTGTGCCAAATTGAACTATGCCCCTGGCATTTCCAGATTTGTCCAGGAGTTATTCCTGTTATGTAATTCTTTATAAAGTAGAAACACAATGTGCTCTCTTTCTTTTTTGCCCTTTACTCCAGGAAGGGTGAGGCCCTTGGTGAACTCAGGGTATAGGGACCCCAAACATTGTGTGGAGCTTGTCCTGGACAAGAGGTCTGGAGCCCAGAGGCAGCAGAGAAAGTAGAAGGGCTGCCTGGTATTTCTGACAGAATTTGAATGGGGCTGTGGTGTGCTCATGCTTCGGATAAGCATTTGGAGCTTCAGCCATAAAGAAAGAGGTTTTATGTGCTCGGCTTGGATGCCTGAAATTCGGTCAGAAGATGAGAGATTTTTACTGAGAAAACACTATGGATGCCTTTGCCAGCACGTGAGTCCCCTGTGTGAGGACAGGTCTTGTCTGTGTGCCTGCCACATGGGAGTAACTGCCTTGTCCAAGGGAGAGGTACTTTGGGGTAGGAAGGGGCTGAACTGTGAGCCTGTCTTTGTCCACCAGGAGTGGAGTGTGGGACCATGTCCTGGTAAAGACCATGCCAAGGTAGGATTTACCACACAGGTTCCCCAGGGCAGGGGTGATATTGTTATTATTGCAACATGAGTTTTATTTGCCAAAATGAGATGTTATTTTCTCCTGAAGCTGTGCATCACACACAAGTTGCAGACAATGTTAATTAGTAGATGACCATTATTTAGTTGGAATTTTAGAAAAACTCTGCATTGTAGCAAATTGGCTATGTTAACAGCAACTTGCACTGGCTATTTAAAGGACATGCATGTGGGTGGTCCATCAGTATTTTATGCACATTACATCCACATAAAATTTCAGAGATTGTCAACTGCTTATCTGATCTTTGGTTCTTGTATGTGGACTCCATGGAAAGAGATAATTATTGGTTGGTTTTTAATGATCTGGGTGGTAGTGCAAAAGGCACTGAGAAGCATAACATTTTTGGGGGGACATATTCCAAATACAAATATCGCTGTATAAATCTAGAAATCAATCTGAAATGCAGTGCATCTGTGAAAAACATGGTGGCTTGCAACTGGATTTGCGCTTGGCATATTGTCCCCCAGCTCTGAGAAGAAGGAACTTACAAGCACAAACCACCTACAACCAACCTACCTGCAATCTGCAGGAATGTTTAAGGAAATTTAGTAAAAGAGATCAGAATGCAGTCATTTTAATGCATATGACATCTTATTCTTAATTCTCAGGAATCCTGTGATCCATGAGTTATTGTTGAGAGCTTTGTTCATCAGCTGGAGGACCGCAGACTTACCATTGCTGCTGCTTTTTTCTGTATGTATTCCATCAGGGATATTCTAAAGTACATTTTTGTTGTATATACACCAAATATACATTTTAGGTTATGAACACTTCATGAGCACTGTGGTAATGCATTGCAGCACCTTGAGGTGAAATGGCAGAACAGAGACTTTTGCTGTTTATGAACAAATCCCTGTTTAGTATTTTAATTTGCACCCAGTTAATTGACATTAATGTAGATGAGTGCACTACGATTTTAATGCATGAATAAACTACATACAGGTATATACATACACAGCATTGTATATATGAATACTACAGTCCACCTCCATATATAGAGAGTGCAGCTGCATATTATCTATGTACAGCTTCTGAAACTCTTTATAACCTGTTACTTGTGCAAGAGTGTTAAAATTTGCTTGTAGGAAAACAGTACTCACACTTATGATAGAGTTGAAAAAGAAAGAAATACTAAATAGTATAAACCAGTCTCCTGCCAACTGTTTTCATTTCAAAACATCTATAGTTTAATTATTTGTCGTGCCACAACAACTGAACATTATTTGAAGACTTATTTTCATTTTCTGTGTACTAAGCAATTGTGGAAGGAAAGAAGAAAGCAATTTAAGCAGATTCTCCCACCCAGTTAAACCCTTTATATAATTAACTCCTCTTTCAGGGGAATGTAATAAAAGTTGGTAACCAAAAAAGTATTCGCAATGCGAAAAGTTATGCCTTTGCGCAAACAAATTTTGCTTTGTGCGAATTTAATATAGCTTTTGCGAACCCGGAAACTGTTTATCGACCACTTCCGACAGTGGAACTCCGTTTGCGAATTTTATAGTTTGCGTCAATGCGCAGTAAATGTAATAAAACTTCTTAATGAAAAAGTCGTTATGTTTGCTCCAAAAGATTACCACACCTTCAAGCACTTCTTATGAGTGCGCAATTAAAATTCGCAATGCAATAACACTTTAAGGAACAATATTACCTTGCGAGATGTGGATTTTTATTCTTATTAGTGCGAATTGTTTTTCTCTTTGTGACTTTAATTACATTCCCCTTTATCTTTAATCTCGAGCCCACAATAATTAGAAGTGATGGATTTATTGTACAGAACACTTATCACACTAAACTCCCCTTGGGGAGTGGAGTAGTATGAAAAAAAAAAAACATATTATATTAGCAATTGTCAGTTCTTTTTTTCAGTTAACAGGTAGAATATAATACAAGTGTGCCTCATTGCCCATTTATACATTATTTTTAAAAGGGATGGTTCACCTTTAAGTTAACTTTTAGTATGTCATAGAATAGCTAATTCTATGCAACTTTTAATTTGGTCTTCATTGTTTATTTTTTTTACAGTTTTTTAATTATTTGCCTTATTCTGCTGATGATTTGAAATAGGGGTCACTGACCCCATCTAAAAACAAATGCTCTGTACGGCCACAAATGTATTGTGATATTTTTTGTTAATTATCTTTCTATTCAGGCCCTCTCCTATTCACATTCCAATCTCTTATTCAAATCAATGAATGGTCACTAGGGTAATTTGGACCCTAGCAACCAGATTGCTGAAATTGCAAACTGGAGAGCTGCTTAATATAAAGCTAAATAACTCAAAAAGCTCAAATAAAAAATTAAGACTTTCTGCAAATTGTCTCAGAATATCAGTCTCTACATCTTACTAAAAGTTAATTTCAAAGATGAACAGCTTATTTAATAGTAAAGTCTTCATTTAATTTTTATGCACTACCAAAGACATTAATTAATGTTTTGGGAACTTCTTTGTTTTCTTCTTTGTATTTTTTTTCTTAACCCAAAGTGAACCAGTTTGCATCATTCATTTACTACGTTCAGGCCAGATTGTAAGTACTGTAGGTAGAACATGTTTTTTAATTGCAGTAATGTTTTGACTTAGCTTTTGCTGCCCCCTTATGGTGCAACTCATGAAATGTTAAGTCAATATCTGGAACCTAATAGATAAGGGCACACATTCATATTGTAAAAAAAGGGTAAAATTTGAATATTGTTACCAGTCGTTGTTTCACACCAATGACATTTAAGATTTAAAGATCAAAGCACTGGCAGAATAATTAAAGTTTAAAAACAAATTCCAGCACTCCCTTAAAAGATTTATAAGTGCAGTATCCCAGACACGCTATGTGGCTCTTTTCATTAAAGCCCCAAGGTCAAATTTGATTTGCAGCCTGAATGACAATGGCAGAAAATCATTGTGAATTGATTTTTTACAAAGGATGAACAATACACTTCATGTGGCCAGTTCTACTCTCTTGAGATAAACACTGTTGGAAATGAAAGCCAAATCCAATTCTACACAGGAAAAATTAAGATATGTATGTACCATGTATAGATAATAAATATGCACATACTGTATATAGATAGAGATATATAGTTGTATATATATATATATATGCAAATGTAATTGAAGTTCATGGTATAAATGTAAATGCATGGTATAAATATATATATAATTAGGATGTACATTATTTCATATACTTCACTCCTTTCAGTTTGGCACAGTTAACTGTAATGACATCAATTCGCACAGTTGTTTGTGATATATCTTTTTACTTTTTTCTAAAATATAGGGGAAATGCACTTCTATTGTTACAGTAGAGAATAGGGAATGATGTATTGATGTACCCCATATTGCAGATTATAGGGATATTAGAATAAACCAAGGAGATATATATATATATATATATATATATATATATATATATATATACATACACACAAGGGTTCAGAGTGAGTGCTTTTGTCATGGAACTTTAAGGTGTGACATTTACATTTTCATAATTTAACCAAAGGAGTATATTATATATTATAATAGCTGCATTTTAATGATTCACATGAGAAAAGTGACAGTATTGGCCAATGACAACATTAAGCACCGTTTATATAAGAATATGTGTACTTGTTTTACATATATACAGTACATATGTTTATACTTGACATGCTCTGAGATCTGAGTAAAAGACAGATAGAAAGCAGGGACATTTGTTCATAGTACAGGCATGGGACCTGTTATCCAGAATGCTCGGGACCTGGGATTTTCCAGATATTAGCTCTTTCAGTAAATTGGGTCTTAATACCTTAAAGTTACTAAAAAATCATTTCAACAATAAATAAATTCAATAGGCCAGTTTTGCTTCCAATAAGGATGAATTATATCTTAGTTTGGATCAAATAAAAGGTACTGTTTTATTATTACAGAGAAAAATTATTTGGATTATTTGGATAAAAGGGAGTCTATGGGAGATAACCTTTCAATAATTCGGAGTTTTCTGGATTACAGGTTTCCAGATAATGAATCTTATACCTGTATATTTGACGCTATTACTTCATATCATATAGATAGATAGATAGATAGATAGATAGATAGATAGATAGATAGATAGATAGATAGATAGATAGATAGATAGATAGATAGATAGATAGATATGTGTGTGTGTGTGTATGTGTGTGTGGTGTGTGAAATAAACACATTTTCAGAATACTTAATGAGGAAAAATGTGAAGCTGGTTAAATAGAGTTACCATTTAAAATGCATTACCCTTACAGTTGAGTGTCCTTAGCTGCCAAAGCGTGTGTTTGATTATTTCTGGTTCTGCTGAGTTATTAATGACCGTGGATATACTCATAAATAACAATCTGAAGCCACCTGTGCTGTGCAGTTCTCATCAGCCACAGTAAATGTGCAAACACAATCTTGTTATAACTCAGATGGGAAAGTAAGGCACAGCACTGAAAGCAAATAGCCCTTAACCGACCATGATAAAGTGATGTTATCAGAGTATGCAATTTAAAAAATAACATGAAAAATGAGGACCAATTCAAACTTGCTTGTTAAAGACTCCATATTCTCATTGCAGCTTGAATAAAATATTTATTCTGCAGTAGAAAAAAAAATGGATCGATATTTTTAGAGGTTACTGGTTAACCACATGAGTGCCAGAGACGAGTGTTGGTCTGTGTTTTAAATATAAACATTTAAATGAAATTAAGATTTAACAAGAGGCAATGGGACCTGGGGGATTATTAGAACAGACTCTCAGGGGCAGATTTATCAAGGGTCGAAGTGGATTCGAGGGAATTTTCGAAGTTGAAAAATTCGAAATTAAAAGTAATTTTTTGAATACTTCGACCATCGAATAGGATACTACGACTTTGAATTTACTTCGACTTCAATTCGAAGTAAAAATCGTTCAACTATTCAACCATTCGATAATCGAAGTACTGTCTCTTTAGTAAAACTTCAATACTTTGCCAACTTTAACCTGCCGAAGTGCTATGTTAGCCTATGGGGACCGATCGTACAGAGTATGATCGTACTATGATCAGAATACGATCGTACGAGGAATAAAATCCTCCGACTTCGAATTCGAATGTCGGAGGATTCTTTTCGATGGTCGAATGTCGAAGTATTTTCCACTTCGAAATTCGACCCTTGATAAATCTGCCCCTCACTGTGTCCCAGCTCAATTTAACATACTCTGATTTTGTTTTTCCCTCATTTGACATGTTTTTTTCAGGTCCCATCATTGTTTAATGCATTTACCTTATTTTACATTTTCACAGATTTTTTGCTGGTCACCTATAAAACGTAAAATGGAGGTTCTACTGTATATTGGTAATTGGTCGACTGTGGTATTGCTCTACTATTACTCATGGCCCGCAGGTGTTTCCTGATACCTTAAAGGGTTTGGTCACCTTTAAATGAACATTTAGTATGATGTAGAGAGTGATATTCTGAGACAATTTGCAATTGGTTTTCATTTTTTATAATTTATGGTTTTTAAGTTATTTAGCTTTTTATTCAGCAGCTCTCCAGTTTGCAATTGCAACAATCTGGTTCCATAGTCCAACATACCTAGCAACCATGCATTGATTTGAATAAGAGACTGGATTATGAATAGGAGAGGGTCTGAATAGATAGATGAATAATTAAAAGTAAAATTACAATATATGTGTAAAAAGTAAATTTTCAGATGCTGACCCTCATAGGGGAATGAGAAGAGGAATGTAAATTATTCAAAAGCTAAAAAAAAAGAAAAATCAAGGACAATTGAAAAGTAGCTTAGATTTAGCCATACTATAAGCTAACTTAAAGGTGAATCACCCATCTATAGGGCCCACAAATGGACCTAGCTGTAGGGACAAAAATTGGTGAGAACATGTCATTGAATTGATGTGCTCTTTATCTGACTACCCCCATTGGGCCTCAATGTATGTGATTTGGCCCTGCACTTGGGTGGCCAAATCATGTGAGGTTGCCAAATGAACGAATCAGAAAGTGTATGGCCACCTTTAGTCACTGTTGTACTACAGGGGTAGTAGTATTTCCTTTCAGAAAACAAGCAGGGATTGTACAACCACAATTCAAAAGACAAATAGAATGATCCTCAGTTTTACAGGAGCCCTATGAAGGGATCTCTTGAGCAAAAGTTCATTTTTATCCAGTATGTAGATTAGCAATAAAGTCACTTGCCCTGCACAATATTCATCACACAAATGTAAAAAGATGCAAAACCTGGAAGCAGAGGCTCTACAAGGGAACAATTTATACATATTTAGATAGGAGTCTGCTGACAGAGATAATGTATAGGTATAATTAATGCCCTTGCCCACAGCTTTCCTACATAACAATTTAGCATAGAACAGTGAAAGCTCAAGCGTCATGGTGAGATATTTACCCTTTTCTATACATTCACCCTTAACGTGCCAGATTCTGTCATATGTTACTGCATCTGAGCATCTGCTGTTGCCATGACCAGTGATTCACGAGCCACATGATGCTCACCAACCCCTTGGATGTTACTCCCACTTCCCTGAAAACAGATGCTTATTTTTGAATTCCTGGCTTGGAGGCAAGTTTTGGTTGCATAAAAACCAGGTGTACTGCCAGAGACTCCTATAGGCTGCCAGTTCACATTTGGGCTACCAATAGCCAATCAGAACCAATATTTAGCACCCCAGGAACTTTTTGCATGCACTTGTTTTTACATTTGAATGTGGCTTACTGGAAAAAAAGGTTGTAGGGCATGGGATTTTATTTTTAGGTGTGTGTGCGTGCGTGCATGCGTGCGTGCGTGTGTACTTTGAGCAGTTTAGTAATACCATAAAATAAAAAACAAAACAAATTTCAACAAAACAAATTACTTTAATAAATTATGCGTAAGATGGATCTCGTAATTTCAAAAAAATTGAAAGACTTTCACATATTACTTGGGAACCCAAATAGTTATTTGCACAAAACCGAGAAGTTTATAAAGTCACACTTATAAATAATAGATGTAAAAAAAAAAAGAGAGAGAGAGCGACCACAAGCACTTTGAAACAGCACATGAAGCTGGGAAATATTCAGAATATTTATTGCCTGTGTGTCCAGAAGGTGTACTGTATGCAGAAAACACAGGCCAAAGCGTAGTGTATACGGCTGGAAAAAGATAAGAGAAAGCAGCAGAAATGGCAGGTATTGCTTATGTACAATCTAAATGCTGTCGCAAGTGACATTCTATGGCACTAGAAAGCTAATTTGTTGAGAACAGGAAAGTCTAGACATTACAGCAGTTTTTCATTTGGGCTGGTTTTTTGCTAATCGCGGCAGAAAGATTGGTAACGGAACCCCTGTCATCTTCGTTGTCACATCGCTTCCTCACCTCTCTAAAGAAAGCAATAAAAAGAGATGTGAGTTTGCAGTAATACACCATCTAAGCCAGGTATAAGAAACCTGCTGCTCTCCAGCAACTGTTGAATTACAACTCTGCTTTTATCATCAAGCACCCGGGGCTGGTCAAGAACGACAGGAACTGTTGTTTGACAATTGCCACAAGTTACCTGCTGCTGATCTACAAATTTCTGAGTCCTGCCGAGAAGCCTACCTATCATCCTTATTGCAGCTGACCATTTAATCACCTACGCTAGAGAAGTTGGTGCTAATATAATACTGCCAAAAGAACAAATACAGAGAATAAATGAACAACTGAACGAAAAGCATGATTGTGCAACGACAAAAGTGTGGCTTGCACTTAATTGCACAACTGAAGGAGCTATCTTATACTTTCTCCTATAAGACTATCCCTAAACAAGGTGATTTATACTGATACATAAATCACCTATATGCCTCCTGGTGTACGAACATGAATGGATAGTGATATTTTGTATATGACTTTCTGAATCCATAATTTCTGCATTCTGAATATAATTTCATATCATACAGGTTTTGCTACTTGCAGGGGAGGGGACAAAGTGCAAAAACATGCAAACTGACATATACGACATATAATATAATGTTTACTGTTGTGTATCCTGACAAATATTTTTCTGTATATTTTTGTATCCTGTTGTATAAGGTGATTCAGGGTGCTTTGTTGCCAGTGGCGTAACTATAGAGTAAGCAGACCCTGCGGCTGTAGGGGGGGGGGGGGGCAGGAGTGTAGAGGTCCTAATTAATGAGCAATTTTAACATATGCAAACTTATCAAAATGTAAGGTCCTGAATTTAATTTGCTCTGGGGCCCAGTAACATTTAATTACGCCACTGTTTGTTGCCCAAGGAATTGGAAGCTCAACAGACAAATAGAATTTCTCCTTTTATTTTCTAATGTAGTCGGCTGAACCCATGGGTGCATCTGTGGGTCAGAAGTTTGTCCCTGAGCATTTTCAAGCAATAATTGTCTGACCCACAACTGCACGCAATATGATTCAAAGCCTTTGATGCCCAAATCTGAATACAGGCTTGGTGACAAAATTACCTGATGACCCCCCCGTGTGCCATTGCCTTAAAATAGAAGGAAAGGATTTGTGCACTAGGGGGTGCCAACTGTTAGGCATCCCCAAGTGATTGTATTGATTTACCTGAAACCCTGGGCTAGTGCTCCTATCAGCAGAAAACTGCACTGGCCCAGGGTTATACCAGTGAGCACTGCCGGTGCTATTTTCTGCTGATAGGAGCACAGGCCCGGGGTTTCAGGTAAATCAATACAATCACTAACATTTGACACCCCCACAAAGCCTTTCATTGTCCTTTAAGCTATTTTGGATAATAGCCACATCCCCTAGTTACATCCATGATACAAAATTAATCCTGAATTTGAAACCACAATGACAAGACATCATAAACTTAACACTTCACTAGCAGCACATAATTTGATCTGTATGGATTTACAGATCAATGTATACTTCCACTATTTTTTCTCTTGTGTATCCCATTGCAGGAACACTTTTCTGCAACTGTCCCTTCACAAGTAACATCCAGGGTACCTACCGAGCAAGATGAAGAACTGCCTCAACAATGTTTGATCCTTCTTTGGCACTGGTTTCACAGAACAAAGCACCATATGTCTATATAAAGAAAAAAATATATAAAAAGATCCACTTCATTAAAAACTAAAATATGTCATAACAAGTGCAATTGTCAGAAAGAAAATGCTATACCTATATCTTATAAATTGCTTTAATGTGTCTCCGATAAGCTTCCAACTGTGGCTAGTCTAAACTGAGAAGTTATTCCCATTATAATTGCATTCTTTATAAATTGCAACAGTTTAGTGCATTCATGAATATGAATGTGTGTGTATTTAGCTACAGAAAGATTACACTGGATTATGGATCACACAATAATATATAGAAATACGTGTATACTGGGTGTTTGTTTTGTGTGTATTGGACACCAAACTCTTTCAGTGAGTGTCACCTTCTGGGCACAGTTACTAATGGTACTATATTTTCATGTATAAAATAAGATGCACTTTATCCAGTAAGAATCCCTTGACATTTGTTATATATGTTTAATTTCTGACTGTGAAGTGTTGAAAATAACTGAGATACTCTGATATCAGCTACAGCCTTTATAGGAATAGATCCTAAGTATAGGGGACTGTTTCAATAATGAGAGCTTTGTTTGTGACTATAAGTTTGTTGTTGGAAAAGACAGTTGCGGTGATGCTGAATTGCACACAATCAAAACATGTGAGCAGCCTTTCTAGATGAACACTTACCCTGGATAGCTTTTCTCCATAGTTTGTTGACACACATATATTCCCTTGTTCCGCCATTAGCTGTCTGAGATCTGCTTTATTTCCAACCATCATGATGGGAATGGTTTCACTAGTAGCATCCTGTTAAATAAAATCTTCAGGTTACTTACTAATGCAGTGCCAGGGAAGTACTGGTTGTTAATGCAGGGGAACTTTCAAGAGGCTGAAGAAACTGTCACAGTAGGTCAAACTATGACTTTGGTGGGCGATATCAGGCTGATCCGATCGCACGCCCTAGGGCCCAACGATTGGATTACAGTGTATGGGTGGTCGGATCGAGGGCCACATCAATGAACCGATGAGGTCCTCGATCCGATGGAAATTTTAAACCTGCCTGGGGGCCTTTACTCTGTGCTATCTCTGTATATTTTCCCTAATGTTCATTCACAAGGGACCTACTTTCATTCACACCTGAGGGCTCATTTACAAAGATGCTAAATTGCACGTAGCAACCAATCAACAATCAGTTTGATCAGTCTACTACCCATTAGAACATGAAAGGTCTGATAATTGCACTTGCCCTCTCAGATATACAGTATCCACCTATTTTGAGGCTATAGTCCTTTTTTAAAAAATCAAACACAGTGTGGAAAGTGGAAAAAAGGCAGTAAAATATGGCATTTTTGTAATTGCATTTTGGAGTGCTGGCACTGGTCTCTGCACTGAGCACCAGATATTTTATCCAGTATTCAGTGCAAAGCACAGAGTCCAGTGGGAGCTTCTAAAACTAAGGAGCACAGTCCCTAAAAGTAGCTGTTGCCAGGCAAATGACAGAAATATAATCCAAATATAATTATTATATTCCAAATATAATTCTGATTTTACTATATACCGCCTATTCTCTTTTAAAACATCTCAGCAGAGTCTCCTTTCACTCAATTGTATTATTTAAGGATTCTTATAAATACAAAAACCTCATTACTGGCAATAAAAGAATGCTAGTTCCAACCACTGCTGTATAAACATATTTACAGTATATATATTAGAATAGAAAAATCTGCTTACATATTGCTTTATTTAATTTACATGAAACAGATAATCCTGAAGAGTTTTCACTGACATATCTTACAACATAAACCCTTCTCTCAATGCATTAAAAATCTCCATAGAAATAATGTAATGTGTGGAAACATTCCGGCCCAGCATTGAGAACACAAAATGTAATTTATTTTCTGATGACAATTTTAACAATGAAAGAATTAAATGCATTGTTACCTCAATCATGTCTATCCATTCCCTCACATTCAGGAAGCTCTTCTCACACGTTACATCATACAGAAGCAGAACACCATCAGCTCTTCTAAAATAGGATTTTGCAATGCTCCTAAATCTAAAAATAAAATGAAATGATACTTATTCACATTTTAGAAATGAATCTGGGCTCCAATCATAAATCTGAACAAAAAAGTATCTAAAATTCTAGATTTTTAAATAAAGGATCATTAAGGAGCTACTTATCATGTTACATCAAACTGCTGCAAGTTTCTTAAACATGTATGTAATTGTTGGCTGCCACTTAACAAATAGTAATATCTGAAGTGCTATTTCAATTATAATTTTTGTTTCACTTTTAATAACCATATTGTTAAGACCATTGTTGCTTCAACGTGTGCTTGTGAAATTGAGTACTTGAATGCATGAATATGTTACAGGGGCCCTTAAGCCACCAACATACCTACTGGTGCTGGGATGGGAGTAAAGGGGATAAAAGCTGCCGACAGACCGAGTCGGCAGCTTATTGGACCGTGTAAGGGGCCCTCTGACGGGCTTCCCCGATCGATATCTGGCCGAAAGTCGGCCCGTTCTTGATCGGACGGGACTAAAAATCCCGCCGGATCACGCCACATCTTTTTCGTTGATCCTTTCCTGCGATCCGACCACCCGTTAGCCATTTTTTAGGATCCAATCGTTGTGTCCTAGGGCCCACGATTGGATCAGCCCCATATTGCCCACCTTAAGGTGGGCATATCAGTGAGAGATCGGCTTGTTTGGCGACATTGCCAATCGAGTGGATCTCTCTGTGTATGGCCACCTTAAGACAGGGAATCAATTACTAAGAGAGGTAGAGTTAAGGGTTCATTTATTAACTTTCATGTATCACCTCCCCATATTCACTGGGCAGGTAATAAATACTGATATTAAAAATTAAGTTGTAGATTCAGGGTGATTCAAGGGCATGCTGTTTTTCTCCTTTTCTGTATAAATAGGACACAGAAGCCTGAATGTGCCAACTCAGAGGTGCAAATCTTCATAGAGCCTGTTCTTAAATACCTTCCTAACTGCAATTCCTAATCTGTCCATTGGAGGTAAGTGATGCTATTGCTCCTAGCAATTAACACATTTAGGAGAATACATATTCCCTATTGTTTTATCTTGAGTGCCCTTACACGATGGAGTACTAGGCTGAATAGGATTTTATTTGGCTAGGCCTATTTATTTAAGGAGCAAATACAAGGCACCAGTGAGACTTAAAACCCTTTCCCTTTCATTGCCTAGCAATTATCTTGTAAACACAAGGGAATGTGTAAATATATAATAAATACATAGATTAATAGACACATTAGGTAGCTGCCTAAGCCTACTTACAAAAAATGTTGTAACATTCTAAAACAGAGAGAGTGGAGCTCACTGCTGTATTTGTCTGTAATTAATGCTATTGGTACAGCACAGAGCTTAACTAAAGAAGCAAAATAAACAGATAAACACACACACATTTATATCAAGTAATTGCCACAAAAACTAACTTGCTAGAGCATTAGTAGTAGCTTGGAAGTTTCTCTACAATGGAGAAAGGCCCAAATTTAATCACCTGAGCTTGCTTTTCTGTTGTGGTCACTTTCATGCCATAGTTTTTGCAAACCTTGGAACAATAAGCTTCCCTAAATGCAACAGCCCCACTTTCACAGCATTCAAAATCAATGAACCAAAGGCTTGTTAAAGCCAAATAATTCTGTGTACAGCTCTACATAGAATCCTTATGTTAATTAAGAATAATATAAAATATACAATACCTTTCTTGACCTGCTGTGTCCCAAAGCTGCAAGATTGTTGGCTCTCCATCAACAACCAACGTCTTCATTTGAAAATCAACTCCTTTTAAGAAAAAAATATATAATGGCTGTTAACACACTTCTAGTTTCTGAGAGTTCTAATGAAGCTTAATATTTATGAAAACGTGAGTAAGTGAAACGTCAGCAAATGACATGAAAACAGAAGGGAAACAAACTGAAGCTCAGTGCCTGTACAAACACTGCTAATCTGCAGAAATCTTGAATCTTGCAGAAAGAAGCAGATTTATTTCCTAATTTTTAAAAGAACAACTCTTCCAAAGAGGGGGTCACAGATAGCAAACTAATAGGGAATAATAAGATCTTTTTCATTATTATGATCTTTTGTAAGGTACAGATGTAAATTTAGACTTAAAGCTGGTTTCAGTGTAATGCCAAAAGAAGCCAAAGAATGTACAAGATAAATAACTGGAAAATTAGACAACATTTAAATGTACGTTTATATTGTCATAACATTAACATTTATATGAACATATTTGCATATTTTGATTAGACTCTACCAATGGGAATAACAATGTAATTATGATCCCTAATTCCCTAGTGTACAGCAGGAAGTAATTAGGGCAAGTTAATGGAAATATACACTGTATATTATTTCTGTTAAACAGCTAGTAAAGTATGAGAAACTAGTGCCCCTCAGAACCATAGGAGCCCTTATATAGTAATCTGTAAATCCTGTTCATCAAGCTGGACAGGCCCACATTTAAAACTTTGAAATTGCCAAAGCACCGGAAGAAGACATGAAGACATGGAAGATGGCTGCCGTGAACGGCGATCCCTGAATCTGCACCGAGGGGTAATTAAAAAGTTAGGGGCACTTCCCCGGGTTAGCAGCTAGACTGGGGGGCGGAGGGAGGGGGGGTCTATGTAGGGTAGGGTAGGATTGAATTCTCCTTTAAGGGTCGAATTGAGAATTCAAATTTATTTATGGTCAAAACTGTCAAATTCAACTAGGGAATTATCCAAACTCGATTAGAGTTTTTTGCCTTCCTGACATTCGAGTTTATTTCAGAGAAAAAACTCAAATCGAGTTTGGTCAAATTCGAATTGAATTAGATCCGAGTTTTTGGGTCGGTAAAATTCGTCAGACTTTTACATATTAAATTATTTTAATAAATATCCCCAAACGAATTTCAAGTAAAATCAAATTCATGTAAGTTAAAAAAAACATGAATTTGAAATTCGACCCTTGATAAGTCTGCCTCCCATTGTCACATGAAATAAGCCTGCCCAATTTAGTGGATAGGGTTTGAAGCTAAGCCTTTGAAGTTGCTGACTTTTGTGGGAGGTTCAAATGTAGAATAATACATTATGGCAGCATCAAGTTAAATGGGATTTACAAGAAAAGGAAAGAAAGAAAGGATAGGGAATGGTAGCTCAGTGTTAGTTAAAAATTAAAAAGTGGGAGATGTTGGAATTTTTAATCATAAACACACACATATACTGCACTTTACTCAATTCTGAATAAAAAGACAGATAGGTAATATATAGATGGACAACTAATAAATACTGCAGGCAAAAAACAGTGTATTCATAAAGAAATGGTAATGGGCAGGGAAACATAAGTTACACCAATCAATAGGTACAGTGCAAACAAAAGATTATGGCTAGAGATATAAAGAGATATGGATAGAAAGACAAAGTATAGGTGACAGCAACAGGCAGATAGATGTATACTAACACATACCTAAAGTGGCACTTGTGTTTCCTCTGAACTCATTTTTACAAAGTCTCATCAGAAAGCTTGACTTTCCAACAGCTGCGTCTCCAGCCAAAACAATCTTATATGCCTTCTCTGCATGTGGATATTTAGGCACTTTGTCAACATTTTCTGCCTGAGATAAAAGAGAAAATATATACAATTAAATGTGAAACTTACTATTAATATATAAAGGGGCAAATTTGCTATGAAGCAGATAATGGAGCGAGTGCACTGTATAAAATGAAACCACATTTGTAATGGCAATGGCACTGTGCCATCTGTTTCACAACATGCCTGTATTGTTTATAGGAAAATTCAGCAAATATCTGTTTGGCTTCCTTAAGTTATGTGATTTGGAACCAAACAGCTAACATGTATTCAGAGCTCTGTTTGTTGATGTAATCACACATGTAGGCAGACAGGTTTACCCACACTCATTCAATTTCTTCGTTAACAGATGTTACAGGAAGTATTCCAGGAATCCACCATTCCTACACAAATCAACAACTTTAAAACTACTGAGATCAGTTCTTCAGGCAATCACAAAAACTTGCACCAATGAAAGCTATTAACTGTTACAGTTCATATT
Source organism: Xenopus petersii (assembly GCA_038501925.1). Taxonomy (NCBI): domain Eukaryota; kingdom Metazoa; phylum Chordata; class Amphibia; order Anura; family Pipidae; genus Xenopus; species Xenopus petersii. The sequence goes on from CM076672.1 coordinate 149,351,764, forward strand.
AACAATGGCAAAATAAACAGGGGGCATCTAGGCACTCGGAAAACTCCACAAGGGCCACCAAAAATAGTATAAAAATATTGCTTCTTGTAGATTCATTTAAAAAAGGATCATTATCTCCATTGGCCCTACACATAATCATGGGTGATTAAGTGCCCTGGGGGGCACAAATTGCGATGTTCTTTTATCAACTCCCGCTGACACAATATCTATATAGTATATAAATGTTCCAAAAAGTAGTGGACTTTACACATCTACACTTCATCTACTCCTGGAGGTACAGCTTATACAAAAATGTCTGTCTAGCTTAAGATGTAGCCACATCAACAAATGAATTACAAAATTTTAATGGTGGTATTATCCCATCCCCTCTAGTGATGGGCGAATTTGTGCAGTTTCGCTTTGCCGAAAAATTCGCGAATTTCTCGCGAAATGGCGAAAAATTCGCGAAACTGCGCCGGCGTCTGGTTTTTTTGTACAAAATTTTTTGACGCCGGCGAATTTTTTCCGCGAATTTTCGCGGCCGTTTCACGAATTTATTCGCCGACGGCGAATCGCGCAAATTCGCCGCGAATTCGCGCCTGGCGAATAAATTCGCCCATCACTAATCCCCTCCAAACTTAGAAGTTTTTCCCCCAAACTTCAGATATGTGATGTAGAAAGATAGGATCGCCATACTACACATCCTTTAGGACTGCCCTCTCTTGAGTAATTACTGGACTCATATTATTGCCTTATCAGGGAACATTTTAAATAGAAAACTGGGTAAAGACCCTGCATATTTCCTCTTGTTCCATATCGGGAAACCAACTTCCTCCTAATACACATTTATAAAATGCAGAAAGATGAGCTCTCCTGAGCTATCCTTCTCTCTCTCTCTCTCTCTCAGACTATTAAGACCTTAATGAAGAAGACCTAAACTATGAATACTTTAAAGAGGTGGCTGCCTCTGCTCCAATAGAAATCAATCAGGCATGCCAGTAGGCACCTTTTGAGGTCTTAATAGTCAGAGAGAAAATGAGAGCTCAGAGGCTTCATACTAGACAAAGAAGTGGCTAAAACAGCTGCCATTCAGCTGCTTGTAATAAAGAAAAAACATAAGATGGAATGGAGGGAGTATTTATAGTAATTTTAGGGGATTTTAAAATAAAAAAGGAATTTTAGGGAATTTTAAAATGAAAGTTTTACTTATCCTTTAATATAAACAAGCTTTGCCAATTGGAAGAAATGTCAACAGACATGCAAAAAAACATCTTACACAGTAGTTTGGCGGCTGGATGGCTGCACTTTAAGGACTTTAAGGATATAAAACTTTATTCTCACTCCTCTCAAGCACAAACCAGCCGGAACTCCAGTTAAAAAAAACAGTAATTTATTGCAACAGGCTGTTAGACAACCGGACCTGGAATATTTTGGGCATGGCGCCCTTAATCACGTCAGGCCCTTTTGTATAACAACCTGTTGCAATGAATTACTGCTCTTTTAACCGGAGTGCCACCTTGTGCTTGAGAGGAATGAATACGGCTGGGACGCTGGAGGCTGAGCACCCTGTGAGTTAGGAGCTGCATTAGAGGGGATAGCAGATGGAGGGTGGGTCTGGAGTGTTTTTTATTGCCTGTGTATAAAACATTATTCTAACTGGACAGGCTAGATCATCAGAATGCAAAACATTTTTTTCTTTCTAACTCCACCTTTCCCCTACCTTACCTTCCCCCCCACTCCATAATATGATATTGTGCTACAGGGAAAAATGATCACTATAAAATATATGTACTAAAATAATATGTTGCTAAAAATATAAGTGTGCCTCTGCTTACACTGGTTACATTTACAGACAATGCAGAGATACATTTTCTTGATGTTGATGCCCCTGAGCTGCTCCTGCTAACAGGATTTGATGGCTTCCACTCATGAGTACCACCTGTATCAGGCGCATAGGATTCTTCATCTCGGATTTCTGGAACCTATGAGAGAGTAATATTATATCAGAGCAGAGCTTAGCGTGGGCTTATCCTCTACATGGGCTCAAAGTAGTGGGATTACATCTATATATCATTATTGAGCTAAGTGCTGCCTAACTGCAAAGGGTCTTTTGAACCCAACAGTTCTGAAAGCCTCTAGTCCAGGGGCATGGAAGCATTTTAAACTGAACAAAAGATGCATATCTTTATTTCTGTACAAACTATACCAGTATAGTGAAGTATAATTCTAGCTCAATACAGAAAATGTAGTAGGTCATAGTATGAAGCTAAGCACCTATAAAAGGTGACTGGAAAGGGCCGAGCAGATTAGATGAAAGGCGTCATGTGATTGTGGAGGCGAGTTAAGTAGTAAGTAGGTGTGTTTGGTAGGGTATTATTAGCTGCAGGTGTGGGAGGTTAGGTCAGGGGTGCTAAAAATACCAGCATCTGATAGGTTCCTGGTCTCTTGGGACCTGTATTACCTGGAACATGCTACCGCCCCTGCACCCCCTACAATGTTAGTGTTATGATTTTTTTTTATTGTTGCTTTTATATAGGGGGTAAATGTCACCAAATCAGGGTGGATGGTTGCGATTGTAATGGTAGCTCTTGGGCTAAGGAGACCTGTGGTAAGATTTTTTTTTTTTGATGTATTAACTCCTAAATAAAGAACAGTGACCTTTCACCATATTCTAGTGTTGATTAGTCTATATCTTGTGTATATGTTGGTATTGGGGTGCCCCTACAATCCCATGTGATCATAAGAGCTCATCATATCCAACAACAAGTGAGTAACATATTTCACTTTAGAGTATGCCACTCTTCCACTATAAACCTATAATCCTTTAGTAATGCCCCCTTCTATTTCTTGTATATAGTTTATTTCCGAGCTATAAAATGTATATAGTCTGGAAAATTTGACCCCACTGCAGATGGATATATTGGAATGTAACAGAATGTTCGGCTAAGACAAGAGTGGCAAGTAAGCTGCCAAACCCTGGTGTATCTCAAGTAGCTCATTCACATTCAGTTAAAGGGATTCTGTCATGATTGTTTACTTTTTATTTCTAAATTACACTGTTTACATTACATTAATTCACTCTACCATTATCTACCATTTATCATTTTATTCTTGAACCAACAAATTTATTTTTTTAGCTGCAATATTGGTGTGGAGGCAATAATATCAGTCATTGTGCCTGATTCTGAGCTTTAAGAAGGAGCCATCACTTCAGGATGGAACAACTTTGAGACAGTTGTTGTTTCTCCCCTTCTAATTGTACTTCAATACAACCCAAGTCTTGATCCCAATCTAGTGGTAGACATGAGAGTAGCATCAAAGCAGGAAAAAGCAGAATTTCTCATTTCTGACTTTTAGCAATGCAAACGAATCCTTCAGCAGAGGTGTCAGGTAGCTTCTATCTGGTTGGCCATTGTTCTGTTGTTAGGCTGTTGGGGAGGGAAGGGAGGGGTTGATATCACTTTAACTTGCAGCATAGCAGTAAAGATGGCCATACACAGGGAGATGTCATTTGGCGACATCTCCGCGATCGATATCTGGTCAAAAGTTGGGCAGGGTATCCCGTCAGATTGTGGCCGCAATCCGGCGGGATTTTTTACCCTGCCCAACTTTTGGACAGATATCGATCGGGAACGCCCATCTTTAGAGTGACTGAAGTTTATTAGAGCACAAGTCACATGGTACACCATGTGACATCTTGCCCCATGCCAAATTTCATATAAAAAATTGATGTAGTCTTTTAAAAACAGATGCAGAACTCTGCTGGTGCAGCAATATTAAATGATTCATTTGATTTTACCTATTAAATAATGTACTATAAACAGATATGTTATGACTTCAGAACAGAGTACAACATTAATATTTGATGCAATAAACAGTATCCTTTTGTTCCAACAACAACCCTGAGGCACATGCAATCAGGCAGTGTGCTAATGTCCCAAAAGCTACAATTTATTCAGTTACATACTCTTATGACAGGGAGCAATTAGTCAGTATTGTTTATCCACAAGGAAATCTGTGATGCTTACATCTGTATCAGACGCATCACCACCATAGCTATCATGTGGAAAGCGTGACCTTTGGCAAATCCTGGGTGGGCGGTATTCAGCTTCTGAATCATACTCATTGGAGTCTCTCAGAGTGGATAAACCACTGTCTATGCAGCTCTCAGGCAAGCTGTCAACTTCACCGTTCATTCTCTGCATGGGATCACACACTGCTAAAGAATCATAGTCTTCATCTAAGTATGACGAGCGAGGAGACCTGTCAAGAAAACATTTTCTGCTTTAATGATAAATTAAACACATAAGCAAATACTTGTCACTAATGTGCGGAGATGCTTTACTATTTATATGCACGAGAGAGAAGGGATGCTGGTAAGCTGTTCCTGTGAATAATTACTAGGCTGTTACTGGAAAAAGATCTAATCAGAGGATTGATTTCCCTATACACATCATTATTAATAATTTTAACATCAAAATATTCTAGAGAGAGTAGTGTTTTTACAACCAAAGATAGATGGTTACAAAACATTGTGACATGCTGATAAAGAAAGATATAAAGGATACATGACTGCACCAGTGGTAACAGCTCACAGCTACTTTTGCAAATAGCAGTATGGATGATTCTCATAAAACAAAGATGTGCAGATTGCTTTCCCTGGAAGACTGCTAACTTAGGAATTTCAGCTTTAGCCATAGAAAATATGCACCATCATTTACTATGTTTTTATCATGTTATACCCCTGGTATTTAAACTGGAACATATAATTATTAAGTGCATGCACATATATATATATATATATATATATATATATATATATATATATATATATATATATAGTTTAACGATTGTTTCAGCACGCCATTCAAAACAACAAAAGTATACCCAGGTGCTATCTAAATGTGCTTTTCATACAAAAATTGTTTAGAGTATAGATGCACACCAGAATTTTGGAAAAAGTTAAAAAATACTTAGGTCTTTACAATGGTCTTAAATGAAGACCGAAACGTTGACCTGCTCTATGTTTTAATAATGTTTTAAATAAAAGTATTTTTTAACTTTTTCCAAAATCCTGGTGTGCATTTATACTCTAAACAAATATATATATATATATATACAGCAACCTCATGTTGGTGCAAAAAACAAATCAATGCCTGTGTGCAGGTTCAGATGAACATAATATTAGACAATTTGAAAAAACTGCACCACCCAGGGCTTTATGAAGTGAAAAAAACAAATGTATTCTCAACGTTTCAGCTCTAGAACTCGAGCCGTCCTCCTGAGGACGGCTCGAGTTCTAGAGCCGAAACGTTGAGAATATATATATATAGCAGAGAGCAGCATACAGCTTATTTTGATACAACATATCTCAGACTCATTTGAATTCATGGAACATTTTTAATGCTTTATAACCAGGCAAATTTTCTTAAAAATATTAATTTGTTGAAACAGAATTGAACAGTTTGGAAAAAATGTAATGGGAAATACAAGCTGAGAAAACAGACTGTACCTGTCATATGGAGAAGTGCACCTATTAAGTTTTGGGCTGTTTCGGGAAATTGTGCTTCCAGGAGATGTATTAATTGTACGCTGAAAGAAAGGAGCATGTGTGTAAATCAGGCATATAACATACATGTTTTATCACGTGTCTTTGATATTGTAATCTGAGATAAACATAATAAATCACTTTCAGCTATGATACTTGTGTTTATATGTGCTGCCAAAAATACATAAAAATACATAAACACAGGCTATGCAACATGTTAAACTTTCTTTAGATTTATTTAACATATCCTAAGCTAATGTATAATGTACATGTATTGAGTGATCCAGTTTGATTAGAAGCCAACGTCATGGGTGATATTGCTATGGGATGGAATGGGGGCTTTGCTTTGGGTAGAAGATGTAAAAAGGCATTGCTCCATCACCTCAGGGACACCAAAAATTAAGGTTACACAGCACATAACAGATAAGCCCTGTCCAATACAAAGGTGTTTTAACTGTTAGCTGCTATATAACCTTTGTATTTTCTCCTTTTCTCAGCCTGTATGGCTGCTCCCATGGCTACACAGCAGCTTGTCTATATAAACTATAGTAATCTTTCTGAAGCCAACACACCAGTTTAACCAATGCAACAGTACATTATACTTTGATACATTTTCAGTTTTTTGGTGTTACTGTTCTTTTAAATACTTATTAAAACAGTCCTTAATTTATTTAAATCAATGAATTTTGAAATATTCTAGATGAAGAGCTTGGTTCTGGATCATCAACAGTTAAGACGTAATCCAGGCCTAGGTGCCCAACCAACACACTGTTTGCATCTGTGTGCAGCGTAAAGTGATGTAAACACAGAAACAGAAGCGCAGACATCAATGACATGAAAATGATGCCTTGGCCTCCCATTCAGCATCTTATAACACTCAACCATGGCCAGTAACCACAGACATTAGCAGAGCTCACTGGTAAAAGTCTCAAAAAGTCTGGATTCAGAAATACTATTTCAACAGCATAAGATGCCCATTTTTGACACTCCCATTAGAAAAAAAGATTATTTAAACATGGTAGCTGTGTGTTTAATGATGAGTTGTCCCTAAAGATCACACAGCACAGCAGATCTGCTCCCTTTCACTTTGTTGTGCAGCAGTTTTTGCACAGTGAGCTCATCATTATTTCTATATGAAAAGCAGCGCATGGCTACATGTCAGACATACCAATGATCTATTGTACTTGATCAAGCTGTTCTCCAGGGCATTTCTCAACCCATCATTACTGTCATGCAGTTTTCGATTTGCTGTTCTATAATCGAAAAAAAAAGAAGGCAAACTGAAAAACACAGCATTGTACATTTTTAGTTTCATTACAATTTTGTTTTCACATGCTGAGTAGATATGATACTCTATGTTGGAATAAAGGAGGAGAAATGTTCAATGCTACCAAAAATAAAATATAAATGCCCTTATACATGGCTGGTTATATCTGCATTTGGCATGAGATTTTTCTGCATCAGTTAACTCCTGTGTATACTTGTTAGGCTGACACCGGTGTATGGTGCGGCATTCTCTGACACAAAGGATCCATCCACCCAACACCTTGGCCAAGCAGTTAGAACCGATTGAGTGTTGCACCTAAGGTGCTCAATGTTGTGCCAGCTCAACCTCAAACAACTAAAGGGCATGTAAATGTATGCCCAGATGACACCTTTATGGGTCTTTTACCTTGCAAATGCAAATTAAGTTAATTTAGGCACAATTTACTGACCCTGGCCAATCTAAGTTTCTGTGCTTTCAGTATCTAAAATTATATTCTGTGTCTGATATCCATAAACTGAACTGAGTTTTTAGTGTATAAGGGCATAGCTTACTGCAGGGGTCCCCAACCTTTTTTATCCCTAAGCCACATTCAAATGTAAAAAAAAGTTGCGGAGCAACACAAGCATGAAAAAAGTTCCTAGGGGTGCCAAATAAAGTATATGATTTGCTATTTAGTAGCCTTTTGTGGACTGGCAGACTAGAAAAGGCTCCGTTTTTTGCAATAAAACTGTTTTTTATGCAACCAAAACTTTCCTCAATGCCTGGAATTGAAACATTTTGAGGCCATTGGGAGCAACATCCAAAGGATTGGGAAGCAACATGTTGTTCACAAGCCACTGGATGGGGAACTCTGGCATACTGCATCCACTAAAAATGTAGGAAAACTGTTATACAGCTAGTAGAGGCCTACTTTGTGTTTCTCTGTACAAAAAAAACAGCCTATCCATCATTTTAGGTAAGAGACACTATAAAATAAAAGAGGCACAAAGCTGTTTCTCTGTGACACGAGTATGCTATCCACATGGTATTCTTTGAGGATTCATGGAGGCCAAAAAAGAATGTCAACAGTAGAAGGTAAGAGAAGCACAGAAGGGGATATTAAGATGCCTAAAGGTGGAACTTTAGTGGTTTTAGAGGCTTTTGAAACCACTTCTAAACTCACTTTCTGTTTAGAATTTCATGAAAGTTATTAGAAAGTCTGAGAAAGCAGAAATGGGAAAAGTCACCAAATAGTTGCAAAAACTGTGGCTTTTTCATATTGTCGCACAAAAGCCAGCGTCAAAAATATCTGATAACCTCTAAAACCACAACTTAAAGAAAGATCTTCCAGTTGCTGTAAGGGACATCTGCCATTGACGTCTACAGATTTTTGGTAGAGTATTTTCGTATTCGTAATTGTCACAGTTTGTTCACATAATAAACTTTTTTGATCAGAATTAATCGTGGCTTAATAAGTCAGGTCCTAAATGTTATCTGAATAACTGATTGAGAGCAGAAAATACTGATTTACATTTCACAGCCATAATATGCATACATGAAAAAGGAACATGAAAACATACTGTAATATTTCTATTTGTCTTGCCAAGTTATCTCGTTCATCTGTGTACCCCCTGATAATGTCCATGTCTCTGGAAGACAAAAACATAGTAGTATCTATTTCATTGACAAATACCTAATTACACCTTATTAACTTTTTCTTAAAAGTAATAAAGTTGCAAAATACCTTTCAGAGCTCAGGGTCTGATCTGCATAGTCACTTTTTAGTGCATCTAACTCACTCTGGAGAAAGGAAATACTTGTCTGAGCCTCCAGCAGATCCTTTCTAAGCTTCTGATTCTCCTGCAGGGAGAAAAGAACTTTCATCTTAAAAAGTCATAACTTTGCATAAAGTTAGAAACATATCGAAAATAAATGCATGTTCATTATACATGTGTCTTGTTTATAATAATATAAAAAAGTTATTTTATTTTCATACAAGTAATGTTATTTGAAATGTATTAAATGTACTGTAGTATTTCACTTGGTAAAAGTTTTACGGCAAAATGGACAAAATATGCCATGCACCAGTAATCCATAGCAGCCTTCCAACAACTCTTTTGACAGTTCTTTATATAGGGTACAATGAAGAAACATCACTCCCTTTAAATCACTATAAAATATGTATTGTCACATCTTTGAATCTAATGTTTTGTTTCCCATTCATGATAACGTTACTGATAATGAGACTTAAACGACAGATGTAGATAATCATAAATAAGAACATGTAGCATTAATGTTTTGTGAACATAAATCAATAACTACTGTCTGATAAAGGGGAAATAAACAGATGCTAAATCTTAGTAATAAATCATAGTAATAAATAGGTCACAATATTGCTTTAAAAGCTTCATTTTAAAATATTTAACCTTTATTCAACATTTTCAAGAAAAACGTTTAAAAGCAATCAATTATCTGTTATCTAAAGGGCCCAGAAAATTAATCCAAATGCTTCAAGGCACAGGTAGAGCATTAGCTATCCCTTATCTCAAGATATACCGCAGTTAGATTTCCTGAAGAGGAATCTGTAAAGGATAATATAATTAAAGTGGCTAAAGATAATTAACTCTATTAGGATACTTAATGCAGCATAGGTTTAGCCCTTAAAAATGAAGCTTAGGAAACAGACTATTTGAGAGATCATGAGAAACCATTTGGTCAAATCCTATGATTTTTGGAGAGACCTTTATCCTACACCAGAAGATTCAAGAAGAAGTGTGCCATAAAAACAATAATAAATAACACCAACATACAAACTTATGGCAGCAAGTGTCTCAAACTCATTATTGACTGAGCACCCAGAATTAAATATATTGGATTCAGTGCAGATACTTGGAAATATATATATATATATAGAGAGGCTCAAAAGAAGCTAGCAACCCTTATTCTCCATAAGTCCTGTGTGTGCTAGCTTCTTTTGAGCCATTGTAAATACTAATACATAGCTCTGCAACCAGGCACCTTATACCAGTATACGTGCTGTGCCGGCATCTCCAGTTCTATATATATCCAATATATTTAATTCTGGGTGCTCAGTCAATAATGAGTTTGAGACACTTGCTGCCATAAGTTTGTATGTTGGTGTTATTTATTATTGTTTACAGTTTACAGTTGTTTACAATATTTATTATTGTATACAGTTGCAAGATGGACCCACAATCCAATTTACGTGCAATTTTATCTTTTATTGTGCATCACAGTGTATCCAGGATTCAGGTGTAGGATACACTGTGAAGCACAATAAAAGATAAAATTGGAGTGCGAGTCCATCTTGCATATATATATATATATATATATATATATATATATATATATATATATATATATATGCAGCTGGATACCAGCACAGCTTGTGTATAAGTGTACAATGCCTGGGTGCAAAAAGCTTAAGCAAAAAGCTTAAGCACATCAAAGGAAAAGGAGACATACCGGTTTTACAACACTTTGTCGAAAAGAATCATACATTAGCCTCTTTGAGGAGTATGATTATTGATTTTGTTCCTATGCCCTCCCGGCGAGGAGATTGTGAATGTTTATTACTTCAAACAGAATTTAAATGGATACACAGACTGGATACACCCCCGAGGCTTAAATCAACTAATTTCTTGTGCTCCTTTCTTTTAGGACCTACTCCACCCAAGGACTGACTCTGTATGATGCCAATATTACTGTTTATGCACAAGGTACCCATGGACCTTTTACTACATATATGGAATATTTGACCGAGACAAGGACACTATGCTTCTCATGTTCCTTCTGTTCTTACTTCTTTCCTCTTCTTTCCCTTTTCCTTCCTTTTTCCTCTCCCTAACCTTCTTTGCTGCGAACACCTTCAAAATAATGGACCAGTATGAAAACACATAAGCATGTATTCCTTCTTTTACAAATATACCATGTTAATATTTCGCACTTACATGCCCTATTTGTCATGTTTAATCCACATAAGTATGGCTGGATAACGGTGGCATTTCCTAAGATGGAATCCGGTACTATATATGCCAAATAATGGTTTCATGTCTGACCACCGGTCACTATAATGACCATAAGCCCAGCATCCATTGTGCTGGACCAGACAAGTACAAGACTCCTACACCTGATAAAGTTCCCATAATAACATCCCGTTCAGGGTAAATACTCGCCAGTTCTCCATAAGGGGATGCACATGTATTCGGAAAGGCTAAGGGACAGATTTACATATGGTAAAATGTAAATCCTTCGACTTCGAATATCGAAGTCGAAGGATTTACCGCAAATAGTTAGATCGTTCGATTCGATTCAAAATTCAAAGTTTTTTTTATTCTATTCCTTCACTCGAGCAAAGTAAAAGTGTTGATATACCCCTAACAAAATGCAGGTGGTAAACCAAGCCCAGTATCCAGTGTGCCTACATGAACCATTTGTGTCTCCTAGCCACTCCTTATTTCAACACTGAAGGGCTGACATAAACCCCAAATTGAAAAGTGCCACAATGCCTATATACTTTACTACTAATAATATTTGTAATAACTCCAATTTAGAAAACTACTATTACTGCTTGACCTGACAATTATCTTTAGTAGGCCCCTCTTTGTCTTCTTTCTGATCTTCTTTCTGATCCTAGTCTTATGCCCTTTATGGATATACCCTCTATACTTTTCTCCATATATAATTGTCTCTATATTCGTCTTGACTGATCTTGTAAGTATTGCTCCATGAGGTTTATTTCGATTGTCATAGATATGTTCTACAATAGTAATATAACAAATAACTTTTAACCTATATTGCTGCCAACTAATTTTTTCACAGATATCCCTCTATATGGGTTGCTGGGGTCTAGCCCCTTAACAATGTACTAGACGCTGAATTCCCAGCCACTAACAATGCAATAGATGCACCATCTACTGGCCACGCAGAGTATTTACACATGCATTGCATCGCCAGTATGTTTAGTCTGTCTTCTGAACACGGCAGACTTCATATCGCTACGATAAGCGTTTTAAAGCTTACATTACAACAAAGTCATGCTTATACCGTTTTAGATTAGCTTCTCACTACCCATTTCTCCTCTAATAATGGCCACCCTACTAACAATCCTAAAAGTGAGTACTTCCCTGATGGATGTTTAGGTATATCTTGCACGGTCATGAGCAGTGTACTTACAATGCCTCTATCAAAGTAATTAATTGTTTATATAATTATACACAGTGATATGTTTGTCTAATGCTAGGATTGAGACACTTCTGTTAACAACTTTGTTTCGACTTCTTTGATACAAACATTTTTAAAACATACTATGATTACTTAATATGCTATATACAATTTATTTGTTACACCAGGAACATCTATGATTATTCACCTTTTTTTATTATCTTTTTGTTTTTTCCATCAGCAAGGTGCAGTGACGTCTCTTAATTTCCTTTTCCCGCCACCGGGGCTTTAAATGGTTGCAGTGTACTAGCCGAAACGTTAGTTATTTTTGCCAAATAAACACCTTTATTTTCATTTGTAAGTCCTTGATGTGCTTATATATATATATATATATATCTTCCTAATTAGGTTCTGACAATTCACTGTTATGCCATAGCATTTGATTAGTCCCTGGCAGGGGTATAAACATAATAAGGCATAGTGCATTTACCATTGTCAAATCATGCAATCGCCTTCGTAACACAGCCACATCTTCCTTCAAATTTATGTTCTTTGATTGTTCTTCTAGCTATAGAAATAAAAAAAAAATTGTTTAAATAAAGAATAGCAAAAGGTGTAGCTGACAGTTCTAGTACACCTGCATTTATGTTTTCGCATGTTCCCCTGATGAAGGTCCTGATGTAAGGGTACTATGACGCATTGGGCTTTTATGTATTATTAAGATAAATAAATTGTAAATATTGATTTATTTGTGATGGCACCCAGGTAGCCCCCTGCAGTGAGCACCTGTTCCTATAGTTGATTTTCTTTTTCTCTTTTCTCTTTTGGTGTGACACCCTAACACTAGTGTTTCTAGTACACCAATGGCAATTCCTCTTGCAGCCAGGAGCTGACAAAAAATACATTACTCCCGGAATGTCACAAAAGAAATGGAGGTTAAAAAAAAAAAAAAAGAGAGAGAGAAGGAAGAGGAAAAAGATAGGCCAAGGGGAGGATGGTTGCTCTGCTGTCTCGGAGGTCCAAAAATCAGACTGAATATTTGTGCATATTTATTATACTGTGTAAAACAAAATTCTCAGAAAACGCGGTGTAAAAAGTTGTGTAAAATAAATGGTGACTTTATCAAACCATGCGAAAGTCAGATTTCCTACCGTTATTGTACATTGCTTCCGGCAGAAGTCACTCTAAGAAAAAACACTTAGAAGGTTTTTAACATGGCAAAGCCTGGCAACCAGGTCACCAAGGTCCCAGATGGATTGAGGTTACGGTTTTGACCAGGTCTTTGTAAGTTATTCATCTTTTTGTTCCAGAACTGCTCCAGTGTTACTTGCATTTGATATAATTATAGTGCTACAAAGGAACTTTTTCCGAATATTCAGTTTTTTTACTTGAAGCAGGTTCTTGTTCAGTATTTGTACCATATTTTGCACCATCCATTCTTTTTTTTCTATTTAAAACTTGTTGCCCCTGCCGATGAAAAGAATTATGCTGCCACCTCCATGCTGCCACCACCTGCTAGAATTGCAGCACAATATTGTCCAAAAAGATTTATTTGGGTCTTGTCTGGCCACAAAATATTTTTCCACAGTGTAAATGGCTTGGCAACTCCAATCATGCTTCAATAAGTGTAATGGTTACTTTTGTGCCACTGTACTGTAGAGACCAATGTTGCAGAGTGCTTGATAAAGCTGACCCGTAGATACAGATAAGGTGTTTCCATCCAGTATTGACCTGAGAGGGGGTAGTAGACAGGTAGCAGGTCTGGGTTGGTCCATCCCAACCCTGAACTTATACACCCAGCTAACAATGTTTTTTTTAAGTTTAAATACATCATAAATAATTGAAAGTTTAGCACCCCTATCAGAGTTAGGAAATGGGATATTTGAACAAATAAACTATTCTGATCTTACCTTTTTTAGCTTCTTTATTGTGACTTGGAGTTCAGCAACTTCTGACTCATGCTGGCGCTTCAGGTCATTAAGAGCCTCCTCGGCTTTCCTTTTTTCCTGGAACATGAAATATATTATCAACAATATGTGTACGTGCTTATCATTCTGTCTATGTTAAGACAGGGTAATTACAGTTAGGGGCAGATTTACATATGGTCGAATATCGAGGGTTAATTAACCCTTGATGTTCGACTGCCGAATGTAAATCCTTCGACTTCGAATATCGAAGTCGAAGGATTTACCGCAAATAGTTTGATCGAATCACTCGATTCGAAGGATTTTAATCCATTAATCAAACGATTTTTCTTCTACCAAGAAATTGCTAGGAAGCCTATGGGGACCTTCCCCATAGGCTAACACTGCACCTCGGTAGTTTTTAGGTGGCGAAGTAGGGGGTTGAATTTTTTTTTAAAGAACAGTACTTTGATTATCGAATGGTCGAATATTCAAACGATTTTTAGTTCGAATTGTTCGTTTCGAAGTCGTAGTCGTAGTCGAAGGTCGAAGTAGCCAATTCGATGGTCGAAGTAGCCAAAAAAATCATTCGAAATTCAAAGTTTTTTTTCTTCTATTCCTTCATTTGAGCTAAGTAAATGGGCCCCCTAATGTTAAAAATACTTAGAATTCCATGGAATATAACATTATGGCATTGCAGTAATCCATCAAGATCAATGCTCTTCAAATCCAGTCACATTTAAGGCTATCCTTTACTCAGCAAAGAATAGGTTAAACAACTGATCCAGCAATTCCTCTTGACCTCCTAGAAAAGCTGCTGGCTGGTTGGTTGGTTGGTTAACATACTGCCATGGGGTTGTTCACCTTATAATTAACTTTTTGGGTATATTTATCAAAGAGTGAAGTTAGAGATCACCACAGTCCTCTAGAATGAAATTCCGCCACTCTCCATTCATAGAAATGAAAGGCGTATTTAATAAAAGGGTGAAAGTGAAAGTTCATCCTTTAAAAAAACATGAATTTCATTATCCCATAGAAATGAATGGAGAGTGGCGGAATTTCATTGTAGAGGACTGTGGTGATCTCTAATTTCACTTTTGATAAATATACCCCTTAGTATATGCAATTGGTTTTCATTTTTTATTATTTCTGCTTTTTGAGTTATTTAGCTTTTTATTCAGCAGCTCTCCAGTTTGCTGTTTCAGCAATCGGGGTCAGCAATGCTAGGGTCCAAATTACCCTAGCAACCATACATTGATTTGGATAAGAGACTGGAATATGAATAGGAGAGGACCTGAAAAGAAAGACGGGTAATAAAAAGTAGCAATGACAATGCATTTGTAGTTTTACAGAGCATTTGGAAAGAATCAGAAGAAAAAGGCAAATAATTTAAAAACTATAAAAATTAAATAACGAAGATCAATCGAAAATTTGTTAGAATCGGCCATTCTATAACATACTAAAAATGAACTGAAAGGTGAACCACCCCTTTAACATACAGCTCAGTCTGGGTCAGGTCATTGAACAATTGCCTTGGGGTGTTTTGTAAAAGTACACAGAATACAAGTGTTAATGTAATCAGTGAACATTTTGATGATTACTTGATGCTTTTGGATTGACACACATCTTCCTAAGGCTCATGGTACACACAGCACTTGGGGCCCACCATCGGGGCACGATTGCTAATTTGTACAGTATAACGTAAATCCAGTGCTCTTGTGCTTGGATTTATTTAACATTTTGGTGTTTCCAAAGAAGGAAACATTATTAATACTTTATTAATAGTTTAGAATGCTTCCTCACACTTGCAGTGACTGGAGGCCAGAGGGGAAATAACAAATAATATGTCAGGCTAGGGTACAGCATGGGCCACACCAGGGACTGTGACTTAGGGATAGGCCCTCTGTTTTTAGTGCGAAGATTACCAAAATATTGTGGTGTTAAAAATATGGAGATTAATCGGTGCCACAAATTCTTTAGAAGGTGTATGTATTTCTACAGAAACTTTAGGGTAACAAGTGAACTAGGCTGTTTGAGTGATACATTGATAATGCGATAATATTTTCCAATTGTCAGGCAAAATGATCATAAAACAGCAGGAAATAATTCAATAAAAGCTTTAACAAAGAATATGAGCAATGCTCTATGCTCTCATCTAGCCGGGTATGCTGATGTACACTGTTTGTAGAATAGGGATCCCCTCCTCATCACTGAGACCTCTATGCAGGGTTGCTAGAAGTCTAGCTGTGTAAAACCAGGGTACTAACCCACTAACCTGCTGTTGGAGCATTGAGCTGCTTGGCTACCCTGACTGGCACTAAGTGGGTGCTGACCATTTCCTATAACACAAGTTGCTTAATCCTAGCTAAGAACTATGAGAGTACTCCCCTGGACGTCTTATCCCATATGATGGATTTTCTCTCAAGGCTGCCTCTAGCAGTTCCCTCTAGATCCCAAGAGGAAGTACAACCGTCTTCCTTCCCCTAATACTTTTCCCAGAGACAGGGGATGTCGGTCTTTAAAAATATTGATTGATACATGAACTAATGATACAGTGACTCCTAATGGCAAGTTGTCACATAGCTAATTTTTTTTATTAAAGTAAGCAGGATATTTAATATCAGTATTTGGTAAATGCAACCCTTAAGCCAAGTCACTCCAGTAGTTAAGTGAGTGTATAAAACAGAATATCATGCCATATTACTACATGCAATAACTAGGACACCGCACATGGGACACATTTCAGGCATTTTGCTTGCTGCATTTTTTCCGTGTGCCTCAAAATGCCTAAAATCTACCACTCTACCATATGCTGCCATATATTTAAATGACTATAGCTGTAAAGAGCCTGCATTGGCACTTGTGATTTCAGCCAATTTTTCCAATTGTCCTTATCATTGTAAAAATATAAAAAGCTACAGTGCCCTGTGTTATTTCCTACTTCCTTTATAGTCATTTCATATCCAGGACATTAATAAAAAAAATTGTAACATGGGATTCCAAGGATATACGGTAAAAATCTACATTTATGACAAATACATTCTTAGCATTCTATTGTCAGGACAACCACAGCAAAGCTTAAAATTCTCTAAGCAACGCACGACATCTTGGCAAAAGGCAAGAATCTTTATACGTTCAATAACAGCCATTAAAGCACACACAATTATCTATGTATCTAGCAATCTAGGCTACCATGTGCACTATAACAAACTCAAGGACTAAGGAGCAGCTGCTACCTCATGGAAGAAGAAATACATGGCCATCCCATGATATGAGAAGAATGGTCTCCACTTATACAAAGAGCTAAATTCAATGCAAGTTAAGGACACCTGAATGAAGAGGTTGTTCAATAAATAGGAATCCATTCTAAAAGGCTTGCAGCCGTTATGAGTTTTCTAACATTGATGTCACTGGAAATATTACAATGTCATAGGATAAAATGAAAACAGAGGTTTCAGCTCTTCAGAGAAAACGGTCTTGTTGAGAAACCCAGCGAAGCTGACAATTCAGCATAACAGAAATCTCCAATATAACATATATTCTGCAAGACAATGTCCATATAATCAAAATAAAATCAATGTTTTTGGATGTAATGACGAAATCAAAGAATAATTTATGCTCTGACCTTTGAACAGTGGCAAAAAAATGTCTATATAGAGGTACAGTCTGATAAAACAGGCATAATGGCAATTAAAATATCTTTTTCTTGGCATGAAAAATAAAAGAAGCATTGGAAGAAGAGACAAGCTGGACTGACAACATTTTACTGGTAACATTTTATG
Organism: Xenopus petersii; assembly: GCA_038501925.1. Taxonomy (NCBI): domain Eukaryota; kingdom Metazoa; phylum Chordata; class Amphibia; order Anura; family Pipidae; genus Xenopus; species Xenopus petersii. The sequence goes on from CM076672.1 coordinate 149,369,407, forward strand.
AAGGCATAGAAAAGGCTTCTAGCTCTATTAAATAGCTTTACACCTTACTTGTACCACTAGATGGTGCTAAAAGAACACAACGAAACAATTCATGCACCAAATGCATGAACTTTCATTTAACCCTGACAATCGAACCCCCATTTTAAAATTGTCAAGTACCCAGAAAAAAAAATGTATAAAAATCCTGCGTGAATGCGTTTGGGCAACCTACGTTTCAAATACTTGAATAGTACAAAATTAATGTGATCAACATGATACAGTTTTTGTAACATCATTGAAATTTAGAAGCACGACCTAACACAATAAGTGATTTGATGTCTACAAGAGCTGTACATTACTAGACTATTTACAAAAGAGCCCAGGGCAAGATATGCCGGGGCTTGGCATGAAAGCCAATCAGTAGGGATGTCGCGGACTGTTCGCCGGCGAACTTGTTCGCGCGAACATCGGCTGTTCGCACTCGCCGAATGTTCGCGAACGTCGCGCGACGTTCGCCATTTTGGGTTCGCCTTACCTGGCGCTTTTTTTTGACCTCTCACCCCAGACCAGCAGATACATGGCAGCCAATCAGGAAGCTCTCCCTCCTGGACCACCCCCACACCCCCTGGACCACTCCCCTTCCATATATAAACTGAAGCCCTGCAGCGTTTTTTCATTCTGCCTGTGTGTGCTTGCAAGAGCTAGTGTAGGGAGAGAGCTGTTACTGATTTCACTGATTTCTTTGAGGGACAGTTGATATTAAGTTTGCTGGCTAGTAATCTACTTGATACTGCTCTGTATTGGAGGGACAGAAGTCTGCAGGGATTTGAGGGACATTTTAGGGTAGCTTTGCTGGCTAGTAATCTACCTTCTACTGCAGTGCTCTGTATGTAGCTGCCTGCTGTGGGCACTGATCTCTTCTGATCTCATCTGCTGACTGCTGTAATAACCCAATAGTCCTTGTAAGGACTGCTTTTATTTTCTTTTTTGTTTTTTTACTTTGCTAGTTGCTACTATAAGCCCAGTGCTATTAGTCTAGCAGTGTTGGGGAGTGGGACTGGTGTGCTACTGTGCTGCTCCTAGTAGTTCAGCAGCACCAACCCGAGAAAAATATTTTTTTTAATATACATATATTTTTTTTTTCTTTTACTTATCTTACTGTTCTTTAACGTGTACAGTGCTGTTGCTGTTCTTCATAGTAGTGCACCAATAGTAGTGCACTTGCAGGCATTATTTGCTCAGTGTGTTCTTCATTTTCAAACCACTGCCACTTAGCTGTGTGAGCTTGTTCACATTCTGTCTAAATATCAATAATAATACCGTCTCTAGAAACACCACCCGAGTGACGTTTTTCAGGCAGCAATAATATATTCCGTATCCACTGCTGTAGTAGTGTATACGTTAACCTTGTAGGCATTATTTGCTCAGTGTGTTCTTCATTTTCAAACCACTGCCACTTAGCTGTGTGAGCTTGTTCACATTCTGTCTAAATATCAATAATAATACCGTCTCTAGAAACACCACCCGAGTGACGTTTTTCAGGCAGCAATAATATATTCCGTATCCACTGCTGTAGTAGTGTATACGTTAACCTTGTAGGCATTATTTGCTCAGTGTGTTCTTCATTTTCAAACAACAACCATCTAGCTGTGTGAGCTTGTTCACATTCTGTCCAAATATCAATAATAATACCGTCTCTAGAAACACCACCCGAGTGACGTTTTTCAGGCAGCAATAATATACCGGTATTCCGTATCCACTGCTGTAGTAGTGTATACGTTAACCTTGTAGGCATTATTTGCTCAGTGTGTTCTTCATTTTCAAACCACTGCCACTTAGCTGTGTGAGCTTGTTCACATTCTGTCTAAATATCAATAATAATACCGTCTCTAGAAACACCACCCGAGTGACGTTTTTCAGGCAGCAATAATATATTCCGTATCCACTGCTGTAGTAGTGTATACGTTAACCTTGTAGGCATTATTTGCTCAGTGTGTTCTTCATTTTCAAACCACTGCCACTTAGCTGTGTGAGCTTGTTCACATTCTGTCTAAATATCAATAATAATACCGTCTCTAGAAACACCACCCGAGTGACGTTTTTCAGGCAGCAATAATATATTCCGTATCCACTGCTGTAGTAGTGTATACGTTAACCTTATAGGCATTATTTGCTCAGTGTGTTCTTCATTTTCAAACAACAACCATCTAGCTGTGTGAGCTTGTTCACATTCTGTCTAAATATCAATAATAGTACCGTCTCTAGAAACACCACCCGAGTGACGTTTTTCAGGCAGCAAAGACAGTGGCAAAATCGCATCTTTTATGGTCACCGCAGGTGATCAATAAAGTAGACCAAAACTGGGCCCACACTGTAGAATCAGTGTTTTTTGGTTCACTTCACTGTACATTGAATTACCACTACAGAAATATTGCCACCAACAGGACGAACATCCTGGAGGTGACAAGCAACTAGTAATTAAAAACTATTATTTGCTCACTTGACGGTATAATTCATTAAAGCTCTTTGCGTCTTTTTGCGTTGCAGTAAGCACCGCGTTTCATCTTTGCGTGTGAACAGGCTGTAACCTTTACACGACTTGATTGGCATGTAGACGCCGGACGTTTTAAAGCATTTTATTACACAGGTTTAGAAATGTAGTGTGATTTCTGCCCTTTACAGCACAAAACGCAGCGCTGTGTCAACAATGGATTTTTTAGAAACATTTTTGCCCTTGATCCCCCTCTGGCATGGCACTGTCCAGGTCGTTGCACCCTTTAAACAACTTTAAAATCATTTTTCTGGCCAGAAATGTCTTTTCTAGCTTTTAAAATTCGCCTTCCCATTGAAGTCTATGGGGTTCGCGACGTTCGCGAACCGTTCGCATTTTTGGCGCAAGTTCGCGAATATGTTCGCAAACTTTTTTCCCAACGTTCGCTACATCCCTACCAATCAGCTGTGACCAACTCTGTGTCTCACAGCCAATCTGGTTTGATCCTCACCATCCTGCCTGATTGCAACCCTCGCAACCATGGGGTCTTCTTCCTCTATAGTTACACCACTGGCTCCTAAAGTCTTAATGAAATACAATCTATATCCTAAGAATATACATAGTTGCCATTACAGCTAGCAAATGGCTTTCATACAGTAGTTATTATAAAACAAATATTGACAGCACCGGCAATAATTCCTTAAACAACAAACATAGTATCTGCCTTTATTTCCATGAACAATCTATGGTTTCAGCATTGTGTCCATGCTAAATGGAATTATTAAAAAGAGGCATTTTATAACTGCATTCAAATAAATGCAAGCACTAAGCATTTTATATACGGATTTGGTGCATTATAACCATAATTTTAATTATAAAGACTGTCCAGCATCTGAGCTAGGTCTCCAGTATTCCAAATGTCACTTTATACGGTACTTTTTAAGTCTTTAATATTTCTACCAATGTTAGCCAGCAAATATTCAATGCGTCTCTGTGTGGTTTGGATAATTAGCATTAAAATAAATCCTCAGACAAACATTTCTGCATAAAGGAGAATTGTTTTCTGACTGTAGGGAGGCTACTGGTTACAAGCACAACAAGAATCTGATACACTTTTATGCCAAATGCATTTCTCAAAAGGTTCAGACAGCTGTGAGAATTACATGTTAGGTAATGCCAGTGGAAAGCCTTCTTCATTAGATCCAGATAACTGTAAAAGGCATAGAAACTGCAATAACTAATCACATTGCAACATTACGGGGCACATTTACTTAGCTCGAGTGAAGGATTAGAATAAAAAATACTTTGAATGTTGAAGTATTTTTTTGGCTACTTCGACCATCGAATTGGCTACTTCGACCTTCGACTATGACTTTGACTTCGAATTGAACAATTCGAACTAAAAATCGTTTGACTATTCGACCATGCGATAGTCCAAGTACTGTCTCTTTAAAAAAAACTTCGACCACCTACTTCGCCACTTAAAACCTACCAAACAACCAATGTTAGGGAAGGTCCCCATAGGCTTTCCTAGCAATTTGTGATTGAAGGAAAATCGTTCGATCGATGGATTAAAATCCTTTGAATTGTTAGATTCGAAGGATTTAATAGTTCGATCGAACGGTTTTTTCTTTGATCGTTCGATCGAACGAAATTGCGGTAAGTCCTTCGACTTCGATATTCGAGGTCAAAGGATTTAACTTCGATGGTCGAATATCGAGGGTTAATTAACCCTCGATATTCAACCCATAGTAAATGTGCCCCTACATGTGGACATCCTTGCAAAGATGCACAGGGACATTACCCTGCTTACTCTTTGTCAAATTGTATTAAATTACTATTGCTTAAAGAAAATATAAACCCTCAAAACAAATGTATTGTTCAGAGCACTCCCCTATGTACTTTTATGGTTTCCTTTTTACTTTTCAAGATATTATCCATTTGAAACTGCTTATAAAAAGAATTAGTAACAGCAGCAAGGCCTCCTTGTCACTTGGGATGACTGTCTACAGTTGGGAGCAAAAGTTAAGTCTGGAAAAACAAAAGGCAGCAATGCTAACTACTGAGCAATCACTCTGTCCAAGTTCCATAATACAGTACATATGGGTACGGGACCTGTTATCAAGAATGTTCTGGACAAAGGGGTTTCTGGATAGCGGATCTTTCTTTAATTTGGATCTTCATACCTTAATTCTACTAGGAAATCCTGTAAACATTAAATAAACCCAATAGGCTGGTTTTGCTTCTAATGAGGATTATTAATTATATCTTAGTTTTGATTAAGCACAAGGTACTGTTTTATTATTACAGAGGAAAAGCATGGCCTTCCCTTAATTCAGAGCTTTCTGGATAACGGGTTTCTGGTAGTAAAAAGTAACCATAAAAATTGCAGGAAGAAAGGTGATGCAATTAAATGTGTGCTAAGGTTATAACCTTAGCACACATCTAATAATATCATCTTTCTTCCTGCAGTTTGTATGGTTATTTTATTCTCAGTGAGCTTGCCCTATTTACATTTTCTTATTACTGCAATAATTTCCATGATAACATAAATTGCCCCTATTCACATGATCGTTTATTAACTTACAGACAATATAAAATAGCTCAGAGACATATATCATGCCTACCAACAGAACAGAAAAATGCAGCTAGAAGTTTTTGATCAAATGGAGTAGTAGCCGCCAAGAACAAACACAGAACTGAATTGATATAAGCAACTTGTCCGAGTACAATCTGTCACTAAGCAAACAACATTCAGGCATTCTGCATTTGCCTTGTAGGTGTATTAGCTTACTTAAATAAGAGGTATCTAGAACAACCCACCCTATGAAAGTCCCATATCTCTCTGAAAGTAAAGGTTACTGTCATACATAGCATTGCACTGTGTAGAAGCAAAGTCAAGATGGTAATCAGTTGCAAGAATTAGACACGCTATACACTCTATTATTTCAAGAACCTCATGTCTGGTAGTTGTAATCACTATTTTCTGCTTCATCTTACTATGTAGTAAACGGTTAAATATAAAAAAAAATATACATATAAAAACCGTTGTTAATATTATAAATTAACAATGTTTTTTTGAAAAACAGGCATCTGCAGCACAGATGAAACATCACAGATGAAATAAAGATTTATTCTTACAAGAGAGACAATAGACAAGAGAGAGAGGTGCTTTCTTAAAATAACACAGAGGGAGAATGTTAATGATGCCATGGAAGTTATTTTAGTTTTAGTCTAAAATATTTTAGTCTTTATTTATTTTAGTGTAAACGCAGACTTGATCTCAGCAGGGATCACTTTTGGGACTGAGGACTGGTGATTCTGATACTGTGTGCACACTTGAAACTGTGGGAAATTGCTGCCATGTGAATTGTAGCTGCTTTTAACCTCAACTACTGAGTTACTAATGTAGGGCATAGTACTTTGTCAGCAAATGGGCATTTCTGATTTGTCAAGCAAAGGGAAGTAGTAATCTAAGTAGTAAAGCTACTAGATTAGCAGTAAAATAGCAGTACTCTTGTCAATTGACAATCCTGGCATAATTCTCTATAAATATCTTCTAAAAAGAGGTTAAAAAAGAGGATTTTTCTTATAATGGGTCATGACTTTACCCTTAGTATATCATTAGCCAGTGTGGGGACCCAGTTGGGCCAAATTCACTAAATAGAGTAGATCTTTTCCCTCCTCTATCTGACACAAAAGTTTGCACTAGTTTGTAACAGACCTAATTACTTTTGCAATTTCCACTTATTTACTTTACAAGGGGTATAATGTGTGCCTAGAAGATGTATTAGAGCTCACCGTACTAAACTCTCCAGACATCATGTCTTTCTACATGTAGGATTTGTGCAGTTATTTTGTTAGATTTGTACTGAATCAGTTATTTGAGTGAGCTCTAATACATCTGCTAGGAAAGGAAGTCCCCCCTATAAGATATATTTTATCTAACTGGCAATGAATATCTGACACCCAACTGCTGCAAGAAGACAGAATGAAGAGAAAGAGATGCTGAGAGAGGAATACTGAAGATAAACGTGATTAATTCAAAAACTTTGCAGAATATTTAATTGATTGTATTTAGCAAGTTTCTTATTTCAGTGTGATAAAGCTTATATTAAATGTTCATTTTCGAGATAGTTTCCCTTTAATCAAGGACTGTTGTAGCTGTTGGTTGCTATCAGCTCTCACAGCCCAGGTGCACTGTGCATCACTTTGGAACAAATGAATAGAGGTGAGCACGCCAATCTCCCCCTCTATTAAAGGAAAACTATACCCTGAACAATGTAAGTCTCTATATAAACATATTGCACAAAACAGCTCATATGTTAAACCTTGCTTCATGTAAGTAAAACATTTTCATAATAATATACATTTTTATTAGTATGTGCCATTTGGTAATCCTAAATAGAAAATTGCAATTTGAATAACTAAGGCCTGCCCCCTGTGATCCTATGAGTCACAATGCACACAAACAAACTATACATGTTAGGTCACATGAGCCAATTAACAGACAGAGTTCTGTCTTTTGCTTCCTCACTTCTTCCTGTTACAATTAGAGCTGCAGTATTTATGGTCAGGTGATCTCTGAGGCAGCACACAGACATCACAAAAGGGTGGTTCCAGCGCCGGATTTCTTTTCCGGCCGCCCCTAGGCCGCGCGTTCCGACCAGGCGGCCGCACGCTCCTAGCGCACGCCTTCCCAGCGCGCCAGCGAAAAAACACCGGCACAGCTGGTGTAGTTGAACGGGGACACAAACGTCCCCATAATGCGGCTGGGCGGCATGCCGCCCCTATTTTTTGCCGCCCTAGGCCCGGGCCTATGTGGCCTTGCTGCAAATCCGGGCCTGGGTGGTTCAAGGGAAGAGATGTAAAAGGGCAAAATTTACTTAAATATATATACCAGCTTAGTAAGATTCTTAAATATGTCACTTAATTTGATATAAAGTATCTGTTGCTTAAGTATTCATTTTGGGGGTAAAGTTTTCTATTAAAATGCCTTATTGCATGATAGAAATGTGCAAAAAGTATTTGGCACACCCAATATTTTAGGGGGGTTCCCATCTCAGGTCTACCTTCTTTCACTTGAGTATGGGCAGTGAGTGCCCCCAAAACATTATGCACTGTGTGCACATTTATATTATGCAATAAAAGATTTTAATTGCATTTTGTTCCTTAAATGGAAATCTATTTAATTGTTACAATTAGTATGTCACATCCTGTTGGTAAATTATTTTATAAACCAACTTTCTAATTTGGGTAGTTAGTTATTCAATACAAACCTCTTTCTTTACTCTCTTCTCTACAGCCTGAATCCGCTGATCCATCTCCTCTTCTAACTCACTCAGCTGAATTGCTGCTTTATCCTGTGCCCTGCAATCAAACACGTGAAACGTAAGCTTTCTGCAGATTTTCTGGGAGAAATTTATCAACTAATGGAACAAACTGTAACTGTTCAAATTTTGCAGCCAAATTACTGAGCTGCTAGACTGAAACACCAGAGGGAGGAACATTAAACTTTAAACTTTTGGTAAAACAGTAAAAAATAAAAGACGGAAAGTAATTGAAAAAAGCATATTTTGCTGGAGAACAATCTAAAAACAACTGAAAAAAGTGTTTGGAAGGTGAACAACTCATTTAATTAGTGGAGTACAAGTAGTGAATTTGTGGCTGTTTTGTTTTTATATTTTGTTTTATGTACTGTTAAAAATTCCCCTTCATCATTACAGGCAGTCCTCAGGTTACGTACAAGATTGGGTCTGTAGGTTTGTTCTTAAGTTGATTTTTTTATGTAAGTAGGTACATTTATCTATTAAATGCAACAGATTTTTACTTTCTGTGCATATTTATTTTTACCTTTCTGTGCTCCGCAGTAGGCAACACACACCAGATGGGATTGGGGCGAGTAGTTTATAAAAGCTAAATGCTAATAAAGGCCAAGCAAACCACAGCACATTACTGTAATAGCCTCCGTTTGTAAAAGCAAGTTGTAGTTGAAATTGTTATATGCAGAAATAAAAGCTTTAAATACTTCATACATAAATCTCAATTTGAACACATTGCATTTCAGCATTTTTGACAAAAACTTGTCCTGTTCAGGAACACAGCCTAAAAGAGCAACATTTGGTTCATGTATCTTATCCAGCACCCAGCAGGTAGCCTTTACCAGTCACCTGTTTAAAAGCAGACTTCTTATTGGTTGTTGTGGGTTTTATTACTTATGGGGGATAGTGTTCTAGTTATGAAAAGAAGATTACTGTTTCTTCCCAGAAACCAGGAACAGGTTGGCATGTAATGGAGCACAAGCTGTTCCCATACCTGTTCCCTGAATTTAGAGATAACCCTTATCATCACAGAAAAATAACTATGGAACAAAATGAAGCCTGTTAACAGTTTAACAATAATCTCCTTTCTGTGTTGGCCCTCTCCTATTCATATTCCAGTCTCTTATTCAAATCAGTGCATGGTTGCTATGGTAATTTGGACCCTAACAACCAGATTGCTGAAATTGCAAACTGGAGAGTTGCTTAATAAAACGCTAAATAACTCAAAAACCACAAATATTAAAAATGAAAATCAAATGCAAATTGTCTCAGAAGATCACTCTCTACATCTCTATATAAAAGTTAATTTAAAGGGAAACAACCCCTTTAAAGGAGAATCAAACCCTAAAAATTAATATGGCTAAAATGCTATATTGTATATACTGCACCTTTTGCACCAGCCTATAGTTTCAGCTTCTCAATAGCAGCAATGATCCAAGATGGGATCACCAACTTGGAAAGTGTCTGTGACACTCATGCTCAGTAGGCTCTGAGCAGCTGTTGAGAAGCTAAGCTTAGGGGTCGTCACAAATTATCAAGCAGAAAATGAGGTTGGCCTGAAATGTAAACTGATGCTACATGGCAGAGTATTAAATTATGATGCTAGTTGCACTGGTTTCTGTGCTGCCATGTAATAATTATCTGTATTCATTACTAATCAGCCTTATATTGTGACATTAATATTTTATGGGGGTAATTTACTAAACTCCGATTGCAAAAATCACGAAAAATTCGTGATTTTTTTTTTATGAAATCAGACTTTTAAAAAATCACGAATTTTTCGGAAATTAATTAAACCCAGAGGATGGAAAAGTCAGAATCAGAAAATCCAGCATCTTAGACCTGTCGAGGTTGCATATAAGTCAATGGGAGAAGTCCCAATGATTTTTTGATGTGCGCTGGGTTTTTGGCAATACCCCAAATTTTTCGTGCAAAATTCTGAGTTTTTGGGTGAAAATCCGAAAAAAACTTGAAAATCAAGTGAAAAATCGGGAAAAAACTTGAAAATCTGATGAAAAATCTGAAAAAATCGCGAAAATCTGATTTATCACAATATTTTTGGATTTTTTTCCCGCAAACAACATTTTCCAGAAAGTGTATTAATAAATGAGCCCAAAAAACCAGTGTGGATTTGGTCTGAGTTTTTTTCAGAAAATACTGAGATAAATTCGGACTTTGTTTAATAAACCCCTACATGTACTGTATGACTCCCATGGAGTTTATGGGAGATGGCCATTCTGTAAAATTATAAAAGGTCTTTTTGTTTAAAGGAGACTTATAGCATAACTGAAAGCTCCCCAAATCCCAGAGGCAACAATTAATATTATATGGTACAGGTTTCATTGGCAAAAAAGCATCAATTGCCCTTTAACTGAAGCTCCTCATATATCTGCCATGGTCTCTGTCTGTGGTTTATATGAGGGGAGGGTATGTTCTAACAGTCCCTGCCTGAAGCACATTAGAAGTGGGATAGCCAATGAGTCACAGAAGCAAAGACAGGCTTCAGTTCCCTATCAGGTCAGCCTAGCTGCTGATTGGTTGCTGTCCTACAGTGAAGTGTGCTGAGTGCCCCTGGCACCCTGCACAGCCTGGGAAAGGAGGCAGTAGAAAGTGGAACACATCGGGGGGGACTAGTAGGGTTTTGGGAGAAATTGTCAGCCTGAAACACAACTCTAAAAAATCAGTTTCCTCTCTTAAAAAACAGATTTCAGTGCAGAATTCTACTGGAGTAGCACTATTAACTGATGGATTTTGACAAAAACATGTTTTCCCGCGACAGCATCCTTTTAAATTACCTTTTCACTGCAATGGCCAAGTTTTCCATTTCTGTGCTCTGAAGTCGTATCTCCCTTACAAAATTTCTAATAACGTGTTCATATTGCTGGATTAACAGAGGTTCCAGTATGTGAATGTTCTGGTAAAGGACAGTGGCTTGTTCACGTCTGCAGGGAAAACAAAGGTCAAATTATTAGACTACAAGTGCAGGCTTAGAAGTTATAACTCACCCAAAACTGATGAAAGAAATCACTCAGGGGCATGTCATATCCATTTTCAGTTGCCAAAAGGAAATAATTACAGCTAGTGCATAGCAAAAAAAACCTGCTGTAGGTTATAGGAAGGAAAACCAGGCAATATACTTTTCCATGAAACTTTACATTTTTGACCAGTTTCCATTGGTTTTTACTATTGAGTATGATACAGTATTGCTCCTAATGTAACTGGATTAACATTCATCATAACGTGCATCCAAAAATACTCCCCTGTCAAAAGAGAAAGTGCCTGTTAAACATCACACTATGTTATATATTAAGTATTTACAAAGAATTATACTTTACATGCTCTGTCTTGTAAATAGGACTTCTTAACGTGAGAATCCCATAAATGTGAAGCAGGCCCCTGAATTCTGGTCTTTATCCTCACCACATCCTACTAGACTGCCCAGTGATTGCTTCCCTCAACCCATGCACAGTCATGGGAAACTATTTTTCTAGCTAATCTTTACTTTCATGAGAACGGTATACTTTCTGCACTTCATAGCAATCATTTTCACCTCTAGCATAGCTTATGGTCCTTCTGTTCCCTTTAAAAATATTAGAATTCATTTTTAAGGTCTGTCCATTTAAACTGTGCCTGTTCTTGTAGGGAGAGGTTTATTTTTATATGCAACCAACAGAGACACCACTAGTGCATACAACTCCTTTCATGCAATAAAAGTCAACTATTATGAAAAACAAGGCTGTGTGCAAATAGGGGCATTTAATCTAAATTTCAGCTTTTCAGAGCTGCCTTTAGATCTCAACAACAATGTATCCCTTCTTAGAGGTGCTCCAACCCCTTCACTGAAAGAACAATATATTTTTAAAAGTGTAGCTCATCTATTCCAAAGTTCCAGTAAATTATAGTGTCCAAGCGTATCAAGCTACCTTACTGTTAAAGAATGGTTATATCAGTCTCTGTTTGCTCCATGGAAGAAGTTATTTGCATGTAATTATGGTGCATGCTGTTTGTCCTGATGAGCCCATTTGCTTTTACCAGGTAACTGGAAAAATATCTGGATCACATGGACAAAATTTTTGAACTGGGCAACATTATAGACAGAGTTAAATTATTACTGGTGTATATGGGCAATATAAATGTGGCCCATAGAAGTTCCAGCTCCATGCCCTTGTGCTTATGTAATATCATGCAGCTTCCAACAGTCAACCAAGTGTTGCTAACTTGCATTGAAGCCAGGGAACCCTGTACTACACCTGTGACTTGCTGCTCAGTACAGTGCTCCCATTTCACACTCCACCCACAAGCTAACTTTAGTGTCCACCAAATCACATTCAGTTCAAGGCCTTTTAAATAAACACCCATGGCCTGTCCACATGGTTCCCATAAAGTCGCCCATGCATGCAATTGTGGGGAAAATGCTTTTGTCAGTAAAGGAGGCCCAGTGTATATTACTCCACAACATATATAGAAAACTTTACAAAACCTTTACTAAAAAATACAGCAACATTTCATGTGGAATTCATCTGTGTAGACTATCACCAAATTATAAATTAAGCAAATATACGCATTACCCTAAAACAGTCCAGCTGAACCCATTTATCTGTTTTATCAGTCTATCAGTTAACAAAACCAGCATATTTTGCTTGTGACATTAGGTTTATGTTAACATGAAGGAATCAAAATGTATCCGTGCATTAATGATGCCGTTTTTTTTTAAGAATTAAAAGCGAGGGTCTGTTAATAAAATTTACAAGAAGTTCATAAAGCTTTTGCACTGTACTGTAAATTATGACTGGATTAGATACTGAAACACCCTTTACTTTTGAACATGACAACATAAAATAAATAGATCAGACAGGCACAAAACAAAGAAATATGATCCCATTAAACAACTGTGAGAACTATCCTTATTTTTCAGTCCAATGGAAATCCACTTCACAATTAGCTTATTCATAAGTTATGCAATTATATGTTACAGGATACATCACTCGCAGCATGTTTCTCAGAAAAGGTGAAAAGCCTGGATGACATATTAATGAAAACATTTTATTTGATTCAAATGGAGTCTATGGGATGCGGCCATCAGAGCTTTCTGGATAATGGGTTTGCAGCATAGCAGATCCGATACCTGTATATATAAAGTATATATATGTATATATATATGGTATTATATTAATGAATCAGGAAGTCCTGGGTTAAGTTTCAGGTGATGATTCAAACAGATGGGTCCATAAATCTTTGGACAGAGACAACTTTATTCTAATTTTGGTTCTGTACATTACCACAATAAATTTTAAATGAAACAACTGCAGACTTTCAGCTTTAATTCAGTGGGTTGAACAAACAGATTGCATAAAAATGTGACGAACTAAAGCTTTTTTTTCAACACAATCACTTAATTTCAGGGGCTCAAAAGTAATTGGACCATTGACTCAAAGGCTGTTTCATGGGCAGGTGTGGGCAATTCCTTTGTTATGTCTGTGAACAGCCATGTGCTCAAAAAAGAACTCTCCATGCAGGTGAAACAAACTTCCCATCCGAGAAATTGCTACAATATTAGGAGTGCCAGAATCTACAGTTTGGTACATCCAGAGAAAGAAAGCACTGGTGAACTCAGCAACGCAAAAAGACCTGGATGTCCAGTGGCACTGGGACACTAGTGTTTATTGATAATGTGACACAGGACAGAAGCAGCTGAATGAATTAAGAGACACTGTCTGCTCAAATCCAGCTAAATGCAGTCAAATTGATTGGGAGCAGGCCCGGACTGGCAATCTGTGGGTTCTGGCAAATGCCAGAGGGGCTGCTATAAGGTCCCATAGAAAGTCAGTATTTAGTGGGCTGGTGGGGGCTGTTTGGGCCTCTATGTGGGCTGATTGGGCCTCTGTGTACCTGAAATGCCAGGGCCTGTTTAGATTCTCAGTCCGGACCTGATTGGGAGATGTTTCATAATGACCCAAAACATACAGCCAAAGCAACCCAGGAGTTTATTAAAGCAAAGAAGTGGACTATTATTGAATGGCCAAGTCAGTCACCTGATCTGAACCCAATTGAGCTTGCATTTCACTTGTTGAAGACTAAACTTCGGACAACAGGGAACAGGGATACAACAGGGAAATTACATTTTTGTATTTCAAAGATTTCCAGAGAGATCCCATAGCTCTACCCAAAAATCCATGAATTTATATTGTAAATGAATAAGGTGAGTTATGGGTGTCATATATTACATACAAAATTAAATCAAGCAGAAATTACTAGCATTGTGCAACAATGGATACATGCAGTAAGACAATGCAAAGAGAATAGTCAGGGAAAAAAGCTAAGCAAGAAAATATGATGTTTGTAACTGCTATTTCAATTTCATTGATTCAATCTTGTCTGACATTATTTTTGCTTTGACAGTGGAAAAATAATCAGCTCCAGCAGTTGCGCAATCTTGTTATGAGATACCATACCTTTTTGTTCATTATCAGATTACCAGAATTCTTCTACCATGAGATTACTTAAGGACACGATTGAAACATGCTCACTGACAGAATGAAGCATTAACACTACTGACTGAGACATTAAGACAAAAAGCAGAGACATTTAGAGAAATGCTCCAAGTGATATTTTCAGGGGCACGAAAACATTCCCGAAATACTTGGCTTTGCATCTTCCATTACTCCAACTTTAGCCCATCCCATACTAATCCCATACTTAGCCCAGTGCAAAGATCTCACTCTACTAAATGAAAGCAGGTATCTTGGTAAGGAACCTTGATACCTATAGTAGATCTAGGGTTGCCAGATTGTACACAAAGATTGAATACTAATTTGTTTCTCATTACAGAAAATCAGTCTATTTTCGCCTTTACAAGTTCAATGTTAAAATACTGAGATTTCTGGGCTTTGGTTATTACTTGCCGTACAGCTAAGAAAACAGAACTGAGTAATTGACCTTGTCTCCTATTAACTCCTTTGGGGACAGCACCCAAGAGGGCTACCTAGAAGTCATGTTTCAAGTTAGTATGTAAAAGAGGAAAAATAAAATGATAAATCTGAATCCAAAATCTTGTCACTTTCAGACATGACCACCATATGTACCATTGTGCCTGGCAAGAGACAGCCTCTACAAAAATTATCATTTGCTTCCATGTAAAATTTGGCTATTCAGGCTGGGGTCATAATTAAATCTAATAAGATTGTGTTGATAGATATTTTTGGCAAGAGCGTCTAGCGTGTAAAGGCCGCTGGGGGTAGTCGGAGATTTTACAGAGGTGAAACCTTTTGCTACTGTGGTAGCTTCTTTCATATCCTCATAGATGTATGTTTATTTTCTCTGAGCAAGTCACAGAATGTAGTATTAGTATCCTAAGTGGACGGCAACATGTCCAAAGTTACATATAACTTCAGGGCAAGTAGGAGATGCTTACTAATGGCAAATTAATACATACTTATTATGTTACTTCCAACCTCAGCCCTGGTTGAACGAATACATTAGTCTCAACTAATAGATTATTTTCAGTTTACAGGAAAAGCACTGTGTTGTTGATTTTTTGCCTGCAAAATAGCATGAGAAATGTTTAATGTTAATGTGGAAAGTTTGTAGTTCCACAAGTTTCCTTGCAGGTTGCATCAGCCAAACAGTGTATTTGCCACAGAAAGATTGAAATTCAGCACTCATTACCAGAGATAAGCTTTCTTACTTGGTGTTTGTATAGAAAACAGTGGAAAAAGTGAGCTTTATCAGACCGGTGGCTGGCACTGATAAATTGCTGCCAGTGTCCTACACATTTTCCAAGTTTTTGCTTTAGTGTTTTAAAGATGTAGTTTACCTTTAGGCTTATGTCACACTAAGGGGCAGATTTACTAAAGGGCGAAGTGACAAACGCTAGCGTTACCGCTTGCAAGGACATCGCAGGTGCCAATTCACTAGCGAAAGTGACAGGCACTATCGGTCATTCGCACTCGCACACTAAAATGCGGATTTTACTGAACATTACCTCTTTCGGCAGACTTGCCTTCACCAGCTCAGACCAGGCAAAATGCATTCGAGTGCATAGATCTTCCTCAATCATCATATTCTGTGAGTGGAAAATGCATCAAAAACGCTGGCAACCTTTCCTTATTTCAGAGTGAAAGGCTGCTAAAGTCTTTAAAATACATTTTCTAACATATGGAATATTAATTTTACAGTGCGCTCATGTATAGGGCATTATAACAACTCACAACAACAAGGAGTCCATACTTTACATTTCCCGCCATATGCAAATTAACCTAAGCGGAATAGCTCTAGCGAATTTTCGTTAGGAAGAAATGAACGCTGGCGTATCTGTGATTTGAAATGCTCACATTAGTACTGCTAGCGAAAAGTGGCCAGTGTTCAGCAACCAGTACAAAACTCCACATGTTAGTGAATTGGTGAGTTGTCTGAGCCAATTTTCACCTGGCGAAGTGTTTCGTTGGCTGCGAAGTGGATGCTGGTGAATTTTCACTGGTTAGTAAATCTGCCCCTAAGCATTTTTATCCACCAGTGTTAATAGGCCAGGGGAGAAAATATCAATCGACTGATGTCTGCCCTGACAGGTATGGTTCGGATTTCATTGCAAACACGTGAAAGTGGGATCTTTTGCACCATAATCTGCCCACTACAGTCAGGGCAGACATCATTCAATCTGCATTTTCTGCCATGGCTCCTGTTGGTCTGGAAAGTGGCATCTGTTCTCCTATGAATGTACTGAGGTTGTGTACTATGTAATGCAGTGATCCCCAACCAGTAGCTTGTGAACAACATGTTGCTCTCCAACCCCTTGGATGTTGCTCCCAGTGGCCTCAAAGCAGGTGGTTATTTTTGAATTCCAGGCTTGGATGCAAGTTTTGGTTGTATAAAGCCAGGTGTACTGTCAAACAGAGCCTAAATGTAGGTTGACAATCCACATAGGGGCTGCCAAATGGCCAATCACAACACTTATTTGGCACCCCAAGAACATTTTTCATGCTAGTGTTGCTCCCCAACTCCTTTTACTTATGAATTTTGCTCACAGGTTCAAAAGGTTTGGGATCCCTGATGTAATGCAATGCCTATAGGGGTGGTTCACATTTAAGTTAACTTTTAGTATGTTATAAAATGGCCAGTTCTAAGCAACTTTTCCATTAGTATTCATTATTCATTTTTTACAGTTTCTGAATTATTTGCCTTCTTCTTCTTCTTCTGACTCTTTCAAGCTTTCAAATGGGGGTCACTGACCCCACTGAAAAAGCAAATGCTACGCATTTATTGTTTTTGCTACTTTTTATTCCTCATCTTTCTATTCAAGCCTCTCCTATTCATATTCCAGTCTCTTATCCAAATCAATGCATGGCTGCTACCATACCAACCAGATTGCTGAAATTGCAAACTGTAGAGCTGCTGAATAAAAAAGTTAAATAACTCAAAAAACACAAATACTAAAAAAATAAAAACCTATTGCAAATAAACCCTCTACATTACACTAAAAATAATTCAAATGTGAACAATCCCTTTAAAGACATATCCACCTCCTTATCTAAGCAGCAGTTACTTCCTGATTCCAATGTAGACTTTGTGATGGAATTAGTATGAAGGACAAACAGGGACTGTGATCATATAATAAAGCTCTGTAGGTTGGACCCCTAAAAATACACGAAGCTATACTCTCGTCTGGTGACATCGCCAAACGAGCAGATCTTTCTCGATGTGCCCAGGCCCAGATCTAGAAACAGGGCGCCCCTAGGCCTTTTCCGCTCATGGCCCCCCCTTCCTTGTCCCCCTTCACCCATCCCTATCACCTTCCTTTGCTCGTCCCCTTTCCCCTTTCGCCTCTCTCTTACCTTCCACATCAACCTCCGCTTGTGCCTGGACGTATAGGTTCATGCGCACATCTTATATATGCGCTTGTGCAACATGTTGAATGTGGCTGGGCGGCATGCCGCCCCTGAATTCCTGCCGCCCTAGGCCTGGGCCTTTGTGGCCTTGCCACAAATCCGGGCCTGGATATGTCCACCACTGGCAGGGCTATATTGGGATAATCTGAACATTCGGCACTAGGGCCGAATAATCGGTTTACAATGAGGAGCAATGGGCCCCGATGGTTGGTCACCGAAAAATTTAAACCTTCCTGATCGATGTCAAGGCCAGATATTGATAGGGAAGACCTGTCAGAAGCTCCCATACACGGCAGATAAATTGCTGAATTGGTCTAAAGGACCGATATCGGCAGCTTTGTCTGCCCGTGTATGGCCACCTTAACAGCCATTTGGATAGGAGGGAGTTTGATCTACAAGAAAAATGCCTGTGGTCCATATTCATATGTATGACAGTCTTAGGGGCATATTTATTAATGGCTGAAAATGAAAACTCACAGTTTGATAAAATAAAAATCCCACAGAAATGAATAAAAATGACGGCATTTCGGATTGTGGCTATTGATGGACGAATTTATCTGCCATGCAATAATTTTCGGGAAAACTCCCGCTGCAAATTTTTTTTGATGTTGGCGACGGAATTCACATCAACATCCACGGTTCACAAAGCTTCGAAATTCATGGCAAAGCGAAACGGGACAAATTTGCCCATCACTAATTGTGGCAAGTTCATTTCCAATGAGGGATTCCTGGATCCATATATTTCTCCTGTGACTAAGCAGGTACTTTAACCGGGTAGATTAAAATGCCTTTATATGTATTATATTTTAACTTTGATTTTTAGAGATCACAACAGTATCTACAGGACTATTGAAGAAAAAACCGACCACTCCTTTTAGCAAAGAATTCTATAATTGCACTGTGTTTACAGCAAACCCCCTTTAGTTTGATGGCAGTAAGAAAGCTCTCCTCTAATATTTATGGTAACCCTGGATTTTTTTAGACATTCTTTTGAGCAAAATGATCCCCAGAGGCTAAATAGACAGACAGCTGTAAAACTGTAGAAATCGCTGTTGTCAGAAATGCTGCATTTATTGCTAAAGCCAATGGCACTTACTGTACTATATCTAAACAAACCAATCAGCTTCTTAATACCCTGCAAAACAGGTTTCTGCTGGCCAAGTTATTGGTGTTGCAGGAACAAAAATTCAGCTATATTCAGGAGCGTGCGTCCAAATACACGTGCATGATGACGTAAGCATATATGATGTTCTGGGTTCTAGTGTGACATCACTTCCCCCTGCATGCCACAGGACAGACCCCCTCCCCCCAATCACTTCCCCATGAAATCCAGCAGCAGGGGAAGCAGATTTTTTTTTCCTTTTCCAAAACTTTTATTTACCATATAGGCATCTGAAGGACGCCACCTTAAAGCTGCAGCCCATAGGCAGATGCTTTTGAGTGCCTATATTGTAAGTAGCCTAAGTTCCCCTTTATAGCTCAATTAATAACTAAGAAACATAGATTTTTCATTAACAAGTCCTATTCCTTGTACTCATGTTGAACAAGGGGGTAAACTGCCCTTTTAAGGGAACAGATGGTTTCCATATTTAATGGATTTTACTCTTTTAGCAGAAAAATAATGTACATTTAAGAAATTAGTCTGGCAGACAGGGGAACAGATAAATGATAGAGATATGATAGATAGATAGATAGATAGATAGATAGATAGATAGATAGATAGATAGATAGATAGATGATAGATAGATAGATAGATAGATAGATAGATAGATAGATAGATAGATAGATAGATAATGATGATGAAGATAGATAGATAGTTCATTGATATTGCCCCCCAAGTTCCCATACCTTAATAGATAGATGATAATGAAAGATGATCGATAGATATCTAGATAGATAGATAGATAGATAGATAGATAGATAGATAGATAGATGATGATGAAGATAGATAGATGATAGATAGATAGATAGATAGATAGATAGATAGATAGATAGATAGATAGATAGATAGATAATGATGAAGATAGATAGATAGATAGATAGATAGATAGATAGATAGATAGATAGATAGATAGATAGATAGATAGTTCATTGATATTGCCCCCCAAGTTCCCATACCTTAATAGATAGATGATAATGAAAGATGATAGATAGATAGATAGATGATAGATAGATAGATAGATGATAGATAGATAGATAGATAGATAGATAGATAGATAGATAGATAGATAGATAGATAGATAGATAGATAGATAGATAGATAGATAATTCATTGATATTGCCACCCAAGTTCCCATACCTTGAAATTATTTCATAAATCAATATGCTGTTGGACAGAGCCTAAAAAAGCAGGGAGCTTACTCTGTAGCAGGGCAGGTTCAGTAATACATTGTATCCAACAAGCAAACATTAGAAAAATAGTTATTAATCAAAGTATCTTCTCAGTGTTAAGTGCCAGTACGGTTTACAACGCTGTCCCTCATGTCTAATCCTTTTTTTCTAAGTAAATGACCATGGCCAGCATAAAAACATAGGAGTTATACACATGACCAACCTTGGGATATAGGTGGCTTCGTCCCCTAGTCTGCGCTGGAACTCTTCCCAAGCTGGGCTGAAGGTTTCCTCGGGTTTCTCTTTCTCTGGGGTGCCTGGACTCTTTGGAGATTCCCCTTGTTCAGAGTCCTTTTTCCCTTCGGGGATATTTAATCCTCTGGCTCCTCGGAAGCCCATGGCAAAATCCTGAAAGGTGATGCAGCTGTCCTTGTCGCTGTCCAGACGAGCAAATATATCCTCTGCCTCCGCGGGGCTCACCTTAAGCTCCGCACACAGCGCAGAGAACTCCGCCTTATCCAGGCGCCCGCTGCGTTTGGAGTCAAAAGTCTGGAAGAGGGCGCGGAGCCTGGACAGCTCGTCCTTATCTTCCATCCAGAGAGGATCAGTGCGGGGGCAGAAGACACTATTCCAAAGGGATAGGAATTAAAACTCAGCTCCGCAAACCAAGCCCAGAGCTGTGAATAACAAGCGAATGATGGAACGAATCCAGCCAGCAGGAGTAGATTTCTAGGACTGACAAACTGCAGACGTGGCCAGAGAAATGAAACCAAAGATGAACTTGTTTATTCCAATGAAATAGTCCTGTCCAGGGATTCTGTCAGTATTCTGTCTCTGTCCCGGTGGTACTGGGATTCTCCCGTCTCCTCAGGTTTGTTGGCCGCTAGTTGTGGGTGAGTTCAGGTGTGCAGGGGGCAGGTGCATGAAGTATTGCACTCGAGGGTTCTGTAATGTTGTCGCCAAAAATCCATGTTGCTGCTGCAGCCTCCTCTACAATCCTTCTGCATGTGTCGCACCTGAGCCCGGCTGGCCGGAGACTGGGGAGATTAACAGAGTGAAGTGAGTGTTTCCAACCAGCCCATCATCCCTCCTCCCTGTCGCAGGACTGAGGAACTGGAAGGTTACCGAGTACTTGGCACAATTAGTGAATGTCAGTAGTGTGTGTGCTGAATAGTCGCTGTAATCACCAGCAGGACAGGCAGGACAGGCAGCTGGCTCAAGAGCTCTCTTCTCTGGAGCGTTTGGGAGCTTTATATATGGCAACGATGTAACCAGGGCCGCTATAAGAAAATCAGGGGCCGTACAATAAAATTTTCGGCCCCCCCTGGACCCCTAACCCCACCCCACACCCCGCCCACTCAACATCACAGTTCGAAGACCACTCAGACATCAGCGCTAAAAATGGTAACCCCCCATACACACATGTTATAAAAAGCTATTGGTGACCAGGACCCCCCTATAAATTGAAAAAAAAACATTGGTGCCAGGGCCCCCCTTACAAAATTGGGGCCCCAAAGAACATTTTTTTAAAAAAAACATTGGTGGCAGGGGCCTATAGAGTATTAAAATAATACATTGGTGGCCAGGGGATTAAAAAAAACACACACACATTGGTGCTCAGTAGAATTGAACTCGTGGCTTTAGGACTTCAACTTCGCATCCTTTCGTGACTTTGGGTCTTTTCGCCGCTTCAGGATTTCAGCCGTTCAGCTTTTCGGCACATCCACATTCGAGGCTTCGGCTTTTCGGCACTTTCGCATTCAGGACTTCAGAAGGAGTTGGCACAGCTTCGGGCTTCGGCGCTGTCAAGGGGGCCCCGGCTCTTTCAAAAGTTCAACACTGCTGGGCCCCTCTTCAGGCCTGAGCCCAGTACACTCGTACCCTCTGTCCCCCCCCAGATGGCGGCCCTGAATGTAACTCTAGCCTGGGACGTTCAACTCCCAGCAGTTCCGTTTCTGATCATTTCTAATTCCTACCATCCCATAACAGCCTTTGGCAATGATCAGCGGTATAACTACAGAGGAGGGGGGCAGGAGGTATAGGGGGCCCCAGGAGGCCCTAATTAATGAGTCATTTTAATATCTAGGTAAAACAAGACAACCTCTGCATATTTTGGGGGCCCCTAAAAATTATTTTATGTGCCGCTCTAATTAGGCCACTGGCAATGATGTGTTATTTTAACATATGTGTAAGGGCTAGTGATGGGCAAATAAATTCTCCAGACACGAATGCACTTCAATTATCCGCTTTTCAGCGCAAGTGAATTAATTTGTGAAAGTGCGGCAAAAATTCGCTATTGAATAATCCACCACGTCAGAAAAAAAAATCAACGCGTGTCAAAATTGGCACCCGCATAAAAATTGACGTGCGTCAAAATTATTCCAACGCCCATTGACTTTAATGCATTCGGACCAAATAGTCATTCACATAAAAATTGACGTTCGCATCAAAATTGACCTGCATCAAAATAATTTTGACGCCAATTGACTTCAATTCGTTTCAAGAATTTTTTCGCTGTTTCACAGTAAATTCTCAAATTTTTCGCCTAAGAAAAACTTCACAGTTTCAGCGCAAGCGAATTAATTCGTAAAACTGTGGCAACAATTCACTATTGAATAATCCACCGCATCAGAAAAAAAAATTGACACGTGTCAAAATTGGCACCCGCATAAAAATTGACGTGCGTCAAAATTATTCCAACGCCCATTGACTTTAATGCATTCGGACCAAATAATCATTCGCATAAAAATTGACGTTCGCATCAAAATTGACCTGCATCAAAATAATTTTGACGCCAATTGACTTCAATTAGTTTCAAGAATTTTTCGCCGTTTCGCGGTAAAGTCTCAAATTTTTCGCCTAAGCAAAACCTCACAGATTCATCACTACTTAAGGCTGAAACAAACAAGCATGTGGCAGTTTCCATAAAGTTGCACAGACAGCACAGGACATTATTGAAACTCACAGCATAAAATAATCAGAACTGATATATGGCTTGGGGGCGGGCTGTGTGAGAGTTTAGGAATGTGAAGCCAGGATACAAAAATCTCTCAGTGTGTTCCATCTCACAATATGAAGCTGTTTGTATAGAAATAGTGCTTACATTAGGAAAGGGGCTTACAGTACACACACAATGCTATTTATCAAATTTCACATTGTTTTTTATATATGATGATAGATAGATAGATAGATAGATAGATAGATAGATAGTTAGATAGATAGATAGATAGTTTCCAACATAAGTCACCTAGGCTGAAGAAAGAGACACATCCATCCAGTTCAACTAGTTGATCCAGAAGCTATCGAGAGATGTGTTTTTCATGGATTTATGTATGATTGAAACGCACAAGAACTTTATTTTATGTTGTCAATGAAGTGGTATGTGTTGATCCACAATACCCTACAATATTTGCTTATGGGATATACTTTGATTTTTTTTTTACCTTGCAGTCTAAAGTAGGCTGATTTCTGGTGCAGATTATCATGGAATCAATTAGCTGATGTGCTTAACACTTAAAAAAAACCCAGTTTGTAAGAGCCCCATAACTATACATATTAGGTACCCCTATTAAATTACCTTTCCTTGTAATTAAGGGCAATGACATACGACACTACTTGTCACAATTCAAGTAATTGCTCAAAAATGCATACAAAGGCATTATTGTGAGATTATGCAATGAGTGTTTCAGCAGAGACAATTCTCAGTATTGTCTATGACAGGGTATTTTTGGTCAAATTGTAGCCACAACAAATTGGGGGCAGCAAGTAGCAATGTAAGTGTCATTGCCCTAAAAGTGAAAGAAAAAAAATATTTTAAACATTTTGGCAGTTAATAATTTCGTTTGTGCAACATTGTGAAAGGGTTAATGCCATTAGAACTCATGAAAGCATAAAGTAGAAGGCATATTTACTAAGTCAATCCTAGACTCCATTTCCTTGGTTCTACCATATGCATATATTTTTCCCTACGGCAAAATTTACAGTTAAAAAAAGCTATTTTTTCTGTAAAATATTGACATTATTTCAAACACTATTTTTTAACTTCAATTTTCTAATTCTGCCATTTAAAATGTTATTTACAAACAAATTAATATTAAGTATTATAAAGTATTATTAATGGTGTGTGGGCAGCTATATCAGTTCATTATGCATGATCCTGTGGTTGCAGAAACATCCAGCACAGCCCAATGCATGTACTTTTAGGGTGCTGTTGCCTCAGCTATCAGTTCTTATCTCCAGGTCTTATATGACACAGCTTGTAAGAATACATACCGGCTCCACAGCGCACCCCACATTCCAGTCGTGACATACACAGATGTCACGTGTGTCATGATGCAATACGATGCAGATCTTGATGTTCTGATGCCATGTCACATGCACAGGTGTGGATTGACCTATTTAAGGCTTCTAAGCTTCAAACACCTTGCTTGGTTATCAAATCTGGTTCTCTGCTGGTTTCTTGGCAACTATCTGGTGATTCCTCTGGTTTTGACTCCTGCATTTTCTGAACACACTTAATTGCTGCCTAACCCAACCTTTTGCCTGAATCCTGAAGTCAATCCAGTTCTGCCTGCCCTGAACACTGTCCTGTCTGACTAACAACCAGGGTTGAGCCAGGCTGGCCAGGTGCCTTGGCAAGCCGGCCAGCAAAGGCACTCAATCCCTGCCCCCCTGCGAAAGCACAAGTGCACATCACGGTGGGGGTCGGCAAGGAACAGGGGATTTGAGGGCCAAGACTAGGGTTATGCAAGCAAGAGGTATGTGCCCAATGCCCCCCATCATTGCACCCTAGGCATGTGCCTCTTCTGCCTACCCATAATTCTGGCCTTGATACCCACCTTACTGAACCCTGGTACCACTTGTACCTCAGTGGCCTCTCTCCACTTCACCGGCTTCCTGTCACCATTTTGGGATAGCTGCATGTCAATGTGGATTGCTTGTGGGTCGCTATCTACAACTGATTCTCCACAATCATGACACATTCTCCTATCTCTCCTGCTGGATGCAATTGCAATAACGGCAACTAGATAGGAGCATATTTAGTACTGCAGATTTCTGAGCTAGTATTGACCTGTGTATTGCAGGAAACCCACTCCAGACTGTATTTTTTTAAAGGGTGAAAGTGTATCTGGACAGTTAGAACCCACTGTCTCTCACTGTATATTACTATTTGGACCCATTTCCTCTCATTGTATTGTATTGTACATGAGGCACTGAAGCATTTGTATAACATGAATAACAGTGCTGCTGCTTTCAAATAAACTATAAATTAGATATAGAGGCACGTTTACTAAGGTCCAACAAAGAAACATTCTTAATTTTCATTTCAGTTTTCAGTTTGAATTCATTTCTCTCTTTCTCTTGCATAGTGAGAAAAAGTTCATTATTATTTGCTTACATTCATGACTTCTGAAAGCCTTAAATAGACCTCCATTAAAACAGTTTCCCAACCAGTCTCTTGTAAGCAAAATGTTGCTCACCAACCCCATGGATGTTGTTGCCAATTACCACAAAGCTGGTGCTTATTTTTTAATTCCAGGCTTGGAGGCAAGTTTTGGTTGCATAAAAACCAGGTGTAAGGATATGTCTGCCCCTTTGCAAGATGGTGCCTCCAGTTTCGTGACCAGCACCACGTCATACGCAGGCGCCCGGTTTCGTCGCGGTTACGTCCGTCGCGGGCGCCTCGCGGGCGCTCAGTTTCGACGCGGTCGCATGCGTCGCGGTCGCTCTGCGGGCGTCACGCCGGCGTCCTGACGCTGGCGCTTTTTCGCGCCCTTTTCGACGCCGGCGCTATAGGATAAAAGGTCACCTTGAACTTTGTTGCATTGCGAAGTGATCATCGCTCCTGTGTTGATTCCTAGCTATTTTCTTCAAACTTGATTCCTGTGATTCGACTCGGCCTGTTTTGACTTCTGCTGTTTGCTGCCTGCATTGACCTTGGATTCGTCTTGACTATTCTTCTGATCATCCCTGCCTGCTTTGACGTTTTGGATTTTCGGCACTCCTGCCCACTCCGTTACTGAGGTACAGTCCTGTTCCCATTCCCAGTGACTGTTACTCTCGGAGGGAGGTGTAGGTGAGGTCAGCTTTTATCAAAACCTCTTCCATTCGGTGAGCCCTGACAGTATCACTTCGCCAGATAGATGGAAGAGTCCGAAACTGATTCCGCCATGGATCGCCTTACTCAGCAATTGGCAGTCCTTACCCAGGTGGTTCAAGATCTCCAAGGGGGTTATCAGCAAATCCAAACCCAACTCCAGAATTTGCCTGGTCCCTCTGTTTCACCTGCTGTTGCAGCTGCCCCTCCTGAGTTTTTTGGAGCCGCGGCGGCTGTTCCTGTCATAGCTGCACCTCCTCCTGCTACTTCGCCTGTCAAGATTAAATTGGCTTCACCTGAACGATTCTCTGGAAATCGTAAGAAATTTCGGTCCTTTGTAAACAGCTGCAAATTGGAGTTCCTGTTGAACCCACATATCTATTCCGCTGAACAATCCAAGGTGGGATTCCTCATCTCCTTCCTCACTGATTAACCTCAGACCTGGGCACACCGCCTGCTTGAGCAACATAGTCCGTTGTTGGGGAACTTCAACGACTTCGCATCAGCCATGGCCCAGCTCTATGATGATCCTAAGAGAGAGGTAACTGCAGAGGCCGGTTTGAGAGGTCTAACCCAAGGGAAAAGACCAGTGGAAGACTATATTACAGACTTTTGTAATTATGCTGCTGATACCCGTTGGGGTCCCATTGCCCTCAAACACCAGTTCCGCATTGGTCTCTCAGAGGCCATAAAAGATGAACTATCTCGTGTGGAGCCACCTGATGAATTGGAGCCCTTCATTAAACTTGTTATCCAGATTGATCGACGTATCAAGGAGAGACGTCTGGAGAGGGCTGGAGCCTTTTCCCCCAGTTGGCTAGTTCCTAAGGCCTTACCTCCCGTCAAGTCCGTACCCACATCTTTTGCAACTTCCACGGACCCAGAGCCAATGCAGATCAGTCTCATTCGTCCTCCCCTATCCGCTGAGGAGAGACTTCGAAGACGGCGCCTAAACCTGTGCATGTATTGTGGAGCTGCGGGTCATCTCCTGCTTACCTGCCCACTCAAGCCTGCCAGTAAGATGGTTAAACCTGTTCTTATAAAGACTGGTGCTAATAATGGTCAATCTCTTATCTCCATTAATGTTGTTTTACAGTGGTCAAAGGGAAGTCTCCAGATTCCAGCTCTAATTGATTCCGGAGCGTGCGGTTGTTTCATTGACCAAGACCTGGTTGTTCGGCATCGCATTCCTTTGTTACCTAAGACTAACCCATTGGTGGTGAGATTGGCTGATGGCTCGAATATTTCTTCTGGTCCTGTGTTGCATGAAACTGCTCTCCTGTCAATAAAAATTCAGCAGCATACTGAGTCACTGTCCTTTGATGTTGTTTCTTCCCCATTATATCCTGTGATTCTAGGATACCCATGGCTTCGAGTTCACAACCCAATTATTGATTGGCACACTAAGCAAGTCAAGTTTTCTTCCAATTTCTGTTCTCAGCATCTTCCGTGTAAAACTTCCTTACATATGGTATCTCAGGATGCTAGATCGTCACTGGTTCCTGAACCGTATCATGAATTCCTTGACGTGTTTGATGCAAAGGCAGCGGATATTCTTCCGCCCCATCGGATCTACGACTGCCCAATTGACTTATTACCTGGAGCAGCTATTCCTTTCGGAAGAATCTACCCCCTATCTGAGCCTGAGCTCAAAGTTCTTAAAGATTACATTGATGAGAACTTAAAGAAGGGATTCATTCGTTCTTCCACTTCACCTGCTGGGGCTGGCATATTCTTTGTGGAAAAGAAGGATCGTTCTTTGCGACCTTGTATTGATTACAGGGACTTGAATAACGTTACAATCAAAAATCGATATCCTCTGCCCCTAATTCCAGAACTCTTTCAAAGGCTTCGTTCAGCATGTATTTTTACCAAATTAGACCTTCGGGGAGCCTACAATTTGGTACGTATTCGACAAGGTGATGAATGGAAGACAGCCTTCCGGACACGCTATGGGCATTTTGAATACCTCGTTATGCCTTTCGGTCTGTGCAACGCCCCTGCAACTTTTCAGCACTTTGTCAATGACATTTTCAGAGACTTTCTTGATTTATTTGTTATTGTTTATCTAGATGACATTCTCATTTTTTCTTCATCTTTGGAAGAACATAGAACTCATGTTAAAAAGGTTTTTTCACGGTTACGAACTCACAGACTTTATGCCAAACTAGAAAAGTGCGAGTTCGAGAAGACCACTATTGAATTCCTCGGTTTTATAATCTCCGCTAATGGGACAGCAATGGATACCCGTAAGATTTCTGCTATGTTGAACTGGCCTACTCCTTCCAGCCGAAAAGAGGTGCAAAGATTTGTTGGGTTTGCCAATTTTTATCGTAAATTTATTAAAGATTTTTCTAAAATTATTGCTCCCATCACCTCTCTTACCAGTTCCCTTAAGAAATTTCATTGGTCAAAGGAAGCACAGTCATCTTTTGAAGAGTCATTTTACTTCTGCACCCATCTTAGTACATCCGGACCCAGCTTTGCCCTTTATTCTCGAAGTTGATGCCTCCGAGTCAGCTATAGGTGCTGTTCTTTCTCAAAGAGCCAACATTCAGGAGCGACTCCACCCCATTGCTTTCTTTTCTAAGAAACTGTCTAGATCTGAACAAAACTATGATGTCGGGGATCGAGAATTACTCGCCATCAAAGCTGCTTTTCAGGAATGGAGACAATTATTAGAGGGAACTAATCATCCTACACTGGTTTTTTCTGATCATAAGAATCTGGAGTACCTGCGTTCTGCCAAAAGACTCCGTCCACGACAAGCGAGATGGGCCCTTTTTTTTTCTAGGTTCAACTTCCATGTTACTTTCAGACCTGGGTCCAAGAACGGGAAAGCTGATGCCCTATCTCGTTTATATTCGATGGATGAACAAGATACTTCAGTCGAAAATATATTGTGTCCAGCTAATTTTTTTCTTCTCCAAGCGGAGTTAATAACCAAGATTCGGGAAACCGCCAACTCGAAAGACTGCTGCCCTAAAGATGCTGTTGTCCAGGATGGTCTTGTCTTAGTCAACAACTCTTCAGTTTGTTCACGATCATCCTTTATCCGGTCAGCAGTTGGCTCAAAGGAAATTTTATTGGCCTGGGATGTCTAAGGACTGTAAACTTTATGTCCTGTCCTGTGAAGTATGTGCTCAATCTAAAGAACCACGTTCCCGACCCATGGGACTACTACATCCACTCCCTGTTCCTAAGAGACCTTGGGATAGTATTTCTATGGACTTCATTGTGGAATTGCCTGTATCTGAAGGGTTCAATACCATCTTTGTTGTAGTAGACAGGTTGACAAAAATGGCACATTTCATACCTTTAAGAGGTCTTCCGTCTGCAGCTACTACAGCTAGTGTTTTTGTGAAGGAAATTTTTCGTCTACATGGGTTACCAAATGAAATAATTTCTGATCGAGGGTCACAATTTACTTCCAAATTCTGGAAATCTCTTTGCCAAGGTCTTCATATCCAGCTTTCTTTATCTTCTGCTTTTCATCCCCAAACCAATGGGCAGACTGAAAGAACCAATCAAACCTTAGAACAGTATATTCGGTGTTTTACTTCTTTCTCACAGGATGATTGGGCTTCATTATTACCGTTAGCAGAATTCTCATATAACAATGCAGTTCATGATTCAACTAAACAGTCTCCATACTTTGCAAACTTTGGGTTTCATCCTACGTCTCTTCCAGGTATTTCTGAAGTTCCGGTTCCAGCTTCTCAAGAGAGACTTTTGTTCCTGAAACACAATTTTGAAATCCTTCAACAAACTATTCAAGATGCGCAACGGTCTTTTAAAAAATTTTCGGACAGAAAGCGCTTGAAGAATTCTAATTTTCAGGTCGGTGATTTAGTGTGGCTCTCTACACGTAACTTGAAATTATCTTGTCCGTCTAAAAAATTAGGACAGAAGTTCCTGGGTCCTTTTTCTGTTATTAAACAAATTAATCCAGTTGCTTTTAAATTACAATTACCTGCCAAATACAAGATCCATCCTGTATTCCATGTTTCTTTACTGAAGAAATTTATTAAGAATGTGTTTCCTAATCGTGTGAGACAACCACCGAAACCTTCAATTGTCCAAGGGGTTCAAGAATTTGTGGTTCAAAAGATTTTGGACTCAAGGATCTGTAGAGGCCAACTTCAGTATCTGATCCAATGGAAAGGATATCCACCTGAAGATAACTCCTGGGAACCAATTAACAATGTCCATGCTCCTCGGTTGATCAAGACTTTTCACCTTAGATTTCCAAGTAAACCTAATCTTCAGGTCGTCCAGAGGCCGCCCGTCGCGGGGGGGAAATGTAAGGATATGTCTGCCCCTTTGCAAGACGGTGCCTCCAGTTTCGTGACCAGCACCACGTCATACGCAGGCGCCCGGTTTCGTCGCGGTTACGTCCGTCGCGGGCGCCTCGCGGGCGCTCAGTTTCGACTCGGTCGCGTGCGTCGCGGTCGCTCTGCGGGCGTCACGCCGGCGTCCTGACGCTGGCGCTTTTTCGCGCCCTTTTCGACGCCGGCGCTATAGGATAAAAGGTCACCTTGAATTTTGTTGCATTGCGAAGTGATCATCGCTCCTGTGTTGATTCCTAGCTATTTTCTTCAAACTTGATTCCTGTGATTCGACTCGGCCTGTTTTGACTTCTGCTGTTTGCTGCCTGCATTGACCTTGGATTCGTCTTGACTATTCTTCTGATCATCCCTGCCTGCTTTGATGTTTTGGATTTTCGGCACTCCTGCCCACTCCGTTACTGAGGTACAGTCCTGTTCCCATTCCCAGTGACTGTTACTCTCGGAGGGAGGTGTAGGTGAGGTCAGCTTTCATCAAAACATCTTTTATTCGGTGAGCCCTGACACCAGGTGTACTGCCAAACAGAGCCTCCTGTATGCTGCCAGTCCACATAGGGCTACCAAATAGCCAGTCACAGCCCTTATTTGGCACCCCAGGAACCTTTTTCCTGCTTCCCAACTCTTGTTACAATTCAATGTGGTTCGCGGGTAAAACGGTTGGGGACCATCTGTCAAGGACAAGTAAAAAACTTCTTATCGAAACAGATATCAGCAGCACACCGTAGATATGAACAAACGTGTGTTTTATTGCATCAAATCATTTCAAACAGGGCAACGTTTCGGGCCACCCGGGCCCTTTATCAAGCCTAGTGTTATAATCCCCACAACCATATTTAAAGCATGAGGAGAGGGTGTGGTAAAAAGGCCACTCCCTCTTCCTGTGACATCATACAAAATCAGTGTTATTTATTTAACCCATGATGGTTAAAAAACTTTCTTATATATAAAAAATTATTAAAAATTGTTAAAATTATATATAAAGACTTTAGTCCATTGCAGTGAACTCCATAAAGTGTCCATCTTCACCTAGTGTTCCACACACTTAAAAATGTAGTGATAAAAAGTTGTGTCAGAAATTTGTGCACAAAATTTTAAAAGGACATAAAAAAGACCAATTGAGATAAACTCTAATAGTGAGCGATACAAACTTTGATAAATTAGAGAAAAAGTTGCTACTTTATATAAAAGGTATATCTTAAATGACTAACAGCCCATTTGGCGAAATACACCCCAAAATACATAATACATAATACATTCGAGCAGTATATTCTTTGTCACCTGAGGCACACTCCATATCCATTCCGCATACCGTACTCAGTACACACCCGAGATACATAATGATATGCCTGGAAATGATGTCGGCACTCAGGATATCTGCTATCAGTAACCTTTGTTACAGGCGTGGGTCCTTCAGTACAGCACCTGGTACCGCAAAGGTATGTGTTCAAGGTTTTAAGCTCTCCACCTTGGTTTCTGCACAAGTAAAAAACTTCTTGTGACTTTTGAGTCTCGGTTCCAGTGATTCTTGCCATCTCAAAGAAAAACGATTTGAGAAAACACTTCTTGGCACGAGTAAAAAAAAACACAAGACTTTTATTACTTTTAAGACTTTTAGTCAACTTTTATGACAGTGAAAAAATCTAGACCTGCTGGAAAAACTACATGTTCCTCACTGACAACCCCGGTTTCTTGAGAAAAACAAATGAAATATGTAATTAAAGGGTATGTAAAAAAAGGTATGTAAAATGTTCTACACTAAAATAAAGTCTAAAAGTCAAAGTAAATTTAATTATTTATTTATAAAACTCTGTTACTGTCCTTACATGTGAATTAGTGCATTGTGATCATTATGCCATATTTGTACATCACACAAGACCTGGCATGACACATTGAAGTCAATGGTACAAAATCAAGTGGCAAAGAATTTCT
The DNA here is from genome assembly GCA_038501925.1 of Xenopus petersii. NCBI lineage: Eukaryota > Metazoa > Chordata > Amphibia > Anura > Pipidae > Xenopus > Xenopus petersii. The sequence goes on from CM076672.1 coordinate 149,401,782, forward strand.
GGCCTGAAAAGTAATGTAAAATGCTGCACAATTAGTGATAGAACTGAGCATCAGTTTCCACTAGCCTCTTTAAATGACAGGATTTTATACATTTACAGATTTTAAAAATAAGCATGATTTTACATGGCATAGCATGGCGTTGTGGCATGGTAATGTCTGGCATAGTTCATTGCCTTTTTTTACAATCATTTATTAATTAGCCCTGAAGTGTACAGTTGGGAGAACATACTTTAAAACAGATGAAAAGGGTCTTTTTTGTTTTTAAGATTTTTTTTCTGATGTTATAATTATTTTATTGAAGAACTACACTTTGCACTAGTTATTCCTAATGGCAACCACTTTTGACATTAATGACCCAGTTTTATTTATGGAAGGGGTATCAGCACTTGCCTGAGGGGGCTCATAAATACTGTATAGTAGTGACACCATAAATGCATGCCCAAGGAAACAATGACCACAGCCCCTGTGTTGGCAAAATAAAATTAGATTTGCAATCAGCAAAACCATGTAAATCTGTCCATAAAGGGATACTGTCATGGGAAAACATGAATCAGTTAATAGTGCTGCTCCAGCAGAATTCTGCACTAAAATCAGTTTCTCAAAAGAGCAAACAGATTTTTTTATATTTAATTTTGAAATCTGACATGGGACTGGACATATTGTCAGTTTCCAAGCTGCCCCCAGTCATGTGACTTTGATAAACTTCAGTCACTCTTTACTGCTGTGCTGCAAGTTGGAGTGAAATCATTTCCCTCCTTTTCCCCCAAGCAGCCAAACAACAGAACAATGGGAAGGTAACCAGATAACAGCCCCCTGGTAGATCTAAGAACAGCACTCAGTAGTAAAATCCAGGTCGCACTGCGTCACATTCAGTTACATTGATTAGGAGAAATCAGAATCAGGATCAGAAAGCAGTTCCATCCTAAAGTGCTGGCTCTTACTGAAAGCACATGACCAGGCAAAATAACCTGAGATGGCTGCCTACACACCAATATTACAACTAAAAAAAATACACTTGCTGGTTCAGGAATGACATTTTATATTGTAGAGTGAATTATTTGCAATGTAAATTTAGAAATAAAAACTACATCATAAAATTAATGTCAGAATCCCTTTAAAAGTAAGGGGACTTCAGATGACAGACCAGGAAACACTTACATAGCAGAAGATATGGGGAGGGACATGTAGAACAGATGAGAGTCATTGGTGTGACTCAAAACCTTCCAGAGCTTATTTATTACTGGCGAAGGTGCTATAGTGGCAGTTGCACCCTATTAACAGTCCAACACAAGGTGAAGAATGGAGCTAACTCCAGGAAGGAAGAAGAGGCACATGCCTAGGGCGCATCTGTGTGGGGGGGGCGGGGAGCTCTGGTTACGTAACTCTTCTGACTGCCTTCTCCTACTTCTGGCCTCTCAGGCACACCTAATTGCTGAGCTCCTGTTGTGTTCACTGTGGGGCGATTCAGTACACAATTTCACCATGGTATGCCCTGGTGGGTGTTCTGAGCTACAAAAATGAGCAGGGTGAGTGGGTTGCTGGGGTGATCAAGTGGAAGCTTGCATGGGGCGCACTCAACTTTAGACCTAGCACCGTAAATGTGCAAGGGAGCAATGTACATTATTTTCTTTGCTTCTCCCATGGCTCCCCAGCTTGTGCATTCTAAACAACACACGAGCTTGGGGTGTTCTATGGGACCCCCATGTGCCTCTCACCTCCTGCCTGCCAAATACAGGCAGTATTGAATACAAAGTTAGGCACAATGAGTTGCAACTTGTGTGCACTGACCATATTCAAATGGAGCAACGTGCAATACATCTTATTCCTGTTTTTTGCATTTTGCGTCATGGCCCATGTTTTGTAAATGAACCCATAAATATATATATAAATATAAAATAAGGTAAAGTGAGATTGATAGTTGTTTTACGTAAATTAAGTCTGTAACCTCCTTCCCCGAAACTCTCAAGCAACACTGACAACGATAAATGATTTGTTAATTGTGTAAAGTAAATAAATATATTTATTTCAATCAGACCCACATTATGGGGCTTCCTACAAAGACAGAGCTGTGGGGGGTTTAAAAAGGACATATGCAAAGAGAAAAAATAGCATTTTGGTCTACCAGATTGAAAAGTATATTTCAATAGAGAGTAGTCTTTAAAACAGTTTTAATTAGATTAAGCACACATAACTATGTTTGCATTCTTCATATCACTAGGAATAAATAACGAAGGTCCATTGTTGCCTTAAACAGTGAATGTTTCCTTTCTGTTCAAGAATCATCGGTGGCTGGACATCAAAATATTTATTAGCAGTTAACTGAAGCCTGCTAAACTTGTATTAATGCATACCCATGTGTTTCATCACCCAGAGGTGCAGCTGCATGTAAAGTTTCAAAAAATCGCTGTGTACCTCAAAAATAAATTTGAGGGGGGAAAGAAACAGAAAAATAATATAGTGTAGTATTTTTAATTATAACACCACCACATAAGAGTTTAATTACTAATTACGTGTATCCCATAAAATTATTAAGGTGAACAGTGGGTTAAATACAACAAACAAGTTATCCGTTGTTGGTGAGGTCGGGTCTATCCACAAAACAATCCTAATGTTTCTGGTGGTATATCATACTCACAAAATGCAACTGTGGACGGCGAAACGCGTCAGTGGTGACGTAGCAGGCGCAGAAGCATACAGACTGTGGAGCTGGGGCAAGCGCAGTGAATCCAGGTGAACGCTGAAAGGCTTGTAAGGCCCCATCTAGAATATGCCGTACAGTTTTGGTCTCCATCACTCAAACAGGACATTATTGTATTAGAGAGAGTACAGAGAAGGGCAACTAAGCTGGTAAAAGGTATTGAAAATCTTAGCCATGAGGAAAGACTGGCCAAATTGGAGATGTTCATGCTGGAGAAGAGGCGTTTAAGGGGTGATATGATGACTATGTATAAATATATAAGGGGATCATATAATAATCTCTCTAATGCTTTATTTACCAGTAGGTCTTTCCAGCTGACACGAGGTCACCCATTCAGATTAGAAGAAAAGAGGTTCCGCCTAAATATTCGGAAGGGGTTTTTTACAGTGAGAGCTGTGAAGATGTGGAATTCTCTCCCTGAATCAGTTGTACAGGCTGATACATTAGATAGCTTTAAGAAGGGGTTGGATGGCTTTTTAGCAAGTAAGGGAATACAGGGTTATGGGAAATAGCTCATAGTACAAGTTGATCCAGGGACTAGTCCGATTGCCATTTTGGAGTCAGGAAGGAATTTTTCCCCCTCTTAGGCAAATTGGAGAGGCTTCAGATGGGTTTTTTGCCTTCCTCTGGATCAACTGGCAGATAGGTAGTTAATAAAAAAAAAAAAAAAAAAAAAGGTTGAACTCGATGGATATGTGTCTTTTTTTCAACCTTACTTACTATGTTACTATGTTACTATGTAGACACGCTGGATATGGAGGAGAAACTGTGACGCTACCAGCAGCCGATTTGATTTTAAAGTGGACTTTTATGCGAATGGAATTTCTATGCTTGTGAGTGCAATTTTTATTTATTATTAATATTCAACTACGCTTCTACACATGCTGTCTTCTTAATGCCCATAAAGGAGAAAGGAGAAAGGGGAAAGGAAGACTAAACTCAGGGAACGGAATCCATGCTGTGATATGCTTTGTTTTACTTGCATTTTGTGAGTATGATATACCACCAGAAACATTAGGATTGTTTTGTGGGTAGACCCCACCTCACCAACAACGGATCACTTGTTTGTTGTATTTAACCCACTGTTCACCTTAATAATTTTATGGGATACACGTAATTAGTAATTAAACACTTATATGGTGGTGTTTTTCTGTTTTTTTCCCCCCTCAAATTTATTTTTGAGGTACACAACGATTTTTTAAAACTTTAAATTTTGGAGGTGGAAGAGAGCCTGGTGATCGCTGGATTGGGAACACACTGCGTTTGGGAGTCGTTTTATATTTATTAGCAGCTGCATGTAAGCTGCCTAATGCATATGTATGCAAAATTGTGTACATGCATGATGCCAACAGTGGAAGAGTACCAGATGAGAGGGAAAAGGAGGAAACCATCCAATATTCCTATAACTTTATACTTGTCTTAAGGTACTAGCTGCCTTTTATGTTTATAAACCTTAAAAAGCAGGTTCATGTAATAAAAGGTACAAAGGGATTGGTACAACTGATCAGATATGTGTTTTCAGACAGTAAAAGCTACGTTCCACCTTTATTATATTTTCCCTAATGACTTTTGGCAGTGTTTGTAAACTCATTGCACCTACTGGACACTACACATGTGCATTGCAGAACGATTAGTAGCACTAAACACAGAAAAGGAAGCTAAATGTAGGTATATTAAAGCAAACAAAAACAAAGAAACACACAGTACATGTATGTGATCTGTTATCCAGAATGCTTGTGGTCCATTTTCTAGCTTTTTCTGTTAAGGGATCTTTTCGTAATTTGGGTCTCCATACTTTAAGTAAACTTAAAAATCAGTTAAATATTTAAGGGGATTATGATGTGTGTATGATATGTGTAAAACACTGGAGTAAAAAACATCACTGGTGATGTTGCCCTTAGCAACCAATCAGCAATTAGATTTAAAAAAAAAACAAGGATCTGATTGGTTGATGTATCAAGATGTAGCCCCTTACATGGCCCAGAAGACAGTATAAGCATCACTATTTGAATAGGTCTCTTTTGTAGGTTAAAGGACTCCTTTATAAAGTCAATATATTTTAAGAATATACTATATATTGGTTTACACATCACACCAGATCCCTTTTTGTAGCCCCATGATGCCAGTGTTGACAAAGTGACACAGCAGGCTTAATGCAGTCACAGATGGATAATTGGGACCCATCATTTTGGTGATGTAACCTGCACAAAATAATACTGAGATACTTACACTGAAAACCTTTTTCTATTTACTTCTTCTACTTCTGCACACAAAAAATGGCTCCCAGTCTTCCACACCCTTCTTCTTTTTAATGCAATCCATTATTACAGGGCTCACACCTAAATGTTGCATTGCACCTTTCTTATGGAGTTTGGCATTTGAAACTGCAGCCTTGTTGCATCTTTATTCGAGGATTTTTTATACAAGAACCAGACAGATAAAGAAAACTATTTTAATGGCAACTCTGCCATCATGAAGTACAATAACAATTTTAGTTTTAGGCTGCATTTAGGCTGCATTGGTTACCTGGATATGCACTCTCATGCAAATATTATTGATCCAAACCGTTGAAGCTATTTATGGGCCAATTATAACATTAGGTTTATTAATATACTAGTATTAGTCATATTCATAGTCATACTAGTCATAGTCATATCCTACAAAGTAAAACATTACAGAAGATCCCTTGAGCAGTTTTTCATTTTTCTTTTTTATTCACCTAAAATATTTGCAGCAGGGATAGATAAATCATGAAAAATCTTGAAGTCTTTACTGAATTTTTTGATGGAATCAATATCAGGAGAAATACGGCAACCGTATAAATGCAGCATCTTTAACCTTAAAGAAAGGTAAACAAATAAAAGAGGTTACATATTAGAACAGCAGTGTGGTTTTGGGTGACTTTCTAAGAACTTGGCTAGCTGACAATAAAACTGAAGCACAACTGAAACCTTTATCATTGTTAGCCTCCTCAGTAAGTACATAGGACTTCTAAAAAAAAAAAAAGATTTTCGAAAAAAAAAAAAAAATAATAATATATAATTTCCAGGACACATTCTCCACTGCTAAAAGAATGCATTACTTACTAGTACACATTTGACCATGTACATCACTTTTATGCAATAGGTTTTGTATTGTACATTCTCCCACTGTACGGAGAACATTTGCCTCATCATATAACCAGCACCAGTCCCTCTGTGTGATCAGAGAGGTTTGGTTTATGGAAAGGGCCAAATGCTGGGCATATCATATAAGTAAATTAGACATTCTACCTGTATATAATTTGTTTTCCCTGCATACAGTAATGTTTTTCTCTCTTTGGGGCTAATTTACTAAAGGGCGAAGTGACTAACGTGGGCAAAGATTTGCCAGCGTGATGTCATTTCAGTACTTCGCCGATTTACTAACGGCCGCTGGCGTAACTTCTCTAGCGAAGGAGATAGACTTTAGCGGTACTTTGCTCCCTAACGCCTGGCGAATTTGCGCAGCTACGCAAATTCATTAAGATGCAGATTTTACTGAACGTATGTTACCTCTTGCGCCAGACTTGCCTTCACCACCTCAGACCAGGTGAAGTGGAATAGAGTAGATAGGAGTTCCTCAAATAATAGTTCAACATTTTTTCTCAAGTCCCAAAAAATGCTAGCGCCTTTTCCTTTTTTCAGGGTGATAGGCTGAAAAAGAGCGTACATTTTTTTGGGGTAACCGGCTTCCCCCCTACATTTCCTAACATATGGGACATGAACTATACACTGGGCTAATGTGTAGGGCAATATAACAACTCTATTTTCTGTGATTAAAGGAACAGTAACACCACAAAATTAAAGTGTTTTAAAGTAATGAAAAAATGAAAATGTGTTTGCTTCAGAAACACTACTATAGTTCATATAAAGAAGCTGCTGAGTAGCAATGGTGGAAATTGAAAAAAGTCTATATGGCACAGGTTAAATAGTGGATAACAGATAACATTATGTGCTACAGAGCTTATCTGCTGTGTAACTTGAGCCTTTTCTTCTTTGAATGGCTGCCCCCATTGCTACACAGCAGCTTATTTATATATAACAACAGTAGTGTTTCTGAAGCAAACACAGCAGTTTTACTAGTGCAGGACAACACTGCATTATATTTGTATTACTTCAAAACAATTAAATTTTTTTGATGTTACTGTTCCTTTAAGGTTTCCTGGGCTTGTGTAATGTAATGTATTTGCTGCAACATATACATCCATTCAACTTTATATGTTTGCTCTGGGAATTGAAGTGCAAGCACTGGTAACCCCTTTTGGAATACCCGGTCATTTCCCTGTTCTCTATAAATTCTCTAATAAGACATTCTGAACTTTGCTGTTATTTGAAGTCCTACATTTGTTACAATTATGTAGAAACCAGTAAAATAACAGAGCTAGAAAGATTCTCAATTATATGGCTGATACATCTGTCTGTTTACATCACCTCCTTTCCACTGTTTACCGTTTACAGTTTTTGCAGAGCTTTTCAATGGCATCAGCTGTAACATCCTTGCAGAAACTAAGCTTTAGACATTCCAGACTGGCACAGCAATAGCTAGCTAGCAAGCACACTCTGCAATAGAAAAACAAGAAAAACATGTTAGAACGCTCCAAAATCCTTTGCGCCTAATGCTGAAAGGCAACCCAACATTTTTTTAAATTAAATATATATATTTACCAGGTAGTAATATTACCTTAAACATTTTGAATGGATACGGTACAGTTTACAACACACACTTCTGCTGAATTTGCCTTCAATCTTAGTTGGGACCAAGTACAAGGTACTGTTTTATTATTACAGAGAAAAAGTAAATCAATTTTAAAAATGTAAATTATGGGAGATGGCCTTCCAATAAAAATTGAGCTTTCTGGATAATGGGTTTCCAGATAACAAAAATTTGCAAATTTCTCTAGTGTAAAAGTAAAATTCTTTATTTTGCTTTTACTATATTTACCAAATATAATGGTACATTTCTTCCATTTCACACAAAACCCCTTAAATTTGCCCTATATGCTTTGTAAGAAATTCTGTCCATTACATATAACCTTTCCCTAAAAAAGAATATTTTAAATCAAGCATGTGCCAGTTTACTTATTTTAACCTATCATCTTTGTCTATTTTTTGTTTCCTACCCTAGCCCTTATAGAAAGCAAATATCAGCCCTTTGCACTTGCACTAGTAGCTATGTCAGTATTAGAACTCTGTGGGAAAAGCTGGACACTATAAAGCACAATATTTTTTTTAGAAAAATTCAAACATGATTGAGAAAAAGAGCTGCCTATAAGACACTCTGGTACATGAGAGTTCATATCAAGTAACAAAAGAGGCCTGGGTGTATAAACCTGGGAGCCCATCACAGGTAGAAAAAGGCCAGTTGAATATAGTTACAAAGTTAAGATGTAAGAAAGCTCATTGTCAACAGGTGGTCTAGATTTTCTTCTACTAGATACACGTGGCGGATGTTATGGTTGGCACAAAAACGCATCTCATATATCTTTCCAGTAACAGTGCTCTTAAATTCTACACTCTACATTCTGTATGCACAGGTCCTACACCGACGCATTACCACCTAAGTTTCTCTTGTGGAGAACCAATTAGTTTTCCTAGACTGAGTTCTCAGTAAGGTTGGTGATAATAAATTACCCTGCTTGAAACAAATCTGCAGCCCCTCTGTAGAACTCTTCCTAATTCTAATCTTCCTAATTGTATAAAGCGAATTGCTGTAGGCAGTAACGAAAACCAGTACTTTATTCGTTCTATCTACCACCTTAAAGGAGAAACAAACCCTTAATAACAAAACTCTACCACCCTATATAGACCCCCCAGCCTAGCTGCCCCCCAGGCAAATGCCCCTAACTCTTTACTTACCCCTCCATGCAGATTCTGTCCAGCGGAGTTCACGGACGACATCTTCAGCCACTTTGGTAATCTTCGGAATGAGACTGATGCTTCGGCAATTATCGTGAGTTTCGGCACATGCGCACTTGTCGCGAAACAGAAAATTGCTTTCTTATTCTGAAGATTACCAAAGAGTAAAAATGGCGCCTGTGAACTCCGCTGGACAGAATCTGCATGGAGGGGTAAGTAAAGAGTATGGGGCATTTGCCCGGGGGAGCAGCTAGGCTGAGGAGGGAGGGGGTCTATGTAGGGTAGGATTTTTTTAATTAAGGGTTTGTTTCTCCTTTAACACCGAATTTGCAGCACAAGGCTTGCGGTAGAGGTCTCTATTTCAACTTGTAAACCACTTAATTCCAAATCTTGCAAAAAGTAAATGGTAGTCACACTGTATTCACTCGTGAATCTTAAGTTCATGTGGTTATAATTTAACTCACTGACAAAATCAGAGAACTCCTTTTTTGACCCTTGCCAGACAAAAATAAGATCATCCACATAGCACTTATATAGTATAATGTGCTTAAGATGGCGTAAAATGCCTCCATCGATGTGGGACTCCTCCCACCAACCTATGTATAGGTTGGTGGGAGTGGGAGCAAACTTCAAACCCAATGAGGTCCCACATCTCTGAAGGTAGAACACACCATCAAATTTAAAAAAGGTATGAGAAAACATATATACATTTACATTACTAATGCACTATGTGGTGCACATTTACATTACTAATGCACTATGATTTACATATGGATCTATATGTATATCTATACCAGAAAAGGTACAAAATGTAACCACGTAATGTCAAAACTAAACTGAGACTGTTTCAGCCCACAAAAATATAGAATATGGTACAGGTACAGGACCTGTTATTCAGAATGTTAATTATTGAATTCATTTATTGGATTAAAATGGACTCTGTGGGAGATGGCCTTCCTGTAATTAAGAGTTTTCTGTATAAGACTTGCAGTGCAGGTATGGGACCTGTTATTCAGAATGCTCGGGACCTGGGGCTTTCTAGATAATGGATCTTTCTGTAATTTGGATCTTCATACCTTAATTCTACTAGAAAATCATGTAAACATTAAATAAACTCAATAGGCTGGGTTTGCATCCAATAAGGATTAATTATATCTTAGTTGGGATCAAGTACAAGTTTTATTATTACAGAGAAAAAGCAAATTGATTTAAAAATTTTGGATTATTTGGATTAAATGGAGTCTATGGGCGATAGCCTTTCGGTAATTCGGAACTTTCTGGATAATGGGTTTCCGGATAACAGATCCCATATCTGTAGTATCAATTCAGTGCCATTTCTACTCTTGTAGTAGAGAGCAATTTCACTCTCTGCACTAGTGATGGGGCCTTACCCCCACCCCTCTCTGGTGCAGGAAAGGTAAGTGCCTGAGGCTGCTCCTGTAATGCTGCCCCCCAGTGCTTACCTTTTCTGTGCCGGAGGGGGTTCAGCAGAAGTGCCGCATCGATATTGCAGAGAGCTCAATTGGTCTCTCTTGCACTAGAAAAGCCGGATTTCCAATTTAAAAAAACGAAAATTCAGCACTTAAAGTTACAAGGAGCAACTGGTAACTGTCACCTATGGGGAGTTTTTTCAACTTGTCTCATTTGCACAGCACCCCTGTATAAATCATTCTATTTCCCTAGTAGTGTTGCATAATACTATTACATTTTAATGAGAGTAAACAGGAACCATTCCTGTCTCTGCTTTTGCATAATCACCTATTAGCTATGCACATTTTCTGGCAACACCATATAAAGTATAGAAGCATTGCACAATTATATATATTATCTAGTATTCCCGTTACTGATGCTTTAAATGTGTGGCTACAATTACAGCTGAAGCACCCATGAGATCACAATTCAGAACACATGCAAAGATAACTGGAAAGATCAATGTGGAGAATTATGGTGTATTTGTTTTAGATGGGGTCAGTGACCCCCCAGTTACCCCCATGTCATAAGAAGAAGACAAATAATTCATAAACTATAAAAAATAAAGGCCCATTGAATAGTTGCCTAGAATTAGCCATTCTATAATATACTAAAAGTGAACTCAAAGGTGAACAAATCCTTTAACATGTCATAAAGGATAGTCCTGTTTTTGAATTACTGAAGGAGTTCTTGCCTTGAGATATTTTTAAGCCTGGGACAAAGATCATAGGAGATACGCCTTGTAATATGGAATAGTGTCTCCTACCTACTGCTTAACTAAGAAAGGGATGGTTGTTGCTGTTATTCCCCCTGTGATTAAATTATTCTGTGTAGAAGGCAAAGACCTTAGTTTCCATGGCAGAGCTGCTTACACAATCTAGAATATTAATGTAGTGCAATTCATAAATGAAAATTGAAAATGTTTTGAAAAGCTCTTGTGCTCTTTTTCTCGTCTCTGTATTTTAATTAGTGCACTCGTAGCTCCTGAAATGATGGCGTGGGGATGAAAAAAGAAAATACAACTCCTACATTACAACGGCTGCCAGTAATGCTGTTATCAAGGAATACTGTGACGCATGTTGCCTCTGTCAAGATGCTTTCTTCTTTTCAAAAGGCTTAATCAACTAATTAGCATTAAAACATAATTTGAGGAGATAATTCTGAAACCACACCTGCAACACAGGAAAAGGGAGAAACGCATGCTAAAGCTAAACCTCACTGAACCTTTTATTTCAATGAACAGTTAAAATTTAGACAGATCTAATGGCAATAAAACACTACTAGCAAATGGGGCTTATTTATGAAGCACGACCACAGTTTGTGGTCGTGCTGAGGTTGTTGTGCCAATATTCTCCATTTCTTAAGGGTATTTGTATCTTCAGGGTTTCCTCAGCAGCCCACATCAAAAGATGGAGGGCACTTGCTCCTAAAGAATTACATTCAGACATCGTTTGAATAGATGGAGCACAATTGCTCCTAAAGAATTACATTGATATATTTTGGATGGAAAATGCTGGAAATTACTATATCTTGACAGCAAAGATTTTCAGCGATACTTATGCAGGGAATTATGGGGGGAAAGGCTGCATTTTGGGTAAAAAGTATTACAGCTTGCACAAGAAATTTTGCTTTGCACAATGCACTTGTGCTTGTAAATAAGCCATAACAGGGTCGGACCTAACAGGGCCGGCCCAGACCCGCTCCCCTGATCAGCCACCCCCTAAAGTAAAGCAGGTCCACCACAAGGTGTGAGGGGGCCCCTGTGGCTGCCAGCAGGGCCCTTGGTGTTGCAGCCCCAGTGGGCTCCCAGTGTTCCAGTCCTACCCTGTGCTCTAATGTTTCACTAAGTAGAAAATATGCAATCAGCAGTCAGTTATAAATGGTATTATTTTTTATTTCTCTACAATGTAAAATGAGCAACAAGAAAATTGAATCTCAATGTGTAATTGGGTAATACACTACTCTAAATGCAGTGGGCAGTGGAGTAAAATAGGCAATGCAAGTCATCCAGGCAGCTCTACCCAATGCTAAAGTGTACAGACCACATCAGCTGGGGAGGAGTGTTTAGCTTAGGCAAAGGGCGTGGCTTGTTTGTTATATGCCTGGAAGGTGACTTTCATACACTATTCCTCCCTATACCAGTCATCAGCAGTTTAACCTATTCTGTAACATCAGGTTGTTTAACTGGAGCTACATTTATTTTTCAAGGGTTTCTCCATATCCAATTGCAAAATATAATGCATGCTTTAATTTGTATGCAACTGTTATACAACATACTAAAATGTGTCTCTAATATAGTATAGTAATTGTAGCCAAATATTCAAGAGAACATTTTTGCAGGCTGTATTTGTAAATATATGAAACCTGTTTCCAGTAAAAGCAACATTTGTATTGGTTATTGGGTTACAGAACATATTTTTGTAGGAAAAGAATAAATAAGCTAACCCTCTCTTTCCTGTCCCTGTAGAACTAAGATCCAAATGGCAAATTTGTTTGCAGCTTCTAGCCAACGCTTGAATGCCAATATCCGATACCTTTTTGCAACCGCTTACATCAAGATATCTGCAGAAAGAAAAATAATGAAAATTCCATGGATGTTCAACTTGATTCAATTTTATCCTACCTCTTATTGCAGTTGTTACATGCTCAAAGCCTTATCAATTCACAATGAAATTATTATTAATGTTTGTTTAAAACTGTTGTTTCCTTATTTTGACCCTGACACTTACATATAAGTGACACCATTAAAGCTAAAACAAATTTGGTTACATGTTAAGTTAACCATTTTTTGTAGTGTTATCAGCAGTTTTCATAGAAACAAAATATCATCTAACACAGCACAGGTTGAATGAGTTCACAGGTAGAACCTCCCACTCTCAATCAGCTAGAAAACCAAGACCTTAGTTAAATCAGGGGACCTGATCAGCCATGCAACATGTGTGCCTTTAAGCACAGGCACCATTGGGTCGGTTGGGGGTATAGCTATCCAGGCATATGGGACTTGACCATTACTGTTATCAGGGAATGATTATAACCTGTAGGCAGTTCTCTGTGTACTTTAAATTGCTGCCACTTTTATATATGATGCAGGGTAACTTTAAACTAGTTGATCCCAAACTGTAAAGCTCACCCACCCTTGGGGGTTAAAGCAGTGCAAGGAGTGTCCATACTGAAGGTCAATTAAGAGTGAAATTTAAGGATGAAAGCTTATTTATTGCCTTGGATATAGGACAGTAAATTTTAGTTTTTATTTTTTCCTTATAGCGCTTGTTTATCATTCATATCACTCCCTGCCTTAGTGCAGGTTACAGTTTAAGGGCTTTAGCACACGGGCAGATTCAGGGAGATTTAGTCACCTGGCAACTAATTGCCTCTTCTGAGGGGCGACAATCTCCCCGAACTGCCTTCCCCCTGCTATAATGAGGCAACTTCAGGCGACTTCAGATATCGAAGCGCCGCGAGTGCATTGGCGCTGGCGTTTCCTCATTATAGCAGGTGGAAGGCAGCGGGAAGGCAGTTCGGGGAGATTGTCGCCCCACAGAAGAGAGGATTAGTCGCCAAGCGACTAAATCTCCCTGAATCTGCCATGTGCTAGCTCCCTAAGTTACTAACACAGTCATATACTATTGTCAATTTTATCAGGAGTCAGTTAACCTTCCTGTGTCCTATGTTCATGTTGATGAACAAAAATTACAAACATTTGTAAGACCTCTGCTTTAAAAACGACATGCAGTTTATTTAAAAATGATGCACTTACACAACATTATTCTAAAAAACAAAATTTTCTTACCTGTGATAACTGGCAATGCTAGCTGTTGTTTCTAATAGTGTCATTTTATTTAAAGATCTATATTTTTATTTAAAGTTCACTCTATATTGATTAATGAAGTACAGCTAAATGGCTGACTTAGAATTGTTATTCGCCCCTTGCAATCTGCTCCAAGATGAAAGATTTGGAGGGGTTTTAGAGCCCAAAACAGTCGAAAGCATTCTGGCAAAAGAATGCATTCAACTGCTTTGATAAATCTGTCAATTTCCTAACTGTCAGGAAAATTCTCCTGACACTCAGGAAAGTGTAAATATATTTGAAAAAGATTCCTACAACTTTGAATCCTTCAGGATTACAGAGTTCAAATCACTGTTAATCTGTACTGCAGTTGTTATTATTAGAGTAAACAACATGATTCATTCTAGGTAATTCTGATATTTTTTGACTGTGTTCTTCAATGTTTATTTTCTTCTTTTAATTCAGCACCTAGAAAAGTTCACCTTCTGTTAACATATATTTGTAACTGAACACTATTGGAGGAAAAAACCATGGTGATATTGCACATAGGAACAAATCAGCAATTAGATTTCAACAGTCAACTAGAAGTTAGAAAACAAAAGCAAAGATCTGATTGGTTGCAGTGGACAACAATACTTTTCTCCTGGGTGGAGACAGATTTTATGTCAGTGGCTACATCAGAGGCAGTTTTGTGAGTAGGGCCAGCACCTCTGGGAGCTGGTGGATTGGTACAGATTGTTAGCATGCTGGGGGCAGATGGACCAGTTATGGCTTACCAGCAAGTACACTGCAGGTAAATTTGTAATACCAGCCTTGGCTTTGGCTGGTATTTTACTGGCTTGTCTGGTGAAATACTGATTAGGTGGCAACCCTACCCATTTGAACTGGGCCCCCTGCAGTATTTCTGCCTGCCCTCCCCCCCAAATGGTTACCCTGGGAACAAAAAGATACATCACATACACACATTAAGCTAAATCCAAAAACTCAGCCCAAAGAAGATCTTCAACTTACAAAATAGGGCTAGTGTCTCTATCAGTTTAGGTCAGTTAGTAAGCTCATAGCAACCTATATGTAAAAAACCATAGTCAGAAACATATAAATATTCAGTAGAAGAGAACTCTGTATTTCTGATTCTGTATAATATAGAAAACACAGCATTGGTTGTTTTAAATTCCCTTATGGAGAAAACCCCATGCTTTTACTGCATCATACACTTACTTGATGGTTGGAAGGTAAGTGCTAATTTCAACCAAGCTGGCATCTGTTACTTGAGAGCATGAACTTAGAGTGAGATTTTCAAGCTTTAAACACTGTTTTACAATATGGTGAACTGATCGGTCTCTTACCTAGAATGAATAAGCAAATCGATGGGTTACTAAAGCTTCACTATTTTTTTTATTAATAATAATTATTATAATTAAAAAGGTTTAGAGATGACAGAGAGAGTTAGATGCATTGCAAGTGTTACCAATTTATCAGGCTGAAGAATTTTTTTGGGTTAATGAAAATGACAGAAAACATTATACAAGATATCTATCTAATCTATCTAATATACAGTTATTCCATGTCACCTTCTCACATGGTACAGTATATTAAAATGTACAAAAAATAAAAACTGGTTTCTATGTATAATGAACAATATGTGCAAGCTCTTTAGGAATGTTTTTATTAATTACTAAGACCTCTTTTGGTTATATATTAATATAATATGAATGAATAATGATGTGTTTGTACCCAGCAGTAATTCACAAAGGGAACAAAGTACTCTATCATCATCCCTCATTCACTTTTATTATAGTTACCAGCAAGCTTTGGTGCAGCTGATTGTCAGGTAGAGATACGTTTCCTACAATTGCCTGACAAGCTACTATACTAGTGCTTGTGGGCAGCTACTATAGGTAGGAGGGATGATTTGGACCCCTTTTCCAAGCTTCAGATGACAAGATAAACATAGTTTCAAAATCTCCCCTTGCACCATTGCCTTAAGACTGGTATTAAATTAATACCCGATTCCCTAATTATTCTGGAATCTTAAAAGTACATATTTATATGTTTTATGTAGAGGAAGCTCTAATAAGGCCATTACAGAATTCTGATTGTTTCTAAGGTGATGAAGTCACTAGTGCATTGGATAATACACTGTAACAGGCCACATAACATCAAAATTTATTATTACGAGAGATATCTATTCATTTAGATGGTTTACTGTTAAAGCTAAGACATGAAAAAGTTTAGATGTCTGACATGATTGGAATGAGCGGAATTTATAGAAGCTAAGAGAGCTTGCCTACTATTACTACAATCAAGGGCAGAAGGACTTTAATACTCTTGCAGCTTTTCAGATATTTAGTTACAAAAGTATAATATTGCCTAGCACCATGTACAGTGGTTTTATGGTAGAGACCACAAGCATTAGAGGTAGCATGTACACAATTTGTATGATAAGGGAATCTTGAAGCACAGTAGTAAATCAAAAAGTACTTGTGGTGGTGTATGACAGATAATCTCTTAGGGTTGTGGCTAACGGGGAGATTAGTCGTCCAGCAAGGAAACTATGGACGCCTCACAAGGAAACTCATGCCACCCTGCCGACAATTCGTATTCTTGCCAGCGGGAAGGCATTTCGAAGAAATTAGTCGCCCATAGTAGAGAAGATTTGTCGCTGGGTGACATTTGGTAATCATTAAAATAGTTGGGTAGTATAAAAAAATGAGATGAATGGCATGGCTTGTTTTTTACTATGGTCTATTGTGTGAGCCAAAGAGCACAATTATTGTAGAAATTGGTTACAATCCTTACCACATTAAGCCCTGTCACATTGAGCATAGTCAGTCTGTTGAGGTTTGATGCTATCTTTGCTAGACATACATCAGTGACTTTTGGTAATCTGCCAATGTTCAAGCACTGCAGATATACACATTCAGTGACCAAGGTGCACAAGCATCTTGCAGTGACAGCATGGCAACCAAATACTTCTAATTTAACAAGGCTGTTAAGAAAGAAAAATGTATTAGTAGCGGAATGTAAATGTCACGTGAAGAAAGTTGGCAATGCTGACTATTTTCCTTACCAGAACAATATTCAATATAACTGGCAGCATAAAAACCACCTGTCAGCACAGTCAAAACCTTTAGTTTCACATTCTAAACATGGCAAATCTGCTTTTGTTGTTTAGTGTCGCTTATGTTATAATCTTTCATATAGCGCAAACACACTTTATTCATCATTTAACAGAGCTTACAATCTAAATCAGTGAACCTCAACCAGTAGCTCGTGAGTAACATTAATGATAATTGATTTATTTCACACTCATACAGAGAATTGTGAACTCCGGTATAAGCTTATTCGATAATGTTTGTTAACTTCAAATTATTCTCACCATTAAGTTAAACTGGCTCAGGTGCCAATTGCCCCGAGCCTCTCACTTAAGGAAGGGGGGGGAGGAAAACCACCATCCCCAGCTTCGATAACCCCAATCTTCGATTTAATTTTAGCTTACCGGATTTCTGCTGTGACCCGGGTGCAGCCGCCCCGAGTCCGTCGCCAAGAAATAAACGCCAATTACGATTATTGATGTATGGCAGCGCACTCCAGACCACATTCAATAGTCACCAACACCGCAGTTGCTTGTTAAGAAGATAAATTTTATTTGAACATTAGGCTAAAAAGCGTCGCTGACTATTGAATGTGGTCTGGAGTGCGCTGCCATACATCAATGCTCGTGAGTAACATGTTGCTCTCCAACTCCTTGGATGTTGCTCCCAGTGGCCTCAAAGAAGGTGCTTATTTTTGAATTCCAGGCTTGGTGGCAAGCTTTGGTTGTATAAAAACCAGGTGCACCACCCACCAAACAGAGCCTCAATGTAGGTTGACAATCCACATAAGGGCGACCAAATGGCCAATCACAGCACATATTTGGCAGCCCAAGAATATTTTTCATGCATGTTCTGAATGTTGCTCACGTCTTGAAAAGGTTGGGGATCCCTGATCTAAGTAGTCATTCTTATTCACACAAGGCATTAGGGTTGATTTCATCTTGAGCAATTAACTTGTCTGTGTGTTTTTGGGATATGGGAGGAAATCAGAGTGAAAACCCTGATAGACAGCAAACATAACAACTTCAGTCCAGTACTGAACTCAGGACTCCAAAGCAGAATCATTAACCATTGCACCATGCTGCTTACCCATATTTTTTTTTTTTTTTTTTTTTTTATAGAATCACAGGCTTCATAAATTATAAAGGACACATTTATAAGGGGCCCAATTACTAACAATGGAATATTGATTTTTTACCACAAATTTAAAAATTTGTGGTTTTCCCATTTTTTTTTTTTTTTTTTTTAAAAAGCTCTAAAAATGTAAGATTTACTAAGTGTAAAAACCATGAAAACCTCTAATACAAAACTTCCCTGGGTAAAAGTTGTTGAGGTCCTATAGAAGTCAATGGGAGCCTATTGGACAGTTTTAAATAAGAATTTTAGAGGTTTTTGGGGGTTTTTTTAGCTTGGAATTGTCTGAAAAATTCAAATTTTTAGAGGTTTTTAGCGGTATTTGTATTGTTTTCGGATCATTTAGAGTCATTTTCTTTTTGGATCCTTTAATGTCATGACATTTGTAGTTTTAGAGAAAGAGCTTATTGGACAGTTTTAAATCAATTAGGAATTTTAGAGGTTTTTGGGGGTTTTTTAGTTTGGAATTGGACGAAAATTTAAATTTTTAGAGGTTTTAGAGGTATTTGTATTGTTTTCGGATCATTTAGAGTTATTTTCTTTTTGGATCCTTTAATGTCATGACTTTTGTAGTTTTAGAGAAAGTGAATATAGTTGTGGTTTCAAAAGTCAATAGAGGAGCAATTGCAGGTCGTTCACTTTCCGAGCTGGAAAAACAATTTCAGCAATTTCCCCACTGCTTTTAAGATGGAGAATTTAATAATAGTTCTAGATGGTTATAGTCACTGCATTGTGATAATTGGATGTAGGTATCTAATATAAACTACTGGGACCTCCCAATTACAGTATTACTACATAGAAACTAATTCACATGGTACCTGATGGGTGATTCATGGCATAGCCACCTAGGGTTACAACGGTATGATGCTGAGCAGCAGTCATTTTTTATATTATGTGACTCTGAACATGAAGGGAGATTTAGAGAGGGTTTTAAACATTTTCTTTAAACCTGATAAATAATGAGTTTCTGCATAAACTAAGAACAATGGTGAGTTTTGGAGGAAAAGAGTATTAACAGGTAAGAGCAAACAGAAAGGCAGCCAAATGACATATCCCAGCAGATTACAAATATAATGCTACTCTTCCAGACTTAAGAATATGTCCCTAGAATTTTTCAGCACATCTGCCTGTGGTCTTCAGTGCAGTCATTTTTCTGAGAAGGACAACACAAGAGATACACACTAAGCAATGAATCAGACATGATTTTTAAAGTAGTACTTTACCACAGCACAATTCATCAAGTAATCAATGCATCCATTAGGGCAAAAAGACTGGCAGAAATATCTTATACAGCAAAATAACTAAAAATATAAATGTGTGTTTTTAGCATTCAGCAAAATGGTGGCCATAAAGCAAGCAACAATTACATCATTTATCTTATATATAAAGATGAATGCTTGTCCATTTGTTTTATTGTTTGTGGCCTTGTTCCTTGTGTGTTATCAAATGCAAAATGTAAGGGTTTTCTAAAGGGAAGGGAGCAGGCGATGAGCTGCTATGATGCACACAGACACACAAAGGAGATAAAAGGACAGGATGACATGGGTGTCAAGTTAGGGTCAGGCTAAATAAGGATGGAGTGGTCGAAGAGAATAAGACTGGAATGGAGCAGGTGGAGGACTGGAGCAGGACGGTGTGGGCAAAGTGCAG
The DNA here is from genome assembly GCA_038501925.1 of Xenopus petersii. Taxonomy (NCBI): domain Eukaryota; kingdom Metazoa; phylum Chordata; class Amphibia; order Anura; family Pipidae; genus Xenopus; species Xenopus petersii. The sequence goes on from CM076672.1 coordinate 149,421,492, forward strand.
AATCTGGAAGAGGACTAGAACAGAGCAGGTAGAGGAATGGAGTGGGACAGCGAGAGTGCAGAGGCAGAATCTGGAACAGAGTGAAGCAGGAGGGAGTGGGCGTAGAGAAAGGGCAGGAGCTGGATGTGTGCTGGCAAGAGGACAGGACTGGATCAGAGACAGGATTTGGACTGGATTAGGATGCAGGAAACAAAAGAGGAACAAGGACAGGTCAGGGTGCAGGACTAGAGCTGGAGCAGGTGCCAAGAACAGGAGAACCAGCAGAAATAGAGCCAGAACAGGACAAAGCAGAAGAGCTAGGGTTACACCACAGTGTTCAGAACAAAGACAATGCTCAGCCTCCAACTGTAAGGAGGGTTGGGCTGTTATAGGGCAGAGTCAGTCCTGATTGGCTGACCCTACCCAACCAATAAGGTTGCTGGGGTGATGCAAGAGACCTAGGGAAACAGAAGTAGTGGAAATGGGTACACATGGGCTGCTCTCCTGGCCCAGTGGAGACAAAATTATCAGTCAAGAAGAGGTCAACTGCTTTAGTGCAAAAAATATCTGCCTCCCCCATTGGCCTGTATATATCATGCCCCTTTGTGATACCCCATCAAATTTCAGCATTCCATTGGGTATGAGCAAAACACAACAAAACATGTACCTCATGGTTTTCAAACATGCTTAGCTTCAATCTGCCACCTGTTAATCCTCAAATCACAGGCTTGCTCATATAAGCAATAACATTGTACCATTCCATAGTATAGAACTGCTAAGCATGTTGAAGATGGAAATTATTTGTACATATATTTGCTTCTGATTTAAAAACTAAAAATATTGTTTATCAGCCGGGAAAGGTTGAAGTGCAGACTGGACCCAGAGCAAAAAGCTTTATTATATTATTAACATGCTTATTTTGACATGTAATCATTTACTGTGGGACAAATAAAAACATTTTAAATATATATATTTGATCTGTTTACAGTAAAAATTGTATTATAAATGTTTTTTTAATACTCTTTTATTTTAAAGAAACTATGGCTATAGCTACTAAACTATTAAAACTATACATGCATAATTATGTAATTATAGTCCTGCAATGCTAATAATAATGAACTTTTATAGAAGTGCAGGCTTGCCAAGTGGGTAACATTGATTCAACAGGGCATATTTATGAGAAAAAATGGAACTCACCACAGTCTGTCTAATTGAAATGTTCCTGCTCTCTGTTCACTTGTTTGGGATTTTTGGGACATATTCATCAAAGGCTGAAAGTGAGAGATTGCCTTGATAAATATGTTACATAAGAATCCCATACAAGCGAGTAAAGAGTGGCAGTAGTTCAAATTTGTTTGACTGCCCAAAGCAAAAGTGTAAATATACAGAAAACATATCAAATGCTGGGAAAGTCTCTGGATATCTGATCTGATATTTCATAAAGCTGCCTCTAAGTTAGTTCCATGAGCTACATTAGGCACACGTCAGGCATCACCCTCAGTATTGGGATGCAAGGCTCACAGTATTCGAGTGAAATTTTGAGGTCTAGCCAAAAACATATTAAAATAGAGTGTAATTGGGCATGGCCAATGATGCAGAACTATGCTTTTCTCTTATCAATAACGGACAATAAACTGCGTGACCTGTCCTCACTCACTGTCTTTTCTTTACAACCCCTTCCATATAAAGGAGCTATTTCTCTGAAGATCTACATTTATGCCTAGAGGTAAACACCTGGTTTGATATGTTCCAAAAAGCTCTGCTAGCATTCATGCAGGAAACGTCCCAAAAGGTTATGATCAGATGGTAGACACACAGGATACGGGCTGGTACAATTCTGGACCTAATTATAATGTCACAAGCAGCTTAATTAAATTAAAAGCATTATGAGTTTACTATGTCCATACACAATTTTAGAAAGCCTTAATTAGCCTATCTTTGTAAAATTGTGTATGGACATAAAACACTTATAATGCTTTTCATTTAAATAAGCTGCTTGGAATAGCCCTGGAATAGTGTACCATCCAACATGCCTGACAATTCCTAGATTGCCTTGATGCCCGAATGTTTATCAATCTGCGAAACTGGTGCTTAAAATGTACTGTCCCATGGATGCAATTACAGTTTATTTGTTATTATATTGTTAACAACTGTTTTTGGCCTTTCTTATCTTTCCTTCTTTTTTCTCTTTTGCGTGTATTTTCTTTCCTTTTTTTCTCTTCAGTAAGCTAGCTGTGCAAGCTGAACTGTTAATGATCCTGGATATGTCAATGTCATTTGCACGGTAAACAAAACAAAGAGATTGTAAATTCTATTTGTAATACAAATAAAAATAATTTGTAAAAAAAACTGTGTAATTTACATTGTATGCCGGAAGGGGCAAAATGCTGTTTAATAAAAAATTGAACAAAAATTGCATTGAGTGAAACCATTAGGAACAGCAGGTGACCTTTACAGCAGGTGCCCTTTACAGCCTTAAACAACTATGTTTAAAATTAGAAGGGTACTATATGTTTAGTTTTAATCCTGTATTAAATCCTTAATTGGTGCTATTCATGTGTGCATACATGGAAACAGGTGATGTGAATAAATGTTAAAAAAACACACATATATTAATCAAAGTTTAACAGCTTGTATATATAAGTTTGTATCTTTCTACTTAAGCATTATCAGCACATATGGCTATGTAAAATATACAAATTGATCCCTTAGAAGTGAAAGATTCCTAACTTTAATGTACTGCAATACTATGAGCCATTATCTCACTAAACACTAAGCTGTTACAGTGTGCTTACAATGGGTAACAAGCCTACAAAGCAAATACATCTAAGGTCCTTAATGCCTATCCAATTATGCAATGTTTATACAATTATTTATACTTAATTACATTAAGAAGTAAATTAAAATTAAAAGGGATTAAAATTACAAACTTTGTTGTGCTTCATGAAAGGGAAAAAAATTAGGATTAAAATTATCACCATCCATACCTTCTTGAATGCTTCTTCACCAGGGCAGTGATCGTATGATCTGTAATCTTACAGCCATTCACAGACAGATTTTGCACTCTGCAGGTATAATAAAGGCAGATTACCATTTCAGATAACATATAAAATTACAATTCATGCGTAAACTTGCATATTCTTAGCACTTATCTCATCCCTGCCTAACGAGACCTTTATCAGACTTGAACTGAACTAAACCCCCTGGCTTGTCTCTGTATCATGAAAATAATGGTCAGGCTCTTGTGTAATTGTTACTGTAGAGCAAATACTAAGTCAAATGAGCAAATCATTTACTGTTCTAGAACTCGTTTTAAAAATATTACAACATTGGTTTATTTTCTACATTGTTTGTTAGTTTTTCAGTACTTACTGTGGACTGGACTCTATAACAGCAATAACTCCTTTGTCAGTTGCTGCAGTCCAGCTTATATCAACAGAGGTGAGCTTTCTGCAGTAAATGCTGGCATGAAACAAAATGGCATCCCCTTCAAATCTCGGGCCACTGGTGTTTGTTATCTTCAGGTCCTACAGATGAGAAAACATTTTTCATTCTACACCTTTGGTTGACTATCATCAAAGGGCAAAGGTTTGTACATCATTTTGGAGAACTGTCCCCTAAAAATATATATGGTTTATGTTTAAAGTTTGTTGGGCGATTTATAACGGTATGGGTTCGATTAAGAAATTAGTAGAATCAAGGGTTTATTTGTACCTAAAAAACCTAAAATCTCATGGTTCATAATTCTAGGAGGCCTAGGGACTGTGAACGGTTTTAACATCTTGTTAAAGAATTGGTTCTTGGAATGGTTTTGATATACACTATTTAGCTGAGAGTTAATATAAAATAAAGAGAGTTACAGTATGTCCAAATGTAGAGCTGCTGTGAAAACTGAACGTTCTTGCTCTATGATCATTTTCAAAAATCCTAGTGGGATAACTGGATAAGTTGTGCATTATATTGACACTGTTGGGATTATAATGTTGCTAATTATAGAGCTATGCACATGTGCAGGGAAACAATTCCATTATTCACCATCAAACCAAATTAGAAGTATACTAAAAGTATGGCAAATGCGGTGGTGGTACTACTGCCACTAACTTGCATCATACAAGAAAAACACACAGCCATATTAGTCTGCCTGTTGATGGAGGTCATGTTTTGTAAAGCACTTTGGTATCCTTAATAGGGGCATTAGTCTTTTGAAAAAATGTATTTCCAAAATATTGAAGGCAAACTGTTAGGCCACTCCTCCCCCGTGCGTGCTGTGACGAGGCACAGAGGGGTAGGAACATAGACAATGAATGGCGGAAACAAGTGGTGGTGGGGAAATAAGGGCCCAGACCAGGGCTAGGTGAAACAAGAGGTACATGCCTGCCCCCCCCCATTGTGCCTCTTCTGTCTACCCCTAGTTCAGGCCCTGCTTAAATACCTCCTCCTTTACAATATCAGATTAAGAAAACCAAGATTCCATAAATTACATTTAGACAATGGAAAACATCAGATTAATTAAAAGGCTAGTTCTCATTAAAGTTAACATTTAGTATGCAATAGACAGTGATATTAATTCAGCAGCAGTTTACACAATAACCAGACAGTGGTTTAAATGACAAACTGGAACATGAATAGGGGTAATATATAATAAGTAACAATACAATTGTATCTCTACAGGGCAATAGTTTTTGGCTAAAGGGGTCAAGACCCATTTGAAAGCTGTAATGAGGAACGAGAGGCAGATTTAAAGGGAGGGGGCATTTTCAGTAGCTTTTGCACAAAATGTCTTAATATCCTTAAAATATTGGTATAGGTAAATGCTGAAATTCTCTTATCTTTGTCCTTTTAAATTGTATGGTTGTACCCTTATTGCACCTCCATCTCATGGTTATTATGAGCAGTAGTACACATATTTTTATATAGCACCAACACAATGTTCCCTCTAAGCTGTTCGCTGCTGTGTGCGCACACAAATTTTGAGGCCACACAGTTATTAAAAATGTGCACACAAGTTTAAAATGTGGGCACAAAATAATTTTTCTGCACACATAGCTAAGAAGGAATTAAAGAGAAAATTTCACCAACATATTTTACAGCCCTGTACAATAAATGGGTGCGTACATTGAATATATAGAATTATATTCAAAAACAAAGAGTAGCCAATACAAAAGTAAAAGTGGCCCAAACTTACAACATAAAGGTAACCGATAAACCGATAAAGCTGCCGATACCACTCCTTTAGACCAATTCGGCAGCTTATCTGCCCGTGTATGGGGCATTCCGATGCGCCTCCCAGATCTATATCTGGCCAAAAATCAGCCAGATATAGATTGAGTAGGTTTTGTTCTTCGCTTGCGATCGAGCACCGCATCAGCTGGTTGATGCGGTCATCGTCCAGTCTATTGCCTTAGTTGTAATCCAATTGTTTGGCCCTACGGCCGAATGATCGGATTAGCCCAATGTCGCCCTGCCTTTGGTAGGCATATCGGGGAAAGATCGAGGTTGCCAAACAAGCAGATCTTATAGTGTATGGACACCTTAAAGGATGAGCTTATTAGAAATGTTTAGTGGTAAGCAAAACTTTCCTGTTTGCTATGAGTTCTTTGTAAAAATGTTTCCGAATACTGCAAAACTTGGACATGTGAAATATTATTTAAAACATTTTTATCTATAGTTTTTCAGGCAAGTTTATTTCATAAAATGAATACATGACAATAATAATAGCTACAGGCATAGTAGTCAAAAAGATCTCTAGAACTGGATAAAGAAGCTGTTGTATTAATCCTGGCTGATAAAATGAGATTGGCTTAATAAGCAGGTATTTAAAGCAAAGTTCTAACCTTACAACTGACCTAATTGTGACGTCCTTGGTTTCTCAGTGCTAGCCTGTATAATCTCACAGTATTGCCTGCCAGGTTTGGTTCCAGGATGTGGTTTTCTTATGTAAACAAGCACGTGAACTCTCTTCAAACCTTAGTGGCTGTGGCACGGGTGTGGCTGCCATTACTTTGCTGCACATGAGAGTTTTTCTTGCAGGAAAATCTTGCAAAGTCATTTAACTACAGTAAATAGCTGCACAGAAGAAGAATGTACTCCAAACAAATAGACACTTCCAATAGGATTGCAGTATAAATGTTACCCATGACTTACCAGATAAGTCACTACTTAACAGATAGCAGCCAAGTATTTACTATATGCAGGGCGGGCCATCTCAATAAAATATGAAGCCTAAAGTGAATGTGTTACTTTGGGCCTGCAAAAATCCATGCACCACTAAAACCTGGCTAGGCCTCATTTGTCACTCCTCTTTGCCATAATAAGCATTACACTAATCCTAGACAAACGAGTAACTATTTTTACTACTGGAATCTTCGGGTGAGTTACCGAAGTCTCGCGAGAGCTGCGACCAGCCTGAAGACGCTGAGCCCTGGTGTGCTCCACCATCAGCGATTCGCATTATTATGTAACCCTGTATGAACCATATGAAACAAAGCACAAATATGCACAGCATCCTCACTGTTTTGCTACTCTCATTTCTAAAGTAATTGCATTTATTGCTTATATTTAACTACTGTATATGTTTTATTATGATATTGTCATTTTAATGCATTGTTTAACCCTTCACAACATACAGTTGTGATGCAATAGCCACCACCCTCCATCTGGCCCTCTCTCATCTGGACAAAAAAGACACCTACGTTCAAATGCTGTTCATAGACTTCAGTTCAGCATTCAACACTATCATTCCTCAGCATCTGATAGAAAAGCTGAGCCTGCTTGGACTGAACACCTCCCTCTGCAGTTGGGTTCTGGACTTTCTGACCGACAGACCTCACGATTGGAACCATCATCTCATTATACATTTGTACAGTACACAGTGAAATGAAACAACGTTCCTCTAGGACCAAAATAAGCACACAGTATACAATGGGTGATGGGGACTCACAACCCACACACATTACATGCAGTAAGTAGGCCCTGGTGCCCAAAATACATCATCTACAGTGAGAGGTAGCTGTGTCTGGCACACCATATCAGCTACCCTCAGCTTTTACCTGTCTTTAGATACCTGTATTCTCATAATTTTCACAAGGCTTTTTTTATGGTTATAATGACTTATTTTATGCCACACATAAAAAACATAACAAAACACCCTGTCTACATAAGAGACAAGTGGCAGCTGAAATAAATTGCAGTGGTAGGGAACAGACAGGCGAATCATAGGGGTGTCACAAATAATCATTTGTTTGCAAGAATTATCAAATCAAATCTGTAAAAAATAAAATCGTCCCACTTAAAATCTGCTGAGATACTACAGACGAAAATGGGAAGTGTAATCAAGGCAAATTTTTAAGCCATTCAAGACTTTTCTTAATATAAAAACCATGGAAACAAACCTGCACAAAAATGGCACGTTTCTTTTCCACAAGCTGCGAATAGTGATCTGTCCCATTTCAGTTCCCCGAAAATTTGTGAAACAGAAGAAAAAAATATTTTGTTGCACATCATTTTTGTAAAAAAACATTTGTGAGCCTCCACACTTGTAGATGTGTATGTAAATTACCTGTTCTAAGTGATTAACTGAAAGTACAGAATATTATTTTTACTCTTATTTGCACAAATCCACAAAAGATAGATAGATAGATAGACAGACAGACAGACAGACAGACAGACAGACAGACAGATAGATAGATACTCCATAAAATGTATAATCTTAATAAAATATTACCTTTAGAGAATCCTTGCAATTCTGGAAAAGCTTTCTCAGACCTTCATCTGTAATGCACTGGCCACTGTCATGACAATGATTCAGCTTTAGTGACTCGGGGTGATGATGCCCTATGCTCACCAAATTATTGTCATTCAGAGAATGGCAATTTGTAATCTCGATAATCTTCCCTATACGTAAAAGGCAACAGGAAAAAAGTTATTGATAATCAAATCCATAAATTCTGTATTTGGCTGAATGCTAAGGTGAATCCGAGCCCTAATTTGTATCTTGTAATGTGACAAATATAAAATAATTGCATCAACAGTAAACAAATAATTGTTGCATTTAGGATTTGTGAATTCAGAAGCAAATGCAGAATCTGAGATATTCTAAAAAACGAATGTTCTATTGTAGGTGATTCTGTGGTCCTCAAAGTATTCTAAATACATTATATTTCCCTTTAGGGGGGGCACTAAAGCTTCATTTTTTATTTTCATTTTATTTTCCTCCTGAAAATAGATATTTAATTATAGCACGGAAGGGGATATTTACTGTTTATTTAATCCTTGCCTTGAATTAAACATTACCATCAAATTGACCCAAAAAGAAGTAGACTGATTGTCCTTGACAGACTGGCCTGTCAGCACACAATCCTAGCAAACAATACTATTGTGCCAACACAATGTTGTGCAGCAAGCAGTAAGGCAAAGACTTAGCACTTCAGTGAGACAAACACTTTGTACAAGGAACATATGATCTGCAATAGTGACGCAGAACTCTCATTCTTCAGGTTGTTACTGCTTGTTTGTTCAAGGTGTGAATGTTTGTTCTGCAACTTAACATGAAAATAACACAAGGCTCAGACAAAAGCTAAGAGTTCTGAACTAAAATTGTTCTAGTCTATCTAGGATAGAACAATTCAAAACTACCATACGTAATATACGTACACTGGGCTGGCATTCTTCCATTTTTTGCCCAAAGGTGGTTGGGATATTTGGCTGATTATGACTATACTGGAAATATATGTCAGTTTGTAGTGCAATTTTGCTATATGCTATGCATTTGCAAAGGAAGGCATGACACTAACACATGGCCTATTAGTAAGCCAACCAGGTGTTCAGCAGATCTATAGACAAACCAATTATGTCTTCCATTTTCTTCCTAATTTTTAAATGCTCAAGTTGATGGGTCTCTATAACCTCAAATTCCTCTGCAGAAATGTGCCTAGTAGAGGGGAATATGTATGCTGAGAAATAGTTATAGCATTGATCTGTATAGACTATAGTCTATCAATAGTATAGTATATACTATTGATAAGAAGGGATTGGGCCAGCCAGCCTGAGATATAAGGGCTTATTCGTGAAGGGCTAAGCACAGGAAAACTAAGGGCCACAAAGGAGTATCAATTAGTTTTAAATAGAGGGATGTTTAAAGGTGTCATTTAGAATAATCACAACAGCTCAGGTGCCCTTCCAACTTTCCACACTTCTCTACCTGCCTTTAGTGTATTGCCAAGTGTCTGAGCCCTGTGGAACATAAAATGTAAACATTTGAACAGAGTCCAAAGGGAACTTTGATTTTCTGTGTTGGTTTAAAGGAGAACTAAAGCTTAACTAAAGAATTAGCTAGTAATGTTGTACATTATGTTGTGGGCTTCTGTACCAGCCCAAGGCAACCACAGCCATTTAGCAGTAAAGATCTGTGTCTCCAAAGATGCCCCAGTAGTTCCCCATCTTCTTTTCTGCTGATTCACTGCATATGCTCTGTGCTGCTATCACTTACTGAGCTTAGGGACCCACTCACAATATAAAGTACACATAGAATAGAAATTAGGGATGCACCGAATCCAGGATTCGGTTCGGGATTCGGCCAGGATTCTGCCTTTTTCAGCAGGATTCGGATTCGGCCGAATCCTTCTGCCCGGCCGAACCGAATCCGAACCCTAATTTACATATGCAAATTAGGGGCGGAGAGGGAAATTGAGTGACTTTTTGTCACAAAACAAGGAAGTTAAAAATGTTTTCCCCTTCCCACCCCTAATTTACATATGCAAATTAGGGTTCGGATTCGGTTCGGTATTCGGCCGAATCCTTCGCCAAGGATTCGGGGGTTCGGCCGAATCCAAAATAGTGGATTTGGTGCATCCCTAATAGAAATGTCACAATATAAGGCTGATTAATACAGATAATTACTACATGGCAGCACAGAACCCAGTGCAACTAGCATCAGAATTTAATAATCAACCCTGTAGCATCAGCTTATGTTACAGACAAACTTAATTTTCTGCTTGATAATTTGAGACAACCCCTAAGCTTAGCTTCTCAACAGCTGCTCAGAGCCCACTGAGCATGAGAGTGTCGCAGAAACTTTCCAAGATGGTGACCCCCTGGGACAAGTTTGAAGTCCTGGATCATTGCTGCTTTTGAGAAGCTGAAACTTTAGGCTGGTGCAAGAAGTTCAGTATATAAAATATGGCATTTCAGCCATATTCGTTTTTAGGGTTTAGTTCTCCTTTAAGCACATTATTATTACGCCAAATCAAGATTCATTACAGATCAAAGCTATAAACTGTATTTTATCGGGGTGGATTTAGTTATTTATTCCTGTTTTTACTCTTGCATTAGCTTCACAATATTTTTCCCCTTCTGTCCGCAAAACAATGATCAGTAGTCACTCAGGCTAGCTAACCTCCCTTCTGCCGCAAATGAGCGAAATAAAGCTGGGGTATGTGGAACTACCACACGGCAGACCCTGCAGTAAAGGCCCTCTTCCTGCTGTAGTCTACTGTAATTTTGTCACTGATTTAAGTATATACCATAGGGAACAGCTTATTTGTTCAAAATGCATAGTCCATGGTTTTTGTATGGTCACGCACTGTTTAAATATTAGACTGCGGGTCAGAGGGAAATGTACAGGAAATTCTACTGTAGACTAAGGAGAGAAAACTTTCCTAATCCATTAAGCATTACATCACTTTAAATTAGCACTTTCCCAAATTCTGTTGATTGCCATCGCTCTTTAACTTGAGTTTGTTTTTCAGGTCAGTGCTATAAAAAAACAAAAGCTGAAAATAGAATTAATCCTGAGAAATAGCCAGATGTACTTTGTTATGTATTGCTTTTGCTCAGGTAAGATTAGAAAGTGTTTTGCTCTTCAAATGTTTGATAAATATACACAATATGGTCAAAAAAGTCTAGGTACCTGCTTGTCCAGCACCTCATTATGAAAGCAACAGTATTAATATGTTCATTTACAGGGGTGTTCACCTTTGAATTCACTTTTAGTATGAGACTATTTGTAATTGGCTTTCATTTTTTATTTGTAGTTTTTGAATTTTTAGTTTTTTATTTAACTGCTCTCTGGGTTGCTATTACAGTAATCTGGTTGCTATGGCCAAAATTACCCTAGCAACCATGCACTGATTTGAACTGGAGACTGGAATATGAATAGGAGAGGACTTGAATAGAATGACAAGTAATAAAAAGTAGCAATAACAATACATGTGTAGCTTTACAGAGCATTTGTTTTTAAATGGGATCAATGACCTCCATTTGAAAGCTGGAAAGAATCAGAAGAAAAGAGCAAATAAAAAAAACTATAATAAATTAATTATAAAGACCAATAGAAAAGTTGCTTAGAAATGGCCATTCTATATCATACTGAAAGTTAACTTAAAGGCAAACACCCCTTTAATGTTATGCAGCCTCTGATATTTGGGGAAGGCTTTCTGCTAAATTCTGGAACATTGTTGGTGTAATTTGGTTCTATTCTGCCACCTTTATATCACTCCGGTCAACATTAGCATTGAGCATGGTGTAGCTTTTATGTTTAACTGCTCAGTAATATTTAAAAAATGCTACTGACTTTAAGTTCTTGAGCTTATAGACACAGTTTGAAACTCAAAAGCTGAGAAAATGCAATTTTAGGATGTGTGTCTACATGAGTTCCTAGATACTTCTGAACTACTGTATTTTAGCAGCTTCCACAAGGGTTACCTGCAATTTCAGCTGGGGGGTGTAAGCTCAAAAAAAGAAATTGCAGTTGGGGCTAGGCCCCCAAATTATGCCACTGTTCATAACAATGTTGTCTCTGCAGATTTTCCATTACTCACTTTGTTTTAAATATGTAAAAATGTAATTTGCTGCATGCCATCAAACTTGTGTAATACAGGTATGGGACCTGTTATCCAGAATGCTCGGGACCTGGGGTTTTCCGGATAACAGATCTTTCCGTAGTTGGGGTCTTCATGCCTTAAGTCTACTAGAAATTCATTTAAACATTAAATAACCCCAATAGGCTGGTTTTGCTTCCAAAAAGGATTAATTATATTAGTTGGGATCAAGTACAAGCTACTGTTTTATTGTTACAGAAAAAAAGGAAGTCATTTTTAAAAATTTGGATTATTTGGATAAAATGGAGTCTATGAGAGACATCCATTCCGTAATTCGGAGCTTTCTGGATATCGGGTTTCCGGATAAGGGATCCTAAACCTGTACTCATCATGGTGGACTGAAAATAAGCTTGAGAGCAGGGTGCAATTGGAGCCATCTCCATCATTCAAACACACATTCATTTAATAGCCCTCTATAGAAATATTTCTCAACTCCTGCATTAGGGACTGTGCTTTTGCTCTTTCATACTAAAGATTTAAAATGTTGTATTTTCTTCTGCATTGGAATACTTTATTCTTGGTACCAGTGATCTAAAAGGCATTAGTCACACATCTCTGTTTTATATTTATTTTACTTAACTTTATTCAGAAAAATTATTATGTCATTCACATCGGAATATGACGTGAGAATATGAACTATTAGCATATGGAGGAAATAATGACTATACATTATTTGACAGCCTTGGCCATTAGAAATTATATTATCTTTCAAACCAACATGTTTGTAGGCAGTATTACACTGAAATCACAATGCAAACATTAATAAAGTAAAAGTATATGTTTTTGGGGAAACATGAAACTGCGAATTGATGATTTTAAATAATATTTACAATAGCAAATTGATAAAGTGTTGAATTGTGTTTTAATGTGATACTAAACTAATTATATGTGTTTAAGGTTTTTAACTGAACAGTAGTCTGTCCAACCACTATTATTTGAATTTGACATTTTGCTTATCAATAAAATTGATTCATTTTTAGTAGAAGTATATTAATTTGTCATCAAAAAATGCAAGTAAACAATATAAGCATGCATGTAAAATGGTTTCATGAGGAAACTTACATAAGCTGTCATCATTTGCAATATGACAGAATCTCTGGCACACTTGAGCAGCCTTTGAAAGATCTTTGTGTGGCAGCTTGGAAAAAATGAATATCCATAATTCATCTGGAAGCAGGAGCCACATACAGCCACTGTCTTTCTGAGTGCCCTGCAAACAAAATTATAGAGCAACTTGAAGCCACAATACGTTCTATGTGCATAAGAAGAAATACAACTGACAAGCATATCATATTTTATATCAAGCATTCCGTGTCATTGCAAGAAAAGACAAAAGCACCCTAAAGAATGTGAGTAAAGCTGAAATATTTTATTTTTCTGGTTGAAGATGCACTAATAGAGGCTGAGGCCTTTTGAGAAAAAAGCTTTTTCAAAGGCCTAAATCTTTAGCCTTGCCTATGATTTGTTCTGACTTTGTTTCTGACAAATTAACTTAACAAAAAATTATTTGTATTTTGTTGTATCAAACTATATTCTGTGAATAAAACACAGGCATAGGGTTGTTTGAAGTTACTTCAGGTGTTGCTCTCTCTTCATGTGAGAAAAGCATTACATCTGCCATTTGAGTGAATGTCCACAATATGTTGATCATTTCTTATTAACAGGCTTGGTGTGTTGTTCCAGATATTGCAAATCAGCAGCTCCCTGCATACAGTCCACTAAATCTGCCAAACAACCTGATGCACCCTATCAGTATGAAGCTGTTTATAACCTTCGAGTCAGCTTCTTAAACTACCATAGTAGAAACCACTAGACCCCACACACATCCACACACGGCTGCATAAGAATGCTAATTAATCGTTGGCTGTAGACCCAAGTTTAGCATAACAAATATAAGGCTCATAGCACATGAGGAATATTTGCTACCAGCATTTTTCAGCCAGTACCAGTGTTTCTTATCTGAATGCCCAAATGCTCCAGAGGAATCTGTCATTAGTTTTTGTTTATAACCTGAAAACAGTTTGGTGGCAGTGATGGTTTGTTTCCATCAAAATTAATGGCAGGTTCACTACCAGGATTTGGCACTTCTCTTCCATCTGAAAAATGCCAGTATAGAATATGTCCCATATGCAATGAGCCTTAAGCTTACATCTTACCCATTTTGGCATCTCATTAAATTCGCTGTATTTGCCGCTGCCAAAATGTTCAGTCCCAGCACCTAAAACAAAAAAGAAACTGATTTTTACACATGTGAAAAGAGCAGTTCAATCTACGGTACATATTCATTTGAAATACTTGATTAAATGCTATATAGACAGACAGACAGAATTGTTTGTTTTAAAAGTTAATGTCAAAAGCATTTACAGTATTGGGAAATTTTTAAGATTTGGATTTCACAATTCACTTATCTGTTTATTCTACCAGATAATATCATATAACAAATACCATATTTATTACATGTATGGATCATCTTCTATAACCCTCGTACGTGGTGATGTTATACTTGGGCAGTCTGGCCCTTGGGAATTACATGACACACAGTGGTCCCAAGCATTTCATAACACACTGAGAAGCCCATTCCATGATAGACACGGTATCAGTCCCCTGCCCAAGGAATTACTATTCTCACTCCTTCCGGTACCTTGCATTTCTATACCCTTCACCGTTTAGCTTTTGTTCCATTCTAGATTTATTTTCTTTCCTTTCATTACTTATTCTGATTATCTTTATCTTCACTCCCCATTTATTCTGCTTGTTCATCTTCTATTCTATTAAGCTCTCCTCCTTTTCATCCGGTGTCCTCTTTCTTTTTCTGCCCACTTCCCACTTTTTTTGGGACTGGAGCACTTCTCTCACACAGCATTGGACGTGTGGTGCAAATAGACAGTGCAGGTCTAAATTTTAATGTTCTGCACTGTCCAACCATGCTGCACATTCAACAATGAGGGGAAGGAGTGCTCCATTCTAAAACAAATTATAGTCAGTTCTAAATATTCTACTGCCTAAAGCTTTCTATTACTCCAGTTGACTACAATATAATGGATCGTGTACCCTCATTGCATGAGGCGGGGCCCAAGCTGGTGCCTAATTTGCCTAATATGTAATACAGCCCTGTCTGTGTGAAATGTGCGGTTCTTGTTAATAGATATGTTTATTGGCTGAGGAAAATATTATGCCTGCTGGAAATCTTTGTATCAATTTAACCAGTATAACTATATACAGGTATGGGAACCGTTATCCAGAAGATAGTTATCCAAAAAGCTCTGAATTACTGGATGGTCATCTCCCATAGACTCTATTTTGATCAAATCATTCACAATCTTAAAAGATATTTCCCTTTTCTCTGTAATATAAAAATAGTACCTTTTACTTGATCCCAACTAAACTGAATTAATCCTTAGTGGAGGCAAAACAACTGGATTTATTTAATGTTTAAATGTTTTTTTTTAGTAGACATAAGGTATGGTGATCCAAATTAAAGAAAGACCCCTTATCCAATATTTCTGCATAACAGGTCTCTTACCTGTATAACAGTGACATATTTCAATTCAACAGCCCTGAATAATGCATTGGTACAAACCCAGTGAGCTGGGTTTCAGAAACAATATACAGTACACAGCCAGTTTCCCATTTAATAAATTGTTAAACCTTAACCACTCTGATGAAAGCAATTCAGTGGAACAAAGGATACAACTGATGAATACGCTTTGTAATAGATGGCACTGAGATGAATATATCTAATTACATTTAATATGCTCTTTCATTTATTCTTTCATTTAGTCTTTTCACGGCCAAATTACTTCTCCGCTTTTTAAAAATCTTTTCTGTGTTTTCCTTCACATAATTACAATTAGGCCTATTATGATTTACTCAGATAGCACAAACATGTTCTGACAGTTTTCATATAACTTTACAGTAGGTTAAAGACAAACAATAATGGCAAAACATATAAACTGTTATTTTATAGGTAGCTGAGGGATTTCAATGTATAATAAATAAGATATTGCACTCATTCTACCTTTAGCATCTATTCCTATATTTTATGTATGTTTGATGCAGCAAAAATACAGAGTTGTTTATTCTAATTCAGAAACATATTACTTTAAACCAAGGGGAAGAATCATCCACTTAAAGCTTTGTGCCTGGCTTCTACATGGAACAATTAAGCCTTCATTTCTGGGGGTTATGACAACTCTGCATACAGTATTTCAGATGGTGCTGATAGACAGAAAGGGCAACTTCCAGAATCATCAATGTGATCTCAGGCCTAGTCTGCGAGTAGCAAACAGTATACACCATTCACGGCAGTTGTTGGACAAAGGGGGTTTCCCTAACCTAACCATACCTCCCAACATTTTAGAAATTGAAAAAGGGACAAAAACATTTTTGACCATGCAAATTTTTGTGGCCAAACTCCCTAATTACCATGTGCATTTTACAAAATTTGGCAGGTAATGAAAGTCTGAACACATTTCTGTGGTTTTTAGGTGTTACTACAGATTTGCTAATGTGCTAAGGTGAATTGCCCTTTAAACTGTGAGTCTAAGGTCTTCCGAGAGACTTGCTTATCTTAGATTATTATAGAAGTGTCTAAGTATCTATTCTGGGCTCTCTGCCAAAAGCCAATTATGTTAGAAACTTGGTATCTTTTTCTGGCTGTTCAGTGCAGGAGATCAAAGAGAAAGATGGCATTTCAGTAACAAACCCATGACTATGGGCTGAGCTATCAAAATCGGGACTGTCCTGCGAAAAAAAGGACAGTTGGGAGGTATGCCTGATACAAAAAAAAAAGACTGACATTAAAGGTAAAATATAACCTCCATTTTTAAAAGTGTTCATTCAGTTGGACTTATGTAGAAAGACTTAATATACACTTACTGAAATAAATATACATTCATTTTTTACACAGACTCACCTGATAACACAGACTAAGTGACAGCAATTTAACTTCGCGAAACTTGAAGATGGTCGCAGAAAAGACCAACTTCAGTTAATTCATAAATATATTTTACATACACTTGCTCTGGCACTGAGGTCATTACATATATATATATATATATATATATATATATATATATATATATATATATATATATATATATATATATATTATATATAAATTTACTTCCCCAAACTCACAGCACTCACGATACGTGGATTAACCTTGCCTGGGTGCATGCCACGATGTTTCAACATATAGTCCTCCCAAAAAGCATGATTTTCTAGTAGTCTTAAGGTGTGAAGATCCAAATTATGAAAAGACCCATTATCCGGAAAGGCCAAGGTCCCGAGTATTCTGGATAATAGGTCCCATAACTGTATATATATAAAAAGTGATAAAGCCATTGAACATTTTCAATAAACATTCACGTATTAAAGATATTTTGATTACCTGAATGATTATCCCCTTGATTTTTATTGATTGAGGTCCTTTTTCTTGCTTCAGCTGAATCTGGTCTCCGAATATCAGGTGATCTGAAATGCAAAATACAAAGATAAAGAAAAAAACATTTAAACAATTATAAAAGGTTCCTTTTATGGTGTTATTCTTCTTATATATTCTTTTATAGGATTAAAATTCCATAGAAACTCAAATGCCTAGTTAACTTAAACAGCTGTTTTAGGTTCAATACCAAGTCAGGACAAGTACAGTATATGATCTATTATCGGGAATGCTGGGGACCTGGTAGTTTCCAGGAGGAGCACTGCTGCCATGAGGGGAATTGAGAAACTCCTGTGTAAGTCCTGCATAAGTACAGAATCACTCCTGGTTTCAAGATAAGGGGTCTTTCCATAATTTGGATCTCAACACCATAAATTGTGTACAAAAATCCCCATACCTGTATTAATTTCTGTTAATTTGTGATGATCGATCATTACTGACATGGGATCACTTTTAGCATAACGTGTTTCTTCCCTAAGGCAAGGTGACTTTTTTTGAAAATGCTGGGTGAACAGTTCATTGCAAGGGCCAGGTGTTTAGAAGTTACTGTCAGTTCAGTATGAAAATTGTTTTAAAATTACAGGGTAAGTGTTGAGGCAACAGGTGGACGAACAATTGAGACAGATGACTTTTGACAAGAAAGAAGTATTTAAAATCTTAAAAGAGTCTATGTGATTTTCTGATTTATCAGCAATTACTTTATTGTACATATCATACATATACAGAATTTTAACATTTGTCATTTTAACATTTCAAATGATGGTAGCTCTTTACTATTATGAAGAATAAAAGGCACAGATTATAAAAGGCACAGATATGTAATATGACATTTGTTTGGTCCCCATACAAGATCCTGGTACTCCATGTTCAGGGTTTTTTTTCAAAGATAACTCTGTCTAGCATTTTGGGTTAGTAAAACCAGGCCAGCCGCAAGTTATGCCATAGTAAAGAGATTTTTTACAACCCACTGCATCATATACATACCTTCTACAAAAGAACCATTAAAACTTTGCAGCAATTCATTTGTATTTGTGCAATAAATATTGCTGGTTACAGCTGCAACATGACCGATATGTTAACAGTTAAACAATAAAGCACTTCTATTGCTGTATTTGGCAGAAGAACATCTAACAATATAGGATTACAAGTAGAAAATAACGCTGCAATATCCAAACATTGAGCAAAAGCATATGGTGGAATCAGCACCTCTACAAGCTTGCCATACCATTAGTTAATGCAGTTTGTAAATTACATTTGATAAACTGGTTCTGATCTTTATTTGACCATACAATAACAGCATAATGCAACTCCAGTTTACATTCAGCTGAACTGCCTAAACTATTTATTCTACTGCAGTGTAGTTTCCATTCCCCTACCTCTAGATAGATTTTTGTTGCTAGGAATTCCTGTGGTGTTACTGGCTACACCCAAGGCCGCCATTAGAAATCACGGGGCCCCGTACAACAACATTTTTGGGGCCCCCTGGGCCCCGCCCACACTGACGACCAAGCTCCACCCCATATCCCGCCCACTCCACATCGCAGTTAAAAGACCACACAGACATTAGCGGTAAAAAAGTAACCCCCCCACACAAGTTGTAAAAAGCTATTGATGGTCAGGGCCCCCTTATAAAAAATTGGGGCCCCAAAAAAAAAAATTTAACATTTTTTTTTTTAAAAAAACATTGGTGGCAGGGGCACCCTTATAAGTTAACAAAAACTTGAGGCCCCAACAAAAAAAATGTAAAAAAAACTAAAAGAAAAACAAACATTGGTGGCAGGGGCCCCCTTATAAGTTAAAAACAAATTGGGGCCCCAACAAAAAAATTTGAAAAGAAAATAATTTTTTTTTGAAAAAAAAAAAAACATTGGCGGCAGGGGCCCCCTTATAAGTTAAAAACAAATTGGGATCCCAAAAAAAAAATGTAAAAAAACATTTTTTTTGAAAAAAAACTGGTGGCAGGGGCCCCCTTACAAGTTAAAAAAAATTGGGGGCGCCAAAAAAAAAATGTATTTATTTTTTTTAAAAAAAAACAATGGTGGAAAGGGGCCCCTTACGAGTTAAAAAAAAATTGGGGCACCAAAAAAAATGTTTTGAAAAAAAGATTGGTGGCAGGGGCCTATAGAATATTAAAATAATACATTGGTGGCCAGGGGATTAAAAAAAAAAAACACACACACAAACTGGTGTTCAGTAGGATTGAACTCATGGCTTCAGTACTTCAACTTCGCCTCCTTTCGTGACTTCGGGTCTTTTCACCGCTTCAGGACTTCGGCTGTTTTTGTGACTTCGGGTCTTTTCGGCGCTTCGTGACTTCGGCTTTTTCCGTGACTTCGGGTCTTTTCGGCGCATCGGCTTCGGCTTTTCGGCACTTCCGCATTCGGCAACGCAAGAGGCAAGACGTACGGCTCGGGCGCTCGTAAGGGGGGCCCGGATCTTCAAAAAAAGCAGCTCTGCCGGGCCCCCCTTCATGCCCGGGCCCGTACGCTTGTCCCCCCTGTCCCCCCCTGATGGCAGCCCTGGCTACACCTGTACCATTATGTCATAAAGTTATGTAATTTGGTTCAAAAGCAGCAGCTTCAGGTGTTCAAGCAGCTAATTGCAATTGCAAGAGAGAGAGAGCTGAAATAACTGAATTCCTGTTAACTGATAAAGCACTTCTGCAGTGAGACGTTTTCCTTTTAGGAGAGGACTACATGGACGTTTTCAGTGCGATCCGACGTGCATAGTCTGCATCCGACAATCGGATCAACGCTGCGACTAATTTATGTGTGTCCTTCTCTTGTTTGAGCTGTCTGCCATTGTCTCTTCATTATATGTAGATACAGCACTGTACTTAAATGATTAGTGATGCAGTAAAGTTTGGACCTGATTTGACCAAATTATTAGTGCCAATTCAGCCAAACTGAATCTAAACCCTTATAGTCAAATGACTATACACCTAACACCTAAAGACAATTGGGTTTTGGGGGGGATTTTGCTCCAATGTCAATATGCAAATTTAGGTTTGGATTTAGTTTTAGTTTGCCCGAGTCTTTTGTAAAGGATTGGGCTTTATGGTAGCCAGGCTGTTCCATTTGTCCTGTCATATACAACAATGCATTGTCTTGTTTGGTTAAGCATTCATTCTCAAGGTATAGTTTGCCTTTAACACAATTGCTTAATGGCTTTGTTTTTCAGACACTCTGTGGTCTGATGGAAAATACTGGGTGTTGTAGTAGGTTAAACACTTCTTAAGGTTTGAAGCCATTCTTGTTTTACAGCTGGAAAAAATGTTGCCATAAATCAAGGCATGAAATATACCTTTGACCTTTTTTTCCTAATGCACACTACATACAGTAAATACAGTACATGTGCAGGTAAAATGTAAAATGTATATAATACAACTGTAGAAAACTATTGTACTTGTAATTCCTGGCTCAAAATCAATGTATTCCTGATCATTAGTTTACATTGCATTCTGTATCTCAGTTGAAATCTGTATCCCCAACTTATTTATTGTATCTAAAGGTGGCCATAGATGTTACAATTCTGATCTTTCCTGGAAAAGATCATTAGTTTCAAACACACATGTAGAGCTGAATCGTCAGCTATACAGGTAGAAACAATATAATTTTACCTGTATCTGACGATTCAGCACTAACAATGTCCTATGTTCATGTGCCTTCAAAGGTGCCTGATCAAAATTCTTCGGCTAGCCCAATTGATGAGCTGACTGCTATCCAAGTCTTCTTCTGATATTGGCTGGTTCGTCTCCCACCATACACACACTGAATATCGTATGAAAATTTGTTTTATATGATATTATTGGTGTGTCTATGGCCACCTTAACACCATGGCCAAAACCAGTTGTAGGGACGATCCTGGACCGCCTGAGGCAGCTTTCTGATGTTGGCGGAGGGGTCCAGGATGCAATTGCCTTATTTCCGGTTTTAACGTTACCAGTAGCGGCATTTTTGCCTCCTCTGGTAAATAGTGGGGTGGTGCTGTCTGAGGGGAGTTTCTCAACTCATCTTATTGGTGCAGCACCCCTGACTAGTGGTATTGGTTGACAAGGTTACCAATGACCAGTAGATATAGAGTTCTGAAACTATTTTCTTCCATCTTTTAATCCACATGAAATCATAATCGTATGGTGTTTCATTAAAAGGTATAAAAACAAAAATCGAAGTAAATGGACAAATCAGGTGAACTAGTTGGTTCTTTCCTGCTGGAAAGTCCTATTTTGTTCCGTTTTGTCTACTGAAAATCTAAAAATTGTCCATGCTTTTAGTAAACATTTAGCATTGGTGTTCAAGTACAAATAAGCACAGCGGAGCTCAAGGGCGCCATCTTCGGCTCATCGGTCTACTTCGGAAAGTGAGCGCCGTATTGGCGTATGTGAAGTTGGAGCAGTCTTCCGGTTCGTGACAACTACACATGTGCCAAAGTGATGGAAATTGCCGAAGAGAAGGAAGAAGACCTGAAAAATACCGAAGCACCGGAAGATGGCACCCGTGAGCTCCGCTTCGCTGACTCTGCAACAAGAGGTAAAAAAAGGATTAGGGGACTATGTAGGGTAGGGGTTTTTATTAGTGGAGGGGTTGAATTCTCCTTTAAACAAAAAGATATATTCTATAATAGGGGCTTGGAATGTTTACTGGCAGAGCTGAAACATTCAGCTCTGTGACTGGGTCCAGCTTTGGGTTCAACACATTTCCATTTCCATTTGAACCCTGTTTCCATATTTTGCTTGTTTCCATATTTTTGCTTCCAGTTTTTTGCATTTTCAAGAGTTTGCATTCATTTGCAAATGTGCAGTGGCAGAACAATATCCAGTGGAAGATGAAGTAATCCAGTGCCAAATAATATAGATAGGGAGAAAGGGATTTCTGTTGGTGCATGTTGTTAGCCCTGGGAGGTTAGTGAACACACTTCCGAGGTGTATAGCAAAAAACTAGTTTGCACAATGTACCCCTTTTCTATATTACCCCAGCATACTGTAAAACTCTACACTTTTACAGATACAGGTATTGGCTATGTTATCTGGAAACCTGTTACCCAGAAAGTTCAGAATTACAGGAAGGCAATATCCTTTAGATTAGATCCCATAGATTTTCTTAAAAAATATCACCATTTTTTCTGTAATAATAAAATAGTACCTTGTACTTGATCCTAGCTGTACACTGAATCCGAGAGAAATGAAATTTGAAATGTGTGTTAGCACTGAATTCTTTTTAAAGTAGACTTTAATTGCAATGAAATCTAGCTCACTACCACCATCTAGGGGTTCAGGCGATTGTTACATATAGCTCATAATTTATCCCCTCTGATTTTTGTTGCACTGCAACTCTCAATAACCTATGCAGTATAGTGTAAAGGATTGCTGTGGTTCTAGGAAAGCAAGAGCTTGGGAGTGCAGGTGAGACTTTCAGATCCAGAGAATAAATTACTTTACAATGAAGCAGCCCAAATGAAGCCTATAATTCCATCAAATCAGCGAGTGCTTTGTATTCCAAAAGATTTCTGAGCTTAAGATCTCACTGTTAGGATATGAATGGTCCTTGTGAAGTATTATACAAAAGAGATTTTAGCAATATTCATGCTTCAATATATGAGTGTGTGTGTGACAATTGTGGTTGAGGATTTCAAACCATTTCAAGAGACTCTTAGAACCCAGCCTAAAACACTGACAGTTTGTAAATAAAAAATGCTCAAAGATAAAGCCTGTGGAGTGTAATGTGTAAACTATACAGTGTATGGTGCTGTAAATGTGGTTTACCTCCTCAGCATTTAGCAAAGGAAATATTCATTTATATCATACCTTCAAATGTAAAATAAAGAGTAGAGTTAATTATCTTGCCTATCTGCAGTTTGCGTTTCTTTTCCCACTTGCCATCATGAATGATTATTTCATCTTGACTAAACAAAAAACGTTGGAGCATCACTATTTTAAGAGCTATGACACACAACCAGTTTTGATAGTAACATTCTATGAATCTCTGCAAGTCACTTTCAAAGCAAGTAAGGATGGTAGGAAGTAACCTATAACCCTCAATGGTTGAAAATGTACGGCACGTGTGCTACTTGGGTTTCAACCCTCAGAGATTTCAGACACTCAAAACATATCCTATGCAATAGAGCTATGGTTATGTTATCTTTAGTAACAACAGAACAATAGTATATTGACTCTTTAAATTTATATCTCTTTATTTTAAATTTTCCCTTAGTTACACTACTTTTGTGGTCCCACCAATATATAATGCATAATACATTTCCCTTATTTTATATTTTTCTGTATTTTTGGTCCACTGAAAACCCTAAATGGCGGTTCTACTGTATTATTTACTGGATCTAAAACGATACAATCGCTACAAAGGAAATTATTTACTTAAACTAGTTCTGTTAGTCTCCAACTCACCAACCAACAATGTTATCGGTACCTTGCATAACAAATACATAATCCACATTATACTTCACTCAGATTCAAAAGACGTCTTCCTTACTTTGGATAAAAAAAAGCCAAATTGCACAAAACAAGAAAAAAAGCCAACCTTGTCTTCAACTCTCCATGTGTGTATGAGGCCCATGCAATACTGGACTTCTCCCAGTGTCTCTTAGAACCAGTCACTTTGGATGTAATATGTATGTCCTTTGGCAGCTTTCTATCTAAAATATTTAACAACACCTAGTTATAAAACAATTGTATTTATTAGATGCTTAATTTCACTTCTCTTTTATAATTTAAAGTATTGAAATCTGTAAAAATATTTTCACTTCAAATTTGTAACAGAGATGAATACTTCCACACAAAACGAAAACATTTAATACAATAAAATGGAATTCCCAATGTTTATTACAATCATGTTTGGGAAAGTTTTGATTTATTCATGTGTACACACAAACTAGCACATATTATCTTTTTAAGTTATTGCAGAAAAAAGTATATAAAAGTATACACCATGTATTAATTATCTTCCAATAATGAATAGCAAAAAGTAATATATATAGTATGCAATTTGGCACTCTTTTAGGTAGCAGAGTCCTTTTTTAGCACAAATGATCAAAAGTCAGTTAGGTCTTTACCTATGGAATCAATCAGATCTTTTTGAGCTCTAGGGCCAGGTTTTCTCATTCCAAGTTCTTTCAAATGGTTGCTGAATGACGTTTGGCCTTTCCCCATTGCCTGTTGACCATTGTAAACTAACTCCGGTTTTATTGAAACTTGTGCTCCCTCTAAAAAGTGTGTTTCATCTTCTTCTGAATCACTTTCTGAAATAAACCTACAATTCAGCTCTGCAGTTATGCTTGGTGAACAAACTCCAATATGGTCTTCAGAAGAGTCTTCACTGGACAAGTCACTTGAGCTGTGGTTGGCTGGCAAAAGTTTTCTCCCTGGCTTTTGTTCTTGGCTCTTAATCATCTCTAAGTGGTTCACATAAAAGAAATATTTCTCCAACACACTCTCATTACCATCAGAATTTACATCTGATTTTTCCTCCCATATTAATTTCTTTTTATCTTTAGCATTTGGATTTGCTGCAGATGTGTCATCAAAACTTCTGCTATAATTTAAAAAGTCATTGGGTCTCCTAGTAAAACACCTTTCATCCTGGTCTTTTTTGTGTTTTATTTGCATTTTCACATCTGTCTGTTTTTCATTCATTTTTGTTTGTGAATCAATTAATATTGAGCCACATTCTGTGCACCAGCTTGCCCCTGAATTGTTTAGGAAGTCACATACAGGGCACAGTTTAGAAGATATGGTGGAAATGTCATCTGGTAAATGCTTAAGTAAGTGGCTGATGTAAGACTGTTCCTCTGGGTTTTCAATGTGTGGACTGCCAGTATTTGACTTCACAATGATATCCCTTCCTGTCGTCTCGGATTCTACAAATCGTTTCACTAAGAATGTTCTGTCTGTCCATGATCCATCAGCATCTGAGGGATGACTTCTCTCTTCTGACTGTTTATGGTTCATTCCAAGATCTAATAGAAGAGTATCAAGTCTTTCTGTGTCAATAGTAGACACCGGAGAGCTTGCTCTACCTTTAAGTCTTTCAAAATAGGTTGTGTTTATGCCAGAGTCTTTTACTGTGCTATTCTCTGAATCAGAATCCAAAATGTCAGTGTGTTTGACATCAACTATACCTCTATCTCTATGATAATTTTTCTCTTCACAATCAGATTTTGTCTCGAAACATCTATTTTTGTAAGCATTTGGTTCAATTCCATTTCTTTCCATGGATGGAAAGGATGCCAATAAATGATCAGCTTCTTTGTCTTCCTGGCAGCTATTCCAGTGATAATTTCTATTGGTAAATGTATCTATACTTTTTGTGTCAGACAATAACGTTGGAATTACTGTCACATTTTGCTTAAAGTGTTGTGCCCCACAAAATATTTCTCTGGTTTCTTCTTTATTAACAAGCTTTTTCATGTCACTGCTGTTACATTCCCCACAATCATCAGACAAAGCAAAAGACTCCAAAGAGGACAAAAGGTTGTCTGATATATGCACATTTTTTTTATTTTCTAAAGAGTTGGTGAGTTGAACCATATTAAAGGAGACAGATGGAGTTGCACGAGATAGTTTGTATGGATCAACATTTGATTTTCCTTTAGGCTCTTTAGTTATATTTTTTGCCATTGCTAAATTATCTCCAGAGGAAACATCTTTATGGGTTGTAACAGTTTGTGAGTATTCTTCTCCATCACATTTCTTAAGGAACTTTCTTGCCCAACCCATGACATGCTGAAGTTTTTCAGATTCTGGAACATGTGCATCTTCCAATAATTCTTGATTCAAACCAGAAACAAAACTGCTGCTTAGAAGACTCCGATGAGTTAGTGGTTCCTTAATGCTTGTTCTTTGTGGCCTTGGTTGTGTAAAGGTTCTTTCAGGAGTACTATCAGCTTTGGTTTCATCATTAAGATTTACTTGGACCACGCCAGGTATAGTCAAAGGCTGTTGTGCATTAGAAGAAGGAGTTGAAAATGATCTTCTTGGGCTTTCAGATTTCTTAGGTTGGCAATGTACCAAGCTTTCCTGTATCTCACGTTGGGGTTTGTCAGTTTCCGATAGGCTGCTTTTAACATTTTTTCCACAAAAATAACTCAGTCTCTTATCACGTAGAAATTTTATATTACTTGTTCTTGGTGTATCTAATTTTCCCACAGCACCTGATGCATTAGCTAATTGTACTGGTTGTTCCATCTGAAATAAATTAAAGAAAAAACAACATAAAGAAAAACATATTACTTAAAATAAAACAAAATGGTTAGTGTATACACTGTACTGAAAAAGCATGTCTATTTTTCCTTTGTGGTTATTCTATTGCTTTAGCCCTACTACATTAGTAGTTGCTGCAGTCATTTTTTATTACTTAATATAATCCATTATTATATAATGTCAGATTTTCAAACAAATGCAGTTTTGTTTCCTTTGCTTAATGTTCATACTTGATAAGGCAACAAAGAAAGACATTAAAGGGGTTGTTCACCTTGGAGTTAACTTTTAGTATGATGTAGGGAGCAATATTCTGAGACAATTTGCAATTGGTTTTCATTTTTTATTATTTGTGGTTTTTGAGCTTTTATTTAGCAGCTCTCCATTTTGCAGTGTCATCAATCTGGTTGCTAGGGTCCAAATTACCCTATCAACCATGCACTGATTTGAATGAGAATATGGAATATTAATAAGGGAGGGTCGGAATAGAAAGATGAGTAATAAAACGTAGCAAAAACAATAAATGTGTAGCTTTAGAGATGATTTGTTTTTGAGGGGGTCAGTGACCCCCTTTTGAAAGCTAGAAAAAGTCAGGAGAAGGCAAATAATGCATAAACTATGAAGTAATGAAGACCGACTGAAAAGTTGCTTAGAACTGGCCATTCTATGTGAACCACCCCTACAAATTAAAAAAACAAGGTTTCTGATCATTTCCACTAAAATGCAAGACCTCTGTAACAGACTGTAAGTAGAATGTTCGCCATAAAAATATAAGAATTCACCAACATTTCAAAGTGAAAGAAAGGAGAGAATAAGAATAACGGAATAACAAGTGAAAGAAAGGAGAGAATAAGAATAACTGGAAATACAGTACATATCCCTATTAAAGCACAATTCTGACTGACTACAGTTACATTAATGTATATAAAGGTACAGAGCACACTGCCTCCCCTTGTAGCTACTTCACACTACTATGGGCGATCATCACTAACACATACATAAGTTACAGATAAATATATATATATATCTAAAATTAATAAAACGTAAACGAAACAAACACCTTGAGGTTATGCAACAAGCACGCATTGTCTCTTGGCGTTACCTGCAAGGATTGTATTAGGTTCTTCTTAGAACTCCGACACAACTAGACATTCGCAGATCCTTTAGCAGCGACGGCGCGTTACTAGGAAACAAAGGGACGCTAACAAAAGGGTGGTGCTGCGCAGGCGCATGGGCTAACAAGTAGTAACGAGGTGTAGCCGGAAGTGC
The DNA here is from genome assembly GCA_038501925.1 of Xenopus petersii. Classification (NCBI taxonomy): domain Eukaryota; kingdom Metazoa; phylum Chordata; class Amphibia; order Anura; family Pipidae; genus Xenopus; species Xenopus petersii. The sequence goes on from CM076672.1 coordinate 149,449,267, forward strand.
CTATTTGTCCAAAGAACTTTTAAGTGTGGAAAACAAAACAAGAATAGACATTTGGGGGTCCATGCTCCTGGCTGCTTGTATCATCACTCATGGCCCAATTTCCTGCGGCTTCTGACAAGGGCCTGCGATCTGATTGGCTGAGCTGTCAAAAGTGCTAAGGAAACATCTGTAAGCGTGAAGTGCTTGGCAGTGTAAGGGCTCGGGCTAATAACACTGCCAACTTAAACTCTGGGTCTAAAGGAGAATGATTCAGTCGCCTTACCCTTGTGCCTCCCCTGATTTATATTTAGGCAATGGTGTTGGAATCAGAAGATGAGGGGCCCTAAACAGCTGCTGCCACCTTTAAACAGCTGTGTTTCAGTGGTCCCCAATCCCTAACATTATACACGATGGGATTCTTCCTCATATTATGTCAGTATCACAAGGTGAGGGACACAAGATTGGGGGGGCTGCAACAAGGAAATCTAAGCACCTGCTGCCATCTGTGTGTAAAGGCCCCCATACACAGGCCGATAAAAGCTGCCAACAGACCAAGTCAGCAGCTTATTGGCCCGTCTGTGTGGAGCCATCTGATGGGCGCCCCCGATCTATGGCGTTTGGTAGTGTCGGACTGGCCCACCGGAATACCAGTAAAACTCCCGATGGGCCCAGGTGTCAGGGGGCCCTTGTGCTGCTAAACATTTGGCCTATTTCATGGCCATTTCCTATTTCTTTGAGAACAAAGAGGCTAAATAGATGTAATAATAGATTATAGTATGTAAAGAATAGAGACTAGGAGAATAGAGCTTGAGTGAGGAGAATAATAATAATAGTACTGAGAGTGGGCCCCTGGTCTATGGTTCTTTGGTGGGCCCCTGGTCCAAGGTGTTTGGGTGGGCCCCTGGTTTCCCAGTCCGACACTGCAGTTTGGGCAGGGTAAAAAATCCCGTTGGACTGCCCGTATTGCCTCCATTCTGACCTCCTCTGATGAAGTGCCCAATAGCGTGAAACGCGTTAGGAGGGTGTGGCTAACACAAGGTAGGCAGACTGGGGGGAAGACACTGCACTGTTGTGTGTTTGTAAAATGTGTTGATATGCAATTTTGCTGTGGTTATAATGCATAAATAAATGTTTTAAGTGAGAAGCTGTGCATGTCTTTAATTAATGTATTCTGATCTGATCATTGGACCCTGATATCGCCTACCTCAATTTGGGCATATCGAGGAGAGATCTGCTCGTTTGGCAACTTTGGCAAACGAGCACATGTCCCTTTGTATGGTGACCTTTAGTTTTAAGGTGGTCCGGCTGTACTGCCCATGCCAGATTAAGCGGGCTCTGTCCTCTCACCTTTTGCCAGTTGTAAATTCATTGTTGGCCAGCACCTACTCCGATTGGCAGCTCTCCAGTTTGCAATTCCAGCTATTTGGATGCTAGGGTCCAATTTACCCTAGCAACCTTGCATTAAATTGAATAAGAGACTGGAATATGAATAGGAGAGGCCCTGAATAGAAAGATGAGTAATAAGGGATCTTTCCATAATTTGGATTGCCATAATTTAAGTCTACTAAGAAATTTAAAAAATAACCCCAACAGGATTATTTTGCCTCCAACAAGGATTAATTATATCTTTGTAGGGATCAAGTACATGGTACTGTTTTATATTCCAAAAGAAAAAAAGAAAGCATTTTTAAAAATGTGAATTGTTTGGATAAAATTGAGTCTATGGATGATTGCCATCCTTTAATTTGGAGTATTCTGGATAACAGGTTCATATACCTGTACTTTCAGTCTTCCATGGAAACAACATGTGAGATCTGCACATACCTCCAACAGTACAAAGATGTCTTAATAGCAGCCAAGCAACAATTTATTTTGATCTCTTGGAAAGCAGAGATTTATCTGGTTGCTGTAGGTAACTGTACCGCAAATTAGCACCTGTGTGGTTAATTAGTTCCCTTGTGTACAGTAATACAGCTTTAGGAACTGGATCATTTTCCCAGAAAAGTCACAAACATTTTTCCCAGTAATCTCAGATAGATGCCATTTAAGTACATAATTTTTACATGCAAAGTGCACTGTTGAGTCTTTGGGTACAAGTCATGTCTTGTTCAACTGGCTACTGCAGTCACTGCATTATGTTTTAGGCAGAACCTGGGCAGTATTAGGTGTAAGTAGAAGAGACATGTGGAACTAGGGGTGCAAGTGGTAGGGAGTGAGCAGAGAGCTTCAATGTTGAGCAGGTGGCATACTTGTGGAAGGTGTCATTGTGCTGCTTTGCAATTGGTCTTCATTTTTTATATTTTTAAAATGATTTAGACTTTTGTTCCAGTTTGCAATTTCAGCAGCTTGGGTCCAATTTACCCTAGCAACTACACATTTGTTTGACTGACAGACTGGAATATAAATAGGAGTGTGTCTGAATTGAAAAATAAGTATTAAAAGTAACAATAATTGGCTGGTGGGGTCAGTGATCCCCATTTAGGAAAAAAGCAAAAGAGGAAAGCAAATAATTTTAAAACTATAAAGACTGAGGGAAAGTTGCTAAGAACAGGACACACTAAACACTTGACAAAGAGTTGCACCTTTAAGGCTCACATGAGGTATTTTGATCTTCATGGTCTCCCTAGAGAACCATGCACTAGGCACTTCCATTTCATTGAATAGAAAATGTGCTGTTTGTGTGCTGTCAGATTTATGTCACTCAGGAATACTCACTTATAATCCAACAAATAGTGCTAGTGCCTGTTTCAAGTATATTTCTCATTTAACGGGAACGGGAAGCAGCTGCCAGTGGGGAAGACCATTCTAACTGCCTTTTAAGAGATATACAATGATTTAAATGTTGTGCGTGCCATGAACATGATGTGATTCTATATGATATAACGTTTTGAAGGGTTATGAAATGAATTGGGGACTCTGCGTTGTTATAAAAAAAAAAAGGTTACTGTTACTAAATACTAAACAAAAAAAACCTCTCTATTTCAATAAATGTCAGTAATGTTTCCATTTAAAGTGTTGGAAAGATGGAGAACAGATAGCATTGGGCTCCCAGAATTTTCATAATTTTTTGGCATGCTTTACTCTGTAGCACAGTGACAGATTGGGTTGCTACCTTTGTTATAAGGTGGGTCAGTAAAGGAGCGGGCAGGCTGTCTGCCCTGTTACTGAACCATCACTGAAAGAGTTTTACCTGGGGGGGTGTTGCACAGGGTCAGACTGGCCTGCAGGGAAACCGGGAAAAAACCCACTGGACCCCAGAACTAGTGGGCCCTCTTTACCTTTTGTTCTGCTGGTGTCAATATCCGTTATCTTTTCATTATCCTCGCTACATGTACAAGTAAAGTGTGCACACAGATGTTAGTTTAGGGCTGGGCTCAGCTGTTTCCACTCTCAATCTCTCCTCCTGCTTTGGATCACGCCATGCCCCCTCCGTATTGAAAGGATCCTTACCAGTTCACCCTCTGGACTTCAACGTTTATACTTGTAGAACGGTTGCTCTGTCTGAAGGTGTTGGAAGGTGGAATTTGTCCAAATATTTCAGGTACCTAAAGAAGTGACAGCTCTTCTGGGAGTAGCTTTTTCTAACGGAGACAGTCAAATACTGCACAAATTAGTTAACAGAGGTCACCCTCCCGCCTTGCAACGCAGATAACCTATTGCCCTAATTATTTACAAGCCAAACTCTAGCAATATATCTGTCTTAACTGATCATTTGCACACCATCCCCTACAGCTCTTTTACAGGTAGTCTGTAGTCTATTGTTGGCATTTGGATCAAACAAATCCCCCATCCACTAGGATCTTACATTTAACTATATAAATTACATTAAAAGTTCCTTAAGTTGCCAAAACACACACACACACACACTGATTGATATGATTTCCACTACCATCAAGTAAACTAGGCAGAGAGATAAAGGGATCTTCTTCATCTAAAAGTACAGGATTCCACAGGATATATCAGCCTAAAAGGAAAAACACTACCTATTGGGTAAATGACACATAGGGTTTGCTTGTGTAGCTGTTGTGAGTATGCCATAAAAAATCCTGGTGGGCCCTTTGGGGGTAGGGGAGTATAGCCTGGATTGGGAGGGGGGAGAGTTGTGGGATCTGTCAGCATCAGGCCCCTGAGGTCATGCTTCCCGGTGGGCCCCAGGTACCCCAGTCCAACACTGGCAATGCACCAATGTCATAGTAATAACATATTGCTCTGGGAGGAGTGGGTGGTTCGCTCTACTATTATATGGCAAATACAGGGCCATACAGGGGATAATTGTTCTAGGCCCGTGTGTTTTGAGTCTGTAGGGGCACTTGGCCATGCCGTACTCACTCTGGGGTTTGCCCCCACTGCTGTCAGTCAACTGCATAATCTGGTAGGGAGGGCATAGCTGTTGTGTCGGGATCCAGGCCAGACTGCCTTTACACTCTAGAAAATTGTTTTAAGAGTCAGAACCAACACTGACTACAGAGAACAGAAAGAGACTAATACTGCCACCAATCACAATTACATTTAACAAATTATTTTAAAACTACTGAAGTGACACTGACACATTCCTATAAGGAATTCAGCAGTATAACTAATAATGCAGCACTGCTCCATTCATTTTGGGCAATAGTACACACAAGCTGCCACCAGTGTAGCCACATTACAGCAAGCAAGATATCAAGATCCAGGAGAAATCAGAGGAGTATTCTAATATCATCCTGACAGAATCCCAAATTTCTAAGATTGCCAAGGATTATGGTTTCTACAGGCAGTTGTGCTCATTAAAATTACCAGATTTTGGACTGGCTGTATTGGTATTATAAACACTTGCTACAATAAATACACAGCAAATATATTCTTGTTCACAGTGCTTTGGTAGTATAGATTAATCTAATTACATAGACTAACATCTGCATTATTCATGAACATGAAAAACAAAGGATACAACCACCTTTAGGATAATAAATAGGATAATATAATAAGTACAGGATTGAGATCCTAATTAAATGGAAATATTACCCTGAATGAATGTGCCAAAAGGAGATCACATGACATAATCTGTGGCCATTTGTTACATATGGAGGGGTATTTTTAAAGGCAAGCAAGTGGCAACTCCATCCCATACATTATTCTTAGTATATGTTTGGGTTTTATATACAAATACAGACGCCACATCAGAGGCACAAATCACAATCTAAGGCTTTTCCTTCCTCCACTCCAACTGTCAAAATAACTAAACCACCTGTCCCAGTTCCATGCATCATCTCTTTTGTCACTTTTAGTAGAAGATTGGAAATAACAGAAATACAAGAAAAGAGAAGTAAAAAGAGAGGGTAGAAAAGAAGTAGACAAGCACAAAGAGAGGTGAGAAGAGGACAGAGGAGATAGGGAAAGAGTAAACATGGTCCAAGGAAGTGGAAACAAAAAGACAAGAGGAGAATAAAGAGACGGTAAAATAAGAAGAGAGAGTGCAGAGAGGTAAAAAAAGAGAGGACAGTAGGAATATGAGGGAGTATATGGCACTGGAGAGTGATGGAGGAAAGGGATAGATAGCAATGACGAGAGAAAAGGTGATAGAAGACAATAGGGAGAAGGAAGAGGTGAGGTTTTGAGAAGGAAAACAGTGGGAGGAGGAGAGATAGAGGGGGAGAGTGGAGGGAAAAGGAGAGATGAGAAGACAAGGGAGGATAAGGAGGAGGTGGGGGAGGATAGTAGAAAGATAAGATGGTGGGGAAGGGAAGAGGTGGAAGAACATGAGGGGGGAGGCAAGAGATGAGAAGAGACAAGATAGTGAGGAGAGGAGGGAGAGACAGTAGGGTGGCAAGAGGGGGGGGGTGAATGTTAGGATAGTGAATATTTATTAATTGGTAGCAATACTTAGTACAATGTTGATCCAATGACTTGTCCAATTGCCAGTTTGAAGTCAGGAAGGAATCCCCCCCCCCTTTTGAGGCAAACATTAGCTACAGGAGGGTTTTTTGCCTTCCTCTGCCTCAACTAATTTGTAGCTAGGTATGGAATATATGAGTGCTGAATGAAATGGCCACCATTAGAAATCTCTAGCCCCTGTACAAGCTGTCAATAGAAATATGTAGCGCTATTTCAGTGAAAAGAATGGGGAGGATGACAATGGCTGGAGAAATTTGTTTGGAAAACCAAAAGCAGATCAAAGGGAACCTAGTTTGCATGGATTAATGGAGAAGTTGCAGGGCAGAGGCAACATTGATTAGGAGAGAGGTGGTGACTAGGAAAGGAGAGGTAGAGAGAACTGTGATAGTGGAGAAACCACAGGGGATAACATTAAAATTGATAGGATGATGCAGGAATCACATCAGATAATTGCACTGTAGGGTAAAGTCAGAGAATAGTAGATTGAAAGAGAATTGGTAGGTGGGTATTATAGTGGAGTCAAGGAGAAAGACCCATTAAAGGGCACCTAACTTTAAAAAAATGTTTCCATCCCAGTAAAGGTGCAAGTTAATAAAACCATCACTGTGGTAGAGGAAAACAATATATGCCAAAGCTACTCACACAGGTAGCAATCATTATGTGCTGCTTCTACATCACACACACAGTCACTCACCCAGTCACTCATTATACACATGCGTGTGGCCTAAAAATGGCTGCCCACACCAGAAGCTCCTTCTACAGGGTGGCCTAGTCCTCTGGTGGGACAGTTTTTTGCAAAAAAAATGAATAGTGCAGGCAATATTAGCCCACACTACTGGCAGCAAAAACAATGTTTCAATGATAGGTGCACATTAATCAGCCCAATATAAGCATCCCTATGCTTTCTCATGGCAGCCCCAAGGAGGTGTGAACGGACTGTAGCAGAGGATGAAGTTTTGACGTGGCGTTACTGCTCACATGTGCTAATTCATGCATTTGTTGAATATTTTTGATGTGATTAAGATGCACAACATAATTTGCCTTTATGGTAATCTGTCAATCACCATAGCCCAAAGATACTTTATATCATATATTTTAATTATGCATAGATTATTTGGTAATTTTCTATTAGAAAAAATTCTCTTAGAATATCAGCATGAGCCATGCACACTTTTCATAACCCTCCTGGTGAATGCTGTCATTATTTGAGGCCTGTGATATAGTGATAGCAACACACTCCTATTAATGAAAAGAACTATATCAGTATTATTAACAGATGAGACAATTTAGTTTTTTTCCCATATGTATTGCTTTTTATTTATTTTACAACTTGCATACTCAAGTGGCTGCCTATAACAAAACTATTTTTATAAAAAAAACTAATTATAATCTAAAGTACATAACATCATTCAGCGATTTAGGGTTCACAGATTTTGGGGTCCTGAAGGAATGCAGGGTCCTTGTATGTGATAGGCATAAAACCTGTTTAAAAATGAAAAAAAAAAGGCATTAGTACTGAAAGCACCCAGTAAACAAATACAGTTGCTTAACTACAAAGGAAGCAGACCCTGAGGTTGTGTGGGGTCAGCTTCCTTTATAGCATAAAAATACCCCCTCCCCAGCCGCTCTTTTCTTAAAATATTCACTCCAGGCCAAGCGAGCAGATGGCACTGCTGTGCCCCCCCCCCCAAAGAGGAGGCCTGGCGCCCTCTTGTTACACCACTGCACAAATACAGTACAAATAATCATATACAAGTTATTTTTAGATTTGAATACAAATATTGTTTCTATCTTACCCATTATATGAGCTCTTTTGATGGCTTTTGAAACAGCTCTTTGTTTCCTTCCACACAACCCTGAAATAAAGAGAAAAACATCTAAAACACTTAAATGAAGTTCGAAAACTATTTACCAGCTTTCCAGTACATGAAGCAAAGGGCTGGAAATGTATTTTTATACATGGAAGAACTGGCAGAATAAAGGAAAATATCAGGAAAGGTATGAGAAGCTTGCCCGAAACACAGGGCTGTATCTGCACGTGGAAATAGATGTTCTCCACATACTTTATGTACTACTGTGCACATTGTATGTAATTTCAGTTAAAATGTTCATTTGTCCTGTATATTTGTCTTGTATATCTAATGCCTTAGAAATGGAATTCACCGATAAAATTTGGCAGCCATGGACTGAGGTTGAAGGTCTAACTCTCTTAGATGACTCAACGTAAAAGCTGAAATGTATGTGATGCTTTGAGAATTATATGTGTATTCTGGTAACTGTAGGAGACCCCCAGGTGGGACCACTACCCTCCCCTTTTCCTTCTGTTTTAGTGAATGAAAATCAATGTTTTTTTTTAAAAAAAACCATTGGCAATGTTTGATTATTTCACTGCATCAAAGCCCCACCAAAGTGTGTAAATACCTGTTATGTGTCTGCCATAGATGCGACCAGTGTGAGGTGAAATAAACTGAGACAATAACTGTTGAACAAAAAGAAGTCTAGTGAGAAGTAACATACAGACATTAAAGGAACAGTTCAGTGTGAAAATAAAAACTGTGTAAATAGATAGGCTGTGCAAAATAAAAAATGTTTCTAATATAGTTTGATATAGTGAGTTTGCAATTGATCCTCAGCATTCAGCTCAGATTCAAAAGCAAACAGATATGATCCATGTGGCTCCCCTTCACGTCTCTGATTGGTTACTGCCTGGTAACCAGGGTAACAGTCAGTGTAAACCAAGAGAGCTGAAAAGCAGGAAGTAGTGTTCTGACTGACATGTTATACATCAAATCACTCCAGCCTTTATACATTACATTTTTGCCTAACTAACTATATTAGAAAGTTTTTATTTTTACACTGAACAATTCCTTTAAATACAGAAAATTTTTTAGTTACTTATAGGATTTCTTTACCTTACACTTTTAAATCTGGAAACTTAATATGAAAATGTATCATAATAATATGAGGATACACCCCTTCTTTGGTACCATAGTAACAGTCATTGCTCTAAACTGGAAAGGAGCTAAAGGTAGACTTTTTATAATTAGAAGCATTCTTTCTTTTACTAAAAGCAATAATATATATTCTACAATATTCTAATATTAATTTTATTCTAAATGGTATTTCCATTTTACTTATTTAAGTACAAAACATGTCAGCTTTTAGTAAGCTCTGCTTTATATACAAACTACTAAATACAATGAAAATATTTTCTTGTTCCAAGGACAGTGTCGTTGACCTGTGTATTTTTGTAGTCCACTGTAACACCACACAAGATGCACTTCTTGGGAGGCTCTTTATAAGGATTTTCCATCTGCTGGGGCTGCATTTAAAACAATAGTGAAATAACTTATGTGCTAAAGGCAATATGCAATTATCCAACAGAGCACGTCACATAAATAATTGTCTTAATATTTATCTAGTTCAAAAGAAATGAGGTTAAATATACATGCCCCAAACAACAACAAATTCAAACCTACACCCTGCTCCATGTGGCATTGTATATCTGAATATGCATTATATTACACGTGCCAATCCATGTGCAGAGGTTAGCTCACCTAGTATTTGCCAATCCACAAAATTTACAAGATGTACTGTAAAAAGGTGACACAAGATAAAGGGGAAACGGTCGGCATACTATGAGGTTTGTATGTAATTTTCAATACAATGATCTGAATAAACTATGTTTTTTATAGATACAATTTGAGTTGCTGGATATTTTTTCTTTTTGATTTTGGAAGTGCCCGTAGTCCTGGGGCATATGGCTCTTTGATGGAGCTACTGATTCAAGAAAAAAATCCAGATTCAAGAAACAGTAGCCTAGAATATTGAACTCTAATTTGACTGAATGGAAGTAATGCAGTACCAATAAGGTGACAGGATATCAGAAAGTACAGAAAGGAAGGAATTATGTGACAGTAAAGATGGCAATACATAGGCTGCCGACGGGACCTCTGAAAACAAAGTTGGCAGCTTATTGGCCCATGTACAGGGCACTCTGGACTGCACGCCCAACCAAACACTCAGGTAGATTTAAAAATCCTGTTGGGCTAGGACTGCATCAATGTTTTAAAAAGGTCCTCAATCAACATTTTCTATAAACCTGCAGTATTATAAAATTGCTGGTTCCAAAGCGAACAAGTGGATCTGCATGATATGGCCCAGCATGAAGTTGGTAAAAGCTGAACACATTTATTTTCTTGGTAAACTAGCCCAACAAGTGGATATCAACTGAGACAGATTTAGACAACTCTAAGGAAGGGATAGGGAAAAAGAAAACATTATGTCCGTCAGTCAACAAATGTAAAGTCTAATTGTCTCACCATATCGTCGTGAACTTGTTGCAGTGTATGATTTCCTTGCGGAAGTACTAAAGAAAATGATAAAAACAATGTTTTGTTTTTTTTTTTAAAAAAAGATCAATTACAATAGTTTCCTATTTGCACATGCATTAATAAATAAACAGCAGGGTTCGCAAAGAAGAGGCACTTCACCATTACATTTTATTTAAACAGAAACATACTCTAATACCTGTACCATTCTCCCAATTTATATAAATGTAGCCCAGATACCTACATAATTAATACTGTCCATTCAATATGCATCTACATAATCACATAATGCAATAATTTCGACATGAAGGCTCATTTACAAATGCACACCTAAGCATGTATCGCTAGTAAGGTTGTAAAACTGAAAGTACATCAATGGGAAAAATAATTGTGCCAATTAATGCACTAATGTTGCTGCTATGTGAGGAAACTGTAAATCAATAAACATAACATTATTTAGCTTGGTATATACAAACACTCTGTTCTGTTGTAAAAGTGCTGTTAAAGCAATTTCTCATTCCCCCCCCCATGAATATCTTTTTAACTATTTAGAAGCTTACCAGTTTTGCACCATATACATAAGAGACAGAGTATAGACCTGGTGGAGATGGTTTTAACTTATATGCGTCAACGGTTCTCTCAGTAAACATATTTCTAACAGGGCTATTGACATGAAATTTACACCAGATGTCGGTAACATCCCAAGTAATCCACACATTCAAAGAAATCAAAACAAATAAATACATAAATTAAGATATGTGTAATAAAGTGGAATGACACAGGGAATAAGTATTGAACACACTTACTGAAATGTATTTAATACTTAGTTCCCACCTCCAAACGTCACTGTTGGTATGGTGTTTTTAGGGTGATGTACAGTGCCATTTCTCTTCAAAACATGGTATCATCTGACCAGACTATATTCTCCCAGAATTTCATGACCGGTTTGGGGTGAAATTATGTTCTTTCCATTTCCAGATTAGGATAGGTCATGTCAGACTAATTTGATTGCTTTTTATGATGAGGTAAGTAAGATTCTGGACAGTGGGGGTGGGGGGCAGTAGATGTGATCTATTTGGATTTTGCCAAAGCGTTGGATACCGTGTCCCACAAACGACTGCTTTCTAAACTAAGGTCTGTTGGGCTTAATGAAGTCTTTGCACATGGATAGGAAACTGCTACAAGATCGGGTAAAGAAGGTGGTTGTTTCATTCTCTACTAGGAGTAAGGTTCTTAGTGGGGTCCCTCAGGGCTCGGTATTGGGTCCACTTTTATTTAACTTGTTCATCAATGATTTAGTAAGTAATGTATGAGTGTTTGCAAATGACACAAAACTATCCAGCCCAATTAATTCCATCCAGGATGAGGTATCCTTGCAACAGGATCTTGACAAACTAGCAATCTGTCACAATCTGCTAGTGGCAAATGAGATTCAATGTTGATAAATGTAAAGTCATGCACCTGGGATGTAAAAATATCCAAGCCACTTATACCCTTAATGGGACTGCAATAGGCAAATCCATTATGGAAAAGGACCTTGGAGTCCTTGTAGATGATAAACTTGGCTGTAGCAAGCAATGCTAGTCAGCAGCCTCGAGGGCAAATAAGGTCTTGAGCTGTATTAAAGGGGCATAAATTCACAACAGGAAGTAGTCATTCTTCCACTTTATAGAGCACTGGTAAAGCCCCATCTAGAATATGCCGTACAATTTTGGTCTCCATCTCTCAAACAGGACATTATTGTATTAGAGAAGGTCCAGAGAAGGGCAACTAAGCTGGTAAAAGGTATTGAAAATCTTAGCTATGAAGAAAGACTGGCCAAATTGGGGATGTTCGCGCTGGAGAAGAGGCGTTTAAGGGGTGATATGATAACTATGTATAAATATATAAGGGGATCACATAATAATCTCTCTAATGCTTTATTTACCAGCTGACACAAGGTCACCCATTCCGATTAGAAGAAAAGAGGTTCCGCCTAAATATTCGGAAGGGGTTTTTTACAGTGAGAGCTGTGAAGATGTGGAATTCTCTCCCTGAATCAGTTGTACAGGCTGATACATTAGATAGCTTTAAGAAGGGGTTGGATGGCTTTTTGGCAAGTGAGGGAATACAGGGTTATGGAATATAGCTCATAGTACAAGTTGATCCAGGGACTAGTCCGATTGCCATTTTGGAGTCAGGAAGGATTTTTTTTCCCCCTCTAAGGCAAATTGGAGAGGCTTCAGATGGGGGTTTTTTTGCCTTCCTCTGGATCAACTGGCAGTTAGGCAGGTTAAATAAAAGTTAAAAGGTTGAACTTGATGGATGTGTCTTTTTTCAACCGAACATACTATGTTACTATGTAGAAATACATCTGTAACCAATACCATCAGAATGTTTTGCAACAATAAGTGTGTGAATGTCTTGATAGAGCTCTTTGCTTTTACCCATCATAAGATGCTTCTTGTGTGACACCTTGGTAATGAGAAATCTTCCTATAAGCCATCAATTAGGACTAAACCAGCTGATTCATTTGCACTGGTAGGGGCAGGATTGCTTTCTAATTACTGACATATTTCAGCAGGTTTCTTGGCTTTCCATGCCTTTTTGCACCTTCTTTTCTTCATGTGTTCAATACTTATTCACTTTGTCATTTCACTTTATTACACAAAACTTAATTTAGGGACTTATTTGGTTTTATTTCTTATATGTTTGGGTTACTTGGGTTGTTATCGACATCTGGTGTAAATTTCATGTCAATTACCCCATTAGAAATATATTTACTGAGAAAAACGTTGACGTGTTCAATACTTATTTTCACTGCTGTATATTCGATGTATTCACATGCATGCTGAGTTTAAAAATTTGGGCTGGATAGCATGTTGATACAAAATTATGCTTGATGCCAACTTTATCAAGGTCATCTGACCTGCTTTCCCTTGGTGATTTTTGCACAACATTGTATATTATATATACAAATATTTCTGGAAAAAAGAAAATTTGACCTGCTTTTGTATGCTGTGGCTTTTTGTGTATTCTTTTACACAGGAACGCAGGAGTCAACTGATTTGAGGCTTCTCTACAACACCTGTACCGATGGTAACGCATGTAACACTGAACACAGATGTAAATGTTCAGTTTCACTCAGGGTCGGACTGGGCCGGAGGGACAACTGGAAAAAACCTGGTGGGTCCCAGTCCTCGTGGGCTCCCGTAAGCCCAGACTCACTCCCCCGAATGGCCCACAAGATGATGCGGCGCACAGGCGTTTGTGCATGCACAGGTGAGGGGTGCGTGAGGGATGTTTGGAATTCACAAGGGGGCCCCCAGTGACTGCTAGGAGAGCCCTTGCGGTCGCAGCCCCAGTGATCCTCTCTGACCATAGTTTCACTGAACTCCTGTGGGAACAGCTCCATAGAGAAGACTTGGATCAATTAATTCCTGTGTCCACACAGAAAGCCACAGCATTGGAAAACGTATTAAGTAGGGATGCACCGAATCCAGGATTCGGTTCGGGATTCGGCCAGGATTCGGCCTTTTTCAGCAGGATTCGGATTCGGCCGAATCCTTCTGCCCGGCCGAACCGAATCCGAATCCTAATTTGCATATGCAAATTAGGGGCGGGGAGGGAAATCGCGTGACTTTTTGTCACAAAACAAGGAAGTAAAAAATATTTTCCCCTTTCAACCCCTAATTTGCATATGCAAATTAGGGTTCGGATTCGGTTCGGTATTCGGCCGAATCTTTCACAAAGGATTCGGGGGTTCGGCCGAATCCAAAATAGTGGATTCGGTGCATCCCTAGTATTAAGTACCCTTGTGTAAAAAGTGTGATAGTGAAGAAAGCTTAAAAAAACTGTGGATTAAATAGATGTTACTAGGCCCCAAAAATTTTTTAAAGGGACCAAAAATGTTGCTATGCTGACCAGTTTCAACAAGACATATTGAACTTGCTTATTAACTAGGGCTTTACAGGACCCCTACACTCCTGCCCCCCCCAGCAATAGCACGATCTGACCCCTGCTACGAAGTATTTTTTTTCTAGAAACGCTGAGCAAATTGTGCAAGCCATGCTGACAGATTTCCAGTGCCTAATTCTAAGCAACTTTGCAATAAATTTTCATTAGAATTTTGTTTGTTTTTCAAGTTATTTGCATATGTACTGCTATTTGAAAGCAGCGTTTGTCCCTTTCTATCCTCTGCCCTGGTGGCTCAGACTGTTGATACAATGTAAAGACAAGGCAGCTGATTAACAGACCTGTCTTTGCTTGGGAACTAAGACTTTTGCGATATTGTTTAAAAAGTAACAACCAGGAGTTAAGCAAATGCTGTTTTCAATAGCAAAATTGTTTTTACGAATAACTTTCAAAGCACTCGAGATTTTTAACAACTGCATATTGGAAAGTTGCTTTGAAATCTGTTTTCTTTTTTATTTTGGAGTTGTCTTGCCCTTTAGGGATTTGTGTGTGAGCACTGCAGATACACCGATAATGAGTAAACTTTGCACAATAGAAGGATTCCTTTGTAATACTAGGTGGGTTTATAGTAAATGTATAGAGAATGGTTTAAGCAAAATCCTGCCTGTATTAACAATGCCCTTCCATTGACACATGGCTTATAATAGGGTATTAGTCTAGTTAAATTCCTTTAGCGCACTGCTTTCATATAAAATATACTATGGAACGAATACATATTATGTCAGATTTTAGGTCAGCCCTAAACAACAGTGGCTCAAAGGGAATGTAAAGGTTTATGCTGGCTGTAACAACAATAAAGTGCCATTCTGAACGAGTCATCATGAAATGCACGCACCTGCTAAAGCTCCCCAAATGCTACGACCCTCCGAGGTTACATGCCTACTGCCCACACTCTGCATTGCCCTGAGCAGCGCCATCCTACATGTCTTATGAAGTGACCTGCCTGGGAAGCGGAAGCGCCACTGCAAACGCCTTCCTACCCTAACATGGTGCAGCACTAAAACCACGTCGGTCGCAACAGAACGCCTGTAAGGTAGTTCCCCGGCGGTAATGGGGGATGTATGACTAGCGTTAAGTGTTTAAAATGAAACCCAGCTTTCCGTTCCATCTGTGCTAGATAAACTAAGAGGAATATGTCGAGTATAATACTTCTGCAGAATTTTCACTCATCACCTTTCTATGCGCCTCCTGCACGCGCACGTACTGGGGGGAGGAGGAGCTGACAATTCTGCGCGATATTTTTGTCCCTACCGGGCTTCTGTAAACAGAAGAGCTGTTTGACTATTGAGCAGGTGCTTCTTGTGGGGATGTGAAGCGAGTTTACTGCTAGGCTTGCGCTTCTCCGCTTGGATATTTGGGCACCGGAGTGAAGAGGAGCTGAAGCACACGAGCGATCGTAGGCCAGAGAAGATTTGGTGCGTCTTTGTTACACGCCTATATATAGCTAGGTATGTAGCCAATACAATTGAGATTCGACTTAACCGTATATGGGTCCATGACCATAAGAAAAGAGAAGAGGGGCTGATAACTTTCTGTAGCCTTGCAGTTACACCCTGAACAATTCAGTGCTTTTGCTTAGTCATATTCCTCACGTGACGTGAAGATGCTGACACCCAACACTCACTGCATACTGAGGGCAAGGCCAGTGGCTAAACTAGATACCACTGGACCCCACAGCAAATTCTTTTCTTCAGGCTCCCAAAATATCTAGAGGTTGACTTGTTTTACCAATATTTATTGAAATTGCATATGAACTATGGCTTTGCGAGGGGGGCTATACCTCCTGGGCCCCCCTGCAGCAACATTGTCTGCTTCCTCTATAATTATACTCCTGGGCAAGGCCTTGCTGGGGATCTATAAAGAGGAAAATTTACATTTTAATCCCTCTTGTCAACGCTTTTTTTTTTTTTTTTTTATGCAATAAAATATTTTATTTGCTCTAATAGCCACCTACTGAAGCCTAGAGTTGCATAGTCTTGTGCCAACAAAACTCCCAAATTCCTTCTCTGTGAAGGAGACCCCCAACTAAGGTTGCCACCTGGCCGGTATTTCACCGGCCTAGCCGTTAAAATACCAGCCCAGGCCGGGGCTGGTATTACAAGTTTACCGGCAATGTGTGATCACCATTCAAACTGCTCCCAGCCTGCCTCAGATGCACCCTCAGCCCACCCTTTTCTTCACTCTATAGCTAAAAAATACTTATTACCGTATATACTCATGTATAAGCCGACCCGTGTATAAGCCGAGGTACCTAATTTTACCTACAAAAACTGGGAAAACTTATTGACTCGCGTATAAGCCTAGACACAACTACGGCCCTGTCTCCCAGCAGCGCACATTCTGCCAAAGCGACCCCCCCAGCGATCAACCGGACTTCTTTGCAAAGCTGATGGTGACAGAGTATTGCCAAACGGATTACTGTGTGCATTGTCCCACTGTCCCACTACCATGTGCAGAGGGTGCTGTTTGATATTGCCATCACTGTTAATCTTTTGTATAACCAACAGAGGGCGCTGTGTGATATTGCAGTCACTGTTATTCTTTCATATAACCAACAGAGGGCACTTTGTGATATTGCAGTCACTGTTATTCTTTCATATAACCAACAGAGGGCACTGTGATATTGCAGTCACTGTTAATCTTTCATATAACCAACAGAGGGCGCTGTGTGATATTGCAGTCACTGTTATTCTTTCATACAACCAACAGATGGCGCTGTGTGATATTGCAGTCACTGTTATTCTTTCATACAACCAACAGATGGCGCTGTGTGATATTGCAGTCACTGTTAATCTTTCATATAACCAACAGAGGGCGCTGTGTGATATTGCAGTCCCGGTTATTCTTTTATACAACCAACAGATGGCGCTGTGTGATATTGCAGTCCCTGTTATTCTTTCATTCAACCAACAGATGGCGCTGTGTGATATTGCAGTCTCTGTTATTCTTTCATACAACCAACAGATGGCGCTGTGTGATATTGCAGTCCCGGTTATTCTTTTATACAACCAACAGATGGCGCTGTGTGATATTGCAGTCACTGTTAATCTTTCATATAACCAACAGAGGGCGCTGTGTGATATTGCAGTCCCGGTTATTCTTTTATACAACCAACAGATGGCGCTGTGTGATATTGCAGTCCCTGTTATTCTTTCATTCAACCAACAGATGGCGCTGTGTGATATTGCAGTCACTGTTATTCTTTCATACAACCAACAGATGGCGCTGTGTGATATTGCAGTCACTGTTAATCTTTCATATAACCAACAGAGGGCGCTGTGTGATATTGCAGTCCCGGTTATTCTTTTATACAACCAACAGATGGCGCTGTGTGATATTGCAGTCCCTGTTATTCTTTCATTCAACCAACAGATGGCGCTGTGTGATATTGCAGTCCCTGTTATTCTTTCATACAACCAACAGATGGCGCTGTGTGATATTGCAGTCACTGTTAATCTTTCATATAACCAACAGAGGGCGCACTGTTATTTTTCATATAAACAACAGAGGGCATTGTGGGATATTGCAGTCTCTCCCCAAGTGAACTGTTGGTATAGGAATGATTAAAAGTGACTGCAATCTCAGCTGCTTTTGGATGCTGAAAAACTCGGCTTATACGCGGGTATATACGGTACCTATTCCACGATCCACGACTCTGGCCCGCCCCTTGATGTCATGGCCACGGCCCCAGTGACATTACAGCCCGCCCCATTTTTAGAAATATCCTCCAGCCCCCTTCCCTGGCTGGTAAAGATTTTTTAAAAAGGTGGCAACCCTACCCCCAACACATCACCATTAAATGTATAACTAGCATTTATATTCTTTTTTACACGAGTATTGATCAACCTCATTTGCCATTTCTGCAGTATAGTCAGCTATTCTTTCCTGGCAAAAAAAAAAAAATCCAGCAGTTTTGCTTTCTGACTGTCATTAGAAAATCATTTATGAACGGGATGTTCGAGGCTTACTTGAAAGTCCTTTAACATAATATGTTATATTTAGGGTTGCCACCTGGCTGGTATTTTACCGGCCTGGCGTTAAAAATGATGGTTGAGCCCAATGTTATTGATAGAAAAAATATATAAATATATATAGGAAGGCCTGTATTTATTTTTCCAGAAAAGGTGGCAACCCTATTTATATTGCATTTATATCCTCTGCAAATATGGGCACCAATTAATCGTGAATTACATTTATTTAAAAGCTAGTGGTACTTTTTAAATGTTGTGACGTATGCTCTACAAGTCTACATGATGCTGATAAAAATAAGGTGGGTAAACTGTTGGGAAAAAAATCTCCTTGCTCCTGTGACTTAAACTGGCCATAAAAGGCCATATATATGAACTGCCAACTCCGAGTCATGTAATATTTGTTCACAGTATTTTCAAGCAAGCATAACTGTCATACCTTTCTCCTAGTTTTCTTTTTTTCTGATAATTTTTTTTTTTTTTTTTTTTTTAGGGATGCACTGAATTCAGGATTCAGTTCGGTATTCAGCAAAGATTCGGATTCGACCGAATCCTTGTGCCTGGCTGAACCGAATCCTTAAAATCAAAATTCGTATTCGATTTGGTATTTGGCCAAATCTTTCACAAAGGAATGAATCGAAAATAGTTGATTCGGTGCATCCCTAATTGACATTCAGATTTCATTTGTGGTCCAATGAACTTTTGCAGATTGTTAGTATGGTTTAATGAAATGAGCTAAACTAACATTCATATTTAAATTGTTGGATTAAAATCAGAGAAATAACAAGTTAGAAAAATAACAAGTTGGTTAATGTTCTGGTCATTTACTAGGAGTTAATTTTTATAACTGTATATACTGTATATTTTCATTATATAGAGCTTACCCAACAGCTCAAATATGTCTCCCATCTACCTTCTTTACTGTTTCTTGTACGTCCCTGGTGATTTCTAGGAACATTGAAACTAATCAACATTTGTCATGCCATATTAAGCAGTTTGAGCACGAGAAAAATGGAGCACCAAAGGAGCCGATTATTTGTCCATTAAAAAATAGAAATTTATTGAAGAATCATTTAAAAATGGTGAAGGCATGCCCAGAACATATTGTAGGCTGCCCGCTTTACGCGTTTTGTGGCTACCGGCCACTTCCTCAGAAGCTATATTAAGCAGTTAATGTAAAGATGCCTTTTAACCTGGGGAATGTAAACGTCTAGATTCCTTCTTCATTGGTATGACTTTCTATTCAGACCATATTGCCTTACTCTACAATTACTATCTGTTCTCACAAATTAAAAATTGTATTTGCAGTAGTTGTCTCAATATTCAGGTGAAATTTGTAAGATTTTTAATATCCTAATCTCTTATAGAGCCATCTACTCCTTACAAGAATGGCATCAGCTGTTGTTAGCATGGTTCCTACTACTGCTTCCCGTTTTGCACTGTTACAAGTAGACAGTAGTAGTGACTCTGACTCTGAGAAGGCCAGAGGAGCTCATTCATCAGGGAAAGCCCATTCTGGGTCAGCTGCACGGGGGAAGAACAAAGGTAACGAGAAAAAGAAAGAAAAGCGGAGGAAAAAGAAAGAGCAGCAGCAAAGCGAGGCAAATGAGGTAATGTCAACTACTACTTATTTTTTGTTAAATGTTTGTGTGTGCTTTGACTAAGATCGAAGCTGTGAGCTCTACCCATATTGTAAAACAACAAAAAGTCACTATAATAGAACTAAACTGTAGGTGTTGGACTTTATTCTGCAGCAAAAAGAAAAGAACAAACCCACAAAGAATGAATAAAAGCATGTCTTATTGAATTTACAGTGTAATGTATAGTGTATGAAGGTGTCATTGTATTGCCAATTTACCTTTAAATTAAGCTTTGTGATAGTTGTTGATCATTATTTGACATTTATAATTGTCTCTATTTTTTTGTGTGGTTATTGAATTATTTAGGTTTTTTCAGAAGCTCTCCAGTTTGGAATATAAACTCTAACTGGTTGCTACTACCAACTAGGCAGTGGTATGAATGAGAGACTGAAATACATAGAAGGCTTAATGCAGAAGGGAAGGTTAAAACTAAGTAAGCCTTATCAGAAAGGTCCACCTAAATATACCAGTAAACCCTCAAAGTAGTGCTGCTCTGAGTCCCCTGTCAAAAGAAACACTGTATTTCTTTCCTTCTTTTGTGTAAACATGGGTTTCTGTATCAGACTTCCTGCCTTCAGCTTAAACCTCCTTGCCCCGGGCAAGAGCTTGCTCAGTTTGCTCCTCTCCCCCCCCCACCCTTCTCTGCTGTAATCTAAGCCCAGAGCTATAAGTGAGCAGGGAGAGACTCAGGCAGAAAGTGATGTCACACCAAGCTAATACTGCAGCTGCTATCCTAAACAAACAGATCTTCTAGAGCTGCTTACTTATGTATGGTAAAAAAACATTCTACAGTATAAATATAGCATTCTAGCTTGCACCTTTGCAGCTAATTTATTGGCAATAAAAGGCCTCCGTAGCTTTCCTTCTCCTTTAAGCTGGCCATAGACGTGCAGACTATAGCCTATGTTGGACGACCAATAGTCCGTGCCAATCTTCTGACCTGCAACTAACTGTTCAGATTAATATAAAGTAGGAAAGAGAACAAATCACATGATGCTCATGACATTAATTGACGGGCAGCAATCGTACGAAAGTTATGTCCGACAAATTGTAGTGACAATCTCCCATTAATATCGTTAGATAGAGATATTATCAGCATGTGATTATGTTAGCCAATATAAATCTTTTAACCTGTCTGATCGACTGAACGACCAATCACCATGGTAAGAAAAAACTCCACACATGGTCCGAAAATCTTGGCAAATTGTATCAGTTCAGAAGCTGCACCTGGATTTCTGACCTGCCAGAGGGAACACCACCACCAACTGTAAACTTAAATTTTGGAAAAACAGTAACAAATATAAGATGGAAAGCCATATGGAAAAGTCTTTATTTCTGGTGAAAAATTTAAAAACAACTCGACTGAAAAAAGTGTTTGGAAGGTGAACAACCGCTTCAACAATAAAATTTGTAGACTCATGGAACAATTGTTTTTTGGGCTGGAAAGGAGCTTAAACAAAGAGAGATTTTAAAGGGGTTGTTCACCTTCAAACAACTAGTTGTTTTAAGATAGATCACCAGAAATAACCTTTTCCAATTACATTCTATTTTCTATGTTTGACCATTTTTCTAATATTGAATTTTAAAGTGTCATTTTCACCTTCTAAAGCAGCTCTGGGAGGGGGGTCTCCGAACCTGTAAACTGTTCTAAATGGATACATTTAGTTGATACATTTCTTATCTCTGTCCCTGCTGAGCAGAATCACTGGGTTTCATTACAGGCAGCTGTTAGAATTGATACAATAGTTGCTAATACTCCAGAGATGTTGCTGAGAAATGTATCAACTAAATTTTGCAAAATTGTAGCAGTTTAGAGTCTGCGCCTGAATTACTGAGCTGCCAGACTCAAACACCGGAGACAAGAACATTCAACTATAAATTTAGATTTTGGAAAAACAGTAAAGAATAAATAATGGAAAGTAATTGAAAAAAGTCTTTATTTCTGGGGAATAATCTTAAAACAACTGAACTGAAAAAAGTGTTTGGAAGGTGAACAACCCCTTTTAAAGGGATTCTGTCATGATTTGTATGATGCAGTTTTTATTTCTAAATAACACTGTTTATACTGCACATAATTCACTCTACAATATAACATTTCATTCCTGTACAAGCAAGTTTATTTTTGTTAAGTAATATTGGTGTGTAGGAGCCATCTCAGGTCATTTTGCCTGGTCATGTGCTTTCAGAAAGAGCCAGCACTTTAGGATGGAACTGCTTTCTGGCAGGCTGTTGTTTCTCCTACTCAATGTAACTGAATGTGTCGCAGTGGGACCTGGATTTTACTATTGAGTGCTGTTTTTAGATCTACCAGGCAGCTGTTATCTCGTGTTCGGGAGCTGCTATCTGGTTACCTTCCCATTGTTCTGTTGTTAGGCTGCTGGGGGTTGGAAGGGAGGGGGTGATACCACTCCAACTTGCAGTACAGCCGTAAAGAGTGACTGAAGTTTATCAGAGCACAAGTCACATGACTGGGGGCAGCTGGGAAACTGACAATATGTCTAGCCCCATGTCAGATTTCAAAATTTAATATACAAAAAATCTGTTTGCTCTTTTGAGAAATGGATTTCAGGGCAGAATTCTGCTGGAGCAGCACTATTAACTGATGCATTTTGGGGGAAAAAAACATTTTTTCCATGACAGTATCCCTTTAAGGAATAGCAGTGATCTATTTCTGATAGATTCATGTTTTTTAATGTACTATTTTTTGCAGCTGAGAAACATTGCATTTAAAAAGATTCCTCCAAAGGCCTCTCATGGTGTAGCAGTGCAAGAGCATTTAACACATACTGTACCAAAGGATGCTCAGGAAGAGGACTGGCAGCAATGGCAACAAAGAGATGTGCAGGTACCAGGCTCATTTTTTTTCCTTTTGTTTTTTTCCTTTGAAAGCAGCCATTGATTTGTATTATTTTATGCAAGAAAGGGACACCGACAGAGACATTTTCTACCCATCTGCTACTGCAGTTGTCTCCTGATGTCTGTCCAGTGCTTTGAAAAATTATTCATTCCCCTAACCAGTTATTTAATTTTACAGGACGCTCTGATTATCATCTAAATTAGGCCAGGACATTTACTTTTTCCGCCCACTGCCTTTGTTATCCTGCTGCAAAGTGAGCATAACTTCAATAGTCTCCAAATGAACCCATCTAGAATCTGGCAGGATTTGAAATTTGCAGCCTACATCTACTGTCTGAAAAAGTGAATGGAGCAGCATATATTTTTCCTTTAAGGGGGGTTGTTAACCTTCAAAACACTTTACGTTTATGTAAAAGCATTGAAGAAAATTAAAATATGTAAACTTGTGCATCACACATGTTTTCTCTTCTTCTAGCTGACATCGGATATGTATGAAGCAGATCTTGAGAAGGCCTTAATCTTAAGTAAACTAGAATTTGAGGAGTCAAAGGTATTGTAGTTTGCATAAAAGATTGTAACCTTATTTAAGACACTTAAATATTTAGTTATACTTCGAGTAATAAACCAAATCTCCAAAATTTCGGGGAAAAAAACATTACTAAACTACCACCCCGAACAGGGTGCAGTTTATAGCAGCAAAGGCTCTGATGTAACCAACAGCATAATGGATTGCTAGTTATTAAGGGTCAGATTTATCAAAATGTGAGTTCAGATTTCAATAAATAAAAACCCACGTTCTATTTATTCCTATAGGATTTTTGGAAGCGTATTTATGAAATGGTTCCATTTTTCACCCATTGATAAATATCCTTCTAAAAATCCCATAGGAATGAATAGAATGTGGGCGAGTTTTTATTTATTAAAATCTGAACTCACATTTTGATAAATCTGCCCCTTCATAGCTAGTGATTCATTATTGGTTGTTGGTTACATTAGAGCCTTTGTTGCTATAAACAGCACCCTGTTTAGGCTGGTAGTTTAGTAATGTTTTTTTTCCCCGTAATTTTTGAGATTTGATTTATTACTCTGGTCACATAGCTTTTTTTTCCTCTTTCAAACAAATTATTTGTGCTGTTTGTCAGTAATTGCTTTCATGTCAATTTATTCTACATGCATTAGTGATTCTTTTTATAATTGCATTGGTTGCCCTTTAATGGCACCATTTTTATTTTTATTTTTTTGCATTTTTAGCCCTACATGTTTCTAATTTGAGAATTTCCTTGCTAAAGAAAAAACACATTTTATTTTCTAGGATAATGGTAATGGAGATAATGGCGTACCTCAATCAAAAAAAGTGAATAAAAAAGATAAAAGAAAAAATAACCAAGGAAAGGACAAGCCCCTGACCGTGCCACTGAAAGACTTTCAGTTAGAAGGTATTATTCCCCTACAAGCATGTTTACATATAGCAATCATATTTTGTGTTCCTTTAGGTACAGGCTATATTCTTGCAAAGGTAATACAAGTAAGGCAAATGCCTAACATGCCATTTCAGCTCTATATTTTAGATTACATTACTTTTTTTCTTTTTAAATAATAATTTTTGTGTTTTATTTTAAATAGCCTAATCATCAGAAGGCAATGTCGTTTTTTTAAACTGTGCTAACTAGAAACTACCAAAGTCAGTGTTTTTTATTTATTACAAATTATTAGTCTTTTTGTTGATCTGTGTTGGGTCAGCTATCCCATTCACATTACCACAGTAGCATAGATATATTTTTAAACAATTAATGGGCAAAAATATTGACATCTTTGCAATTCGGGAAAACATTCAAAATCAATAATGCCAGGGTCACGTGTTTCTTTTTTTGTCTGTTTTTCTTTGCGGATAAAGCCGTTGGTAAATCTTATTTTATTTCATGCAAAAAAATATATTGGACCAGGAAAAAAAGAAGAGTACCTTTTAGAACTTGTAAGTAATACATTGAGGTCAAGCAGGTGATTCTCCTTTCTTTTGTAAGTAAACTCACTTGTGATGAGTTGACCCCCATTTATAAGTGACATTTGAAGTCTCTTTAGTTTCCAGAGTAGGTGGTGCACAGATTATCTGGAATCTCTGGTCCCAGCGATTACAGTTTTCTCAATCATTGTAATCTGGTATATCGGTGTAAAGAAAAAAAAATACTTTTGTATTATTTTTGGAAGGTCAAATAGTGTTTACACACCTTTTTCTTATAAGACCAACTGAATGATTTAGTTGCAAATAAAGGTGATATATTTTCCCTTTAATGTTACATGGCTGCCCTCATTTATAAGCATTGTATGGCACCTTTTCAGATATAAACTACTGTTTCCTGCTAAAGTCAGCCTGGTCTCTCCCTAGCTATTCTTGTTGTTCAGCAGACCTAAAACATAATTTTACTAGACATGAGACAGCAGGAGATTCAGTTTAAATATCTGACAGCTAGGGGCAGATTTACTAAGCTCGAGTGAATGGTTTGAATGTCAAAAAGTTCGAATTTCAAAGTAAATATTTGGGTACTTCGACCATCGAATAGGCTTTATTCGACCATTGGTCTTCGATTCGAAGTAAAAATCGTTTGACTATTCGACCATTCGATAATCGAAGTACTGTCTCTTTAAAAAAAACTTTGACTTCATACTTCGCCAAATTAAAGCTACCGAAGTGCAATGTTAGCCTATGGGGACCTTCCACAGCACTTTTCAAAGTTTTTTTTGGTCGAATAGAAAGCCTTAGATCGATCGCTAAAAATCATTCAAATCGAACGTTTTAATCGTTTGATTGAACGATTTTTATTCGACAGCAGGATTGCCAAATTTGTTGAAAAAAGTTCTAATTCGATATTCGAATTCGAAGTTTTTTAATTCGATGGTAGAATTTCGAAGTTTTTTGTTCTTCGAAATTCAAATTCGACCCTTAGTTAATCTGCACCGTAGTCCAATGAGCATGCTTGTTACTCAAGATAAACTGCTGGCAAGAAAAGGGAACAACCTGACTGTAGCAAGAACCAGCTGTAATCTGATTGCTGCTGCCAGAGTTCTTAAAGGGGAACTATCACGAAAATGAAAATTTCATATAAGCTTCCCCATACTGAAATAAAAAAAACGTTCTAAATACAATCAATTAAATATTCTGTACAGTTTCTGAAATAATCAAGTTTATGTTCAATATCCCTTTCTCAGCATCTCTTTCTCTTCATGCTATCTTCATGCAGCAGTTGGGTGTCAGATTTTCATTGATAGTTAGATCCAATACATATTAATGGGAGGGGGGGTCTTCTGTTCTTAGCAGATGAATTCGAGGTCACTCAAATAACCGATTCCAGTACAAACAAAATCTATAAAAATAACTGCCTTTTGCACAAATGAACGTGATTTTAATAGAGTGAGCTCTAATACATCTTCTAGGCAAAAGGAGACCCCCTGTAAGATGTATTGGATCTAGCTGTCAATTATTATCTGACACCCAACTCCTACATGAAGATAGAATGAAGAGAAACAGATGCTAAGAGAGGGATAGTGAAGATAAACTTGATTATTTCAGAAACGGTACATCATTTTTAATTGTATTCAGTAAGTTTCTTATTTCAGTATGCTGAAGCTTATGTTACATTTTCATTATAGCGATGTTTCCCCTTTAAGAACTAACCAGCAGTCTTTATGGCACATTGGAAAGGAAGGAATTTGGAAAGTGACCAGCAAATGAATATAAAAATTAATACATCTATATAAATACAGATATGGGATCCGTTATACAGAAACCTGTTATCCAGAAAGCTCAGAATTACTGGAAGTCCGTCTCCCATAGATTCCTTTTTATCAATCACCCCCCCCCCAATAGAACAATAAGGTAACCAGATAACCACTCCCTAACACAAGATAACAGCTGCCTAGTAGATCTAAGAACAGCACTCAATAGTAAAATCCAGGTCCCAGTGCGACACATTCAGTTAAATTGAGTACAAGAAACAGCCTGCCAGAAAGCAGTTCGATCCATTAAGTCCTGGCTCTTTCTGGAAGCACATGACCAGGCAAAATGACCTGAGATGGCTGACTACACACCAATATTACAACTAAAACATACATTTGCTGGTTCAGGAACTTTACATGGTAGCGTGAATTATTTGCAGTGTAAACAGGGTAATTTAGAAATAAAAACTACATCATAAAAATCATGACAGAATCCCTTTAATTTCATTGTGCTGCATGTATACACCCTGCTATACTATACTCTGTCTCCTCTTGTCCCAAAAAAGATTCAAGTCCTATAGCCTGGAAGTGTGGCCCTAATTGATGAAGCTTGCCTAGCTCTATTTAGAAACATGGTTTTTTAGATATCTGTTTTGTTTGGTAGATTTCATATTGTTAGGATTTAATTTTGTGTGTGGTAGCTCTAAGAGTGGAGAAGTTCTCTTATAAGATTCAGTTTCAAAATTCAGATATCTGAGAAATAATATATACCTTCCCTGAGGAAATAGTTTATTTCTAAACAAAGTGTAAAGCAAGAAAATGTGGATAACTGACCACTCTTAGAATGTTAACTTTTTTTGAATGAATAAAGTACAGTAGCTTCTCTCTTTTACAGATAAACACGCAAAAAAACAAGAGGTAAGAACCGTTTCAACTAAAGTTTTAATTTACAATTAAGAGAATAGAGGTATAAACTCTTAGGGGCATATTTCTCAAAGGTCAAGCGATTGTTTTTTTTTTTTTTGCACCTCAAATGACCTCAACATTGTATCTTATTTAAGAAAAAACTCGAACATCTAAAATTCTAAAGAATGTTACCGACCCAAAAACTCAAATAGAATTTGAACGGAACTCGAATACAGTTTTACCCTGAAAAAGAACTTGAATGTCAGGTAGGCTATTAACAGCTTCAAGTGGGTCAACAGACCTCAGCCATTGACTTCTACATGAACTCGGCAGGTTTTAGATGGCGTACCATTAAATTTGGATTTTTCCCAACTGGAATATGTGAGTTTTGACCAAAAAATCCAACTCCAATCTCGAACCTTAATAAAACTGCCCCCTACATGTGTAATATAAATCTGAATGCAAGACACTAATTATTGTATTACTTTTTCCATATGCGGTGGATGTGTTTAAGTACTTTTAGGGCAAGTCACAATTTGGAGGTTTTATTCCAAAAGGCTCCGTTGCAAAGCTTGAGAATTTTTCTCATATTAGTTGTAACCCTTTGTACTCATTGGACTGGAACACTGGAAACAAAAAAAAACAAAAAATTCCCTCCCCAAATTAGGATTAGTGGCCATCATGCTCTTTTGCACCATAACAAGTATGCAAATGTGACTATTCAGACCATACTAACCTGGTTCCTGTGCCCATACCTATTGTTTTATAAACACATTTGTCATTGCTTTTGAGTGCTGGTTTCCTTTACAGCCCTTCAGCAGTAAACATCGGAGCCTCCAAAGATGCCCCAGTAGCTCCCCATCTTCTTTTCTGCTGATTCACTGCACATGCTCTGTGCTGCTGTCACTTACTGAGTTTAGGGACCCACTCACAATATACAGTACACATAGAATAGAAATGTCACAATATAAGGCTGATTAGTAATTAATACAGATAATTATTACATGGCAGCATATAAACTAGTGCAACTAGCATCAGAATTTAATAATCAGCCCTGTAGTATCAGCTTATATTACAGTCCAACCTAATTTTCTGCTTGATAATTTGCAACAACCCCTAAGCTTATTCCACTGAATATGAGAGTGTCGCAGACACTTTCCAAGATGGTGACCCCCTGTGACAAGTTTGAAGTCCTGGATCATTGCTGCTATTGAGAAGCTGAAACTTTAGGCTGGTGCAACAAGTTCAGTATTTAAAATCTGGCATTTTAGCCATATTCATTTTTAGGGTTTAGTTCTCCTTTGACTGTTTTCCTAAAGTCCTTAAAAAAAAGTATCTTTTCTTCTTTTTGAGTACCCTTTATCTAAACTGAAACTATTTGTTTTCTGCATAGGAGTTAAAATCACCACCTTTGCCTCAAGACAGTGGCTTTTTCAATAAACTAGAAGAAGATGTTACCAAAATAATCCTAAAGGAAAAAAGAAAGGAACATAGCACTGATGTAACTGAACAATTTGCCACTCCTGAGTACAGCATGGTATGTTCTAGCAAATATTTGCTTCCAATTGGTGAGCAAAGTTGGTTTTCATTTTACCCAGCTTTGTAGATTCATATGACCCCAAATTACTACTCCGCCTACGGCTCCATCAGGAGTATCTCCCAGTAAACCGTACTTCCCTTTGTTTACATCAAATGAAACATACTGAGATTTCAGTAATGCACCCTACAGTAATGTGATTGGTTTGGCACTTACAGGAACCAGTTCTTAAAGATGGTAGAACAGAAGTGTTAAAGCAGGAAATAGAAAAGAAAGAAGTAGAGTTACAACAGATGAAAAGCATCATTTCTCAGTGGGAGGTAAGTTTTTCTTTAATCGTTTTTGGTTCATAAAGGGGATCAGACTTTTTCATGTACCATTTCATGTTTTCTGTAAAGGCAAAGTACAGAGAAGTAAAAGCCAGGAATTCCCAACTTCTGAAAATGCTACAAGAAGGAGAAAGTGAGTGCATACCTCCTATTTCACTTCTATTAATCTTATTTTGATGATGGTGAGATGAATGCTCTACCTAACTTCCTTGCTGGAGTTATTGGCACTGTTTGCAGTTTTAGCTTAAAGGAACAAGTAACCAAAAAGGTTAAAAAATAATAAAATTAAAAAAAAAAGCTTAAAGGAACAAGTACCAAAAAATGAAAGTGTTTTAAAGTAATGAAAATATCATGTAGTGTTGCCCTGCACTGGTAAAACTGATGTGTTTGCTTCAGAAACACTACTATAGTTCATATAAACAAGCTGCTGAAAAATTGAACAAAGTCTATATGGTACAGGTTAAAACAGATAAAATCATTATGTTCTACAGAGCATATCTGCTGTGTAACCTGATCCTTTTCTCCTTTGAATGGCTGCCCCCTTTGCTACACTGCAGCTTATTTATATAAACAATAGTAGTGTTTCTGAAGCAAACACAGCAGTTTTATATGAGGTGCCTTTTGTCCCAAATACATTCTGTATACAAAACTATCCCTAATACACAGAATGGATGTCTCTCATAGTTTATAAGTATTTGTGACCATACACAGATAAAAAAATATATACAAAAGACTTATTTCTATTAAAGAATGAGAACAAAATATGGTTAGTGCACAAAAGGATGTCAATATATCACAAACTCCATTCTGTACATTTTAACAAGCAATCTGTCGCACAAATGTATAACCTCCATGTAACGGACTCACTTATGTACAAAGTTACTTACAGAATGAATTATGTAAAAAAAAAACTTGGACATAATATATAATAGTGTAAGTAACTAGTGCATGACAAGCTAGATTTGAATGACAAAATAGATATTTGTGACAGAAAGCAAGATTTTATAGTACAGGATTCATTATTTCCACAAAATGAAAGTTTTGTTTCACAAAACAGATAAAATAACCATTCTGTGAAGCAATACTGTCAAGTCACATTCCTGAACCAATAAGAACAAAGCTTATTGCTATATACAAACAAGATGAGAAGTGGCCAGCTCTGCTCCACATGGCTGCATCACCCTAAGGCATAGTATGTGGCCTGCTATAGAGAGAGCCCTCTAATGTCCCCTGTGCTGCATAGTAATGAACATGAACAAACATTTCCTAAAAGAGCTGCTGTTAAACACTACAGGTTCATAATTGGAAGTTCTTACAAATGGCTGAGAAATATAATGCTGCACTTATAATGATTGTAGAGAAAGAAAAGTATGCAAATCATAAATATGATCATTTTAGGTGATATGGCTATTCTTATTGTAGTAACCTGCTTGTGTGGCCATTTTGGTTAAGGGCATTCCTGCTGTTTTGCCATTGTTTTATGATTCACTCCTGTTCCTGTTTCCCTCTTCCTGTCTAAGCTGAGAGCAATAATGGGACAGGCCACACCTACCTGCCATGTTGTAATAAATGTACCAGAAGTTACTGTGCTTGTATGTCTGTTTTGCCTGAACGAACACAGCAGAATCATTTAATCCACTACCAGCCAGTTTATCACAATTATATCTTGCAGCCTAACCCAACACAGGCCTAATATCCCTTCAATAACATCTGACAAACTCTCAGGGGCATATTTATATATTTTTTTTTGGCCGAATAGGTCAGTTTCGATCGAATAGGTCCGTATTCGAGCAAATTTGAATTGTACGAATTAAATGAATAAGGCATTCGATCTAATTCGATCTAATTCGATTCAAAGTTTTTCCTAAAAAAACTTTGATTTTTCAAAGTCCACCAATTGACTCCAAATAGGTTCTGGGATGTCCCCCATAGGCTAAAACAGCAATTCGGCAGATTTTAGATGGTGAATGGTCGACGTTGAATTTTTAAAGAGACAGTACATGATAAATTGCGATAATCGAATTTTCAAATTTTTTTCAAATCGAATTTGGAATATTCCCTAGCCGAAGTACACAAAAATAGCTTGAAACTCGAATTTTTTTCATTCTAAAATTCACCTCGACCCTTGATAAATTTGCCCCTCAGAGTCAGTAATTTGCTTTGTATATGATTGTTAGACTCAAATGTCTCCTCCTAGCTGCAATCTTGCACCTGTTAGCTTTTAGCAGTCTCTTTATAATGTACTTAGCTATAGTTCAACTACTGCATAATAGGTTTAGCCAGAGATGTGGGACTGATCTAGGGTTGCCACCTGTCTGGATTTCACCCGGACATCCCGGTTTTATGAAGGGCTTTCCAAATTAGGAAATCCAAACAGGACACTGAAGTATAATGACAATCGCTGATTGCTACATAATCAGTCCCGCCCCTGATGTCTCGTGCACTGCCCCCTACATCACCAGCCCACCCCATGTCCATTTTTGCTGAAATAAAAAAAGGCGCCAACCGTAGACTGGAAATATGCACACACATTCTGTATAGTATAATGAGTGGGTCTTATGAGACGTCTCTAGGTAGCTGTAGTTCAACTACTGCATAATAGTTTTAGACACAGATATGGGACTGATCATGTGCACACATATTCTGTATAGTATGATGTGTAGGTCTTATAAGTAGCCACTCATAATACATATATAATATTTTCTTTAGTGTGAGTTCACATTTTTGCAACAAGACTGAGCTGCTGAACTCCATCCGCCAGTGGGTCACTTATACTAAATATACCAGATTAATTCAATGGGAAACATTCACCCGAGTAGTCTCTGCTCACTCACAAACTGTTACACTGCTTTTGACAAAGCTGCCATAGTGATGAAATTGAAGTTATGTAGTAGTTAAACTACAGCTAACTGTGTGACTAAGAAACTGCTTATAAGGCCCACACATCATACTATACAGACTGTGTGTGTATCCCCAGTGTCTGGAGTGGCTGACATAAGTCCACCTTTAGCGTCTGCATCCGACAGTCGTGTTGCGTCAACAATGCAACACGATCCGACACTGCCATTACTTACTTTGTTTCCATCGCATCCGACGTGACGCCTGCGATTTTGTGCAGTGCGGCAGAATCGGCCGTGTAGTCCTGCCCTTAAAGTCAATGGGCGTCTGAATAATTTTAATGTGTGTGTCAATTTTACTAGCGCCAATTTTTCATTTTGATGCAGCGGAATTTTTAACAGCAGATTTTTTGCCAGCAAATTAATTTGCTTGCAGTGAAATGTGGTAATTCTCAGCGAATTTATTGGCCCATCACTAACCCTAATCACCAAGGCTACACATTGTACTACATAGACTTTAGGGGTCATTTATGACTACAGTTGCCATGTTTTTTACCACAAAGCAGATGAGAGACACAGACAGAGATGTCTTTCAGAGATGTCTACTTCCTCTGTAGTTACAGCCCTGCTTCTGGTACATTAACATGGCAGGTAGGTGTGGCCTGCACCATTATTGCTCTCAGCTTAGACAGGAAATGGGAAACAGGAATAGGAGTGAATCATAAGACAATGGCAAAACAGCAGGTATGCCCTTAACCAAAATGGCCACACAAGCAGGTTACTAGCAGCCATGTGGAGCAGAGCTGGCAACTTCTCATCTTGTTTGTATATGGCAATAAGCTTTGTTCATATTGGTTCAGGAATGTGACTGACAGTATTGCTTCACAGAAAGGTTATTTTATCTGTTTTGTGAAACAAAACTTTCATTTTGTGGAAAGAATCCTGTACTATAAAACTTTGCTTTCTGTCACAAATATCTATTTTGTCATTCAAATCTAGCTTGTCATGCACTAGTTAGTTCCACTATTATATATTATGTCCAAGTTTTTTTTTTACATAATTCATTCTGTAAGTAACTTTGCACATAAGTGAGTCCGTTACATGGAGGTTATACATTTGTGTCTTTAATAGAAATGTCTTTTGTATATTTTTTTTATCTGTGTATGGTCACAAATACTTATATACCATGAGAGACATTCATTCTGTGTATTAAGGATAGTTTTGTATACAGAATAGGACAAACGGCACCCCATAGTTTTACCAGTGCAGGGCAAAACTGCATTATATTTTTATTAATTTAAAGCAGCATATGTATCACCTCCCAAGGGGCCTCCTTTGTGTTATAAATTAGTTACAACAGTCTAGTTGATATCGCTGGGGGTTGTGAACAGGGCTGCCATCAAGAATTTTAGGGTCCCATGCACACATGCCTCTTGTGTTACACTAGCAATCAACTAGCAGCTTGATATGTTGGTTTTAACAGGACAAACGCTAGAACTTGATGGATGGATGTTTTTCAATTACAGCTACTATGATACAAACTTTGTATTTCCACCTAGGAACTATAGGAGACCCTGTGAGACAGACTAATAAGTAACGGTAACAAATGTTTATGGAAAATGTCTTCTTCCTAAAGTTTAGGGGCCCAGTGATGTTGCTGTTGGGCCCAATAACCATTCATTCTACTGCTGAAAAGTTCATGAAGGAGACATTCTTATAATTCCAATATAAACAGTTGATTTTACTGTATAAAAAAGCAGCTGATGTAAAAAGTTGAAATAATAAATGTGCTTGTAAATCAGTCTTTTGTTGTTTTTTTTTTTTTTTTTTAACTCGTTGGGGGTCAGTGGAATTTGACCTAAACCCTATTTGTAGGCAAGCTGCAGTGAAAGTTAGGTAAATTGCGTATGTTGTAAGTTTGCTACGCTTCCTGACCCCCCTTCCGATCAGACTTTGGCAGTCTCCCCCCCCTTCGATGACAGCCCACATTGTGACCATAACATGGCTGTAAGTGGCATTATTAAAGGGGTTGTTCACCTTCCAACACCTTCCGCAGAATCCCTGATTTCCATTAAAGGAATTCACATTTAAATTAACGTTTAACATGAGGTACAGCATGCTATTTCTGTGACAAGTTTTTTATCACTAGCACAGATTGTGCACGCTAATCTTTTTGTACATCCTGTGAAAAGGTGTTGGCTAGCTAAACAAGTCCCAGAAATGCCACATAAAAAAACTAACCATGTATTTTTCTCCATTAGTGAAAGACAAGGCAGAAATATTGCTTCAGGTGGATGAATTGCTGTCTATAAAAAATGAATTAACGTTGCAGGTAAATACTTTTTTTGTTAACTTATAACAATTGGGCCACACTCACACACGTCGTTATCCACAATGTGGGACCTGGGGTTTTCTGGATAACGGATCATTCTGTAATTTGGATCTTCGTACATTAAGTCTACTAGAAAATCATTTAAATATTAAATAAATCCAATAGGCAGTTTTTGTTTCCTATAATGATTAATTATGTCTTGACATATTGTTTGGAGGGTAGGCACTCAAAGAGCAATCCCCCAGACAGTAGTAGTAAAAGAAGGTCTTTTTTCTTTTACTACTGTGCCATAAACAGAGTATTTCCAGTTGAAATAGATAGGTAGCTGCTGGTGGGAAGGGGACTTTGTCTGCCATAATTATTTCTGAGTGGACAACAGCAGTGACAATGCTGCATGTTCTATCCCCAACCACTGGTATTTACAATGGCAGGAAAGAAACCCTTAAATATCTATTCCTCACATACTAGAACACATGTACTAAACACATAGGGGCATATTTATTAACACTGGAGATAAATATCACTGGTGATGTTGCTCAGAGCAACCAATCTGCAAGTAGATTTGAACACATACAAGTTGGAAGACAGTTAAGAAAAGTAAATATCTTATTGGTTGCTATGGGCAACATCACTGGTGATGTTTGTCTCCAATGTTAATAAATATGCTCCATAGTGTCCAGGCTTCGAAAGGTCCCCAAGCCAGTTTTTTTTCTACAGCTCCTGTTATTTATCCTGGATCTTTCCTATAAGAAACGGCCTATTAGCACCACAAACCCTACAGTAGGGAGTGTCACATATAGCCAAGTCAAGTTTGATTTTCAAATTCATACATATCCATCTGCAGGGTCAGATGGGATATTACATAATTTAGTCGTCATGTGACTTTATAAATTGCACTGATCATAGTGTGTGTGAATGTGATAGGGGACTTTAGATTGTAAACTCTAGTGCGGTGGGGACTGACATGAACGATGCATAATCACTTGGAGCTGTATTCCATACATATCCCAACATTCTGAACTAAAAAAAATCCAGATTTTGCAGGCCATAGTTTTAGTTGCCCTTGCCATGCTCTAAATTCTGCCCATGATTTGGTAAGCCCCAGCCTTTTTGGGTTAGTGAAAACAAATCATTTATTAAAGACTGCACAATAAACTCATTGTTCAGTTGGTGTCTTTTCTGTTCATCTCTACACATTGCGTGTAACATCTTCCTCATAGCATAACTGTTACTGTAGGCCCACTGCAGATGTGGAACAGAGCAACACAATATTTACTTTTATAAGGTGTTAACTATTTATAAGGTGTTTTAAACTCTTTTCCGATACAAAATAATGCATTCTCTGTTCTGTAGGTAACTACACTTCATGCTGCATTAGAACAAGAACGATCTAAAGTGAAGATTTTGCAGGCAGAACAAGTGAAATATCAGGTAATTGTATACAAATGGCTATTTACTTTAAATAGGTGCCTTTACTAAAATATGCAAAGATATATATTTAAGGATTTATAACATGAGGCTTTTTGTTTGTGCTATAGGGTGGGAAAAAAAGTAAAAGGACCGCAGAATTAGAACATGGACGGTGATCGTGCATTTGCCAGCTCGCAGCACAGTGGATGGAACATTTTATATAAACACTAACTTTTCTGCAGTGATAAAATACTGCTGTTTGAAAGTCATACTTTATTAGTTTTTCATTAATAAAACCTGTTATTCCATTTGCTTGTGTGGTCATTACATCATGGTTTGGAGAAAACACGGGCAGGGGTCGTTTACCTTTTCATTTGTATACTGATTACAGAGCGGTATTCCAAGACATTTACTGATTAGTTGTCTCTTTGGTTTTTAAATAGTTACAATTCTTTGGTTTGGGATTGCAACTGCTGTCGGGCTGCTAGGGCTTAAAAAGAGCTAAAAATCTTCATTTGGGACAGGGGATATCTGAGAAGAAGAAATAAAATGGTTGCAAGAGAAGTGGGAGTGGTATGGGCAGAGCGGGGCATGGTCTGAGAGTAACAGGGTGTGGTGTGGTCATAACAGGGCGTGGCCAAAATTCACTTGAATTGTTGCACAAAGGGCTTCATGGTCCTCCAAGATAAACTCCATGGGGTTCTGCTTTAAATACAAAAAAGGGGGGTTGTGGGTGCACACCTAAGGCACAATTTGAATACATTTAAATACAAAGTGCTACTGATCCGGCCAGTCTATCAATGTACATTCCCTGATGCCCTGTCTGAGTAATTCAATAAATATGCAGGTGCATGTATTTTAAAAACAGGGTTTTTTTGTTACATAGTTATGATCATAAAATTGATAAGCCACCATACCACGTCAAGGTAAACCGCACACGGTGGTCCCTAACTTGTTTACCTCTGGTCATAGTATAAAAGGTCTTTTACCTCTCTGCTTAATAGCATTACTTGGAGTAAATATCTCCTTTGCCTTACATAGTAAAATAGTAAGTAAGGTTGAAAAAAGACACACGTCCATCAAGTTCAACCTTTTAGTTTTTTTTTTCTTTATATCTGCCTAACTGCCAGTTGATCCAGAGGAAGGCAAAACAAC
The DNA here is from genome assembly GCA_038501925.1 of Xenopus petersii. Classification (NCBI taxonomy): domain Eukaryota; kingdom Metazoa; phylum Chordata; class Amphibia; order Anura; family Pipidae; genus Xenopus; species Xenopus petersii. The sequence continues at coordinate 149,486,086 of CM076672.1, forward strand.
CGATCTGAAACCTCTCCAATTTGCCTCAGAGGGGGAAAAATTCCTTCCTGTCTCCAAAATGGCAATCGGACTAGTCCCTGGATCAATTTGTACTATGAGCTATTTCCCATAACCCTGTATTCCCTCATTTGCTAAAAAGCCATCCAACCCCTTCTTAAAGGACCAGTAACATCAAAAAAAAATTTTTTTTAAATCGTTAGTACACATCAAAAAAAAAACACCAACACAAATTATAATTTAAAATCACAGCCTTTATTTAGAAATAAGTTACAGAACCTGCACTTCCTGTCCTGTACAGAAAAGGCGAAAGGGCAACCATCGATGCTGCTGGGCTCAATTTCTCCTTCCTGGCTACTCTACTGACAGCGTGTGAAGGAGCAAGATGGATGCCTCATGCCTGCGATGCGATGCAGTAACTGCTCGGGCCCCTCCTCCTCCTGCACTATAGATGAGAAGCGCCCATCTGGACACTGGAGGAAGCGGTGGTAGTGGAGGGAACTGTAAATCAATGTTGGCAGTGGCGGCCGCTTATTATCAGCGACTGGCCAGGCCCCCTCCTCATCCACCGCTCCCTGCCCCGGTCGCTCCTGCTCCATTCCCTGCACTGGGCTGGCAGCGAGCCAGAGAATTGCACGAGTGATTGTTTTGATAGCGTTTGTATCTGTCTGCATTCTGTTTAGCTAACAGACCTACAAGTGCCTTGTAGCTGGATGCGATACAGCTTTCCTTTACCCCGCTCCGCTGCACCTCCTCTGCTCCTGCGCCCAGTGCTAATCCAGCGCACAGTACACTTTGATAAGTGGGGTCCTTCCTTCCAAATGCGCCGGGGCGGAGACAGGGCCCTTCTCTCTGTGCATCAATTACCCGGGAGGAGGTGAAGGTCCCAAGTACAATCAGCATTGCCACAAGCAAACTTAACCTGATGCGCAAAGCAGATCTTGTTCCACTGACACTCTCAGCTTTTGGACAGTCACTGTATCGCATCCAGCTAAATAAAAGCCTTAATAAAGGCTTTTTGATTTTAAATTATAATTTGTGTTGGTGTTTTTTTTTTTTTTGATGTGTACTAACGATTTTTTAAAAAAATGTTTTTGATGTTACTGGTCCTATAAAGCTATCTAATGTATCAGACTGTACAACTGATTCAGGCAGAGCGTTCCACATCTTCACTGCTCTCACTGTAAAAAAAAAACCCTATTTAGTCGGAACCTCTTTTCTTCTAATCGGAATGGGCATTAGAGAGATTATTATGCGATCCCCTTATATATTTATACATAGTTATATCACCCCTTAAGCTCCTCTTCTCCAGCATGAACATCCCCAATTTGGCCAGTCTTTCCTCATAGCTAAGATTTTCCATACCTTTTACCAGCTTAGTTGCCCTTCTCTGTACCCTCTCTAATACAATAATGTCCTGTTTGAGTGATGGAGACCAAAACTGAACGGCATATTCTAGATGGGGCCTTACAAGTGCTCTATACAGTGGAAGAATGACCCCCTCCTCCTGTGACTCTATGCCCCTTTTAATACAGATCAAGACCTGATTTGCCCTTGAAGCTGCTGACTGGCATTGCTTGCTACAGCCAAGTTTATCATCTACAAGGACTCCAAGTCATTAATGGATTTGCCTAGTGCAGTCGTCCCATTAAGGGTATAAGTGGCTTGGATATTTTTACATCCCAGGTGCATGACTTTACATTTATCAACATTGAATCTCATTTGCCACTTAGCTGCCCACATTGCCAGTTTGTCAAGATCATGTTGCAAGGATGCCACATCCTGGATGGAATTAATTGGGCTGGATAATTTTGTGTCATCTGCAAACACTGATACATTACTTACAATACCCTCCCCTAAGTCATGAATGAACAAGTTAAATAAAAGTGGACCCAATACTGAGCCCTTAGGGACCCCACTGAGAACATTACTCCAAGCAGAGAATGTCCCATTAACAACTACCCTCTGTACCCAATCCTGTAGCCAGTTTCCTATCCATGTGCAAACGACTTCATTAAGCCCAACAGTTTAGAAAGCAGTTGTTTGTGGGGCCTTGGTTTAAACATGTTGGAGGTATAATGGGAGATCTGGAGGTTCTGGTGCTGGAGGGAGAATATGATGTGATTGGTGTGGCTGAAACATGGCTGAATGAGTTGCATGACTGGGCAATTCATATCAGCAGCTATACTTTGTTTCGGAATGACAGAGGCAATAGAAAAAGAGAAGGCGTATGTCTGTTTGTTAGGCAGGCTTTAAAAGCTAATATAAAGGGAGAGGTGATGTTAGAAAAGGAGGAACTGAAGCCTTATGGGTGGAGCTATTTACTGATTGTAAAGAGTCCAGCAAATTAATTGTAGGAGTATGCTATAGACCCCCTAATGTAAGTGAAGAGGCTAAGCTCCTGATGCAAATAGAAAAGGCTGCTAGTTTGGGGAAAGTAATGATAATGGAGGATTTTAATTACCCATATATCGACTGGAACAACAGTACTGCCAGGACAATTAATGGGAACAAGTTTATAAACTTGATGCTTGACAAATTTATGGCACAGGTTGTTGAGGAGCCAGCCAGATAAGATGCTATTCTGGATCTACTGATTTCTAATGACATCCTCGATTCGTACGATCAGATCTTTGCGTCTATGGCCAGCTTAAGACTAACCCAAAAAAGTTTTTTAAGTAATAGTAAAAATATGTGGGTTGACAGTGTGTCTCCTTTGAATAATGGTACCATTATTGTTGTAACAGATACAGAAAAGGCAAATGTGCTAAATCAGTTCTTTTCTTCAGTGTCTACAATAGAGGAAACATACCCACCTCATAGCTGCACTGCTGGCTCAACTCAACTATTTTGTGGCTCAGGATATGGTTCATAAAACTTTACCAAAAATGAATATGAACAAGGCCAGATGGCATACACCCTCGGGTTCTAAGAAAGCTTAGTTCCGGTTTAGACCAGCCTCTATTTCTGATTTTAAATGAAACAACTCAGATGCAGTTGAACTTCAGACTTTCAGCTTTAATTCAGTGGGTTGAACAAAAAGATTGCATAAAAATGTGAGGAACGAAAGCCTTTTTTTAAAACAATCACTTCATTTCAGGGGCTCAAAAGTAATTGGATCATTGACTCAAAGGCTATTTCATGGGCAGGTGTGGGCAATTCCCTGGAGTTGATTTGAGAGGGGGGTGCTTGTATGTGGAAGATTTTGCTTTGAACAGACAATATGCGGTCAAAGGAGCTCTCCATGCAGGTAAAACGAGCCATCCTTAAGCTGCAAAAACAGAAAAACTGTCTGAGAAATTGCTACAATATAAGGAGTAGCAAAATCTACAGTTTGGTACATCCTGAGAAAGAAAGAAAGCATTGGTGAACTCAGCAACGCAAAAAGACATGGACGTCCACGGAAGACAACAGTGGTGGATGATCGCAGAATCATTTCCATGGTGAAGAGAAACCGCTTCAAAACAGCCAAACAAGTGAACAACACTCTCCAGGAGGTAGGTGTATAGATATCCAAGTCTGCCATAAAGAGAATACTGCATGAAAGTAAATACAGAGGGCTCACTGCAAGGTGCAAGCCACTCATAAGCATCAAGAATAGAAAGGCTAGATTGGACTTTGCTAAAAAAAAAAACATCTAAAAAAGCCAGCACAGTTCTGGGAAAACATTCTTTGGACAGATGAAACCAAGATCAACCTCTACCAGAATGATGAGAAAAAAGTATGGAGAAGGCATGGAACAGCTCATTATTCAAAGCATACCACATCTCTATAAAACATGATGGACGCAGTGTGATTGGGTGCTTGGGTGTGCATGGCTGGGACACTAGTGTTTATCCATGATGTGACACAGGACAGAAGCAACCGAATTAATTCTGAGGTGTTCAGAGACACTGTCTGCTCAAATCCAGCTAAATGCAGTCAAACACAGATTGGGAGGCGTTTCATAATACAGATGGACAATGACCCAAAACATACAGCCAAAGCAACCCAGGTGTTTATTAAAGCAAAGTAGAATATTCTTGAATGGCCAAGTCAGTCACCTGATCTGAACCCAATTGATCATGCATTTCACTTGTTGAAGACAACTTCGGACAGAAAGGCCCCCAAACAAACAGCAACTGAAAGCCTAGGGCTAAGGCTATTTTTGTACCTTATGTTTTTGCAATAAAGCATGCATTTCCTTTACATACCCCTGTCCATGGCATCTATGATTCTAGATGATTAATGCAAAGAAAACTAGGTTCTGACTCTCTTTGTTCTCAATTAAATAGCAATGTGCAGGTTGAGAAAAACAGAACTTGCGCCAGATGCCTCCAATCCCAAGCCCTACCTGACCCAGTGCAGCAGCTCTATTCATAGACCCGCTCCTGGTCTACCCAGGCAGGTACACAGCTATAAATAGAGGCTGCCACCGTCTGTAGCCGGCAGTCTAAGTTTGTGGGTAGGGAGAGTGGAAGGAAGAGCTAAACCCATGACCCAGAAATTATCTGCGGAAATCGGCACAAACCCTTCCTAACGCACTGGTGTTGGTACAGTCTAACACACTCAAGTCAACAAGCAGCATAATGGTGTAGTGCTATCTTGTCTTGCTCTGTTAGGGTTCTCAGTTCAATTCAGACAAAAAACAGACTGTTTTGCATGTATGTTCATAGATACAATTTGGGTTTAATGTACTTTATTTTTTTATATTAGGTTTTAAGTTAGATTTAACTGTAGCTAAAAATGTTTATATAAATAAAACTTTTATTGTACAGCACTGCTGAATGTTTGCTGTTTTAAATATTAAAAATAATCAATGATATTTATTTTGAGCCATTAGATGTAGAACAATGAGCAGAGTTAGACTAGAATGTAGCATCATTTTTCATATAAAGAAAAGTATTCGGGATGTAATGTCATTTATTTATAGGCACAAGGTTTAGAGCTAGAGAAATCATTCTATATTTTATAACTGACCCTGTTCCCTCAAGTATCGTGCTTGTTAAATGTACATTGTCTGCACCTCTACAGCTGCAGAAGAAGCCAGAAGAAACTAGACACAAAAATTTAAACACTTGCACTGTTCTAGCAGGTTCTATGGTAGCAACTAGTTCCAATCCTCAGAAAGAACAGGGGCCCAGGGGGGGTGTGACTGCACCCCGTGCCTGCACCCACTTGGGGCCTGCAGGAGCCGCAATAACTGTTATCGTGGATGCTGGGCAGGGGAAGATTTTACAGTGTGTACGCTGGCAGCACTCAGGGGCGTGATTCATATGGGGAGGCCCCAACAAAGGGTCCGGGTGCCCATCCTGTACCAGGGCCCGCTGGCGAGTAATTACGCCACTGAGAAAGAACCTTGCTGTGGGTGGAGTATGGGTATACTCTGTGCCACTTGCTGGGGTTGGTGCAGTGTCTGAACTACCATGGTTGCAGGGGTACGACTGCACCAGGGCCCCCCGGCTGCTTGTACACTTGCGAATCCACCACAATCTGTGCTTCCGGAGGGGGTTGGGGGGCCCAGCTGCATAGGGTAGTTCTGTTAATGGGTAGATGAGACATAATGTGCCACTTGCTGAGGATGGAGTAAGGTGATACACTGTGACACTTGCTGGAGATGGGGTATTGGGCATTCACTTTACCACTTACTTGAGATGGTAGAATTCATTGTGCCACTTGCTGGTGGTGGTGGGAGTTAAAACAGTGTACCACTTGCTGGAGGTGGGGAAGTACACTGTGCTACTTGCTGGGTATAGGGGGTGGATACACTGTGCCATTTCCTGGGGTGGGCAGAGTGAATACTTTGTAACACTTGTTGGAGTTGTGGTGGGGGATACACTGTGCCACTTGCTGGGGGGCATGGATACACTGTCTTCACTTGCTGGGGGTGGGAGGGGAGTGAATACAATGTGCCACTTGCTGGGGGTAATGTGTGGGATACACTGTGTTATTTGTTGGGGTTTGGGGGTGGATACACTGTACCACTTGCTGGGGGTGGGGTAGGGGGATACACTGTGCCACTTGCTGGGGGTGGGGTAGGGGGATACTCTTTGATACTTGCTGGGGGTGGGGTAGTGGGATACTCTTTGCTACTTGCTGGGGCCTGGGGATATTCTGTGACACTTGCTGGGAGTGGGGTAGGTGAGACATAATGTGCCACTTGGTAGGGGTGAAGTAGAGGAATTCACTGTGCCCCTTGCTGGGGCTGGGGTAGGGGGATACCCTGTGTCCTTTGCTCAGGGTGAGTGTAGCATATACTGTGCTATTTGCTGGGGGTGTTGGCTTAATACACTGTGCAACTTGCTCCGAGTGGTGGGATTCGCTGTGCCACTTGCTACATTATACCACCCCAAACACAGGGGATGCTTACCCAAATGCCTATTTTATTATAAGGCCACCCAACTATCCCAAGTCTTAACATTACCCACTATAGAGTATTGCCCCCACTGGGTTTCTTTGGAAGCAAGCTTTATACATCCCTATTCTCCTGCAACATTAATTGCAGGAGAATAGGCCCAAAGGCTCAGAAAATATGGGATTCCTCTAATAAAAAGCTGAGCCTATGTTCTCCTCATACTCTTGCTGCACCCATATTACGCAATCCACTATTTATCCCCGTTCTCCAAGACTTACTATTTAATTTGTGGACATGCCAAAATATATAGGCCATTTTTTTCACTTATTCTTTTTGCCAGAAAAATACACTATTCCACAAGATGAGGCTGGTTGTACCGATAAACCAGAATCTTCTTTTGAATGTTGATGCCTTCACTCCCTAAGAATGCAAAAGTCTGTATATTATCTCTATAGTAGCTTTTTTACCCCTCCAGTTGTGCTAAAGTATATGTTAGCATGGCTAATCGGTTCAGGATTCGGCCTTTTTCAGCATGATTCGGATTCAGCAGAATCCTTCTGCCCAGCTGAACCAAATCCACATTTGCATATGCAAATTAGGGGTGGGGAGGGAAATCGCGTGACTTTTTGTCAGAAAACAAGGAAGTAAAAAAAATTCCCCTTCCCAACCCTAATTTACATATGCAAATTAGGGTTCGGTATTTGGCAGACTATTTCGCAAAGGATTCCGGGGGTTCGGACGAATCCAAAATAGTGGATTCGGTGCATCCCTAATACATAATAAATAGACAGTTTTGGATACTTTACTAGTACAGGTATGGAACCTGTTGTCCAGAATTCTCGGGACTTGGGACTTGCTGGATAAATGTTCTTTCCGTAATTTAGATCTTCATACCTTAAGTCTAGAAAATAATGTAAACATTCAGTTAACCCAATTGGGTGGTTTTCCTTCCAATAAGGATTAATTATATCCTAGTTTGGATCAAGTACAGAGTATAGTTTTATTATTACAGAAAAAAGGAAATAATTTTTAAATATTTCGATTTTTTGGATAAAAAGGAATCTACTGTATGTGAGATGGCCTTTCCATAATATGACGCTTTCTGCATTACAGGTTTCTGGATAACAGATACTACACCTGTACAACTGTTTGTAATAATGATATTCATTCTAATGTGACACTTTCTGTTGCTTAAAATGTTGAATCATTTGTTAACTTTGTTTTTCATTGAATGATAACTTTGTCTTGCACAACTACATGGACCGGACTAGACTGTAAATTGGAACAATTTCATATACATTGATGAAGAAACCTTATATAAACTCTGTATGGATGCATATGTATGTCACCTTATGATAAAAAATAACTGTCTGTTCACATAACTTTTTAAAAGACACAAAAGAAAAATTATTATGGGCATTTGCACGTTGCTGAAAAAATTATGAATTTTTTGTATTCCTTAAGGGCTGTGAGGCTATGCTTAAAGTTCCAGTGACCCAAATTCCTTAGCATTATAGGCCTCTGTTGTATTCCTGGTATTTAATAGGAACATGTGGTTTGCATTTTTTTTTCTTTATGACAAGCAAATTATACTTACAAAGATTTCTTACTTTTAATGTGACAATGTAAATGATGATTGCTTCTTTTCCACATGACAATCTGCACTGTCTTCCTATGGGATATAACATTGTATACCTCGGAAAGAAGACCCTCTCTTTTGTATTCCTTGGTTTTCAACTGTTTATTGTATTCCAAGGGCATCATGAGACTCCATATTGTATTCCAAATATTTCAAGGTTGTAATAAAAATGGATTCCTTCTTTTCCACATGAGAATCTGCACTCTATTCCTATGGGATATAACATTGTATTCCTCGGAAAGAAGACCCTTACTTTTGTATTCCTTGGTTTTCAACTCTTTATTGTATTCCAAAGTCATCATGAGACTCCCCATTGTATTCCAAATATTTCTAGGTTGCAATAAAAATTGATTCCTTCTTTTCCACATGACAATCTGCACTGTATTCCTATGGGATATAGCATTGTATTCCTCGGAAAGAAGACCCTTACTTTTGTATTCCTTGGTTTTCAACTGTTTATTGTATTCCAAGGGCATCATGAGACTCCACATTGTATTCCAAATATTTTAAGGTTGTAATAAAAATGGATTCCTTCTTTTTACACATGACAATCTGCACTGTATTCCTTTGGGATATAACATTGTATTCCTCGGAAAGAAGACCCTTACTTTTGTATTCCTTGGTTTTCAACTCTTTATTGTATTCCAAAGTCATCATGAGACTCCCCATTGTATTCCAAATATTTCTAGGTTGCAATAAAAATTGATTCCTTCTTTTCCACATGACAATCTGCACTGTATTCCTATGGGATATAGCATTGTATTCCTCAGAAAGAACATCCTTAATTTTGTATTCTTTGGTTTTCAACTGTTTATTGTATTCCAAGGGCATCATGAGACTCCGCATTGTATTCCAAATATTTCAAGGTTGTTATAAAGATGGATTTCTTCTTTTTCCATATGACAATCTGCACTGTATTCCTATGGGATATAACATTGTATTCCTCGGAAAGAAGACCCTTACTTTTGTATTCCTTGGTTTTCAACTGTTTATTGTATTCTAAGGGCATCACAAGACTCCACATTGTATTCCAAAAATTTCAAGGTTGTAATAAAAATTGATTTCTTCTTTTTCCACATGACAATCTGCACTGTATTCCTATGGGATATAACATTGTATTCCTTGGAAAGAAGACCCTTACTTTTGTATACCTTGGTTTTCAACTCTTTATTGTATTCCAAAAGGATTATAAAACTCCCCATTGTATTCCAAATATTTCTAGGTTGCAATAAAAATTGATTCCTTCTTTTACACATGACAATCTGCACTGTATTCCTATGGGATATAGCATTGTATTCCTCAGAAAGAAGACCCTTACGGTTGTATTCCTTGGTTTTCAACTGTTTATTGTATTCCAAGGGCATCATGAGACTCCACATTGTATTCCAAATATTTCAAGGTTGTAATAAAAATGGATTCCTTCTTTTCCACAATCTGCACTGTATTCCTATGGGATATAACATTGTATTCCTCGGAAAGAAGACCCTTACTTTTGTATTCCTTGGTTTTCAACTCTTTATTTTATTCCAAAGGGATTATAAAACTCCCCATTATATTCCAAATATTTCTAGGTTGCAAGAAAAATTGATTCCTTCTTTTCCACATGACAATCTGCACTGTATTCCTATGGGATATAGCATTGTATTCCTCAGAATGAAGACCCTTACAGTTGTATTCCTTGGTTTTCAACTGTTTATTGTATTCCAAGGGCATCATGAGACTCCATATTGTATTCCAAATATTTCAAGGTTGTAATAAAAATGGATTCCTTCTTTTCCACATGAGAATCTGCACTGTTTTCCTATGGGATATAACATTGTATTCCTCGGAAAGAAGACCCTTACTTTTGTATTCCTTGGTTTTCAACTGTTTATTGTATTCCAAGGGCATCATGAGACTCCACATTGTATTCCAAATATTTCAAGGTTGTAATAAAAATGGATTCCTTCTTTTCCACATGACATTCTGCACTGTATTCCTATGAGATATAACATTGTATTCCTCGGAAAGAAGACCCTCGCTTTTGTATTCCTTGGTTTTCAACTGTTTATTGTATTCCAAGGGCATAATGAGTCTCCACATTGTATTCCAAATATTTCAAGGTTGTAATAAAAATGGATTCCTTCTTTTTCCACATGACAATCTGCACTGTATTCCTATGGAATATAACATTGTATTCCTCGGAAAGAAGACCCTTACTTTTGTATTCCTTGGTTTTCAACTCTTTATTTTATTCCAAAGGTATTATAAAACTCCCCATTGTATTCCAAATATTTCTAGGTTGCAATAAAAATTGATTCCTTCTTTTCCACATGACAATCTGCACTGTATTCCTATGGGATATAGCATTGTATTCCTCAGAAAGAACATCCTTAATTTTGTATTCTTTGGTTTTCAACTGTTTATTGTATTCCAAGGGCATCATGAGACTCCACATTGTATTCCAAATATTTCAAGGTTGTTATAAAGATGGATTTCTTCTTTTTCCATATGACAATCTGCACTGTATTCCTATGGGATATAACATTGTATTCCTCGGAAAGAAGACCCTTACTTTTGTATTCCTTGGTTTTCAACTCTTTATTTTATTCCAAAGGGATTATAAAACTCCCCATTCTATTCCAAACATTTCTAGGTTGCAATAAAGATTGATTCCTTCTTTTCCACATGACAATCTGCACTGTATTCCTATGGGATATAGCATTGTATTCCTCAGAAAGAACATCCTTAATTTTGTATTCTTTGGTTTTCAACTGTTTATTGTATTCCAAGGGCATCATGAGACTCCACATTGTATTCCAAATATTTCAAGGTTGTTATAAAGATGGATTTCTTCTTTTTCCATATGACAATCTGCACTGTATTCCTATGGGATATAACATTGTATTCCTCGGAAAGAAGACCCTTACTTTTGTATTCCTTCGTTTTCAACACTTTATTGTATTCCAAAGGCATTATAAGACTCCCCATTGTATTCCAAATATTTCTAGGTTCCAATAAAAATTCATTCCTTCTTTTCCACATGACAATCTGCACTGTAATCCTAAGGGAAATGACTTTGTATTCCACAGAAAGAAGACCCTTACGGTTGTATTCCTTGGTTTTCAACTGTTTATTGTATTCCAAAGGCATTATAAGTCTCCCTATTGTATTCCAAATATTTCTAGGTTGCAATAAGAATTGATTCCTTCTTTTCCACATGACAATCTGCACTATATTCCTATGGGAAATAGCATTGTATTCCTGAGAAAGAACATCCTTAATTTTGTATTCCTTGGTTTTCAACTATTTATTGTATTCCAAGGGCATCATGAGACTCCACATTGTATTCCAAATATTTCAAGGTTGTAATAAAAATGGATTCCTTCTTTTCCACATGAGAATCTGCACTGTGTTCCTATGGGATATAATATTGTATTCCTCGGACAGAAGACCCTTACTTTTGTATTCCTTGGTTTTCAACTCTTTATTGTATTCCAAAGTCATCATGAGACTCCCCATTGTATTCCAAATATTTCTAGGTTGCAATAAAAATTGATTCCTTCTTTTCCAAATGACAATCTGCACTGTAATCCTAAGGGAAATGACTTTGTATTCAACAGAAAGAAGACCCTTACGGTTGTATTCCTTGGTTTTCAACTGTTTATTGTATTCCAAGGGCATCATGAGACTCTACATTGTATTCCAAATATTTCAAGGTTGTTATAAAAATGGATTCCTTCTTTTCCACATGAGAATCTGCACTGTATTCCTATGGGATATAACATTGTATTCCTCAGAAAGAACATCCTTAATTTTGTATTCCTTGGTTTTCAACTGTTTATTGTATTCCAAGGGCATCATGAGACTCCACATTGTATTCCAAATATTTCTAGGTTGCAATAAAAATTGATTCCTTCTTTTCCACATGACAATATGCACTGTATTCCTATGGGATATAGCATTGTATTCCTCAGAAAGAAGACCCTTACGGTTGTATTCCTTGGTTTTCAACTGTTTATTGTATTCCAAGGGCATCATGAGACTCTACATTGTATTCCAAATATTTCAAGGTTGTAATAAAAATGGATTCCTTCTTTTCCACATGAGAATCTGCACTGTGTTCCTATGGGATATAACATTGTATTCCTCGGAAAGAAGACCCTTACTTTTGTATTCCTTGGTTTTCAACTCTTTATTGTATTCCAAAGGCATTATAAGACTCCATATTGTATTCCAAATATTTCTAGGTTGCAATCAAAATTGATTCCTTCTTTTCCACATGACAATCTGCACTGTATTCCTATGGGATATAACATTGTATTCCTCGGAAAGAGGACCCTTACTTTTGTATTCCTTGGTTTTCAACTGTTTATTGTATTCCAAAGGGATTATAAAACGCCCCATTGTATTCCAAATATTTCTAGGTTGCAATAGAAATGGATTCCTTCTTTTTCCACATGACAATCTGCACTGTATTCCTATGGGATATAACATTGTATTCCTCAGAAAGAAGACCCTTACGGTTGTATTCCTTGGTTTTCAACTGTTTATTGTATTCCAAGGGCATCATGAGACTCTACATTGTATTCCAAATATTTCAAGGTTGTAATAAAAATGGATTCCTTCTTTTCCACATGACATTCTGCACTGTATTCCTATCAGATATAACATTGTATTCCTCGGAAAGAAGACCCTTACTTTTGTATTCCTTGGTTTTCAACTGTTTATTATATTCCAAGGGCATCATAAGACTCCATATTGTATTCCAAATATTTCAAGGTTGTAATAAAAATGGATTCCTTCTTTTTCCACATGACAATCTGCACTGTATTCCTATGGGATATAACATTGTATTCCTCGGAAAGAAGACCCTTACTTTTGTATTCCTTGCTTTTCCACTCTTTATTGTATTCCAAAGGCATTATAAGACTCCCCATTGTATTCCAAATATTTCTAGGTTCCAATAAAAATTGATTCCTTCTTTTCCACAATCTGCACTGTATTCCTATGGGATATATCATTGTATTCCTCGGAAAGAAGACCCTTACTTTTGTATTCCTTGGTTTTCAACTGTTTACTGTATTCCAAGGGCATCATGAGACTCCACATTGTATTCCAAATATTTCAAGGTTGTAATAAAAATCGATTCCTTCTGTTTCCACATGACAATCTGCACTGTATTCCTATGGGATATAACATTGTATTCCTCGGAAAGAAGACCCTTACTTTTGTATTCCTTGGTTTTCAACTCTTTATTGTATTCCAAAGTCATCATGAGACTCCCCATTGTATTCCAAATATTTCTAGGTTGCAATAAAAATTGATTCCTTCTATTCCACATGACAATCAGCACTGTATTCCTATGGGATATAGCATTGTATTCCTCAGAAAGAAGACCCTTACGGTTGTATTCCTTGGTTTTCAACTGTTTATTGTATTCCAAGGCCATCATGAGACTCCACATTGTATTCCAAATATTTCAAGGTTGTAATAAAATGGATTCCTTCTTTTCCACATGACAATCTGCACTGTATTCCTATGGGATATAACATTGTATTCCTCGGAAAGAAGACCCTTACTTTTGTACTCCTTGGTTTTCAACTGTTTATTGTATTCCAAAGGGAGTATAAAACTCCCCATTGTATTTCAAATATTTCTAGGTTACAATAAAAATTGATTCCTTCTTTTCCACATGACAATCTGCACTGTATTCCTCTGGGATATAGCATTGTATTCCTCATAAAGAACATCCTTAATTTTGTATTCCTTGGTTTTCAACTGTTTATTGTATTCCAAAGGCATTATAAGACTCCCCATTGTATTCCAAATATTTCTAGGTTGCAATAGAAATGGATTCCTTCTTTTTCCACATGACAATCTGCACTGTATTCCTATGGGATATAACATTGTATTCCTCGGAAAGTGGATCCTTACTTTTGTATTCCTTGGTTTTCAACTGTTTATTGTATTCCAAAGGGATTATAAAACGCCCCATTGTATTCCAAATATTTCTAGGTTGCAATAGAAATGGATTCCTTCTTTTTCCACATGACAATCTGCACTGTATTCCTATGAGATATAACATTGTATTCCTCAGAAAGAAGACCCTTACGGTTGTATTCCTTGGTTTTCAACTGTTTATTGTATTCCAAGGCCATCATGAGACTCCACATTGTATTCCAAATATTTCAAGGTTGTAATAAAATGGATTCCTTCTTTTCCACATGACAATCTGCACTGTATTCCTATGGGATATAACATTGTATTCCTCGGAAAGAAGACCCTTACTTTTGTACTCCTTGGTTTTCAACTGTTTATTGTATTCCAAAGGGAGTATAAAACTCCCCATTGTATTTCAAATATTTCTAGGTTACAATAAAAATTGATTCCTTCTTTTCCACATGACAATCTGCACTGTATTCCTCTGGGATATAGCATTGTATTCCTCATAAAGAACATCCTTAATTTTGTATTCCTTGGTTTTCAACTGTTTATTGTATTCCAAAGGCATTATAAGACTCCCCATTGTATTCCAAATATTTCTAGGTTGCAATAGAAATGGATTCCTTCTTTTTCCACATGACAATCTGCACTGTATTCCTATGGGATATAACATTGTATTCCTCGGAAAGTGGATCCTTACTTTTGTATTCCTTGGTTTTCAACTGTTTATTGTATTCCAAAGGGATTATAATACGCCCCATTGTATTCCAAATATTTCTAGGTTGCAATAGAAATGCATTCCTTCTTTTTCCACATGACAATCTGCACTGTATTCCTATGGGATATAACATTGTATTCCTCAGAAAGAAGACCCTTACGGTTGTATTCCTTCGTTTTCAACTGTTTATTGTATTCCAAGGGCATCATGAGACTCTACATTGTATTCCAAATATTTCAAGGTTGTAATAAAAATGGATTCCTTCTTTTCCACATGACATTCTGCACTGTATTCCTATCAGATATAACATTGTATTCCTCGGAAAGAAGACCCTTACTTTTGTATTCCTTGGTTTTCAACTGTTTATTATATTCCAAGGGCATCATGAGACTCCATATTGTATTCCAAATATTTCAAGGTTGTAATAAAAATTGATTCCTTCTTTTTCCACATGACAATCTGCACTGTATTCCTATGGGATATAACATTGTATTCCTCGGAAAGAAGACCCTTACTTTTGTATTCCTTGCTTTTCCACTCTTTATTGTATTCCAAAGGCATTATAAGACTCCCCATTGTATTCCAAATATTTCTAGGTTCCAATAAAAATTGATTCCTTCTTTTCCACAATCTGCACTGTATTCCTATGGGATATATCATTGTATTCCTCGGAAAGAAGACCCTTACTTTTGTATTCCTTGGTTTTCAACTGTTTACTGTATTCCAAGGGCATCATGAGACTCCACATTGTATTCCAAATATTTCAAGGTTGTAATAAAAATCGATTCCTTCTTTTTCCACATGACAATCTGCACTGTATTCCTATGGGATATAACATTGTATTCCTCGGAAAGAAGACCCTTACTTTTGTATTCCTTGGTTTTCAACTCTTTATTGTATTCCAAAGTCATCATGAGACTCCCCATTGTATTCCAAATATTTCTAGGTTGCAATAAAAATTGATTCCTTCTATTCCACATGACAATCAGCACTGTATTCCTATGGGATATAGCATTGTATTCCTCAGAAAGAAGACCCTTACGGTTGTATTCCTTGGTTTTCAACTGTTTATTGTATTCCAAGGCCATCATGAGACTCCACATTGTATTCCAAATATTTCAAGGTTGTAATAAAATGCATTCCTTCTTTTCCACATGACAATCTGCACTGTATTCCTATGGGATATAACATTGTATTCCTCGTAAAGAAGACCCTTACTTTTGTACTCCTTGGTTTTCAACTGTTTATTGTATTCCAAAGGGAGTATAAAACTCCCCATTGTATTTCAAATATTTCTAGGTTGCAATAAAAATTGATTCCTTCTTTTCCACATGACAATCTGCACTGTATTCCTATGGGATATAGCATTGTATTACTCATAAAGAACATCCTTAATTTTGTATTCCTTGGTTTTCAACTGTTTATTGTATTCCAAAGGCATTATAAGACTCCCCATTGTATTCCAAATATTTCTAGGTTGCAATAGAAATGGATTCCTTCTTTTTCCACATGACAATCTGCACTGTATTCCTATGGGATATAACATTGTATTCCTCGGAAAGTGGATCCTTACTTTTGTATTCCTTGGTTTTCAACTGTTTATTGTATTCCAAAGGGATTATAAAACGCCCCATTGTATTCCAAATATTTCTAGGTTGCAATAGAAATGGATTCCTTCTTTTTCCACATGACAATCTGCACTGTATTCCTATGGGATATAACATTGTATTCCTCGGAAAGAGGACCCTTACTTTTGTATTCCTTGGTTTTCAACTGTTTATTGTATTCCAAAGGGATTATAAAACGCCCCATTGTATTCCAAATATTTCTAGGTTGCAATAGAAATGGATTCCTTCTTTTTCCACATGACAATCTGCACTGTATTCCTATGGGATATAACATTGTATTCCTCAGAAAGAAGACCCTTACGGTTGTATTCCTTGGTTTTCAACTGTTTATTGTATTCCAAGGGCATCATGAGACTCTACATTGTATTCCAAATATTTCAAGGTTGTAATAAAAATGGATTCCTTCTTTTCCACATGACATTCTGCACTGTATTCCTATCAGATATAACATTGTATTCCTCGGAAAGAAGACCCTTACTTTTGTATTCCTTGGTTTTCAACTGTTTATTATATTCCAAGGGCATCATAAGACTCCATATTGTATTCCAAATATTTCAAGGTTGTAATAAAAATGGATTCCTTCTTTTTCCACATGACAATCTGCACTGTATTCCTATGGGATATAACATTGTATTCCTCGGAAAGAAGACCCTTACTTTTGTATTCCTTGCTTTTCCACTCTTTATTGTATTCCAAAGGCATTATAAGACTCCCCATTGTATTCCAAATATTTCTAGGTTCCAATAAAAATTGATTCCTTCTTTTCCACAATCTGCACTGTATTCCTATGGGATATATCATTGTATTCCTCGGAAAGAAGACCCTTACTTTTGTATTCCTTGGTTTTCAACTGTTTACTGTATTCCAAGGGCATCATGAGACTCCACATTGTATTCCAAATATTTCAAGGTTGTAATAAAAATCGATTCCTTCTGTTTCCACATGACAATCTGCACTGTATTCCTATGGGATATAACATTGTATTCCTCGGAAAGAAGACCCTTACTTTTGTATTCCTTGGTTTTCAACTCTTTATTGTATTCCAAAGTCATCATGAGACTCCCCATTGTATTCCAAATATTTCTAGGTTGCAATAAAAATTGATTCCTTCTATTCCACATGACAATCAGCACTGTATTCCTATGGGATATAGCATTGTATTCCTCAGAAAGAAGACCCTTACGGTTGTATTCCTTGGTTTTCAACTGTTTATTGTATTCCAAGGCCATCATGAGACTCCACATTGTATTCCAAATATTTCAAGGTTGTAATAAAATGGATTCCTTCTTTTCCACATGACAATCTGCACTGTATTCCTATGGGATATAACATTGTATTCCTCGGAAAGAAGACCCTTACTTTTGTACTCCTTGGTTTTCAACTGTTTATTGTATTCCAAAGGGAGTATAAAACTCCCCATTGTATTTCAAATATTTCTAGGTTACAATAAAAATTGATTCCTTCTTTTCCACATGACAATCTGCACTGTATTCCTCTGGGATATAGCATTGTATTCCTCATAAAGAACATCCTTAATTTTGTATTCCTTGGTTTTCAACTGTTTATTGTATTCCAAAGGCATTATAAGACTCCCCATTGTATTCCAAATATTTCTAGGTTGCAATAGAAATGGATTCCTTCTTTTTCCACATGACAATCTGCACTGTATTCCTATGGGATATAACATTGTATTCCTCGGAAAGTGGATCCTTACTTTTGTATTCCTTGGTTTTCAACTGTTTATTGTATTCCAAAGGGATTATAAAACGCCCCATTGTATTCCAAATATTTCTAGGTTGCAATAGAAATGGATTCCTTCTTTTTCCACATGACAATCTGCACTGTATTCCTATGGGATATAGCATTGTATTCCTCAGAAAGAAGACCCTTACGGTTGTATTCCTTGGTTTTCAACTGTTTATTGTATTCCAAGGCCATCATGAGACTCCACATTGTATTCCAAATATTTCAAGGTTGTAATAAAATGGATTCCTTCTTTTCCACATGACAATCTGCACTGTATTCCTATGGGATATAACATTGTATTCCTCGGAAAGAAGACCCTTACTTTTGTACTCCTTGGTTTTCAACTGTTTATTGTATTCCAAAGGGAGTATAAAACTCCCCATTGTATTTCAAATATTTCTAGGTTACAATAAAAATTGATTCCTTCTTTTCCACATGACAATCTGCACTGTATTCCTCTGGGATATAGCATTGTATTCCTCATAAAGAACATCCTTAATTTTGTATTCCTTGGTTTTCAACTGTTTATTGTATTCCAAAGGCATTATAAGACTCCCCATTGTATTCCAAATATTTCTAGGTTGCAATAGAAATGGATTCCTTCTTTTTCCACATGACAATCTGCACTGTATTCCTATGGGATATAACATTGTATTCCTCGGAAAGTGGATCCTTACTTTTGTATTCCTTGGTTTTCAACTGTTTATTGTATTCCAAAGGGATTATAATACGCCCCATTGTATTCCAAATATTTCTAGGTTGCAATAGAAATGCATTCCTTCTTTTTCCACATGACAATCTGCACTGTATTCCTATGGGATATAACATTGTATTCCTCAGAAAGAAGACCCTTACGGTTGTATTCCTTCGTTTTCAACTGTTTATTGTATTCCAAGGGCATCATGAGACTCTACATTGTATTCCAAATATTTCAAGGTTGTAATAAAAATGGATTCCTTCTTTTCCACATGACATTCTGCACTGTATTCCTATCAGATATAACATTGTATTCCTCGGAAAGAAGACCCTTACTTTTGTATTCCTTGGTTTTCAACTGTTTATTATATTCCAAGGGCATCATGAGACTCCATATTGTATTCCAAATATTTCAAGGTTGTAATAAAAATTGATTCCTTCTTTTTCCACATGACAATCTGCACTGTATTCCTATGGGATATAACATTGTATTCCTCGGAAAGAAGACCCTTACTTTTGTATTCCTTGCTTTTCCACTCTTTATTGTATTCCAAAGGCATTATAAGACTCCCCATTGTATTCCAAATATTTCTAGGTTCCAATAAAAATTGATTCCTTCTTTTCCACAATCTGCACTGTATTCCTATGGGATATATCATTGTATTCCTCGGAAAGAAGACCCTTACTTTTGTATTCCTTGGTTTTCAACTGTTTACTGTATTCCAAGGGCATCATGAGACTCCACATTGTATTCCAAATATTTCAAGGTTGTAATAAAAATCGATTCCTTCTTTTTCCACATGACAATCTGCACTGTATTCCTATGGGATATAACATTGTATTCCTCGGAAAGAAGACCCTTACTTTTGTATTCCTTGGTTTTCAACTCTTTATTGTATTCCAAAGTCATCATGAGACTCCCCATTGTATTCCAAATATTTCTAGGTTGCAATAAAAATTGATTCCTTCTATTCCACATGACAATCAGCACTGTATTCCTATGGGATATAGCATTGTATTCCTCAGAAAGAAGACCCTTACGGTTGTATTCCTTGGTTTTCAACTGTTTATTGTATTCCAAGGCCATCATGAGACTCCACATTGTATTCCAAATATTTCAAGGTTGTAATAAAATGCATTCCTTCTTTTCCACATGACAATCTGCACTGTATTCCTATGGGATATAACATTGTATTCCTCGTAAAGAAGACCCTTACTTTTGTACTCCTTGGTTTTCAACTGTTTATTGTATTCCAAAGGGAGTATAAAACTCCCCATTGTATTTCAAATATTTCTAGGTTGCAATAAAAATTGATTCCTTCTTTTCCACATGACAATCTGCACTGTATTCCTATGGGATATAGCATTGTATTACTCATAAAGAACATCCTTAATTTTGTATTCCTTGGTTTTCAACTGTTTATTGTATTCCAAAGGCATTATAAGACTCCCCATTGTATTCCAAATATTTCTAGGTTGCAATAGAAATGGATTCCTTCTTTTTCCACATGACAATCTGCACTGTATTCCTATGGGATATAACATTGTATTCCTCGGAAAGTGGATCCTTACTTTTGTATTCCTTGGTTTTCAACTGTTTATTGTATTCCAAAGGGATTATAAAACGCCCCATTGTATTCCAAATATTTCTAGGTTGCAATAGAAATGGATTCCTTCTTTTTCCACATGACAATCTGCACTGTATTCCTATGGGATATAACATTGTATTCCTCAGAAAGAAGACCCTTACGGTTGTATTCCTTGGTTTTCAACTGTTTATTGTATTCCAAGGGCATCATGAGACTCTACATTGTATTCCAAATATTTCAAGGTTGTAATACAAATGGATTCCTTCTTTTTCCACATGACAATCTGCAGTGTATTCCTATCAGATATAACATTGTATTCCTCGGAAAGAAGACCCTTACTTTTGTATTCCTTGGTTTTCAACTGTTTATTATATTCCAAGGGCATCATGAGACTCCATATTGTATTCCAAATATTTCAAGGTTGTAATAAAAATGGATTCCTTCTTTTTCCACATGACAATCTGCAGTGTATTCCTATGGGATATAACATTGTATTCCTCGGAAAGAAGACCCTTACTTTTGTATTCCTTGCTTTTCCACTCTTTATTGTATTCCAAAGGCATTATAAGACTCCCCATTGTATTCCAAATATTTCTAGGTTCCAATAAAAATTGATTCCTTCTTTTCCACAATCTGCACTGTATTCCTATGGGATATATCATTGTATTCCTCGGAAAGAAGACCCTTACTTTTGTATTCCTTGGTTTTCAACTGTTTACTGTATTCCAAGGGCATCATGAGACTCCACATTGTATTCCAAATATTTCAAGGTAGTAATAAAAATCGATTCCTTCTTTTTCCACATGACAATCTGCACTGTATTCCTATGGGATATAACATTGTATTCCTCGGAAAAAAGACCCTTACTTTTGTATTCCTTGGTTTTCAACACTTTAGTGTATTCCAAAGTCATCATGAGACTCCCCATTGTATTCCAAATATTTCTAGGTTGCAATAAAAATTGATTCCTTCTATTCCACATGACAATCTGCATTGTATTCCTATGGGATATAACATTGTATTCCTCGGAAAGAAGACCCTTACTTTTGTATTCCTTGGTTTTCAACTCTTTATTGTATTCCAAAGTCATCATGAGACTCCCCATTGTATTCCAAATATTTCTAGGTTGCAATAAAAATTGATTCCTTCTGTTCCACATGACAATCTGCACTGTATTCCTATGGGATATAGCATTGTATTCCTCAGAAAGAAGACCCTTACGGTTGTATTCCTTGGTTTTCAACTGTTTATTGTATTCCAATGCCATCATGAGACTCCACATTGTATTCCAAATATTTCAAGGTTGTAATAAAATGGATTCCTTCTTTTCCACATGACAATCTGCACTGTATTCCTATGGGATATAACATTGTATTCCTCGGAAAGAAGACCCTTACTTTTGTATTCCTTGGTTTTCAACTGTTTATTGTATTCCAAAGGGAGTTTAAAACTCCCCATTGTATTTCAAATATTTCTAGGTTGCAATAAAAATTGATTCCTTCTTTTCCACATGGCAATCTCCACTGTATTCCTATGGGATATAGCATTGTATTCCTCAGAAAGAAGACCCTTACGGTTGTATTCCTTAGTTTTCAACTGTTTATTGTATTCCAAGGGCATCATGAGACTCTACATTGTATTCCAAATATTTCAAGGTTGTAATAAAAATGGATTCCTTCTTTTCCACATGACAATCTGCACTGTATTCCTATGGGATATATCATTGTATTCCTCGGAAAGAAGACCCTTACTTTTGTATTCCTTGGTTTTCAACTGTTTACTGTATTCCAAGGGCATCATGAGACTCCACATTGTATTCCAAATATTTCAAGTTTGTAATAAAAATCGATTCCTTCTTTTTCCACATGACAATCTGCACTGTATTCCTATGGGATATAACATTGTATTCCTCGGAAAGAAGAACCTTACTTTTGTATTCCTTGGTTTTCAACTCTTTATTTTATTCCAAAGTCATCATGAGACTCCCCATTGTATTCCAAATATTTCTAGGTTGCAATAAAAATTGATTCCTTCTTTTCCACATGACAATCTGCACTGTAATCCTAAAACAAATGGCTTTTTATTCCACAGAAAGAAGACCCTTACGCTTGTATTCCTTGGTTTTCAACTGTTTATTGTATTCCAAGGGCATCATGAGACTCCACATTGTATTCCAAATATTTCAAGGTAGTAATAAAAATGGATTCCTTCTATTCCACATGACAATCTGCACTGTATTCCTATGGGATATAACATTGTATTCCTCAGAAAGAAGACACTTACTTTTGTTTTCTTTGGTTTTCAACTCTTTATTGTATTCCAAAGGCATTATAAGACTCCCCATTGTATCCCAAATATTTCTAGGTTGCAATAAAAATTGATTCCTTCTTTTCCACATGACAATCTGCACTGTAATCCTAAGGGAAATGACTTTGTATTCCACAGAAAGAAGACCCTTACTGTTGTATTCCTTGGTTTTCAACTGTTTATTGTATTCGAAGGGCATCATGAGACTCCACATTGTATTCCAAATATTTCAAGGTTGTAATAAAAACGGATTCCTTCTTTTCCACATGACATTCTGCACTGTATTCCTATGGGATATAACATTGTATTCCTCGGAAAGAAGACCCTTACTTTTGTATTCCTTGCTTTTCCACTCTTTATTATATTCCAAAGGCATTATAAGACTCCCCATTATATTCCAAATATTTCTAGGTTCCAATAAAAATTGATTCCTTCTTTTCCACAATCTGCACTGTATTCCTATGATACATAGCATTGTATTCCTCAGAATGAAGACCCTTACGGTTGTATTCCTTGGTTTTCAACTGTTTATTGTATTCCAAGAGCATCAAGAGACTCCATATTGTATTCCAAATATTTCAAGGTTGTAATAAAAATGGATTCCTTCTTTTCCACATGAGAATCTGCACTGTGTTCCTATGGGATGTAACATTGTATTCCTCGGAAAGAAGACCCTTACTTTTGTATTCCTTGGTTTTCAACTGTTTATTGTATTCCAAGTGCATCATGAGACTCCACATTGTATTCCAAATATTTCAAGGTTGTAATAAAAATTGATTCCTTCTTTTCCACAATCTGCACTGTATTCCTATGGGATATAACATTGTATTCCTCGGAAAGAAGACCCTTACTTTTGTATTCCTTGGTTTTTAACTGTTTATTGTATTCCAAGGGCATCATGAGACTCCACATTGTATTCCAAATATTTCAAGGTTGTAATAAAAATGGATTCCTTCTTTTTCCACATGACAATCTGCACTGTATTCCTATGGGATATAACATTGTATTCCTCGGAAAGAAGACCCTTACTTTTGTATTCCTTGGTTTTTAACTGTTTATTGTATTCCAAGGGCATCATGAGACTCCCCATTGTATTCCAAATATTTCTAGGTTGCAATAAAAATTGATTCCTTCTATTCCACATGACAATCTGCACTGTATTCCTATGGGATATAGTATTGTATTCCTCAGAAAGAAGACCCTTACGTTTGTATTCCTTGGTTTTCAACTGTTTATTGTATTCCAAGGCCATCATGAGACTCCATATTGTATTCCAAATATTTCAAGGTTGTAATAAAATGGATTCCTTCTTTTCCACATGACAATCTGCACTGTATTCCTATGGGATATAACATTGTATTCCTCGGAAAGAAGACCCTTACTTTTGTATTCCTTGGTTTTCAACTGTTTATTGTATTCCAAAGGGAGTATAAAACTCGCGATTGTATTTTAAATATTTCTAGGTTGCAATAAAAATTTATTCCTTCTTTTCCACATGGCAATCTCCACTGTATTCCTATGGGATATAGCATTGTATTCCTCAGAAAGAAGACCCTTACGGTTGTATTCCTTGGTTTTCAACTGTTTATTGTATTCCAAGGCCATCATGAGACTCCACATTGTATTCCAAATATTTCAAGGTTGTAATAAAATGGATTCCTTCTTTTCCACATGAGAATCTGCACTGTAATCCTATGGGATATAACATTGTATTCCTCGGAAAGAAGACCCTTACTTTTGTATTCCTTGGTTTTCAACTGTTTATTGTATT
Organism: Xenopus petersii; assembly: GCA_038501925.1. NCBI lineage: Eukaryota > Metazoa > Chordata > Amphibia > Anura > Pipidae > Xenopus > Xenopus petersii. The sequence continues at coordinate 149,510,436 of CM076672.1, forward strand.
CCAAGGGCATCATGAGACTCCACATTGTATTCCAAATATTTTAAGGTTGTAATAAAAATGGATTCCTTCTTTTTCCACATGACAATCTGCACTGTATTCCTATGGGATATAACATTGTATTCCTCGGAAAGAAGACCCTTACTTTTGTATTCCTTGGTTTTCAACTCTTTATTGTATTCCAAAGTCATCATGAGACTCCCCATTGTATTCCAAATATTTCTAGGTTGTAATAAAAATGGATTCCTTCTTTTCCACATGACAATCTGCACTATATTCCTATGGGATATAGCATTGTATTCCTCAGAAAGAACATCCTTAATTTTGTATTCCTTGGTTTTCAACTGTTTATTGTATTCCAAGTGCATCATGAGACTCCATATTGTATTCCAAATATTTCAAGGTTGTAATAAAAATTGATTTCTTCTTTTTCCATATGACAATCTGCACTGTATTCCTATGGGATAAAACATTGTATTCCTCGGAAAGAAGACCCTTAATTTTGTATTCCTTGGTTTTCAACTCTTTATTGTATTCCAAAGTCATCATGAGACTCCCCATTGTATTCCAAATATTTCTAGGTTCCAATAAAAATTGATTCCTTCTTTTCCACAATCTGCACTGTATTCCTATGGGATATAACATTGTATTCCTCGGAAAGAAGACCCTTACTTTTGTATTCCTTGGTCTTTAACTGTTTATTGTATTCCAAGGGCATCATAAGACTCCACATTGTATTCCAAATATTTCAAGGTTGTAATAAAAATGGATTCCTTCTTTTTCCACATGACAATCTGCACTGTATTCCTATGGGATATAACATTGTATTCCTCGGAAAGAAGACCCTTACTTTTGTATTCCTTTGTTTTCAACTCTTTTTTTTATTCCAAAGGGATTATAAAACTCCCCATTATATTCCAAAAATTTCTAGGTTGCAAGAAAAATTGATTCCTTCTTTTCCACATGACAATCTGCACTGCATTCCTATGGGATATAGCATTGTATTACTCAGAATGAAGACCCTTACTTTTGTATTCCTTGGTTTTCAACTGTTTATTGTATTCCAAATGCATTATAAGACTCCCCATTGTATTCCAAATATTTCTAGGTTCCAATAAAAATTGATTCCTTCTTTTCCACAATCTGCACTGTATTCCTATGGGATATAACATTGTATTCCTCGGAAAGAACACCCTTACTTTTGTATTCCTTGGTTTTTAACTGTTTATTGTATTCCAAGGGCATCATGAGACTCCATATTGTATTCCAAATATTTCAAGGTTGTAATAAAAATGGATTCCTTCTTTTCCACATGACATTCTGCACTGTATTAATATGAGATATAACATTGTATTCCTCGGAAAGAAACCCTTACTTTTGTATTCCTTGGTTTTTAACTGTTTATTGTATTCCAAGGCCATCGTGAGACTTCACATTGTATTCCAAATATTTCAAGGTTGTAATAAAAATTGATTTCTTCTTCTTCCACATGACAATCTGCACTGTATTCCTATGGGATATCACATTGTATTCCTCGGAAAGTAGACCCTTACTTTTGTATTCCTTGGTTTTCAACTCTTTATTGTATTCCAAAGGCATTATAAGACTCCCCATTGTATTCCAAATATTTGTAGGTTGCAATAAAAATGGATTCCTTCTTTTCCACAAGACAATCTGCACTGTATTCCTATGGGATATAACATTGTATTCCTCGGAAAGAAGACCCTTACTTTTGTATTCCTTGGTTTTCAACTGTTTATTGTATTCCAAGGGCATCATAAGACTCCACATTGTATTCCAAATATTTCAAGGTTGTAATAAAAATGGATTTCTTCTTTTTCCATATGACAATCTGCACTGTATTCCTATGGGATATAAAATTGTATTCCTCGGAAAGAAGAACCTTACTTTTGTATTCCTTGGTTTTAAACTCTTTATTGTATTCCAAAGGGATTATAAAACGCCCCATTGTATTTCAAATATTTCTAGGTTGCAATAAAAATTGATTCCTTCTTTTCCACATGACAATCTGCACTGTATTCCTATGGGGTATAGCATTGTATTCCTCAGAAAGAAGACCCTTACGGTTGTATTCCTTGGTTTTCAACTGTTTATTGTATTCCAAGGGCATCATGAGACTCTACATTGTATTCCAAATATTTCAAGGTTGTAATAAAAATGGATTCCTTCTTTTTCCACATGACAATCTGCACTGTATTCCTATGGGATATAACATTGTATTCCTCGGAAAGAAGACCCTTACTTTTGTATTCCTTGGTTTTCAACTGTTTATTATATTCCAAGGGCATCATGAGACTCCATGTTGTATTCCAAATATTTCAAGGTTGTAATAAAAATGGATTCCTTCTTTTTCCACATGACAATCTGCACTGTATTCCTATGGGATATAACATTGTATTCCTCGGAAAGAAGACCCTTACTTTTGTATTCCTTGGTTTTCAACTTTTTACTGTATTCCAAGGGCATCATGAGACTCCACATTGTATTCCAAATATTTCAAGGTTGTAATAAAAATCGATTCCTTCTTTTTCCACATTACAATCTGCACTGTATTCCTATGGGATATAGTATTGTATTCCTAAGAAAGAAGACCCTTACGGTGGTATTCCTTGGTTTTCAACTGTTTATTGTATTCCAAGGCCATCATGAGACTCCACATTGTATTCCAAATATTTCAAGGTTGTAATAAAATGGATTCCTTCTTTTCCACATGACAATCTGCACTGTATTCCTATGGGATATAACATTGTATTCCTCAGAAAGAAGACCCTTACGGTTGTATTCCTTGGTTTTCAACTGTCATCATGAGACTCCCCATTGTATTCCAAATATTTCTAGGTTGCAATAAAAATTGATTCCTTCTATTCCACATGACAATCTGCACTGTATTCCTATGGGATATAGCATTGTATTCCTCAGAAAGAAGACCCTTACGGTTGTATTCCTTGGTTTTCAACCGTTTATTGTATTCCAAGGCCATCATGAGACTCCACATTGTATTCCAAATATTTCAAGGTTGTAATAAAATGGATTCCTTCTTTTCCACATGACAATCTGCACTGTATTCCTATGGGATATCACATTGTATTCCTCGGAAAGAAGAACCTTACTTTTGTATTCCTTGGTTTTCAACTGTTTATTGTATTCCAAAGGGAGTATAAAACTCCCCATTGTATTTCAAATATTTCAAGGTTGCAATAAAAATTGATTCCTTCTTTTCCAACATGGCAATCTGCACTGTATTCCTATGGGATATAGCATTGTATTCCTCAGAAAGAAGACCCTTATGGTTGTATTCCTTGGTTTTCAACTGTTTATTGTATTCCAAGGGCATCATGAGACTCTACATTGTATTCCAAATATTTCAAGGTTGTTATAAAAATGGATTCCTTCTTTTCCACATGAGAATCTGCACTGTATTCCTATGGGATATAACATTGTATTCCTCGGAAAGAAGACCCTTACTTTTGTATTCCTTGGTTTTACAACTCTTTATTGTATTCCAAAGTCATCATGAGACTCCCCATTGTATTCCAAATATTTCTAGGTTGCAATAAAAATTGATTCCTTCTTTTCCACATGACAATCTGCACTGTATTCCTATGGGATATAGCATTGTATTCCTCAGAAAGAACATCCTTAATTTTGTATTCCTTGGTTTTCAACTGTTTATTGTACTCCAAGGGCATCATGAGACTCCACATTGTATTCCAAATATTTCAAGGTTGTAATAAAAATGGATTCCTTCTTTTTCCACTTGACAATCTGCACTGTATTCCTATGGGATATAACATTGTATTCCTCGGAAAGAAGAACCTTACTTTTGTATTCCTTGGTTTTCAACTCTTTATTTTATTCCAAAGGGATTATAAAACTCCCCATTATATTCCAAATATTTCTAGGTTGCAAGAAAAATTTATTCCTTCTTTTCCACATGACAATCTGCACTGTATTCCTATGGGATATAGCATTGTATTCCTCAGAATGAAGACCCTTACGGTTGTATTCCTTGGTTTTCAACTGTTTATTGTATTCCAAGGGCATCATGAGACTCCATATTGTATTCCAAATATTTCAAGGTTGTAATAAAAATGGATTCCTTCTTTTCCACATGAGAATCTGCACTGTTTTCCTATGGGATATAGCATTGTATTCCTCAGAAAGAACATCCTTAATTTTGTATTCCTTGGTTTTCAACTGTTTATTGTATTACAAGTGCATCATGAGACTCCACATTGTATTCCAAATATTTCAAGGTTGTAATAAAAATTGATTTCTTCTTTTTCCATATGACAATCTGCACTGTATTCCTATGGGATAAAACATTGTATTCCTCGGAAAGAAGACCCTTAATTTTGTATTCCTTGGTTTTCAACTCTTTATTGTATTCCAAAGTCATCATGAGACTCCCCATTGTATTCCAAATATTTCTAGGTTCCAATAAAAATTGATTCCTTCTTTTCCACAATCTGCACTGTATTCCTATGGGATATAACATTGTATTCCTCGGAAAGAAGACCCTTACTTTTGTATTCCTTGGTCTTTAACTGTTTATTGTATTCCAAGGGCATCATAAGACTCCACATTGTATTCCAAATATTTCAAGGTTGTAATAAAAATGGATTCCTTCTTTTTCCACATGACAATCTGCACTGTATTCCTATGGGATATAACATTGTATTCCTCGGAAAGAAGACCCTTACTTTTGTATTCCTTTGTTTTCAACTCTTTATTTTATTCCAAAGGGATTATAAAACTCCCCATTATATTCCAAAAATTTCTAGGTTGCAAGAAAAATTGATTCCTTCTTTTCCACATGACAATCTGCACTGCATTCCTATGGGATATAGCATTGTATTACTCAGAATGAAGACCCTTACTTTTGTATTCCTTGGTTTTCAACTGTTTATTGTATTCCAAATGCATTATAAGACTCCCCATTGTATTCCAAATATTTCTAGGTTCCAATAAAAATTGATTCCTTCTTTTCCACAATCTGCACTGTATTCCTATGGGATATAACATTGTATTCCTCGGAAAGAACACCCTTACTTTTGTATTCCTTGGTTTTTAACTGTTTATTGTATTCCAAGGGCATCATGAGACTCCATATTGTATTCCAAATATTTCAAGGTTGTAATAAAAATGGATTCCTTCTTTTCCACATGACATTCTGCACTGTATTAATATGAGATATAACATTGTATTCCTCGGAAAGAAACCCTTACTTTTGTATTCCTTGGTTTTTAACTGTTTATTGTATTCCAAGGCCATCGTGAGACTTCACATTGTATTCCAAATATTTCAAGGTTGTAATAAAAATTGATTTCTTCTTCTTCCACATGACAATCTGCACTGTATTCCTATGGGATATCACATTGTATTCCTCGGAAAGTAGACCCTTACTTTTGTATTCCTTGGTTTTCAACTCTTTATTGTATTCCAAAGGCATTATAAGACTCCCCATTGTATTCCAAATATTTGTAGGTTGCAATAAAAATGGATTCCTTCTTTTCCACAAGACAATCTGCACTGTATTCCTATGGGATATAACATTGTATTCCTCGGAAAGAAGACCCTTACTTTTGTATTCCTTGGTTTTCAACTGTTTATTGTATTCCAAGGGCATCATAAGACTCCACATTGTATTCCAAATATTTCAAGGTTGTAATAAAAATGGATTTCTTCTTTTTCCATATGACAATCTGCACTGTATTCCTATGGGATATAAAATTGTATTCCTCGGAAAGAAGAACCTTACTTTTGTATTCCTTGGTTTTAAACTCTTTATTGTATTCCAAAGGGATTATAAAACGCCCCATTGTATTTCAAATATTTCTAGGTTGCAATAAAAATTGATTCCTTCTTTTCCACATGACAATCTGCACTGTATTCCTATGGGGTATAGCATTGTATTCCTCAGAAAGAAGACCCTTACGGTTGTATTCCTTGGTTTTCAACTGTTTATTGTATTCCAAGGGCATCATGAGACTCTACATTGTATTCCAAATATTTCAAGGTTGTAATAAAAATGGATTCCTTCTTTTTCCACATGACAATCTGCACTGTATTCCTATGGGATATAACATTGTATTCCTCGGAAAGAAGACCCTTACTTTTGTATTCCTTGGTTTTCAACTGTTTATTATATTCCAAGGGCATCATGAGACTCCATGTTGTATTCCAAATATTTCAAGGTTGTAATAAAAATGGATTCCTTCTTTTTCCACATGACAATCTGCACTGTATTCCTATGGGATATAACATTGTATTCCTCGGAAAGAAGACCCTTACTTTTGTATTCCTTGGTTTTCAACTTTTTACTGTATTCCAAGGGCATCATGAGACTCCACATTGTATTCCAAATATTTCAAGGTTGTAATAAAAATCGATTCCTTCTTTTTCCATATTACAATCTGCACTGTATTCCTATGGGATATAGTATTGTATTCCTAAGAAAGAAGACCCTTACGGTGGTATTCCTTGGTTTTCAACTGTTTATTGTATTCCAAGGCCATCATGAGACTCCACATTGTATTCCAAATATTTCAAGGTTGTAATAAAATGGATTCCTTCTTTTCCACATGACAATCTGCACTGTATTCCTATGGGATATAACATTGTATTCCTCAGAAAGAAGACCCTTACGGTTGTATTCCTTGGTTTTCAACTGTCATCATGAGACTCCCCATTGTATTCCAAATATTTCTAGGTTGCAATAAAAATTGATTCCTTCTATTCCACATGACAATCTGCACTGTATTCCTATGGGATATAGCATTGTATTCCTCAGAAAGAAGACCCTTACGGTTGTATTCCTTGGTTTTCAACCGTTTATTGTATTCCAAGGCCATCATGAGACTCCACATTGTATTCCAAATATTTCAAGGTTGTAATAAAATGGATTCCTTCTTTTCCACATGACAATCTGCACTGTATTCCTATGGGATATCACATTGTATTCCTCGGAAAGAAGAACCTTACTTTTGTATTCCTTGGTTTTCAACTGTTTATTGTATTCCAAAGGGAGTATAAAACTCCCCATTGTATTTCAAATATTTCTAGGTTGCAATAAAAATTGATTCCTTCTTTTCCAACATGGCAATCTGCACTGTATTCCTATGGGATATAGCATTGTATTCCTCAGAAAGAAGACCCTTATGGTTGTATTCCTTGGTTTTCAACTGTTTATTGTATTCCAAGGGCATCATGAGACTCTACATTGTATTCCAAATATTTCAAGGTTGTTATAAAAATGGATTCCTTCTTTTCCACATGAGAATCTGCACTGTATTCCTATGGGATATAACATTGTATTCCTCGGAAAGAAGACCCTTACTTTTGTATTCCTTGGTTTTACAACTCTTTATTGTATTCCAAAGTCATCATGAGACTCCCCATTGTATTCCAAATATTTCTAGGTTGCAATAAAAATTGATTCCTTCTTTTCCACATGACAATCTGCACTGTATTCCTATGGGATATAGCATTGTATTCCTCAGAAAGAACATCCTTAATTTTGTATTCCTTGGTTTTCAACTGTTTATTGTACTCCAAGGGCATCATGAGACTCCACATTGTATTCCAAATATTTCAAGGTTGTAATAAAAATGGATTCCTTCTTTTTCCACATGACAATCTGCACTGTATTCCTATGGGATATAACATTGTATTCCTCGGAAAGAAGACCCTTACTTTTGTATTCCTTGGTTTTCAACTCTTTATTTAATTCCAAAGGGATTATAAAACTCCCCATTATATTCCAAATATTTCTAGGTTGCAAGAAAAATTGATTCCTTCTTTTCCACATGACAATCTGCACTGTATTCCTATGGGATATAGCATTGTATTCCTCAGAATGAAGACCCTTACGGTTGTATTCCTTGGTTTTCAACTGTTTATTGTATTCCAAGGGCATCATGAGACTCCATATTCTATTCCAAATATTTCAAGGTTGTAATAAAAATGGATTCCTTCTTTTCCACATGAGAATCTGCACTGTTTTCCTATGGGATATAACATTGTATTCCTCGGAAAGAAGACCCTTACTTTTGTATTCCTTGGCTTTTATCTGTTTATTGTATTCCAAGGCCATCGTGAGACTTCACATTGTATTCCAAATATTTCAAGGTTGTAATAAAAATTGATTTCTTTTTCTTCCACATGACAATCTGCACTGTATTCCTATGGGATATCACATTGTATTCCTCGGAAAGAAGACCCTTACTTTTGTATTCCTTGGTTTTCAACTCTTTATTGTATTCCAAAGGCATTATAAGACTCCCCATTGTATTCCAAATATTTCAAAGTTGTAATAAAAATGGATTTCTTCTTTTTCCATATGACAATCTGCACTGTATTCCTATGGGATATAACATTGTATTCCTCGGAAAGAAGAACCTTACTTTTGTATTCCTTGGTTTTCAACTCTTTATTGTATTCCAAAGGCATTATAAGACTCCATATTGTATTCCAAATATTTCTAGGTTGCAATAAAAATTGATTCCTTCTTTTCCACATGACAATCTGCACTGTAATCCTAAGGGAAATGGCTTTGTATTCCACAGAAAGAAGACCTTTACGGTTGTATTCCTTGGTTTTCAACTGTTTATTGTATTCCAAGGGCATCATGAGACTCCACATTGTATTCCAAATATTTCAAGGTTGTAATAAAAATTGATTTCTTCTTCTTCCACATGACAATCTGCACTGTATTCCTATGGGATATAACATTGTATTCCTCAGAAAGAAGACCCTTACGGTTGTATTCCTTGGTTTTCAACTGTCATCATGAGACTCCCCATTGTATTCCAAATATTTCTAGGTTGCAATAAAAATTGATTCCTTCTATTCCACATGACAATCTGCACTGTATTCCTATGAGATATAACATTGTATTCCTCGGAAAGAAGACCCTTACTTTTGTATTCCTTGGTTTTCAACTGTTTATTGTATTCCAAAGGCATTATAAGACTCCCCATTGTATTCCAAATATTTCTAGGTTGCAATAAAAATGGATTCCTTCTTTTCCACATGGCAATCTGCACTGTATTCCTATGGGATATAACATTGTATTCCTTGGAAAGAAGACCCTAATTTTTGTATTCCTTGGTTTTCAACTCTTTATTTTATTCCAAAGGGATTATAAAACTCCCCATTGTATTCCAAATATTTCTAAATTGCAATAAAAAGTGATTCCTTCTTTTCCACATGACAATCTGCACTGTATTCCTAAGGGATATAACATTGTATTCCTCAGAAAGAACATCCTTAATTTTGTATTCCTTTGTTTTCAACTCTTTATTGTATCCCAAGGGCATCATGAGACTCCATATTGTATTCCAAATATTTCAAGGTTGTAATAAAAATGGATTTCTTCTTTTTCCATATGACAATTTGCACTGTATTCCTATGGGATATAACATTGTATTCCTCGGAAAGAAGACCCTTACTTTTGTATTCCTTGGTTTTCAACTGTTTATTGTATTCCAAGGGCATCATGAGACTTCACATTGTATTCCAAATATTTCAAGGTTGTAATAAAAATTGATTTCTTCTTCTTCCACATGACAATTTGCACTGTATTCCTATGGGATATCACATTGTATTCCTCGGAAAGAAGACCCTTACTTTTGTATTCCTTGGTTTTCAACTCTTTATTGTATTCCAAAGGCATTATAAGACTCCCCATTGTATTCCAAATATTTCTAGGTTGCAATAAAAATGGATTCCTTCTTTTCCACATGACAATCTGCACTGTATTCCTATGGGATATAACATTGTATTCCTCGGAAAGAAGACCCTTACTTTTGTATTCCTTGGTTTTCAACTGTTTATTGTATTCCAAAGGCATTATAAGACTCCCCAGTGTATTCCAAATATTTCTAGGTTGCAATAAAAATGGATTTCTTCTTTTTCCATATGACAATCTGCACTGTATTCCTATGGGATATAACATTGTATTCCTCGGAAAGAAGACCCTAATTTTTGTATTCCTTGGTTTTCAACTCTTTATTTTTTTCCAAAGGGATTATAAAACTCCCCATTGTATTCCAAATATTTCTAAATTGCAATAAAAATTGATTCCTTCTTTTCCACATGACAATCTGCACTGTATTCCTATGGGATATAGCATTGTATTCCTCAGAAAGAACATCCTTAATTTTGTATTCCTTGGTTTTCAACTGTTTATTGTATTCCAAGGGCATCATGAGACTCCACATTGTATTCCAAATATTTCAAGGTTGTAATAAAAATGGATTTCTTCTTCTTCCACATGACAATCTGCACTGTATTCCTATGGGATATCACATTGTATTCCTCGGAAAGAAGACCCTTACTTTTGTATTCCTTGGTTTTCAACTCTTTATTGTATTCCAAAGGCATTATAAGACTCCCCATTGTATTCCAAATATTTCAAAGTTGTAATAAAAATGGATTTCTTCTTTTTCCATATGACAATCTGCACTGTATTCCTATGGGATATAACATTGTATTCCTCGGAAAGAAGAACCTTACTTTTGTATTCCTTGGTTTTCAACTCTTTATTGTATTCCAAAGGCATTATAAGACTCCATATTGTATTCCAAATATTTCTAGGTTGCAATAAAAATTGATTCCTTCTTTTCCACATGACAATCTGCACTGTAATCCTAAGGGAAATGGCTTTGTATTCCACAGAAAGAAGACCTTTACGGTTGTATTCCTTGGTTTTCAACTGTTTATTGTATTCCAAGGGCATCATGAGACTCCACATTGTATTCCAAATATTTCAAGGTTGTAATAAAAATTGATTTCTTCTTCTTCCACATGACAATCTGCACTGTATTCCTATGGGATATAACATTGTATTCCTCAGAAAGAAGACCCTTACGGTTGTATTCCTTGGTTTTCAACTGTCATCATGAGACTCCCCATTGTATTCCAAATATTTCTAGGTTGCAATAAAAATTGATTCCTTCTATTCCACATGACAATCTGCACTGTATTCCTATGAGATATAACATTGTATTCCTCGGAAAGAAGACCCTTACTTTTGTATTCCTTGGTTTTCAACTGTTTATTGTATTCCAAAGGCATTATAAGACTCCCCATTGTATTCCAAATATTTCTAGGTTGCAATAAAAATGGATTCCTTCTTTTCCACATGGCAATCTGCACTGTATTCCTATGGGATATAACATTGTATTCCTTGGAAAGAAGACCCTAATTTTTGTATTCCTTGGTTTTCAACTCTTTATTTTATTCCAAAGGGATTATAAAACTCCCCATTGTATTCCAAATATTTCTAAATTGCAATAAAAAGTGATTCCTTCTTTTCCACATGACAATCTGCACTGTATTCCTAAGGGATATAACATTGTATTCCTCAGAAAGAACATCCTTAATTTTGTATTCCTTTGTTTTCAACTCTTTATTGTATCCCAAGGGCATCATGAGACTCCATATTGTATTCCAAATATTTCAAGGTTGTAATAAAAATGGATTTCTTCTTTTTCCATATGACAATTTGCACTGTATTCCTATGGGATATAACATTGTATTCCTCGGAAAGAACATCCTTAATTTTGTATTCCTTGGTTTTCAACTGTTTATTGTATTCCAAGGGCATCATGAGACTCCACATTGTATTCCAAATATTTCAAGGTTGTAATAAAAATGGATTTCTTCTTTTTCCATATGACAATCTGCACTGTATTCCTATGGGATATAACATTGTATTCCTCGGAAAGAAGAACCTTACTTTTGTATTCCTTGGTTTTCAACTCTTTATTGTATTCCAAAGGCATTATAAGACTCCATATTGTATTCCAAATATTTCTAGGTTGCAATAAAAATTGATTCCTTCTTTTCCACATGACAATCTGCACTGTAATCCTAAGGGAAATAGCTTTGTATTCCACTGAAAGAAGACCCTTACGGTTGTATTCCTTGGTTTTCAACTGTTTATTGTATTCCAAGGGCATCATGAGACTCCACATTGTATTCCAAATATTTCTAGGTTCCAATAAAAATTGATTCCTTCTTTTCCACAATCTGCACTGTATTCCTATGGGATATAGCATTGTATTCCTCAGAATGAAGACCCTTACGGTTGTATTCCTTGGTTTTCAACTGTTTATTGTATTCCAAGGGCATCATGAGACTCCATATTGTATTCCAAATATTTCAAGGTTGTAATAAAAATGGATTCCTTCTTTTCCACATGAGAATCTGCACTGTGTTCCTATGGGATATAACATTGTATTCCTCGGAAAGAAGACCCTTACTTTTGTATTCCTTGGTTTTCAACTATTTATTGTATTCCAAAGTCATCATGAGACTCCCCATTGTATTCCAAATATTTCTAGGTTGCAATAAAAATGTATTCCTTCTTTTCCACATGAGAATCTGCACTGTGTTCCTATGGGATATAACATTGTATTCCTCGGAAAGAAGTCCCTTACTTTTGTATTCCTTGGTTTTCAACTCTTTATTGTATTCCAAAGTCATCATGAGACTCCCCATTGTATTCCAAAAATTTCTAGGTTGCAATAAAAATGTATTCCTTCTTTTCCACATGACAATCTGCACTGTATTCCTATGGGATAAAACATTGTATTCCTCGGAAAGAAGACCCTTACTTTTGTATTCCTTGGTTTTCAACTGTTTATTGTATTCCAAAGGCATTATAAGACTCCCCATTGTATTCCAAATATTTCTAGGTTCCAATAAAAATTGATTCCTTCTTTTCCACAATCTGCACTGTATTCCTATGGGATATAACATTGTATTCCTTGGAAAGAAGACCCTTACTTTTGTATTCCTTGGTTTTTAACTGTTTATTGTATTCCAAGGGCATCATGAGACTCCACATTGTATTCCAAATATTTCAAGGTTGTAATAAAAATGGATTCCTTCTTTTTCCACATGACAATCTGCACTGTATTCCTATGGGATATAACATTGTATTCCTCGGAAAGAAGACCCTTACTTTTGTATTCCTTGGTTTTCAACTCTTTATTTTATTCCAAAGGGATTATAAAACTCCCCATTATATTCCAAATATTTCTAGGTTGCAAGAAAAATTGATTCCTTCTTTTCCACATGACAATCTGCACTGTATTCCTATGGGATATAGCATTGTATTCCTCAGAATGAAGACCCTTACGGTTGTATTCCTTGGTTTTCAACTGTTTATTGTATTCCAAGGGCATCATGAGACTCCATATTGTATTCCAAATATTTCAAGGTTGTAATAAAAATGGATTCCTTCTTTTCCACATGAGAATCTGCACTGTTTTCCTATGGGATATAACATTGTATTCCTCGGAAAGAAGACCCTTACTTTTGTATTCCTTGGTTTTCAACTATTTATTGTATTCCAAGGGCATCATGCGACTCCACATTGTATTCCAAATATTTCAAGGTTGTAATCAAAATGGATTCCTTGTTTTCCACATGACATTCTGCACTGTATTCCTATGAGATATAACATTGTATTCCTCGGAAAGAAGACCCTTACTTTTGTATTCCTTGGTTTTCAACTGTTTATTGTATTCCAAGGGCATCATGAGACTTCACATTGTATTCCAAATATTTCAAGGTTGTAATAAAAATTGATTTCTTCTTCTTCCACATGACAATCTGCACTGTATTCCTATGGGATATCACATTGTATTCCTCGGAAAGAAGACCCTTACTTTTGTATTCCTTGGTTTTCAACTCTTTATTGTATTCCAAAGGCATTATAAGACTCCCCATTGTATTCCAAATATTTCTAGGTTGCAATAAAAATGGATTCCTTCTTTTCCACATGACAATCTGCACTGTATTCCAATGGGATATAACATTGTATTCCTCGGAAAGAAGACCCTTACTTTTGTATTCCTTGGTTTTCAACTGTTTATTGTATTCCAAAGGCATTATAAGACTCCCCATTGTATTCCAAATATTTCTAGGTTGCAATAAAAATGGATTTCTTCTTCTTCCACATGACAATCTGCACTGTATTCCTATGGGATATCACATTGTATTCCTCAGAAAGAAGACCCTAATTTTTGTATTCCTTGGTTTTCAACTCTTTATTTTACTCCAAAGGGATTATAAAACTCCCCATTGTATTCCAAATATTTCTAAGTTGCAATAAAAATTGATTCCTTCTTTTCCACATGACAATCTGCACTGTATTCCTATGGGATATAGCATTGTATTCCTCAGAAAGAACATCCTTAATTTTGTATTCCTTGGTTTTCAACTGTTTATTGTATTCCAAGGGCATCATGAGACTCCACATTGTATTCCAAATATTTCAAGGTTGTAATAAAAATGGATTTCTTCTTTTTCCATATGACAATCTGCACTGTATTGCTATCGGATAAAACATTGTATTCCTCGGAAAGAAGACCCTTACTTTTGTATTCCTTGGTTTTCAACTGTTTATTGTATTCCAAAGTCATCATGAGACTCCCCATTGTATTCCAAAAATTTCTAGGTTGCAATAAAAATGTATTCCTTCTTTTCCACATGACAATCTGCACTGTATTCCTATGGGATAAAACATTGTATTCCTCGGAAAGAAGACCCTTACTTTTGTATTCCTTGGTTTTCAACTGTTTATTGTATTCCAAAGGCATTATAAGACTCCCCATTGTATTCCAAATATTTCTAGGTTCCAATAAAAATTGATTCCTTCTTTTCCACAATCTGCACTGTATTCCTATGGGATATAACATTGTATTCCTTGGAAAGAAGACCCTTACTTTTGTATTCCTTGGTTTTTAACTGTTTATTGTATTCCAAGGGCATCATGAGACTCCACATTGTATTCCAAATATTTCAAGGTTGTAATAAAAATGGATTCCTTCTTTTTCCACATGACAATCTGCACTGTATTCCTATGGGATATAACATTGTATTCCTCGGAAAGAAGACCCTTACTTTTGTATTCCTTGGTTTTCAACTCTTTATTTTATTCCAAAGGGATTATAAAACTCCCCATTATATTCCAAATATTTCTAGGTTGCAAGAAAAATTGATTCCTTCTTTTCCACATGACAATCTGCACTGTATTCCTATGGGATATAGCATTGTATTCCTCAGAATGAAGACCCTTACGGTTGTATTCCTTGGTTTTCAACTGTTTATTGTATTCCAAGGGCATCATGAGACTCCATATTGTATTCCAAATATTTCAAGGTTGTAATAAAAATGGATTCCTTCTTTTCCACATGAGAATCTGCACTGTTTTCCTATGGGATATAACATTGTATTCCTCGGAAAGAAGACCCTTACTTTTGTATTCCTTGGTTTTCAACTATTTATTGTATTCCAAGGGCATCATGCGACTCCACATTGTATTCCAAATATTTCAAGGTTGTAATCAAAATGGAT
Organism: Xenopus petersii; assembly: GCA_038501925.1. Classification (NCBI taxonomy): domain Eukaryota; kingdom Metazoa; phylum Chordata; class Amphibia; order Anura; family Pipidae; genus Xenopus; species Xenopus petersii. The sequence goes on from CM076672.1 coordinate 149,525,826, forward strand.
TCCTTGTTTTCCACATGACATTCTGCACTGTATTCCTATGAGATATAACATTGTATTCCTCGGAAAGAAGACCCTTACTTTTGTATTCCTTGGTTTTCAACTGTTTATTGTATTCCAAGGGCATCATGAGACTTCACATTGTATTCCAAATATTTCAAGGTTGTAATAAAAATTGATTTCTTCTTCTTCCACATGACAATCTGCACTGTATTCCTATGGGATATCACATTGTATTCCTCGGAAAGAAGACCCTAATTTTTGTATTCCTTGGTTTTCAACTCTTTATTTTACTCCAAAGGGATTATAAAACTCCCCATTGTATTCCAAATGTTTCTAAGTTGCAATAAAAATTGATTCCTTCTTTTCCACATGACAATCTGCACTGTATTCCTATGGGATATAGCATTGTATTCCTCAGAAAGAACATCCTTAATTTTGTATTCCTTGGTTTTCAACTGTTTATTGTATTCCAAGGGCATCATGAGACTCCACATTGTATTCCAAATATTTCAAGGTTGTAATAAAAATGGATTTCTTCTTTTTCCATATGACAATCTGCACTGTATTGCTATCGGATAAAACATTGTATTCCTCGGAAAGAAGACCCTTACTTTTGTATTCCTTGGTTTTCAACTGTTTATTGTATTCCAAAGGCATTATAAGACTCCCCATTGTATTCCAAATATTTCTAGGTTCTAATAAAAATTGATTCCTTCTTTTCCACAATCTGCACTGTATTCCTATGGGATATAACATTGTATTCCTCGGAAAGAAGACCCTTACTTTTGTATTCCTTGGTTTTCAACTGTTTATTGTATTCCAAGAGCATCATGAGACTCCACATTGTATTCCAAATATTTCAAGGTTGTAATAAAAATGGATTCCTTCTTTTTCCACCTGACAATCTGCACTGTATTCCTATGGGATATAACATTGTATTCCTCGGAAAGAAGACCCTTACTTTTGTATTCCTTGGTTTTCAACTCTTTATTTTATTCCAAAGGGATTATAAAACTCCCCATTATATTCCAAATATTTCTAGGTTGCAAGAAAAATTGATTCCATCTTTTCCACATGACAATCTGCACTGTATTCCTATGGGATATAGCATTGTATTCCTCAGAATGAAGACCCTTACGGTTGTATTCCTTGGTTTTCAACTGTTTATTGTATTCCAAGGGCATCAGAGACTCCATATTGTATTCCAAATATTTCAAGGTTGTAATAAAAATGGATTCCTTCTTTTGTACATGAGAATCTGCACTGTTTTCCTATGGGATATAACATTGTATTCCTCGGAAAGAAGACCCTTACTTTTGTATTCCTTGGTTTTCAACTGTTTATTGTATTCCAAGGGCATCATGAGACTCCACATTGTATTCCAAATATTTCAAGGTTGTAATAAAATGGATTCCTTCTTTTCCACATGACAATCTGCACTGTATTCCTATGGGATATAACATTGTATTTCTCGGAAAGAAGACCCTTACTTTTGTATTCCTTGGTTTTCAACTCTTTATTGTATTCCAAAGGCATTATAAGACTCCCCATTGTATCCCAAATATTTCTAGGTTGCAATAAAAATTGATTCATTCTTTTCCACATTACAATCTGCACTGTAATCCTAAGGGAAATGACTTTGTATTCCACAGAAAGAAGACCCTTACTGGTGTATTCCTTGGTTTTCAACTGTTTATTGTTTTCCAAGGGCATCATGAGACTCCACATTGTATTCCAAATATTTCAAGGTTGTAATAAAAATGGATTCCTTCTTTTCCACATGACATTCTGCACTGTTTTCCTATGATATATAACATTGTATTCCTTGGAAAGAAGACCCTTACTTTTGTATTCCTTGGTTTTCAACTGTTTATTGTATTCCAAGGGCATCATGAGACTCCACATTGTATTCCAAATATTTCAAGGTTGTAATAAAAATGGATTCCTTCTTTTTCCACATGACAATCTGCACTGTATTCCTATGGGATATAACATTGTATTCCTCGGAAAGAAGACCCTTACTTTTGTATTCCTTGCTTTTCCACTCTTTATTGTATTCCAAAGGCATTATAAGACTCCCCATTGTATTCCAAATGTTTCTAGGTTCCAATAAAAATTGATTCCTTCTTTTCCACAATCTGCACTGTATTCCTATGGGATATAGCACTGTATTCCTCAGAATGAAGACCCTTACGGTTGTATTCCTTGGTTTTCAACTGTTTATTGTATTCCAAGGGCATCATGAGACTCCATATTGTATTCCAAATATTTCAAGGTTGTAATAAAAATGGATTCCTTCTTTTCCACATGAGAATCTGCACTGTGTTCCTATGGGATATAACATTGTATTCCTCGGAAAGAAGACCCTTACTTTTGTATTCCTTGGTTTTCAACTCTTTATTGTATTCCAAAGTCATCATGAGACTCCCCATTGTATTCCAAATATTTCTAGGTTGCAATAAAAATTGATTCCTTCTATTCCACATGACAATCTGCACTGTATTCCTATGGGATATAGTATTGTATTCCTCAGAAAGAAGACCCTTACGTTTGTATTCCTTGGTTTTCAACTGTTTATTGTATTCCAAGGCCATCATGAGACTCCATATTGTATTCCAAATATTTCAAGGTTGTAATAAAATGGATTCCTTCTTTTCCACATGACAATCTGCACTGTATTCCTATGGGATATAACATTGTATTCCTCGGAAAGAAGACCCTTACTTTTGTATTCCTTGGTTTTCAACTGTTTATTGTATTCCAAGTGCATCATGAGACTCCATATTGTATTCCAAATATTTCAAGGTTGTAATAAAAATTGATTTCTTCTTTTTCCATATGACAATCTGCACTGTATTCCTATGGGATAAAACATTGTATTCCTCGGAAAGAAGACCCTTAATTTTGTATTCCTTGGTTTTCAACTCTTTATTGTATTCCAAAGTCATCATGAGACTCCCCATTGTATTCCAAATATTTCTAGGTTCCAATAAAAATTGATTCCTTCTTTTCCACAATCTGCACTGTATTCCTATGGGATATAACATTGTATTCCTCGGAAAGAAGACCCTTACTTTTGTATTCCTTGGTCTTTAACTGTTTATTGTATTCCAAGGGCATCATAAGACTCCACATTGTATTCCAAATATTTCAAGGTTGTAATAAAAATGGATTCCTTCTTTTTCCACATGACAATCTGCACTGTATTCCTATGGGATATAACATTGTATTCCTCGGAAAGAAGACCCTTACTTTTGTATTCCTTTGTTTTCAACTCTTTATTTTATTCCAAAGGGATTATAAAACTCCCCATTATATTCCAAAAATTTCTAGGTTGCAAGAAAAATTGATTCCTTGTTTTCCACATGACAATCTGCACTGCATTCCTATGGGATATAGCATTGTATTACTCAGAATGAAGACCCTTACTTTTGTATTCCTTGGTTTTCAACTGTTTATTGTATTCCAAATGCATTATAAGACTCCCCATTGTATTCCAAATATTTCTAGGTTCCAATAAAAATTGATTCCTTCTTTTCCACAATCTGCACTGTATTCCTATGGGATATAACATTGTATTCCTCGGAAAGAACACCCTTACTTTTGTATTCCTTGGTTTTTAACTGTTTATTGTATTCCAAGGGCATCATGAGACTCCATATTGTATTCCAAATATTTCAAGGTTGTAATAAAAATGGATTCCTTCTTTTCCACATGACATTCTGCACTGTATTAATATGAGATATAACATTGTATTCCTCGGAAAGAAACCCTTACTTTTGTATTCCTTGGTTTTTAACTGTTTATTGTATTCCAAGGCCATCGTGAGACTTCACATTGTATTCCAAATATTTCAAGGTTGTAATAAAAATTGATTTCTTCTTCTTCCACATGACAATCTGCACTGTATTCCTATGGGATATCACATTGTATTCCTCGGAAAGTAGACCCTTACTTTTGTATTCCTTGGTTTTCAACTCTTTATTGTATTCCAAAGGCATTATAAGACTCCCCATTGTATTCCAAATATTTGTAGGTTGCAATAAAAATGGATTCCTTCTTTTCCACAAGACAATCTGCACTGTATTCCTATGGGATATAACATTGTATTCCTCGGAAAGAAGACCCTTACTTTTGTATTCCTTGGTTTTCAACTGTTTATTGTATTCCAAGGGCATCATAAGACTCCCCATTGTATTCCAAATATTTCAAGGTTGTAATAAAAATGGATTTCTTCTTTTTCCATATGACAATCTGCACTGTATTCCTATGGGATATAAAATTGTATTCCTCGGAAAGAAGAACCTTACTTTTGTATTCCTTGGTTTTAAACTCTTTATTGTATTCCAAAGGGATTATAAAACGCCCCATTGTATTTCAAATATTTCTAGGTTGCAATAAAAATTGATTCCTTCTTTTCCACATGACAATCTGCACTGTATTCCTATGGGGTATAGCATTGTATTCCTCAGAAAGAAGACCCTTACGGTTGTATTCCTTGGTTTTCAACTGTCTATTGTATTCCAAGGGCATCATGAGACTCTACATTGTATTCCAAATATTTCAAGGTTGTAATAAAAATGGATTCCTTCTTTTTCCACATGACAATCTGCACTGTATTCCTATGGGATATAACATTGTATTCCTCGGAAAGAAGACCCTTACTTTTGTATTCCTTGGTTTTCAACTTTTTACTGTATTCCAAGGGCATCATGAGACTCCACATTGTATTCCAAATATTTCAAGGTTGTAATAAAAATCGATTCCTTCTTTTTCCACATTACAATCTGCACTGTATTCCTATGGGATATAGTATTGTATTCCTAAGAAAGAAGACCCTTACGGTGGTATTCCTTGGTTTTCAACTGTTTATTGTATTCCAAGGCCATCATGAGACTCCACATTGTATTCCAAATATTTCAAGGTTGTAATAAAATGGATTCCTTCTTTTCCACATGACAATCTGCACTGTATTCCTATGGGATATAACATTGTATTCCTCAGAAAGAAGACCCTTACGGTTGTATTCCTTGGTTGTCAACTGTCATCATGAGACTCCCCATTGTATTCCAAATATTTCTAGGTTGCAATAAAAATTGATTCCTTCTATTCCACATGACAATCTGCACTGTATTCCTATGGGATATAGCATTGTATTCCTCAGAAAGAAGACCCTTACGGTTGTATTCCTTGGTTTTCAACCGTTTATTGTATTCCAAGGCCATCATGAGACTCCACATTGTATTCCAAATATTTCAAGGTTGTAATAAAATGGATTCCTTCTTTTCCACATGACAATCTGCACTGTATTCCTATGGGATATCACATTGTATTCCTCGGAAAGAAGAACCTTACTTTTGTATTCCTTGGTTTTCAACTGTTTATTGTATTCCAAAGGGAGTATAAAACTCCCCATTGTATTTCAAATATTTCTAGGTTGCAATAAAAATTGATTCCTTCTTTTCCAACATGGCAATCTGCACTGTATTCCTATGGGATATAGCATTGTATTCCTCAGAAAGAAGACCCTTATGGTTGTATTCCTTGGTTTTCAACTGTTTATTGTATTCCAAGGGCATCATGAGACTCTACATTGTATTCCAAATATTTCAAGGTTGTTATAAAAATGGATTCCTTCTTTTCCACATGAGAATCTGCACTGTATTCCTATGGGATATAACATTGTATTCCTCGGAAAGAAGACCCTTACTTTTGTATTCCTTGGTTTTACAACTCTTTATTGTATTCCAAAGTCATCATGAGACTCCCCATTGTATTCCAAATATTTCTAGGTTGCAATAAAAATTGATTCCTTCTTTTCCACATGACAATCTGCACTGTATTCCTATGGGATATAGCATTGTATTCCTCAGAAAGAACATCCTTAATTTTGTATTCCTTGGTTTTCAACTGTTTATTGTACTCCAAGGGCATCATGAGACTCCACATTGTATTCCAAATATTTCAAGGTTGTAATAAAAATGGATTCCTTCTTTTTCCACATGACAATCTGCACTGTATTCCTATGGGATATAACATTGTATTCCTCGGAAAGAAGACCCTTACTTTTGTATTCCTTGGTTTTCAACTCTTTATTTAATTCCAAAGGGATTATAAAACTCCCCATTATATTCCAAATATTTCTAGGTTGCAAGAAAAATTGATTCCTTCTTTTCCACATGACAATCTGCACTGTATTCCTATGGGATATAGCATTGTATTCCTCAGAATGAAGACCCTTACGGTTGTATTCCTTGGTTTTCAACTGTTTATTGTATTCCAAGGGCATCATGAGACTCCATATTCTATTCCAAATATTTCAAGGTTGTAATAAAAATGGATTCCTTCTTTTCCACATGAGAATCTGCACTGTTTTCCTATGGGATATAACATTGTATTCCTCGGAAAGAAGACCCTTACTTTTGTATTCCTTGGCTTTTAACTGTTTATTGTATTCCAAGGCCATCGTGAGACTTCACATTGTATTCCAAATATTTCAAGGTTGTAATAAAAATTGATTTCTTCTTCTTCCACATGACAATCTGCACTGTATTCCTATGGGATATCACATTGTATTCCTCGGAAAGAAGACCCTTACTTTTGTATTCCTTGGTTTTCAACTCTTTATTGTATTCCAAAGGCATTATAAGACTCCCCATTGTATTCCAAATATTTCAAAGTTGTAATAAAAATGGATTTCTTCTTTTTCCATATGACAATCTGCACTGTATTCCTATGGGATATAACATTGTATTCCTCGGAAAGAAGAACCTTACTTTTGTATTCCTTGGTTTTCAACTCTTTATTGTATTCCAAAGGCATTATAAGACTCCATATTGTATTCCAAATATTTCTAGGTTGCAATAAAAATTGATTCCTTCTTTTCCACATGACAATCTGCACTGTAATCCTAAGGGAAATGGCTTTGTATTCCACAGAAAGAAGACCCTTACGGTTGTATTCCTTGGTTTTCAACTGTTTATTGTATTCCAAGGGCATCATGAGACTCCACATTGTATTCCAAATATTTGAAGGTTGTAATAAAAATTGATTTCTTCTTCTTCCACATGACAATCTGCACTGTATTCCTATGGGATATAACATTGTATTCCTCAGAAAGAAGACCCTTACGGTTGTATTCCTTGGTTTTCAACTGTCATCATGAGACTCCCCATTGTATTCCAAATATTTCTAGGTTGCAATAAAAATTGATTCCTTCTATTCCACATGACAATCTGCACTGTATTCCTATGAGATATAACATTGTATTCCTCGGAAAGAAGACCCTTACTTTTGTATTCCTTGGTTTTCAACTGTTTATTGTATTCCAAAGGCATTATAAGACTCCCCATTGTATTCCAAATATTTCTAGGTTGCAATAAAAATGGATTCCTTCTTTTCCACATGGCAATCTGCACTGTATTCCTATGGGATATAACATTGTATTCCTTGGAAAGAAGACCCTAATTTTTGTATTCCTTGGTTTTCAACTCTTTATTTTATTCCAAAGGGATTATAAAACTCCCCATTGTATTCCAAATATTTCTAAATTGCAATAAAAAGTGATTCCTTCTTTTCCACATGACAATCTGCACTGTATTCCTAAGGGATATAACATTGTATTCCTCAGAAAGAACATCCTTAATTTTGTATTCCTTTGTTTTCAACTCTTTATTGTATCCCAAGGGCATCATGAGACTCCATATTGTATTCCAAATATTTCAAGGTTGTAATAAAAATGGATTTCTTCTTTTTCCATATGACAATCTGCACTGTATTCCTATGGGATATAACATTGTATTCCTCGGAAAGAAGACCCTTACTTTTGTATTCCTTGGTTTTCAACTGTTTATTGTATTCCAAGGGCATCATGAGACTTCACATTGTATTCCAAATATTTCAAGGTTGTAATAAAAATTGATTTCTTCTTCTTCCACATGACAATTTGCACTGTATTCCTATGGGATATCACATTGTATTCCTCGGAAAGAAGACCCTTACTTTTGTATTCCTTGGTTTTCAACTCTTTATTGTATTCCAAAGGCATTATAAGACTCCCCATTGTATTCCAAATATTTCTAGGTTGCAATAAAAATGGATTCCTTCTTTTCCACATGACAATCTGCACTGTATTCCTATGGGATATAACATTGTATTCCTCGGAAAGAAGACCCTTACTTTTGTATTCCTTGGTTTTCAACTGTTTATTGTATTCCAAAGGCATTATAAGACTCCCCAGTGTATTCCAAATATTTCTAGGTTGCAATAAAAATGGATTTCTTCTTTTTCCATATGACAATCTGCACTGTATTCCTATGGGATATAACATTGTATTCCTCGGAAAGAAGACCCTAATTTTTGTATTCCTTGGTTTTCAACTCTTTATTTTTTTCCAAAGGGATTATAAAACTCCCCATTGTATTCCAAATATTTCTAAATTGCAATAAAAATTGATTCCTTCTTTTCCACATGACAATCTGCACTGTATTCCTATGGGATATAGCATTGTATTCCTCAGAAAGAACATCCTTAATTTTGTATTCCTTGGTTTTCAACTGTTTATTGTATTCCAAGGGCATCATGAGACTCCACATTGTATTCCAAATATTTCAAGGTTGTAATAAAAATGGATTTCTTCTTTTTCCATATGACAATCTGCACTGTATTCCTATGGGATATAACATTGTATTCCTCGGAAAGAAGAACCTTACTTTTGTATTCCTTGGTTTTCAACTCTTTATTGTATTCCAAAGGCATTATAAGACTCCATATTGTATTCCAAATATTTCTAGGTTGCAATAAAAATTGATTCCTTCTTTTCCACATGACAATCTGCACTGTAATCCTAAGGGAAATAGCATTGTATTCCACTGAAAGAAGACCCTTACGGTTGTATTCCTTGGTTTTCAACTGTTTATTGTATTCCAAGGGCATCATGAGACTCCACATTGTATTCCAAATATTTCTAGGTTCCAATAAAAATTGATTCCTTCTTTTCCACAATCTGCACTGTATTCCTATGGGATATAGCATTGTATTCCTCAGAATGAAGACCCTTACGGTTGTATTCCTTGGTTTTCAACTGTTTATTGTATTCCAAGGGCATCATGAGACTCCATATTGTATTCCAAATATTTCAAGGTTGTAATAAAAATGGATTCCTTCTTTTCCACATGAGAATCTGCACTGTGTTCCTATGGGATATAACATTGTATTCCTCGGAAAGAAGACCCTTACTTTTGTATTCCTTGGTTTTCAACTATTTATTGTATTCCAAAGTCATCATGAGACTCCCCATTGTATTCCAAATATTTCTAGGTTGCAATAAAAATGTATTCCTTCTTTTCCACATGAGAATCTGCACTGTGTTCCTATGGGATATAACATTGTATTCCTCGGAAAGAAGTCCCTTACTTTTGTATTCCTTGGTTTTCAACTCTTTATTGTATTCCAAAGTCATCATGAGACTCCCCATTGTATTCCAAAAATTTCTAGGTTGCAATAAAAATGTATTCCTTCTTTTCCACATGACAATCTGCACTGTATTCCTATGGGATAAAACATTGTATTCCTCGGAAAGAAGACCCTTACTTTTGTATTCCTTGGTTTTCAACTGTTTATTGTATTCCAAAGGCATCATGAGACTCCACATTGTATTCCAAATATTTCAAGGTTGTAGTAAAAATGGATTTCTTCTTTTTCCATATGACAATCTGCACTGTATTCCTATGGGATAAAACATTGTATTCCTCGGAAAGAAAACCCTTACTTTTGTATTCCTTGGATTTCAACTGTTTATTGTATTCCAAAGGCATTATAAGACTCCCCATTGTATTCCAAATATTTCTAGGTTCCAATAAAAATTGATTCCTTCTTTTCCACAATCTGCACTGTATTCCTAAGGGATATAACATTGTATTCCTCGAAAAGAAGACCCTTACTTTTGTATTCCTTGGTTTTTAACTGTTTATTGTATTCCAAGGGCATCATGAGACTCCACATTGTATTCCAAATATTTCAAGGTTGTAATAAAAATGGATTCCTTCTTTTTCCACATGACAATCTGCACTGTATTCCTTTGGGATATAACATTGTATTCCTCGGAAAGAAGACCCTTACTTTTGTATTCCTTGGTTTTCAACTCTTTATTTTATTCCAAAGGGATTATAAAACTCCCCATTATATTCCAAATATTTCTAGGTTGCAAGAAAAATTTATTCCTTCTTTTCCACATGACAATCTGCACTGTATTCCTATGGGATATAGCATTGTATTCCTCAGAATGAAGACCCTTACGGTTGTATTCCTTGGTTTTCAACTGTTTATTGTATTCCAAGGGCATCATGAGACTCCATATTGTATTCCAAATATTTCAAGGTTGTAATAAAAATGGATTCCTTCTTTTCCACATGAGAATCTGCACTGTTTTCCTATGGGATATAACATTGTATTCCTCGGAAAGAAGACCCTTACTTTTGTATTCCTTGGTTTTCAACTGTTTATTGTATTCCAAGGGCATCATGAGACTCCACATTGTATTCCAAATATTTCAAGGTTGTAATAAAAATGGATTCCTTCTTTTCCACATGACAATCTGCACTGTATTCCTATGGGATATAACATTGTATTCCTCGGAAAGAAGACCCTTACTTTTGTATTCCTTGGTTTTCAACTGTTTATTGTATTCGAAAGGCATTATAAGACTCCCCATTGTATTCCAAATATTTCTAGGTTGCAATAAAAATGGATTCCTTCTTTTCCACATGACAATCTGCACTGTATTCCTATGGGATATAACATTGTATTCCTCGGAAAGAAGACCCTAATTTTTGTATTCCTTGGTTTTCAACTCTTTATTTTATTCCAAAGGGATTATAAAACTCCCCATTGTATTCCAAATATTTCTAAGTTTCAATAAAAATGGATTCCTTCTTTTCCACATGACAATCTGCACTGTATTCCTATGGGATATCGCATTGTATTCCTCAGAAAGAACATCCTTAATTTTGTATTCCTTGGTTTTCAACTGTTTATTGTATTCCAAGGGCATCATGAGACTCCATATTGTATTCCAAATATTTCAAGGTTGTAATAAAAATGGATTTTTTCTTTTTCCATATGACAATCTGCACTGTATTCCTATGGGATATAACATTGTATTCCTCGGAAAGAAGACCCTTACTTTTGTATTCCTTGGTTTTCAATTGTTTATTGTATTCCAAGGGCATCATGAGACTTCACATTGTATTCCAAATATTTCAAGGTTGTAATAAAAATGGATTCCTTCTTTTTCCACATGACAATCTGCACTGTATTCCTATGGGATATAACATTGTATTCCTCGGAAAGAAGACCCTTACTTTTGTATTCCTTGGTTTTCAACTCTTTATTGTATTCCAAAGGCATTATAAGACTCCCCATTGTATTCCAAATATTTCTAGGTTGCAATAAAAATGGATTCCTTCTTTTCCACATGACAATCTGCACTGTATTCCTATGGGATATCACATTGTATTCCTCGGAAAGAAGACCCTTACTTTTGTATTCCTTGGTTTTCAACTCTTTATTGTATTCCAAAGGCATTATAAGACTCCCCATTGTATTCCAAATATTTCTAGGTTGCAATGGAAATGGATTCCTTCTTTTCCACATGACAATCTGCACTGTATTCCTATGGGATATAACATTGTATTCCTCGGAAAGAAGACCCTGATTTTTGTATTCCTTGGTTTTCAACTCTTTATTTTATTCCAAAGGGATTATAAAACTCCCCATTGTATTCCAAATATTTCTAAATTGCAATAAAAATTGATTCCTTCTTTTCCACATGACAATCTGCACTGTATTCCTATGGGATATAGCATTGTATTCCTCAGAAAGAACATCCTTAATTTTATATTCCTTGGTTTTCAACTGTTTATTGTATTCCAAGGGCATCATGAGACTCCACATTGTATTCCAAATATTTCAAGGTTGTAATAAAAATGGATTTCTTCTTTTTCCATATGACAATCTGCACTGTATTCCTATGGGATATAACATTGTATTCCTCGGAAAGAAGAACCTTACTTTTGTATTCCTTGGTTTTCAACTCTTTATTGTATTCCAAAGGCATTATAAGACTCCATATTGTATTCCAAATATTTCTAGGTTGCAATAAAAATTGATTCCTTCTTTTCCACATGACAATCTGCACTGTAATCCTAAGGGAAATGGCTTTGTATTCCACAGAAAGAAGACCCTTACGGTTGTATTCCTTGGTTTTCAACTGTTTATTGTATTCCAAGGGCATCATGAGACTCCACATTGTATTCCAAATATTTCAAGGTTGTAAGAAAAATGGATTCCTTCTTTTTCCACATGGCAATCTGCACTGTATTCCTATGGGATATAGCATTGTATTCCTCAGAAAGAAGACCCTTACGGTTGTATTCCTTGGTTTTCAACTGTTTATTGTACTCCAAGGGCATCAGGAGACCCTACATTGTATTCCAAATATTTCAAGGTTGTTATAAAAATGGATTCCTTCTTTTCCACATGAGAATCTGCACTGTATTCCTATGGGATATAACATTGTATTCCTCGGAAAGAAAACCCTTACTTTTGTATTCCTTGGTTTTACAACTCTTTATTGTATTCCAAAGTCATCATGAGACTCCCCATTGTATTCCAAATATTTCTAGGTTGCAATAAAAATTGATTCCTTCTTTTCCACATGACAATCTGCACTGTATTCCTATGGGATATAGCATTGTATTCCTCAGAAAGAAGACACTTACTTTTGTATTCCTTGGTTTTCAACTCTTTATTGTATTCCAAAGGCATTATAAGACTCCCCATTTTATCCCAAATATTTCTAGGTTGCAATAAAAATTGATTCCTTCTTTTCCACATGACAATCTGCACTGTAATCCTAAGGGAAATGACTTTGTATTCCACAGAAAGAAAACCCTTACTGTTGTATTCCTTGCTTTTCCACTCTTTATTGTATTCCAAAGGCATTATAAGACTCCCCATTGTATTCCAAATATTTCTAGGTTCCAATAAAAATTGATTCCTTCTTTTCCACAATCTGCACTGTATTCCTATGGGATATAGCATTGTATTCCTCAGAATGAAGACCCTTACGGCTGTATTCCTTGTTTTTCAACTGTTTATTGTATTCCAAGGGCATCACGAGACTCCATATTGTATTCCAAATATTTCAAGGTTGTAATAAAAATGGATTCCTTCTTTTCCACATGAGAATCTGCACTGTGTTCCTATGGGATATAACATTGTATTCCTCGGAAAGAAGACCCTTACTTTTGTATTCCTTGGTTTTCAACTCTTTATTGTATTCCAAAGTCATCATGAGACTCCCCATTGTATTCCAAATATTTCTAGGTTGCAATAAAAATGTATTCCTTCTTTTCCACATGAGAATCTGCACTGTGTTCCTATGGGATATAACATTGTATTCCTCGGAAAGAAGACCCTTACTTTTGTATTCCTTGGTTTTCAACTCTTTATTGTATTCCAAAGTCATCATGAGACTCCCCATTGTATTCCAAATATTTCTAGGTTGCAATAAAAATGTATTCCTTCTTTTCCACATGACAATCTCCACTGTATTCCTATGGGATATAGCATTGTATTCCTCAGAAAGAACATCCTTAATTTTGTATTCCTTGGTTTTCAACTGTTTATTGTATTCCAAGTGCATCATGAGACTCCACATTGTTTTCCAAATATTTCAAGGTTGTAATAAAAATGGATTTCTTCTTTTTCCATATGACAATCTGCACTGTATTCCTATGGGATAAAACATTGTATTCCTCGGAAAGAAGACCCTTACTTTTGTATTCCTTGGTTTTCAACTGTTTATTGTATTCCAAAGGCATTATAAGACTCCCCATTGTATTCCAAATATTTCTAGGTTCCAATAAAAATTGATTCCTTCTTTTCCACAATCTGCACTGTATTCCTATGGGATATAACATTGTATTACTCGGAAACAAGACCCTTACTTTTGTATTCCTTGGTTTTTAACTGTTTATTGTATTCCAAGGGCATCATGAGACTCCACATTGTATTCCAAATATTTCAAGGTTGTAATAAAAATGGATTCCTTCTTTTTCCACATGACAATCTGCACTGTATTCCTATGGGATATAACATTGTATTCCTCGGAAAGAAGACCCTTACTTTTGTATTCCTTGGTTTTTAACTGTTTATTGTATTCCAAGGGCATCATGAGACTCCACATTGTATTCCAAATATTTCAAGGTTGTAATAAAAATGGATTCCTTCTTTTTCCACATGACAATCTGCACTGTATTCCTATGGGATATAACATTGTATTCCTCGGAAAGAAGACCCTTACTTTTGTATTCCTTGGTTTTCAACTCTTTATTTTATTCCAAAGGGATTATAAAACTCCCCATTATATTCCAAATATTTCTAGGTTGCAAGAAAAATTGATTCCTTCTTTTCCACATGACTATCTGCACTGTATTCCTATGGGATATAGCATTGTATTCCTCAGAATGAAGACCCTTACGGTTGTATTCCTTGGTTTTCAACTGTTTATTGTATTCCAAGGGCATCATGAGACTCCATATTGTATTCCAAATATTTCAAGGTTGTAATAAAAATGGATTTCTTCTTTTTCCACATGAGAATCTGCACTGTGTTCCTATGGGATATAACATTGTATTCCTCGGAAAGAAGACCCTTACTTTTGTATTCCTTGGTTTTCAACTCTTTATTGTATTCCAAAGTCATCATGAGACTCCCCATTGTATTCCAAATATTTCTAGGTTGCAATAAAAATGTATTCCTTCTTTTCCACATGAGAATCTGCACTGTATTCCTATGGGATATAACATTGTATTCCTCAGAAAGAACATCCTTCATTTTGTATTCCTTGGTTTTCAACTGTTTATTGTATTCCAAGTGCATCATGAGACTCCACATTGTATTCCAAATATTTCAAGGTTGTAATAAAAATGGATTTCTTCTTTTTCCATATGACAATCTGCACTGTATTCCTATGGGATAAAACATTGTATTCCTCGGAAAGAAGACCCTTACTTTTGTATTCCTTGGTTTTCAACTGTTTATTGTATTCCAAAGGCATTATAAGACTCCCCATTGTATTCCAAATATTTCTAGGTTCCAATAAAAATTGATTCCTTCTTTTCCACAATCTGCACTGTATTCCTATGGGATATAACATTGTATTCCTTGGAAACAAGACCCTTACTTTTGTATTCCTTGGTTTTTAACTGTTTATTGTATTCCAAGGGCATCATGAGACTCCCCATTGTATTCCAAATATTTCTAGGTTGCAATAAAAATGTATTCCTTCTTTTCCACATGACAATCTGCACTGTATTCCTATGGGATATAGCATTGTATTCCTCAGAAAGAACATCCTTCATTTTGTATTCCTTGGTTTTCAACTGTTTATTGTATTCCAAGTGCATCATGAGACTCCACATTGTATTCCAAATATTTCAAGGTTGTAATAAAAATGGATTTCTTCTTTTTCCATATGACAATCTGCACTGTAATCCTATGGGATAAAACATTGTATTCCTCGGAAAGAAGACCCTTACTTTTGTATTCCTTGGTCTTCAACTGTTTATTGTATTCCAAAGGCATTATAAGACTCCCCATTTTATTCCAAATATTTCTAGGTTCCAATAAAAATTGATTCCTTCTTTTCCACAATCTGCACTGTATTCCTATGGGATATAACATTGTATTCCTTGGAAACAAGACCCTTACTTTTGTATTCCTTGGTTTTTAACTGTTTATTGTATTCCAATGGCATCATGAGACTCCACATTGTATTCCAAATATTTCAAGGTTGCAATAAAAATGGATTCCTTCTTTTTCCACATGAGAATCTGCACTGTGTTCCTATGGGATATAACATTGTATTCCTCGGAAAGAAGACCCTTAATTGTGTATTCCTTGGTTTTCAACTCTTTATTGTATTCCAAAGTCATCATGAGACTCCCCATTGTATTCCAAATATTTCTAGGTTGCAATAAAAATGTATTCCTTCTTTTCCACATGACAATCTGCACTGTATTCCTATGGGATATAGCATTGTATTCCTCAGAAAGAACATCCTTCATTTTGTATTCCTTGGTTTTCAACTGTTTATTGTATTCCAAGTGCATCATGAGACTCCACATTGTATTCCAAATATTTCAAGGTTGTAATAAAAATGGATTTCTTCTTTTTCCATATGACAATCTGCACTGTATTCCTATGGGATAAAACATTGTATTCCTCGGAAAGAAGACCCTTACTTTTGTATTCCTTGGTTTTCAACTGTTTATTGTATTCCAAAGGCATTATAAGACTCCCCATTGTATTCCAAATATTTCTAGGTTCCAATAAAAATTGATTCCTTCTTTTCCACAATCTGCACTGTATTCCTATGGGATATAACATTGTATTCCTCGGAAACAAGACCCTTACTTTTGTATTCCTTGGTTTTTAACTGTTTATTGTATTCCAAGGGCATCATGAGACTCCACATTGTATTCCAAATATTTCAAGGTTGTAATAAAAATGGATTCCTTCTTTTTCCACATGACAATCTGCACTGTATTCCTATGGGATATAACATTGTATTCCTCGGAAAGAAGACCCTTACTTTTGTATTCCTTGGTTTTCAACTCTTTATTGTATTCCAAAGTCATCATGAGACTCCCCATTGTATTCCAAATATTTCTAGTTTGCAATAAAAATGTATTCCTTCTTTTCCACATGACAATCTGCACTGTATTCCTATGGGATATAGCATTGTATTCCTCAGAAAGAACATCCTTCATTTTGTATTCCTTGGTTTTCAACTGTTTATTGTATTCCAAGTGCATCATGAGACTCCACATTGTATTCCAAATATTTCAAGGTTGTAATAAAAATGGATTTCTTCTTTTTCCATATGACAATCTGCACTGTATTCCTATGAGATAAAACATTGTATTCCTCGGAAAGAAAACCCTTACTTTTGTATTCCTTGGTTTTCAACTGTTTATTGTATTCCAAAGGCATTATAAGACTCCCCATTGTATTCCAAATATTTCTAGGTTCCAATAAAAATTGATTCCTTCTTTTCCACAATCTGCACTGTATTCCTATGGGATATAACATTGTATTCCTCGGAAAGAAGACCCTTACTTTTGTATTCCTTGGTTTTTAACTGTTTATTGTATTCCAAGGGCATCATGAGACTCCACATTGTATTCCAAATATTTCAAGGTTGTAATAAAAATGGATTCCTTCTTTTTCCACATGGCAATCTGCACTGTATTCCTATGGGATATAGCATTGTATTCCTCAGAAAGAAGACCCTTACGGTTGTATTCCTTGGTTTTCAACTGTTTATTGTATTCCAAGGGCATCAGGAGACCCTACATTGTATTCCAAATATTTCAAGGTTGTTATAAAAATGGATTCCTTCTTTTCCACATGAGAATATGCACTGTATTCCTATGGGATATAACATTGTATTCCTCGGAAAGAAAACCCTTACTTTTGTATTCCTTGGTTTTACAACTCTTTATTGTATTCCAAAGTCATCATGAGACTCCCCATTGTATTCCAAATATTTCTAGGTTGCAATAAAAATTGATTCCTTCTTTTCCACATGACAATCTGCACTGTATTCCTATGGGATATAGCATTGTATTCCTCAGAAAGAAGACACTTACTTTTGTATTCTTTGGTTTTCAACTCTTTATTGTATTCCAAAGGCATTATAAGACTCCCCATTTTATCCCAAATATTTCTAGGTTGCAATAAAAATTGATTCCTTCTTTTCCACATGACAATCTGCACTGTAATCCTAAGGGAAATGACTTTGTATTCCACAGAAAGAAGACCCTTACTGTTGTATTCCTTGCTTTTCCACTCTTTATTGTATTCCAAAGGCATTATAAGACTCCCCATTGTATTCCAATTATTTCTAGGTTCCAATAAAAATTGATTCCTTCTTTTCCACAATCTGCACTGTATTCCTATGGGATATAGCATTGTATTCCTCAGAATGAAGACCCTTACGGTTGTATTCCTTGGTTTTCAACTGTTTATTGTATTCCAAGGGCATCATGAGACTCCATATTGTATTCCAAATATTTCAAGGTTGTAATAAAAATGGATTCCTTCTTTTCCACATGAGAATCTGCACTGTGTTCCTATGGGATATAACATTGTATTCCTCGGAAAGAAGACCCTTACTTTTGTATTCCTTGGTTTTCATCTCTTTATTGTATTCCAAAGTCATCATGAGACTCCCCATTGTATTCCAAATATTTCTAGGTTGCAGTAAAAATGTATTCCTTCTTTTCCACATGAGAATCTGCACTGTGTTCCTATGGGATATAACATTGTATTCCTCGGAAAGAAGACCCTTACTTTTGTATTCCTTGGTTTTCAACTCTTTATTGTATTCCAAAGTCATCATGAGACTCCCCATTGTATTCCAAATATTTCTAGGTTGCAATAAAAATGTATTCCTTCTTTTCCACATGACAATCTCCACTGTATTCCTATGGGATATAGCATTGTATTCCTCAGAAAGAACATCCTTAATTTTGTATTCCTTGGTTTTCAACTGTTTATTGTATTCCAAGTGCATCATGAGACTCCACATTGTTTTCCAAATATTTCAAGGTTGTAATAAAAATGGATTTCTTCTTTTTCCATATGACAATCTGCACTGTATTCCTATGGGATAAAACATTGTATTCCTCGGAAAGAAGACCCTTACTTTTGTATTCCTTGGTTTTCAACTGTTTATTGTATTCCAAAGGCATTATAAGACTCCCCATTGTATTCCAAATATTTCTAGGTTCCAATAAAAATTGATTCCTTCTTTTCCACAATCTGCACTGTATTCCTATGGGATATAACATTGTATTCCTCGGAAACAAGACCCTTACTTTTGTATTCCTTGGTTTTTAACTGTTTATTGTATTCCAAGGGCATCATGAGACTCCACATTGTATTCCAAATATTTCAAGGTTGTAATAAAAATGGATTCCTTCTTTTTCCACATGACAATCTGCACTGTATTCCTATGGGATATAACATTGTATTCCTCGGAAAGAAGACCCTTACTTTTGTATTCCTTGGTTTTCAACTCTTTATTTTATTCCAAAGGGATTATAAAACTCCCCATTATATTCCAAATATTTCTAGGTTGCAAGAAAAATTGATTCCTTCTTTTCCACATGACTATCTGCACTGTATTCCTATGGGATATAGCATTGTATTCCTCAGAATGAAGACCCTTACGGTTGTATTCCTTGGTTTTCAACTGTTTATTGTATTCCAAGGGCATCATGAGACTCCATATTGTATTCCAAATATTTCAAGGTTGTAATAAAAATGGATTTCTTCTTTTTCCACATGAGAATCTGCACTGTGTTCCTATGGGATATAACATTGTATTCCTTGGAAAGAAGACCCTTACTTTTGTATTCCTTGGTTTTCAACTCTTTATTGTATTCCAAAGTCATCATGAGACTCCCCATTGTATTCCAAATATTTCTAGGTTGCAATAAAAATGTATTCCTTCTTTTCCACATGAGAATCTGCACTTTGTTCCTATGGGATATAACATTGTATTCCTCGGAAAGAAGACCCTTAATTTTTTATTCCTTGGTTTTCAACTCTTTATTGTATTCCAAAGTCATCATGAGACTCCCCATTGTATTCCAAATATTTCTAGGTTGCAATAAAAATGTATTCCTTCTTTTCCACATGACAATCTGCACTGTATTCCTATGGGATATAGCATTGTATTCCTCAGAAAGAACATCCTTCATTTTGTATTCCTTGGTTTTCAACTGTTTATTGTATTCCAAGTGCATCATGAGACTCCACATTGTATTCCAAATATTTCAAGGTTGTAATAAAAATGGATTTCTTCTTTTTCCATATGACAATCTGCACTGTATTCCTATGGGATAAAACATTGTATTCCTCGGAAAGAGGACCCTTACTTTTGTATTCCTTGGTTTTCAACTGTTTATTGTATTCCAAAGGCATTATAAGACTCCCCATTGTATTCCAAATATTTCTAGGTTCCAATAAAAATTGATTCCTTCTTTTCCACAATCTGCACTGTATTCCTATGGGATATAACATTGTATTCCTTGGAAACAAGACCCTTACTTTTGTATTCCTTGGTTTTTAACTGTTTATTGTATTCCAAGGGCATCATGAGACTCCACATTGTATTCCAAATATTTCAAGGTTGCAATAAAAATGGATTCCTTCTTTTTCCACATGAGAATCTGCACTGTGTTCCTATGGGATATAACATTGTATTCCTCGGAAAGAAGACCCTTAATTTTGTATTCCTTGGTTTTCAACACTTTATTGTATTCCAAAGTCATCATGAGACTCCCCATTGTATTCCAAATATTTCTAGGTTGCAATAAAAATGTATTCCTTCTTTTCCACATGACAATCTGCACTGTATTCCTATGGGATATAGCATTGTATTCCTCAGAAAGAACATCCATCATTTTGTATTCCTTGGTTTTCAACTGTTTATTGTATTCCAAGTGCATCATGAGACTCCACATTGTATTCCAAATATTTCAAGGTTGTAATAAAAATGGATTTCTTCTTTTTCCATATGACAATCTGCACTGTATTCCTATGGGATAAAACATTGTATTCCTCGGAAAGAAGACCCTTACTTTTGTATTCCTTGGTTTTCAACTGTTTATTGTATTCCAAAGGCATTATAAGACTCCCCATTGTATTCCAAATATTTCTAGGTTCCAATAAAAATTGATTCCTTCTTTTCCACAATCTGCACTGTATTCCTATGGGATATAACATTGTATTCCTTGGAAACAAGACCCTTACTTTTGTATTCCTTGGTTTTTAACTGTTTATTGTATTCCAAGGGCATCATGAGACTCCACATTGTATTCCAAATATTTCAAGGTTGCAATAAAAATGGATTCCTTCTTTTTCCACATGAGAATCTGCACTGTGTTCCTATGGGATATAACATTGTATTCCTCGGAAAGAAGACCCTTAATTTTGTATTCCTTGGTTTTCAACTCTTTATTGTATTCCAAAGTCATCATGAGACTCCCAATTGTATTCCAAATATTTCTAGGTTGCAATAAAAATGTATTCCTTCTTTTCCACATGACAATCTGCACTGTATTCCTATGGGATATAGCATTGTATTCCTCAGAAAGAACATCCTTCATTTTGTATTCCTTGGTTTTCAACTGTTTATTGTATTCCAAGTGCATCATGAGACTCCACATTGTATTCCAAATATTTCAAGGTTGTAATAAAAATTGATTTCTTCTTTTTCCATATGACAATCTGCACTGTATTCCTATGGGATAAAACATTGTATTCCTCGGAAAGAAGACCCTTACTTTTGTATTCCTTGGTTTTCAACTGTTTATTGTATTCCAAAGGCATTGTAAGACTCCCCATTGTATTCCAAATATTTCTAGGTTCCAATAAAAATTGATTCCTTCTTTTCCACAATCTGCACTGTATTCCTATGGGATATAACATTGTATTCCTCGGAAACAAGACCCTTACTTTTGTATTCCTTGGTTTTTAACTGTTTATTGTATTCCAAGGGCATCATGAGACTCCACATTGTATTCCAAATATTTCAAGGTTGTAATAAAAATGGATTCCTTCTTTTTCCACATGACAATCTGCACTGTATTCCTATGGGATATAACATTGTATTCCTCGGAAAGAAGACCCTTACTTTTGTATTCCTTGGTTTTCAACTCTTTATTTTATTCCAAAGGGATTATAAAACTCCCCATTATATTCCAAATATTTCTAGGTTGCAAGAAAAATTGATTCCTTCTTTTCCACATGACTATCTGCACTGTATTCCTATGGGATATAGCATTGTATTCCTCAGAATGAAGACCCTTACGGTTGTATTCCTTGGTTTTCAACTGTTTATTGTATTCCAAGGGCATCATGAGACTCCATATTGTATTCCAAATATTTCAAGGTTGTAATAAAAATGGATTTCTTCTTTTTCCACATGAGAATCTGCACTGTGTTCCTATGGGATATAACATTGTATTCCTTGGAAAGAAGACCCTTACTTTTGTATTCCTTGGTTTTCAACTCTTTATTGTATTCCAAAGTCATCATGAGACTCCCCATTGTATTCCAAATATTTCTAGGTTGCAATAAAAATGTATTCCTTCTTTTCCACATGAGAATCTGCACTTTGTTCCTATGGGATATAACATTGTATTCCTCGGAAAGAAGACCCTTAATTTTTTATTCCTTGGTTTTCAACTCTTTATTGTATTCCAAAGTCATCATGAGACTCCCCATTGTATTCCAAATATTTCTAGGTTGCAATAAAAATGTATTCCTTCTTTTCCACATGACAATCTGCACTGTATTCCTATGGGATATAGCATTGTATTCCTCAGAAAGAACATCCTTCATTTTGTATTCCTTGGTTTTCAACTGTTTATTGTATTCCAAGTGCATCATGAGACTCCACATTGTATTCCAAATATTTCAAGGTTGTAATAAAAATGGATTTCTTCTTTTTCCATATGACAATCTGCACTGTATTCCTATGGGATAAAACATTGTATTCCTCGGAAAGAGGACCCTTACTTTTGTATTCCTTGGTTTTCAACTGTTTATTGTATTCCAAAGGCATTATAAGACTCCCCATTGTATTCCAAATATTTCTAGGTTCCAATAAAAATTGATTCCTTCTTTTCCACAATCTGCACTGTATTCCTATGGGATATAACATTGTATTCCTTGGAAACAAGACCCTTACTTTTGTATTCCTTGGTTTTTAACTGTTTATTGTATTCCAAGGGCATCATGAGACTCCACATTGTATTCCAAATATTTCAAGGTTGCAATAAAAATGGATTCCTTCTTTTTCCACATGAGAATCTGCACTGTGTTCCTATGGGATATAACATTGTATTCCTCGGAAAGAAGACCCTTAATTTTGTATTCCTTGGTTTTCAACACTTTATTGTATTCCAAAGTCATCATGAGACTCCCCATTGTATTCCAAATATTTCTAGGTTGCAATAAAAATGTATTCCTTCTTTTCCACATGACAATCTGCACTGTATTCCTATGGGATATAGCATTGTATTCCTCAGAAAGAACATCCATCATTTTGTATTCCTTGGTTTTCAACTGTTTATTGTATTCCAAGTGCATCATGAGACTCCACATTGTATTCCAAATATTTCAAGGTTGTAATAAAAATGGATTTCTTCTTTTTCCATATGACAATCTGCACTGTATTCCTATGGGATAAAACATTGTATTCCTCGGAAAGAAGACCCTTACTTTTGTATTCCTTGGTTTTCAACTGTTTATTGTATTCCAAAGGCATTATAAGACTCCCCATTGTATTCCAAATATTTCTAGGTTCCAATAAAAATTGATTCCTTCTTTTCCACAATCTGCACTGTATTCCTATGGGATATAACATTGTATTCCTTGGAAACAAGACCCTTACTTTTGTATTCCTTGGTTTTTAACTGTTTATTGTATTCCAAGGGCATCATGAGACTCCACATTGTATTCCAAATATTTCAAGGTTGCAATAAAAATGGATTCCTTCTTTTTCCACATGAGAATCTGCACTGTGTTCCTATGGGATATAACATTGTATTCCTCGGAAAGAAGACCCTTAATTTTGTATTCCTTGGTTTTCAACTCTTTATTGTATTCCAAAGTCATCATGAGACTCCCAATTGTATTCCAAATATTTCTAGGTTGCAATAAAAATGTATTCCTTCTTTTCCACATGACAATCTGCACTGTATTCCTATGGGATATAGCATTGTATTCCTCAGAAAGAACATCCTTCATTTTGTATTCCTTGGTTTTCAACTGTTTATTGTATTCCAAGTGCATCATGAGACTCCACATTGTATTCCAAATATTTCAAGGTTGTAATAAAAATTGATTTCTTCTTTTTCCATATGACAATCTGCACTGTATTCCTATGGGATAAAACATTGTATTCCTCGGAAAGAAGACCCTTACTTTTGTATTCCTTGGTTTTCAACTGTTTATTGTATTCCAAAGGCATTGTAAGACTCCCCATTGTATTCCAAATATTTCTAGGTTCCAATAAAAATTGATTCCTTCTTTTCCACAATCTGCACTGTATTCCTATGGGATATAACATTGTATTCCTCGGAAACAAGACCCTTACTTTTGTATTCCTTGGTTTTTAACTGTTTATTGTATTCCAAGGGCATCATGAGACTCCACATTGTATTCCAAATATTTCAAGGTTGTAATAAAAATGGATTCCTTCTTTTTCCACATGACAATCTGCACTGTATTCCTATGGGATATAACATTGTATTCCTCGGAAAGAAGACCCTTACTTTTGTATTCCTTGGTTTTCAACTCTTTATTGTATTCCAAAGTCATCATGAGACTCCCCATTGTATTCCAAATATTTCAAGGTTGTAATAAAAATGGATTCCTTCTTTTCCACATGAGAATCTGCACTGTGTTCCTATGGGATATAACATTGTATTCCTCGGAAAGAAGACCCTTACTTTTGTATTCCTTGGTTTTCAACTCTTTATTTTATTCCAAAGGGATTATAAAACTCCCCATTATATTCCAAATATTTCTAGGTCGCAAGAAAAATTGATTCCTTCTTTTCCACATGACTATCTGCACTGTATTCCTATGGGATATAGCATTGTATTCCTCAGAATGAAGACCCTTACGGTTGTATTCCTTGGTTTTCAACTGTTTATTGTATTCCAAGGGCATCATGAGACTCCATATTGTATTCCAAATATTTCAAGGTTGTAATAAAAATGGATTTCTTCTTTTTCCACATGAGAATCTGCACTGTGTTCCTATGGGATATAACATTGTATTCCTTGGAAAGAAGACCCTTACTTTTGTATTCCTTGGTTTTCAACTCTTTATTGTATTCCAAAGTCATCATGAGACTCCCCATTGTATTCCAAATATTTCTAGGTTGCAATAAAAATGTATTCCTTCTTTTCCACATGAGAATCTGCACTTTGTTCCTATGGGATATAACATTGTATTCCTCGGAAAGAAGACCCTTAATTTTGTATTCCTTGGTTTTCAACTCTTTATTGTATTCCAAAGTCATCATGAGACTCCCCATTGTATTCCAAATATTTCTAGGTTGCAATAAAAATGTATTCCTTCTTTTCCACATGACAATCTGCACTGTATTCCTATGGGATATAGCATTGTATTCCTCAGAAAGAACATCCTTCATTTTGTATTCCTTGGTTTTCAACTGTTTATTGTATTCCAAGTGCATCATGAGACTCCACATTGTATTCCAAATATTTCAAGGTTGTAATAAAAATGGATTTCTTCTTTTTCCATATGACAATCTGCACTGTATTCCTATGGGTTAAAACATTGTATTCCTCGGAAAGAGGACCCTTACTTTTGTATTCCTTGGTTTTCAACTGTTTATTGTATTCCAAAGGCATTATAAGACTCCCCATTGTATTCCAAATATTTCTAGGTTCCAATAAAAATTGATTCCTTCTTTTCCACAATCTGCACTGTATTCCTATGGGATATAACATTGTATTCCTTGGAAACAAGACCCTTACTTTTGTATTCCTTGGTTTTTAACTGTTTATTGTATTCCAAGGGCATCATGAGACTCCACATTGTATTCCAAATATTTCAAGGTTGCAATAAAAATGGATTCCTTCTTTTTCCACATGAGAATCTGCACTGTGTTCCTATGGGATATAACATTGTATTCCTCGGAAAGAAGACCCTTAATTTTGTATTCCTTGGTTTTCAACTCTTTATTGTATTCCAAAGTCATCATGAGACTCCCCATTGTATTCCAAATATTTCTAGGTTGCAATAAAAATGTATTCCTTCTTTTCCACATGACAATCTGCACTGTATTCCTATGGGATATAGCATTGTATTCCTCAGAAAGAACATCCTTCATTTTGTATTCCTTGGTTTTCAACTGTTTATTGTATTCCAAGTGCATCATGAGACTCCACATTGTATTCCAAATATTTCAAGGTTGTAATAAAAATGGATTTCTTCTTTTTCCATATGACAATCTGCACTGTATTCCTATGGGATAAAACATTGTATTCCTCGGAAAGAAGACCCTTACTTTTGTATTCCTTGGTTTTCAACTGTTTATTGTATTCCAAAGGCATTATAAGACTCCCCATTGTATTCCAAATATTTCTAGGTTCCAATAAAAATTGATTCCTTCTTTTCCACAATCTGCACTGTATTCCTATGGGATATAACATTGTATTCCTTGGAAACAAGACCCTTACTTTTGTATTCCTTGGTTTTTAACTGTTTATTGTATTCCAAGGGAATCATGAGACTCCACATTGTATTCCAAATATTTCAAGGTTGCAATAAAAATGGATTCCTTCTTTTTCCACATGAGAATCTGCACTGTGTTCCTATGGGATATAACATTGTATTCCTCGGAAAGAAGACCCTTAATTTTGTATTCCTTGGTTTTCAACTCTTTATTGTATTCCAAAGTCATCATGAGACTCCCCATTGTATTCCAAATATTTCTAGGTTGCAATAAAAATGTATTCCTTCTTTTCCACATGACAATCTGCACTGTATTCCTATGGGATATAGCATTGTATTCCTCAGAAAGAACATCCTTCATTTTGTATTCCTTGGTTTTCAACTGTTTATTGTATTCCAAGTGCATCATGAGACTCCACATTGTATTCCAAATATTTCAAGGTTGTAATAAAAATGGATTTCTTCTTTTTCCATATGACAATCTGCACTGTATTCCTACGGGATAAAACATTGTATTCCTCGGAAAGAAGACCCTTACTTTTGTATTCCTTGGTTTTCAACTGTTTATTGTATTCCAAAGGCATTATAAGACTCCCCATTGTATTCCAAATATTTCTAGGTTCCAATAAAAATTGATTCCTTCTTTTCCACAATCTGCACTGTATTCCTATGGGATATAACATTGTATTCCTCGGAAAGAAGACCCTTACTTTTGTATTCCTTGGTTTTCAACTCTTTATTGTATTCCAAAGTCATCATGAGACTCCCCATTGTATTCCAAATATTTCTAGGTTGCAATAAAAATGTATTCCTTCTTTTCCACATGACAATCTGCACTGTATTCCTATGGTATATAGCATTGTATTCCTCAGAAAGAACATCCTTAATTTTGTATTCCTTGGTTTTCAACTGTTTATTGTATTCCAAGGGCATCATGAGACTCCACATTGTATTCCAAATATTTCAAGGTTCTAATAAAAATGGATTCCTTCTTTTTCCACATGACAATCTGCACTGTATTCCTATGGGATATAACATTGTATTCCTCGGAAAGAAGACCCTTACTTTTGTATTCCTTGCTTTTCCACTCTTTATCGTATTCCAAAGGCATTATAAGACTCCCCATTGTATTCCAAATATTTCTAGGTTCCAATAAAAATTGATTCCTTCTTTTCCACAATCTGCACTGTATTCCTATGGGATATAGCATTGTATTCCTCAGAATGAAGACCCTTACGGTTGTATTCCTTGGTTTTCAACTGTTTATTGTATTCCAAGGGCATCATGAGACTCCATATTGTATTCCAAATATTTCAAGGTTGTAATAAAAATGGATTCCTTCTTTTCCACATGGCAATCTGCACTGTATTCCTATTGGATATAACATTGTATTCCTTGGAAAGAAGACCCTTACTTTTGTATTCCTTGGTTTTCAACTCTTTATAGTATTCCAAAGGCATTATGACACTCCCCATTGTATTCCAAATATTTCTAGGTTGCAATAAAAATTGATTCTGTCTTTTCCACATGGCAATCTGCACTGTATTCCTATCGGATATAACATTGTATTCCTCGGAAAGAAGACCCTTACTTTTGTATTCCTTGGTCTGCAACTCTTTATTGTATTCCAAGGGCATTATAAGACTCCACATTGTATTCCAAATATTTCTGGGTTGTAATAAAAATTAATTCCTTCTTTTCAACATGACAATCTGCACTATGGGATATAACATTGTATTCCTCAGTAAGTGCAGGGATTACCTATGTTTGTTTTGTGCTTCTCTAATATCTAAAGAGCTGCTTACCAGAATCTGAAATATATCTCCACTAGTAGCTCAATTATGTTTTCATTCTTTCATGGCTTAAATGGTTAACAGGCTGCAAAAACCTGGAGAGAAGTGATGCTCAGCTGTGTAAAGTCTTGTCTTATGACATCATCCTAATAACTGGCCTAAACCAGTTTAGTCCACTTTGCAAACTTAATGCAAAGATTACCTATGTTTGTTTTGTGCTTCTCTAATAGCTAAAGAGCTGCTTACCAGAATCTGAAATACATCTCCACTAGTAGCTCAATTATGTTTTCATTCCTTCATGGCTAAAATGGTTAACAGGCTGCAAAAACCTGGAGAGAAGTGGTGCTCAGCTGTGTAAAGTCTTGTCTTATGACATCATTCCAATAACTGGCCTAAACCGGTTTAGTCCACTTTGCAAGCTAAATGCAAAGATTACCTATGTTTGTTTTGAGCTTCTCTAATATCTAAAGAGCTGCTTGCCAGAATCTGAAATACATCTCCACTATGACTAGGAAGATTTTCATTCATCCAGGTCATAGTATATCTAGTATAGGTCAATCTAAAAACAACTGGACTTGCTGAGTAATCAATGAAGACGTTTCACTACTCATCCGAGCAGCTTCTTCAGCTCAACTGACTGGTGTGGGAAGTTCTCGGCATATAAACTCTTCCACTAATCCATTTACAATGGCACATTGTAACTCTTCAAAGAGGTGACATCTGAAGAAACTCACAGAGGTGTTGATTCTATGTAGTTGTGATAGGATTATCCAATGTGTCATGCAACTCCTAGACACATTGTATCTAGGAGTTGCGTGACACATTGGATAATCCTATCACAACTACATAGAATCAATATCTCTGTGAGTTTCTTCAGATGTCACCTCTTTGAAGAGTTACAATGTGCCATTGTAAATGGATTAGTGGAAGAGTTTATATGCCGTGAACTTCCCACACCAGTCAGTTGAACTGAAGAAGCTGCTCGGATGAGTAGTGAAACGTCTTCATCGTCTTCATTGATTACTCAGCAAGTCCAGTTGTTTTTAGATTGACATCTCCACTAGTAGCTCAATTATGTTTTCATTCTTGCATGGCTAAAATGGTTAACAGGCTGCAAAAACCTGGAGAGAAGTGATGCTCAGCTGTGTAAAGTCTTGTATTATGACATCATCCCAACAACTGGCCTAAACTGGTTTAGTCCACTTTGCCAACTAAATGCAGGGATTACCTATGTTTGTTTTGTGTTTCTCTAATAGCTAAAGAGCTGCTTACCAGAATCTGAAATACAGCTCCACTAGTAGCTCCATTAGTTTAGTCCACTTTGCCAACTAAATGCAAAGATTACCTATGTTTGTTTTGTGCTTCTCTAATAGCTAAAGAGCTGCTTACCAGAATCTGTTTTCATTCTTTCATGGCTAAAATGGTTAACAGGCTGCAAAAACCTGGAGAGAAGTGATGCTCAGCTGTGTAAAGTCTTGTATTATGACATCATCCCAATAACTGGCCTAAACCGGTTTAGTCCACTTTGCAAGCTAAATGCAAAGATTACCTATGTTTGTTTTGACCCTTAATTTTGTATTCCTTGGTTTTCAACTCTTTATTGTATTCCAAAGTCATCATGAGACTCCCCATTGTATTCCAAATATTTCTAGGTTGCAATAAAAATGTATTCCTTCTTTTCCACATGACAATCTGCACTGTATTCCTATGGGATATAGCATTGTATTCCTCAGAAAGAACATCCTTCATTTTGTATTCCTTGGTTTTCAACTGTTTATTGTATTCCAAGTGCATCATGAGACTCCACATTGTATTCCAAATATTTCAAGGTTGTAATAAAAATGGATTTCTTCTTTTTCCATATGACAATCTGCACTGTATTCCTATGGGATAAAACATTGTATTCCTCGGAAAGAAGACCCTTACTTTTGTATTCCTTGGTTTTCAACTGTTTATTGTATTCCAAAGGCATTATAAGACTCCCCATTGTATTCCAAATATTTCTAGGTTCCAATAAAAATTGATTCCTTCTTTTCCACAATCTGCACTGTATTCCTATGGGATATAACATTGTATTCCTTGGAAACAAGACCCTTACTTTTGTATTCCTTGGTTTTTAACTGTGTATTGTATTCCAAGGGCATCATGAGACTCCACATTGTATTCCAAATATTTCAAGGTTGCAATAAAAATGGATTCCTTCTTTTTCCACATGAGAATCTGCACTGTGTTCCTATGGGATATAACATTGTATTCCTCGGAAAGAAGACCCTTAATTTTGTATTCCTTGGTTTTCAACTCTTTATTGTATTCCAAAGTCATCATGAGACTCCCCATTGTATTCCAAATATTTCTAGGTTGCAATAAAAATGTATTCCTTCTTTTCCACATGACAATCTGCACTGTATTCCTATGGGATATAGCATTGTATTCCTCAGAAAGAACATCCTTCATTTTGTATTCCTTGGTTTTCAACTGTTTATTGTATTCCAAGTGCATCATGAGACTCCACATTGTATTCCAAATATTTCAAGGTTGTAATAAAAATGGATTTCTTCTTTTTCCATATGACAATCTGCACTGTATTCCTATGGGATAAAACATTGTATTCCTCGGAAAGAAGACCCTTACTTTTGTATTCCTTGGTTTTCAACTGTTTATTGTATTCCAAAGGCATTGTAAGACTCCCCATTGTATTCCAAATATTTCTAGGTTCCAATAAAAATTGATTCCTTCTTTTCCACAATCTGCACTGTATTCCTATGGGATATAACATTGTATTCCTCGGAAACAAGACCCTTACTTTTGTATTCCTTGGTTTTTAACTGTTTATTGTATTCCAAGGGCATCATGAGACTCCACATTGTATTCCAAATATTTCAAGGTTGTAATAAAAATGGATTCCTTCTTTTTCCACATGACAATCTGCACTGTATTCCTATGGGATATAACATTGTATTCCTCGGAAAGAAGACCCTTACTTTTGTATTCCTTGGTTTTCAACTCTTTATTGTATTCCAAAGTCATCATGAGACTCCCCATTGTATTCCAAATATTTCAAGGTTGTAATAAAAATGGATTCCTTCTTTTCCACATGAGAATCTGCACTGTGTTCCTATGGGATATAACATTGTATTCCTCGGAAAGAAGACCCTTACTTTTGTATTCCTTGGTTTTCAACTCTTTATTGTATTCCAAAGTCATCATGAGACTCCCCATTGTATTCCAAATATTTCTAGGTTGCAATAAAAATGTATTCCTTCTTTTCCACATGACAATCTGCACTGTATTCCTATGGGATATAGCATTGTATTCCTCAGAAAGAACATCCTTAATTTTGTATTCCTTGGTTTTCAACTGTTTATTGTATTCCAAGTACATCATGAGACTCCACATTGTATTCCAAATATTTCAAGGTTGTAATAAAAATGGATTTCTTCTTTTTCCATATGACAATCTGCACTGTATTCCTACGGGATAAAACATTGTATTCCTCGGAAAGAAGACCCTTACTTTTGTATTCCTTGGTTTTCAACTGTTTATTGTATTCCAAAGGCATTATAAGACTCCCCATTGTATTCCAAATATTTCTAGGTTCCAATAAAAATTGATTCCTTCTTTTCCACAATCTGCACTGTATTCCTATGGGATATAACATTGTATTCCTCGGAAAGAAGACCCTTACTTTTGTATTCCTTGGTTTTCAACTCTTTATTGTATTCCAAAGTCATCATGAGACTCCCCATTGTATTCCAAATATTTCTAGGTTGCAATAAAAATGTATTCCTTCTTTTCCACATGACAATCTGCACTGTATTCCTATGGGATATAGCATTGTATTCCTCAGAAAGAACATCCTTAATTTTGTATTCCTTGGTTTTCAACTGTTTATTGTATTCCAAGGGCATCATGAGACTCCACATTGTATTCCAAATATTTCAAGGTTCTAATAAAAATGGATTCCTTCTTTTTCCACATGACAATCTGCACTGTATTCCTATGGGATATAACATTGTATTCCTCGGAAAGAAGACCCTTACTTTTGTATTCCTTGCTTTTCCACTCTTTATCGTATTCCAAAGGCATTATAAGACTCCCCATTGTATTCCAAATATTTCTAGGTTCCAATAAAAATTGATTCCTTCTTTTCCACAATCTGCACTGTATTCCTATGGGATATAGCATTGTATTCCTCAGAATGAAGACCCTTACGGTTGTATTCCTTGGTTTTCAACTGTTTATTGTATTCCAAGGGCATCATGAGACTCCATATTGTATTCCAAATATTTCAAGGTTGTAATAAAAATGGATTCCTTCTTTTCCACATGGCAATCTGCACTGTATTCCTATTGGATATAACATTGTATTCCTTGGAAAGAAGACCCTTACTTTTGTATTCCTTGGTTTTCAACTCTTTATAGTATTCCAAAGGCATTATGACACTCCCCATTGTATTCCAAATATTTCTAGGTTGCAATAAAAATTGATTCCTTCTTTTCCACATGGCAATCTGCACTGTATTCCTATCGGATATAACATTGTATTCCTCGGAAAGAAGACCCTTACTTTTGTATTCCTTGGTCTGCAACTCTTTATTGTATTCCAAGGGCATTATAAGACTCCACATTGTATTCCAAATATTTCTGGGTTGTAATAAAAATTAATTCCTTCTTTTCAACATGACAATCTGCACTATGGGATATAACATTGTATTCCTCAGTAAGTGCAGGGATTACCTATGTTTGTTTTGTGCTTCTCTAATATCTAAAGAGCTGCTTACCAGAATCTGAAATATATCTCCACTAGTAGCTCAATTATGTTTTCATTCTTTCATGGCTTAAATGGTTAACAGGCTGCAAAAACCTGGAGAGAAGTGATGCTCAGCTGTGTAAAGTCTTGTCTTATGACATCATCCTAATAACTGGCCTAAACCAGTTTAGTCCACTTTGCAAACTTAATGCAAAGATTACCTATGTTTGTTTTGTGCTTCTCTAATAGCTAAAGAGCTGCTTACCAGAATCTGAAATACATCTCCACTAGTAGCTCAATTATGTTTTCATTCCTTCATGGCTAAAATGGTTAACAGGCTGCAAAAACCTGGAGAGAAGTGGTGCTCAGCTGTGTAAAGTCTTGTCTTATGACATCATTCCAATAACTGGCCTAAACCGGTTTAGTCCACTTTGCAAGCTAAATGCAAAGATTACCTATGTTTGTTTTGAGCTTCTCTAATATCTAAAGAGCTGCTTGCCAGAATCTGAAATACATCTCCACTATGACTAGGAAGATTTTCATTCATCCAGGTCATAGTATATCTAGTATAGGTCAATCTAAAAACAACTGGACTTGCTGAGTAATCAATGAAGACGTTTCACTACTCATCCGAGCAGCTTCTTCAGCTCAACTGACTGGTGTGGGAAGTTCTCGGCATATAAACTCTTCCACTAATCCATTTACAATGGCACATTGTAACTCTTCAAAGAGGTGACATCTGAAGAAACTCACAGAGGTGTTGATTCTATGTAGTTGTGATAGGATTATCCAATGTGTCATGCAACTCCTAGACACATTGTATCTAGGAGTTGCGTGACACATTGGATAATCCTATCACAACTACATAGAATCAATATCTCTGTGAGTTTCTTCAGATGTCACCTCTTTGAAGAGTTACAATGTGCCATTGTAAATGGATTAGTGGAAGAGTTTATATGCCGTGAACTTCCCACACCAGTCAGTTGAACTGAAGAAGCTGCTCGGATGAGTAGTGAAACGTCTTCATCGTCTTCATTGATTACTCAGCAAGTCCAGTTGTTTTTAGATTGACATCTCCACTAGTAGCTCAATTATGTTTTCATTCTTGCATGGCTAAAATGGTTAACAGGCTGCAAAAACCTGGAGAGAAGTGATGCTCAGCTGTGTAAAGTCTTGTATTATGACATCATCCCAACAACTGGCCTAAACTGGTTTAGTCCACTTTGCCAACTAAATGCAGGGATTACCTATGTTTGTTTT
The DNA here is from genome assembly GCA_038501925.1 of Xenopus petersii. Classification (NCBI taxonomy): domain Eukaryota; kingdom Metazoa; phylum Chordata; class Amphibia; order Anura; family Pipidae; genus Xenopus; species Xenopus petersii. The sequence goes on from CM076672.1 coordinate 149,559,983, forward strand.
GTGTTTCTCTAATAGCTAAAGAGCTGCTTACCAGAATCTGAAATACAGCTCCACTAGTAGCTCCATTAGTTTAGTCCACTTTGCCAACTAAATGCAAAGATTACCTATGTTTGTTTTGTGCTTCTCTAATAGCTAAAGAGCTGCTTACCAGAATCTGTTTTCATTCTTTCATGGCTAAAATGGTTAACAGGCTGCAAAAACCTGGAGAGAAGTGATGCTCAGCTGTGTAAAGTCTTGTATTATGACATCATCCCAATAACTGGCCTAAACCGGTTTAGTCCACTTTGCAAGCTAAATGCAAAGATTACCTATGTTTGTTTTGACCCTTAATTTTGTATTCCTTGGTTTTCAACTCTTTATTGTATTCCAAAGTCATCATGAGACTCCCCATTGTATTCCAAATATTTCTAGGTTGCAATAAAAATGTATTCCTTCTTTTCCACATGACAATCTGCACTGTATTCCTATGGGATATAGCATTGTATTCCTCAGAAAGAACATCCTTCATTTTGTATTCCTTGGTTTTCAACTGTTTATTGTATTCCAAGTGCATCATGAGACTCCACATTGTATTCCAAATATTTCAAGGTTGTAATAAAAATGGATTTCTTCTTTTTCCATATGACAATCTGCACTGTATTCCTATGGGATAAAACATTGTATTCCTCGGAAAGAAGACCCTTACTTTTGTATTCCTTGGTTTTCAACTGTTTATTGTATTCCAAAGGCATTATAAGACTCCCCATTGTATTCCAAATATTTCTAGGTTCCAATAAAAATTGATTCCTTCTTTTCCACAATCTGCACTGTATTCCTATGGGATATAACATTGTATTCCTTGGAAACAAGACCCTTACTTTTGTATTCCTTGGTTTTTAACTGTTTATTGTATTCCAAGGGCATCATGAGACTCCACATTGTATTCCAAATATTTCAAGGTTGCAATAAAAATGGATTCCTTCTTTTTCCACATGAGAATCTGCACTGTGTTCCTATGGGATATAACATTGTATTCCTCGGAAAGAAGACCCTTAATTTTGTATTCCTTGGTTTTCAACTGTTTATTGTATTCCAAAGTCATCATGAGACTCCCCATTGTATTCCAAATATATCTAGGTTGCAATAAAAATGTATTCCTTCTTTTCCACATGACAATCTGCACTGTATTCCTATGGGATATAGCATTGTATTCCTCAGAAAGAACATCCTTCATTTTGTATTCCTTGGTTTTCAACTGTTTATTGTATTCCAAGTGCATCATGAGACTCCACATTGTATTCCAAATATTTCAAGGTTGTAATAAAAATGGATTTCTTCTTTTTCCATATGACAATCTGCACTGAATTCCTATGGGATAAAACATTGTATTCCTCGGAAAGAAGACCCTTACTTTTGTATTCCTTGGTTTTCAACTGTTTATTGTATTCCAAAGGCATTGTAAGACTCCCCATTGTATTCCAAATATTTCTAGGTTCCAATAAAAATTGATTCCTTCTTTTCCACAATCTGCACTGTATTCCTATGGGATATAACATTGTATTCCTCGGAAACAAGACCCTTACTTTTGTATTCCTTGGTTTTTAACTGTTTATTGTATTCCAAGGGCATCATGAGACTCCACATTGTATTCCAAATATTTCAAGGTTGTAATAAAAATGGATTCCTTCTTTTTCCACATGACAATCTGCACTGTATTCCTATGGGATATAACATTGTATTCCTCGGAAAGAAGACCCTTACTTTTGTATTCCTTGGTTTTCAACTCTTTATTGTATTCCAAAGTCATCATGAGACTCCCCATTGTATTCCAAATATTTCAAGGTTGTAATAAAAATGGATTCCTTCTTTTCCACATGAGAATCTGCACTGTGTTCCTATGGGATATAACATTGTATTCCTCGGAAAGAAGACCCTTACTTTTGTATTCCTTGGTTTTCAACTCTTTATTGTATTCCAAAGTCATCATGAGACTCCCCATTGTATTCCAAATATTTCTAGGTTGCAATAAAAATGTATTCCTTCTTTTCCACATGACAATCTGCACTGTATTCCTATGGGATATAGCATTGTATTCCTCAGAAAGAACATCCTTAATTTTGTATTCCTTGGTTTTCAACTGTTTATTGTATTCCAAGTACATCATGAGACTCCACATTGTATTCCAAATATTTCAAGGTTGTAATAAAAATGGATTTCTTCTTTTTCCATATGACAATCTGCACTGTATTCCTACGGGATAAAACATTGTATTCCTCGGAAAGAAGACCCTTACTTTTGTATTCCTTGGTTTTCAACTGTTTATTGTATTCCAAAGGCATTATAAGACTCCCCATTGTATTCCAAATATTTCTAGGTTCCAATAAAAATTGATTCCTTCTTTTCCACAATCTGCACTGTATTCCTATGGGATATAACATTGTATTCCTCGGAAAGAAGACCCTTACTTTTGTATTCCTTGGTTTTCAACTCTTTATTGTATTCCAAAGTCATCATGAGACTCCCCATTGTATTCCAAATATTTCTAGGTTGCAATAAAAATGTATTCCTTCTTTTCCACATGACAATCTGCACTGTATTCCTATGGGATATAGCATTGTATTCCTCAGAAAGAACATCCTTAATTTTGTATTCCTTGGTTTTCAACTGTTTATTGTATTCCAAGGGCATCATGAGACTCCACATTGTATTCCAAATATTTCAAGGTTCTAATAAAAATGGATTCCTTCTTTTTCCACATGACAATCTGCACTGTATTCCTATGGGATATAACATTGTATTCCTCAGAAAGAAGACCCTTACTTTTGTATTCCTTGCTTTTCCACTCTTTATCGTATTCCAAAGGCATTATAAGACTCCCCATTGTATTCCAAATATTTCTAGGTTCCAATAAAAATTGATTCCTTCTTTTCCACAATCTGCACTGTATTCCTATGGGATATAGCATTGTATTCCTCAGAATGAAGACCCTTACGGTTGTATTCCTTGGTTTTCAACTGTTTATTGTATTCCAAGGGCATCATGAGACTCCATATTGTATTCCAAATATTTCAAGGTTGTAATAAAAATGGATTCCTTCTTTTCCACATGGCAATCTGCACTGTATTCCTATTGGATATAACATTGTATTCCTTGGAAAGAAGACCCTTACTTTTGTATTCCTTGGTTTTCAACTCTTTATAGTATTCCAAAGGCATTATGACACTCCCCATTGTATTCCAAATATTTCTAGGTTGCAATAAAAATTGATTCCTTCTTTTCCACATGGCAATCTGCACTGTATTCCTATCGGATATAACATTGTATTCCTCGGAAAGAAGACCCTTACTTTTGTATTCCTTGGTCTGCAACTCTTTATTGTATTCCAAGGGCATTATAAGACTCCACATTGTATTCCAAATATTTCTGGGTTGTAATAAAAATTAATTCCTTCTTTTCAACATGACAATCTGCACTATGGGATATAACATTGTATTCCTCAGTAAGTGCAGGGATTACCTATGTTTGTTTTGTGCTTCTCTAATATCTAAAGAGCTGCTTACCAGAATCTGAAATATATCTCCACTAGTAGCTCAATTATGTTTTCATTCTTTCATGGCTTAAATGGTTAACAGGCTGCAAAAACCTGGAGAGAAGTGATGCTCAGCTGTGTAAAGTCTTGTCTTATGACATCATCCTAATAACTGGCCTAAACCAGTTTAGTCCACTTTGCAAACTTAATGCAAAGATTACCTATGTTTGTTTTGTGCTTCTCTAATAGCTAAAGAGCTGCTTACCAGAATCTGAAATACATCTCCACTAGTAGCTCAATTATGTTTTCATTCCTTCATGGCTAAAATGGTTAACAGGCTGCAAAAACCTGGAGAGAAGTGGTGCTCAGCTGTGTAAAGTCTTGTCTTATGACATCATTCCAATAACTGGCCTAAACCGGTTTAGTCCACTTTGCAAGCTAAATGCAAAGATTACCTATGTTTGTTTTGAGCTTCTCTAATATCTAAAGAGCTGCTTGCCAGAATCTGAAATACATCTCCACTATGACTAGGAAGATTTTCATTCATCCAGGTCATAGTATATCTAGTATAGGTCAATCTAAAAACAACTGGACTTGCTGAGTAATCAATGAAGACGTTTCACTACTCATCCGAGCAGCTTCTTCAGCTCAACTGACTGGTGTGGGAAGTTCTCGGCATATAAACTCTTCCACTAATCCATTTACAATGGCACATTGTAACTCTTCAAAGAGGTGACATCTGAAGAAACTCACAGAGGTGTTGATTCTATGTAGTTGTGATAGGATTATCCAATGTGTCATGCAACTCCTAGACACATTGTATCTAGGAGTTGCATGACACATTGGATAATCCTATCACAACTACATAGAATCAACACCTCTGTGAGTTTCTTCAGATGTCACCTCTTTGAAGAGTTACAATGTGCCATTGTAAATGGATTAGTGGAAGAGTTTATATGCCGTGAACTTCCCACACCAGTCAGTTGAACTGAAGAAGCTGTTTGGATGAGTAGTGAAACGTCTTCATCATCTTCATTGATTACTCAGCAAGTCCAGTTGTTTTTAGATTGAAATCTCCACTAGTAGCTCAATTATGTTTTCATTCTTGCATGGCTAAAATGGTTAACAGGCTGCAAAAACCTGGAGAGAAGTGATGCTCAGCTGTGTAAAGTATTGTATTATGACATCATCCCAACAACTGGCCTAAACTGGTTTAGTCCACTTTGCCAACTAAATGCAGGGATTACCTATGTTTGTTTTGTGCTTCTCTAATAGCTAAAGAGCTGCTTACCAGAATCTGAAATACCTCTCCACTAGTAGCTCAATTATGTTTTCATTCCTTCATGGCTAAAATGGTTAACAGGCTGCAAAAACCTGGAGAGAAGTGATGCTCAGCTGTGTAAAGTCTTTTCTTATGACATCATCCCAATAGCTGGCCTAAACCGGTTTATTCCACTTTGCCAACTAAATGCAAAGATTACCTATGTTTGTTTTGTGCTTCTCTAATAGCTAAAGAGCTGCTTATCAGAATCTGAAATACATCTCCACTAGTAGCTCAATTATGTTTTCATTCTTTCATGGCTAAAATGGTTAACAGGCTGCAAAAACCTGGAGAGAAGTGATGCTCAGCTGTGTAAAGTCTTGTCTTATGACATCATCCCAATAACTGGCCCAAACCAGTTTAGTCCACTTTGCCAACTAAATGCAGGGATTACCTATGTTTGTTTTGTGCTTCTCTAATAGCTAAAGAGCTGCTTACCAGAATCTGAAATACATCTCCACTAGTAGCTCAATTATGTTTTCATTCTTTCATGGCTAAAATGGTTAACAGGCTGCAAAAACCTGGAGAGAAGTGATGCTCAGCTGTGTAAAGTCTTGTCTTATGACATCATCCCAATAACTGGCCCAAACCAGTTTAGTCCACTTTGCCAACTAAATGCAGGGATTACCTATGTTTGTTTTGTGCTTCTCTAATAGCTAAAGAGCTGCTTACCAGAATCTGAAATACATCTCCACTAGTAGCTCAATTATGTTTTCATTCTTTCATGGCTAAAATGGTTAACAGGCTGCAAAAACCTGGAGAGAAGTGATGCTCAGCTGTGTAAAGTCTTGTCTTATGACATCATCCCAATAACTGGCCTAAACCGGTTTAGTCCACTTTGCCAACTAAATGCAAAGATTACCTATGTTTGTTTTGTGCTTCTCTAATAGCTAAAGAGCTGCTTACCAGAATCTGAACTACATCTCCACTAGTAGCTCAATTATGTTTTCATTCTTTCATGGTTAAAATGGTTAACAGGCTGCAAAAACCTGGAGAGAAGTGATGCTCAGCTGTGTAAAGTCTTGTCTTATGACATCATCCCAATAACTGGCCCAAACCAGTTTAGTCAACTTTGCCAACTAAATGCAGGGATTACCTATGTTTGTTTTGTGCTTCTCTAATAGCTAAAGAGCTGCTTACCAGAATCTGAAATACATCTCCACTAGTTGCTCAATTATGTCTTCATTCCTTCATGGCTAAAATGGTTAACAGGCTGCAAAAACCTGGAGAGAAGTGATGCTCAGCTGTGTAAAGTCTTGTCTTATGACATCATCCCAATAACTGGCCTAAACCAGTTTAGTCCACTTTGCCAACTAAATGCAAAGATTACCTATGTTTGTTTTGTGCTTCTCTAATAGCTAAAGAGCTGCTTACCAGAATCTGAACTACATCTCCACTAGTATCTCAATTATGTTTTCATTCTTTCATGGCTAAAATGGTTAACAGGCTGCAAAAACCTGGAGAGAAGTGATGCTCAGCTGTGTAAAGTCTTGTATTATGACATCATCCCAATTACTGGCCTAAACCAGTTTAGTCCACTTTGCAAGCTAAATGTAGGGATTACCTATGTTTGTTTTGTGCTTCTCTAATATCTAAAGAGCTGCTTACCAGAATCTGAAATTCATTTCCACTTGTAACTCAATTATATATGATCTTCAATGATCTTCTATTGGCAAAGTCTAAAGGTCATTATTCCATTCTAATCCTTCTAGATCTCTCTGCAGCCTTTGACACAATTGACCACACACTCCTCCTTGACATTCTACACTCAGCTGGCATTCGGGACACTGCTCTTTCATGGTTTACATCTTATCTGTCTGACCGTTCCTTTAAAGTTTCCTTCTCTAACTCTACTTCCACTACTTTCCCACTCTCTGTTGGAGTTCCTCAAGGCTCTGTTCTTGGCCCCCTGCTGTTCTCGCTCTATACAACTTCACTAGGAAAACTCATTCAGTCATTTGGACTTTAGTATCACCTTTATGCTGATGACACCCAACTCTACTTGTCTACTCCTGATCTTTCTAATTCTGTCCTTTCCCAAGTCACAGACTGTCTCTCTGCTGTCTCCTCCTGGATGTCACAGCGCCACCTGAAACTGAACCTGTCTAAAACAGAACTCATATTTCCTCCAAGATCTTCCCCTGTCCCTCAGATATCACTCACCGTAAACAACACCACCTTTCATTCCACCACACAGGCACGCTGCCTAGGAGTCATCTTAGACTCTCATCTGTCTTTTTCACCACACATTCAAACACTTGCAAAATCTTGCAGTATTCAACTGCGCAACATTGCTCGAATACGACCCTATCTCAGTTCAGAATCAACTAAAACACTGATTCAGTCTCTCATCATCTCCCGCCTTGATTACTGCAACTTACTCCTCACAGGTATTCCAACAAGTCACCTTTCACAACTCCAATCTGTTCTAAATGTGGCCGCTAGACTCATTCATCTAGCTCGCCGCTCAACATCAGCTGCTCCCATATGTATGTCCCTTCACTGGCTTACAATCTCTTCTAGAATCAAATTCAAATTACTTACACTCACATTCAAGGCCCTTAATAATGAAACCCCTCCCTATATTTCATCTCTAATCTCCAAATACACTCCTTCACGAAACCTACGCTCTGCTTCTGATCTTCGCCTCACTTCTCCTCTGGTCACTTTTGCCCATCCTCGTCTACAAGACTTCTCTTGGGCTTCTGCTTTTCTCTGGAACTCTCTGCCACAAGCTGTCAGACTTTCTCCTTCCTTCCAAACTTTCAAGCGCTCCTTAAAGACCCATCTGTTTAAAGAGGCCTATTCGATGTACCTTAATTAATCATTGCTGTATCAAAAATTACAGTGTTTATACAATCCTAATGTCTCAATTGTACCCTAACCTTTTAGTTTGTAAACCCTATTGTACTCTGTAATCCTTGTCTGTTATCCACCATTTATTCCCTGTTTGCTATAACTGCAGTAAAGCACTGCGTATCTTGACAGCGCTATATAAATAAATGATGATGATGATGATAAGCCTAGACACAACTACAGTCCTGTCTCCCAGCAGCGCACATTCTGCCAAAGCGACCCCCCCAGCGATCAATCGGACTTCTTTGCAAAGTTGATGGTGACAGAGAATTGCCAAACGGATTACTGTGTGCATTGTCCCACTGGCCCACTACCATGTGCAGAGGGTGCTGTTCACTGTCAATCTTTTGTATAACCAACAGAGGGCGCTGTGTGATATTGCAGTCACTGTTATTCTTTCATATAACCAACAGAGGGCACTGTGTGATATTGCAGTCACTGTAATTCTTTCATATAACCAACAGAGGGCGCTGTGTGATATTGCAGTCACTGTTATTCTTTCATATAACCAACAGAGGGCACTGTGTGATATTGCAGTCAATGTTATTCTTTCATATAACCAACAGAGGGCACTGTGTGATATTGCAGTCACTGTTATTCTTCCATATAACCAACAGAGGGTGCTGTGTGATATTGCAGTCACTGTTATTCTTTCATATAACCAACAGAGGGCGCACTGTTATTCTTTCATATAACCAACAGAGGGGTGCTGTGTGATATTGCAGTCACTGTTATTCTTTAATATAACCAACAGAGGGTGCTGTGTGATATTGCAGTCACTGTTAATCTTTCATATGACCAACAGAGGGCACACTGTTATTCTTTCATACAACCAACAGATGGCGCTGTGTGATTTTGCAGTCACTGTTATTCTTTCATATAACCAACAGAGGGCGCACTGTTATTCTTTCATATAACCAACAGAGGGCGCTGTGTGATATTGCAGTCACTGTTATTCTTTCATATAACCAACAGAGGGTGCTGTGTGATATTGCAGTCACTGTTATTCTTTCATATAACCAACAGATGGCGCTGTGTGATATTGCAGTCACTGTTATTCTTTCATATAACCAACAGAGGGCGCACTGTTATTCTTTCATATAACCAACAGAGGGCATTGTGGGATATTGCAGTCTCTCCCCAAGTGAACTGTTGGTATAGGAATGATTAAAAGTTACTGCAATCTCAGCAACTCGGATTAGGTACCGCTGACCCAAGTATAAGCCTAGGTAGACTTTTTCAGCACATTTTGGAAGCTGAAAAACTCTGCTTATACTCGGGTATATCTGGTATATTTTTATTTTTTTATGGCTAAAATGGTTAAAAAAGACATGGAGAGAACGGATGTGGAGCCATGTAATGTTTTGTCTGCTGTATCTCTGACAGGGATGTTTTTCATTAGCAACTGGCATCATCCCCATAACTGGCCTAAACTGGTTTAGTCCACTTTGCCAAATAAATGAGATTTCCGTTAAAATCAGAACTCAAGCACCTGTCTATATTTCTGTTGATCTGCTGATATGGAAACAGCTTAGTGGTGGAATTACATTCTTCATTTCTCCTAACCAGATACAAGCTCTCTTTGCCTAGTCCTCTTTGCTATGTATCTATAGATATATATATAGAAAGTTAGATAAGTAAAGCAGGGGACTGATAGATTGAAATGGACCCACTGGCCATCAGAATACAAACAGTCCAATTCAAATGCGCATAAACACTGAACTGTGTATCCAAATTGCTATATACTGTATCTGCTAATGTGTGTTACATGCACTTGCTATGGGCTCAAACATTCTTGTCGTTGCTAATTTCCTGACATACTTCATTACAAGGTGCTGAGTGCTGATGGCTGTCATTCATGGCTTAGTAAAGCAGCCATCAGGAATTGAAATGTATAGATGGGTGGGGGATCAGTATAGTAGGCCAAAAGTACCTTTTAAAGCCACATTGTTTATACTTTAATAGGTGTAAAGCTGCAATGTGAAATATTTGTTCTTGACACTTGGGGCAGATTTATCAAGGGTCAAATTTCAAAGTACAAAAAACTTCGAAATTCGACCATCGAATTAGAAAACTTTGAATTCGAATATCGAATTCAAAGTATTTTCAGCAAATTTGGCAATCCTGCGGTCAAATTAAAATCGTTCGATGAAATCTTTCGAATCGAACGTTTCGAATCGAAGGTTTAATTTGGCAAAGTATTGAAGTCAAAGTTTTTTTTAAAGAGACAGTACTTCGATTATCAAATGGTCGAATTTTCGAACGATTTTTACTTTGAGTCAAAGTAAATTCGAAGTTGTAGTATCCTATTCGATGGTAGAAGTATCCAAAAAATTTCAAATTTTTTTACTTCGAAAATTCCCTCAAATTCACTTCGACCCTTGATAAATCTGCCCCTGAGGCCCATTTATTAACATTCTTATATTAGTGGTTTTAGAAACCATGAATACCGTAATCTTATTTTCTCTAAAACCATGGATGCCATGTCATTTATGTCATTACCTCGGGATAAATGTGTTTATTAGTGGAATTAAACTGGTTAATTGTTTTGCTCTTCATTTGCTTTCCATCTGCACGTCTGTTGGCCGATCGGTGGAGAAGCTATGAGGTCAGCATGTGTTGTGGACAGAATCTTCACTGGACACTGAAATCAGTGTGTAGTTCGCCACCCCTTTTCTTGTTAATTGTATGATTGTTACAATTTAAATTGTGTAGGTAAAAAAAGTGTATTCTGGCCTTTTTCCTTCTTATAAGCCCAGTACTTTATTTGCGGGTATTATGATAATAGACGACGGGATGGAAGACAAAACTGGTCCAGCAACAGCTATAATCAATCATATGGAAGGAGAGGTTGGGGGGGGAACAGCTATAACCAGTACAGGCAAGACCAGCCTTACTACCCACAAGGATGCTACACACAACCCTAGCAACCAAAGGCTTCACTCATATCGATATTAGTTGAATATTCAGCTTCAGGAAATTCTTTTATATATAAAGACTTTTTATTTTCACAAAACAAGTTTTTTTGTGCATTATTTGTATTACAATACAATGAAATTGGAATTACAATAAAAGCTGTCTTCCGTGGAAGTTTGGAAAAGGCAGAGCTGCAGATGAATTTAATATGGTACCTGGTTGCTGTGACCATTGATCTTGGCAACCAGAAAGCAGATGAATCTATCTTTTTTTTTTATCTTCTAGTCTGTAGTTTAAGCACAAATGCTTTTTTAATACCACTGCTTAGTTTAGCTTTATTCTGTATAAAATGCTCAGCATCTTTTTGAGTGAGGTGACTTAAGGTGGCTATAGATTCCAATCAGTCCCCAGATACCGCATATACTAACTATAAAAAGGATGGGCCAACAACCCAAGCCAACATCACTGTGGGAAGTGAAGAACTAACGTACCCTGCCACCAGTAAATCAGCAGCTAACATTTCAATCTGTCTGTCCAAATCAAGTTTACAGGATGGCCTTTTGAAACCAACCCCAGATGTTGAAATAGACAAAATATGGTTATGTCTGTATACTTTTTCATTAATTGAAAAAGTATACAGACAAAATCACTTTCCTTGTCCTTTATTATAAATTCAATTTCTAAATCATAGAAATGTCAAATTTTTGGTGTTGGGTGTCATTGCCCTTTACAAGATAGGAGTAATTGCATGGTGTGATAGGGTCAACCATATGATGGAAGGATGCACTTATTTTGCATCGAATTAATTCATTTCACATTTGCTGTTAGAATTTCCACTTTTATCAGTTTCTAAATGTGTACCCGTTTAAATGGTTCATACGAACACTTTTAGGTGAAAAAACAAATCTGTTCTTAGGCAAATGTTGGCAATTCAGTGTTATATATATATATATATATATTTTTGGACAATCCATTGATTTTATGGCTAGCTCACTTTACATAACAGACTATTCAAAGAATTCAGAGTCATTTTGCAAACGCTGGCAAGATGGGGAAAAGTTTTTTGTTTTTGGATAAATACAGTGAGTTTTACTGGCCAGAACTTTGATTTGCAAGTAGAGAATGTTTAAATAAATGCCTACTGCAGCTTTAGAAATAGGCCCCCCACCTTGCAATTCTATTGCTGGCATAAGTAAGGAAGTAACTGCATGACAGTGAATGGAATAAAAATATGCCGTGCCAAGCCCAAGGAAATGCAACATTCTGCATCTAAACAAACGCAATAAAACGCAAATAGAGTCAAATGCAACTCAGAATGCTCATGAGTACAACCAGGCAGAATATAATGGAATCAATTAGTGAATGAGTTTACGCCCATGTGCAAGAGCCCTAACTGGTGATCAAACCTAAAAAATATCAGCAGAGACTGGCTGCTGCTGGAATTTTCATGTTCTAAATAGGCAGGTGACTTGGACTAGTAGAGTCTGCCAGTGTATGTCCATATGTCAGATCAGGATACCAGCTTTCTTATGCAACGCTTCACACAGCAGAGACTTTGAAACTAAAGCAACTTGAATATAAACAGTTGCAGTTAAATACACTGGACACTGAAAAGCAAAACAGGCCATAGACATCAAGTTTAAGGGGTTTATTTAACAAACTCTGAATACAAAAATCACGAAAAATTTTAACCAAAAAAGTCAGATTTTTCTTTTTTTTCTGAATTTATAATACCCCGAGGGTGAAAAAAGTCTAAATCTGAAAACCCGCCATCTCCAAGCTGTCGGAGTCCTGTAGAAGTCAATGTCAAAGGTCCCATTTCAATATCATGGTCCACGCTGAGTTTCAACCAAAAATCTGATTTTTTTTTCTAATTTCGGTGCCCAAAGCCAGATTTTGGAGGGGAAATTGACTTTTTGGTGGAAAAATCTGGCTTTATTGCGAAAAAATCCGTATTTTTTTTTTTTTGCCCGAACCGATTTTAGCTAGCTTTTTCTATGATAAATAAGGTCCAATAGGCAATTCGGAGTTGGTCGGATTATTTTTAATAGAAATAACGAGATACATTTGATAAATAACCCCCCTTAATATTCCTGGAAATTGTTTATTGCTGAGTTTTTCATACAGAGACATTTTCCAACTGCTAAAAACATTATTTCAAACGGATCTTCTTATGAGTTAAACACACACGGACCAATGGCTGTTAATTTCACTATGAATGTACAGCCGCTTCCTTTAACCTTTCTAAAACAACTTCTGGGGTTATAGATGCAGAAATTTTAACTACTTTTTCTCTAGATTTTCCACCCTGTAAGGAAAACAAAACAAAAAAAAAGCGTTATGGCTACAGACACTGCAACAAATAATTATTTTATACAAGTAATGGTTCAGTATTTAGACAAAACAAATATACATTCCATGCATGTTTATAGACAGTGTTTGCTAAAACTTCTGACCATTACATATATCCACTTTATACTACCCACACCAAAGTTGCAACCCCTTCCTCCCACAGCTGCCCTACAACTGTTAGGTGGTCTGAATGTATAATGTAAATGCAGAGGAATCGGTGGGATAAATAATGGATAGAAATATTTATGCTAAAAATTTAAACAGCTGTATGACATGGGTTGAAGCTTTGACCTTATAGAAAATCCAACTTCAATTACTACACTTTAGAGACAGGTTATCTGAGCAGAACCAAAATGTCATGTTTTAAACATTTATTTTTCTACGTCATAAGTGTGTGCTATACTTTGTGCTATAATATATATTTATTTTGAATTTACCTGTGTTATCCGTGTGACAATGTTACAACTGGCTTGGTCTGATGTAAATTTTTTTCCCATTATAATACTGCCAGCAAAAGGGTTCATCAAGTTCATATTCTCTATATGTGGTGCGTGCATCAGTATTAGACTGAGTACTCTAAAAGCATTAAAAGTGTAAACTTCAGTTACTGTACAAACCTTATCCAAGGACACTTCACTCTTCTTTAGCACCAGAACCTTCGAAAGATAGCGGCACAGCTCTGCATTTGCTTCCCCTTCTGTCGGAGGAGCTGCAATTGCAACGCCCACAGCATCGGCTGTCACATCTAGAACAGACAATATTACTTTTTTAGCAGTTTCCTCACATCACCAATGCAGAAAACCCTGGCATGTAACAATTACAAAGTGTATACAAAAATATTTGATATTTTACATAAATTTACCGGTTATAGCATTTTGTTTAGCCCCTGGCTTGGCATGTATACTGATGGTAACTGATCCAGTTTTGTCTCTTGATACTGGCCCAGTAACAGGAGCCACTGGAGATACATCTTTCTTGAGTCCTTTTCCCTACAAAAAAAATTACAATTTAATTAATAGCTATTCAATATAATGTCTCCTGTCCAATGTCATGCTCCATACTGCTACTCTGAGGTTATAGCATTCATCCAAACATAACGCAGCCCTGTATATTTATTTAGATCCGGTAAAAGATAAGTTGTGAAGAAGGAACTAAAATGTACTGAAATCTTGCTGTAATTTTTATCTTAGTTAGCTAATAAATTATCACCTTTACACCACTTTTGTTATGTTTCAAAACAAATGTTTGCATATATAGACAGCACCCAGCAGGAATTTCTTAAAAAGCCTTTATTGCAAGGGCTTTATTCAGACAAAAATACAGCAACGTTTCAGGCATCCATTAGCCTTTCCTCAAGCAATGGATGCCTGAAACGTTGCTGTATTTTTGTCTGAATAAAGCCCTTGCAATAAAGGCTTTTTAAGAAATTCCTGCTGGGTGCTGTCTATCTATGCAAATTGTTCCTGAAATTCGGCTGTAAGTGGCAGCCTGGGACGTGCACCAAAAAGACCGTATGCGAAGGGTGAGTGCTGACCTTTTATCCTCTGTCAAAACAAATGTTTACCCTATAAGTTTTTAAATCAAGTAGACACTGAAAAAATCAGGGAAAATCGTTGTAGGAAGGGGTGGTGTCTGCTCTCAAGCAGTTGCACACATTTAAAGCAACAGATCAAAACTGCAGCTGCTATGTAAGGAAACTCCTGATTTTCAGTAGTTTACTCCTGCTTTTAGCTGTTTACTAATGTGCAGCTCTTATACAGTGTGTGAGGACAGACAGAATTTCAGCTTCAGAATAGGATAAATTTAAAGGGATATTAAGCCTAATGTGTTAAATCCAATGTAAGGTGCAAAACACTGTTTTTATGTGCTACTCCTGAACCTGCAGCACTTTGTGCTCTCAGAATGAAGTACAAAAGTTGTTTTCCTGAGTGGCTGGTTGTGGCTGGCACTAACAATTCAAGTTAGAAAGCTACAACAGGCACAAGGGAACCTTGTATGTACTGCCTGCCCGGCATTAGCTACCTTGCACCAGACATGTTCTACTTCTTGCACCAAATTCTTATTTCAGTTTTGCTCCTCTTGCACCCTGTGGTTTCATAAGCGAGTCCAACTCTCCTCAAACTTTATTGCTACCTGAAAACACACAATATTGTGTAGAGCAGTTTAGTTTGGGATATGGAATAAAAAAAAAAATTTTTTTTTTTGCCAGAAAGCTTACTTGCACTGCATGATGCCAGTTACTTTTACAAAAAGTATGATCTGGAATAACAACATAATAGTCAACCAGCAATTTGTTCTAATCAATAATTAGAGAAATGTTACTGGTTATTCTAATAAAATGTACACAGGCAGGCAAATAGATTGCTTCAAAATATGGCACCTGGCGAACCCTGTCTGCTGCTACAACCTGTGGATAGCATTCCGCCTACATAACAGTAGGTGCCCTCCACAAGTTATATGTAAAAGTATTGTACTTTTTGGGGGGAAATCACCTGTACATGGCATTGGTGAACATGCGGTCACACACTGACTAGTGCATAGAGCAGGGATCCCCTACATTTTTTTTTACCACCTGAGCCACATTCCATTGTAAAAAGTTAGGGAGCAACAAAGGCATGAAAATTGTTACCAAAAACTGGGCTGTGACTGGCTGTTTTATAGCCCTTATGTGGACTTGCTTCAACAAAATTTTCCTCCAAGCCAGGAATTCAAAAATAAGCTCCTGCTTTGAGGTCACTGAAAGTAGGGATTCACCGAATCCACTATTTTGTATTCGGCCGAACCCATGAATCCTTTGTGAAAGATTCGGCCGAATACCGAACCGAATCCTAATTTGCTTATGCAAATTAGAGATGAGAAGGGGGAAAACATTTTTTACTTCCTTGTTTTGTGACTAAAAGTCACACAATTTCCCTCCCCGCCCCTAATTTGCATATGCAAAATAGGATTCGGATTTGGTTCGGCCTGGCAATGGATTCCGCCGAATACTGCTGAAAAAGGCAGAATCCCGAACCGAATCCTGGATTCGGTGCATCCATAACTGAAAGAAACCTCCAAGGAGTTGATGAGCAACATGTTGCTCACGAACCACGGGTTGGAGATCACTGGCATAGAGTATGGTCAGCCATACAGTCAGTGTCGGACTGGCCCACAGGGATACCAGGAAAACTCCCGGTGGGCCCAGGTGTCAGTGGACCCTCATACTGCTAAACATTAGGCCTATTTCATGCCTATTCCATTGAGAACAAAGAGGCTAAATAGATGGAATAATAGATTATAGTATTATAGGATGTAAAGAAAAGAGACTATAGAGGTTGAGTGAGGAGAGGAAGAATAATAGTACTAAGGGTGGGCCCCTGGCATCCCAGTCCGATACTGCATACAGTAGCTTTGAGAATAATCCGCAGAGAACACTGTGTGCCCTGCAACCTGTAATATTTACACCTGTTTGGTATTAAAGAGACCTGGTGCAAAGTTTGCAACTATTACTTTACCCCATAAAATGGCAAGTGGTACCTTCCTTCCCACAGGTAACACAGCGCAGGGCAATCATTATTATTGGGTTACTGTGTGATAATAGACTCTGACCACTGATTGTGTGTCTCAGGACCAGAAAAAAGTTAAACGGGGTCACAAAGGTATAGAGACAAACAGCAGCGAAACGTCTCCATAACATCAGAGGTCTCTGTCAATCCATGCCCTTTTAAAGGATATAGAAATAACCAGGACTGCCATTCACCTCCTTCCTGGGCATAGCGAGAGCACGACAGGTCACACAAATAAGTCGCTTATTCAGATTCCCAGCGGGATTCCCATACATCCCCTGTGCCGGGGCAACTCGTATAAACGCAAGTAAACAGGCCCTGTGCTTTACAATAAATTTATAGAATCTCCCCAAAAGTCTACGTGTGATGTTTTCATCCCCTCCCAAGAGCTAACTCTCAACAACGTCATTAAGACGCGCCACGGTACGGAAACAACGCAAGAGTTGTTCTCTAGAACCGCAGCCGAGCAAAGTCCAGGCTTCGATGTCCCGACGTGCTCCGCGGCTACGTGACGTCAGCGGATGAGGAAGTCAATGCGGCCTTTAGCTGCGCCAAAACTGCCCAAAAGAGAGAGAGGCATTAAGTGTAAGACTCCAGCCTCACTGATCTAAATTGTATACAGTGTGAACCTGGGCTGCTGCTAGTGGGCGTCTGTAACATAGCTCTGTATCAGAGCCGCTACCTGCAAGTCACAGATTTGCCCCAGCGTGCGGCGCATATAAGCACGGGGAACACTGACTCAGATAAGTAGCACTCAAGGGACCGCTTCCTGTCACTTGTTGGAACCATGTCGGACCCCCCAAGTTGCTCTACCCCATCATCCTCCGACCCTGCTCGCATCATTAAAGTGACAGTAAAAACCCCCAAAGAGAAAGAGGAATTCGCCGTACCAGAAAGTAGCAGCATCAGGGAGGTGAGTCCACGAAAGTCTTCCATTAAACTCTCTGCTCTTTCCTGCTTCTCAGTGTAGCCTGAGCGTTCACTTGTATTTGTGCAGTGTCACTAATGTCACGGCTTGTCATTATCTAATGGTTCTTATCGCCCTCAAACTATTTCTACACCTATTAGTATAGAGAGCAGATGGCAGTTTGAATGGTGGCACAGAGCAAAGGTCATTTTTTTTAAAAAAAAATAACAATTCAGAAAAAAATCCCTCTGACTCCTCTAGATGAATGCAGTCCTACAGTATGATAAATGTCTAGTTTGGCCTAACTTTTCTTTACCCCTCCACCCAGTTGAGTTGTTTTCAGGCAGATTGAGGGTGCAGGTAATCACATTGCTTTGTCACTGTCGTTATCGCTTTAACACGTCCTTAAGGACAGTCGTGCAAGTTTTTTCGTGCATTAAGTTGCAAGGAGAGCAACGTAATGCCTACAATCCCTGCCTGGTATGGTAATTGCCTGGATCCATTGGGTACACTCATGGGCCTGGCTCTGTCACTCGGAAAAATGTCATTTTCATTGGAATTATTAGCCACTCGGACAATAAAGCACCCATAATCACTTTTCTTTACCCTAAAATTTGATTTGGTTATGGGATCATCAGTGTGGTGGTGATGGCAGCACTACTCATGTATCAGTAATTTTGGGCACGTTAATTGGCCACTGAAGATAATGTATCAGTTGGTTGTTAACGTTGTGTAATTATTGGAACTGTTATCTGGAAAAGCCCAGGTCCCAAGCATTCTGGATAACGGATCTTTCCATTATTTGGCTATCCATACCTTAAAGAAGAATTCAACCTGTGGGCAAAAAAACCCGTACCCCCCAGTCCACGTAGACCAGGGGTGTCCGAACTGCGGCCCAGGATGCATATGAATGCTGCTCAGCTTGGTTCCCGAGGAAACGTCATGTCGCAAAGGATATAGGAGGAGGAGGAGGGGGGACTCTGCCCATTGCCCACTTAGTAATAATAATATAATAATAAGTCTGTTTAATGTCCAGGTGTCCCATATTCCAGTGTATAGCTCCATTTGGTTATCCAATTGGCATTGTAGTTCTTTTCTGTGTATTTCCTTTACTTTTACAAATCAAACGTGTATAACGTTTGTGTATTTCATGTGTGGCCCCTGACAATTTTTCCAATGTGGCCCTGCGAGCCAAAAGTTTGGATACCCCTGACGTAGACCCTCCTCTCCCTAGGCTAACTCTAACCCCCCCCCCCCATTTCCCCATACTCCATACTCACCTCGTCACAGATTCTTCCAGCAAAGTTCCATGCATCCATCTTCCGCGTCCTCTGTAAGCTGACTGAGAGATCGGCAATTTCAGCGTAATTCTGAGCATGCACAGTTGTCGCAAACTGCTCGTGTGCAGAAATACCAATCTCTCAGTCAGCTTACAGAGGACACAGAAGATGGATGCATGGAACTTTGCTGGAAGAATCTGCGACGAGGGGTAAGTATGGAGTATGGGGCATGGAGGAGGGGTACGGGTATTTTTGCCCACAGGTTGAATTCTCCTTTGTCTACTAGATCGTTTAAACATTAAATGAACCCAATAGACTGGTTTTGCTTCCAATAAGGATTAATTATATATTAGTTTGGATTATGTACAAGGTACTGTCTTATTATTACAGAGAAAAATAAAATATTTTTTTAAAATTTAGATTATTTGGATAAAATAGAGGCTATGTGACATGGCCTTTTAGTTATTCGGAGCTTGCTGGATAACAGGTTTCTGGATAACGGAACCCATTCCTGTATTAGGAACTAATGACTTGTTA
Organism: Xenopus petersii; assembly: GCA_038501925.1. Classification (NCBI taxonomy): domain Eukaryota; kingdom Metazoa; phylum Chordata; class Amphibia; order Anura; family Pipidae; genus Xenopus; species Xenopus petersii. Next base: position 149,579,205 of record CM076672.1, read on the forward strand.
CCTACAGCAACAAAATGCTTTTTCAAAATATAGCTTGACTTTTCGGACGAATGCAATCATTTTATTTATAGTAACATTACATATATTTTCTGATGATGAAGTAACGGTATAGGCATTTGTGTTCCGGATGAAACCAATAAACTGATAATACAAATAAAATAGAGTTTTTGTTCAAATGGGCAAATGACCATTAAGGGGAAGATTTATCAAAATATGAATTTAGATTTTAATAAATAAAAATTCACCTGGGGTTTTTGGAAACATTTATCAAATGGTGCGTTCTAAATTTTCACTTTTGACCCATTGATAAATAAGTCTAAAAATCCCATAGGAATGAATAGAATGTGGGTGAGTATTTCTTAAATTCTAAACTCCCATTTTGATAGATCTGCCGCTAAGGGCTGACTTTGCTTTTAATTGTATAGTTATGGGATTTGTTATCTGGAATTCTTGTGACTAAAAGACAAAATTTAGTTTAAGTTGTGGATTACGGGACCCTGTACCTGTGGCAAATAAATATAAAGCCATCAATGTGCTCATTCGCTGATCACCTGACAACAATGACCAAAAGGGGGAAAATGTCGTTTTTAGCTGTTCGTGTGGGAGTAAAAGACACAGCTCTGTTCATTCTCTGATGTAACCTAGAATGAATGCATGGCCTTGCTTTGTGTGTCAGCACTATGACTCATATGAGTCAGCAGAATGGACTGTAGATTTGTAACAGTTTCATTTGGCTATAATCCCATGATATAAAGTATATGTATTCTTCATAGGAAAAGTGACTAAATATGTGGTCTACAATTATGGGATTGGTTATCCGGAAACCTGTTATCCAGAAAGCTCAGCATTACAGAAAGGCTGTCTCTCATAGACTCAATTTTATCCAAATAATTTAAATTTGTAAAAATTATTTCCACTTTCTCTAAAATAATACAACAGTACCGTTTACATGATCCAAATTAAGATACAAATAAACCTTATTGGAAGCAAAACCAGTGTATTGGTTTTATTTAATGTTTACATTATTTTTTTTAGTAGGCTTAAGGCATGAAGATCCAAATTACAGAAAGATCCGTTCTCTGGAAAACCCCAGGTCCCGAACATTCTGGATAACACATCCTATTTCTTTAAGTGATACATTTCTAGAAAGACTTGTGGTCTTATATGTATATTAAGTTCCATATCAATGTCTTTCATTTGCCTGTAGTCACAGAAAAGGTTGATTACTTTGAATCTGTTATGGGTTTTCCTTGCTGTTTAGTCGCTTCCCTTCACATTGTTTTCCAAAGTGATGTTGGTATCCATAAAAAAAATAAAAAAAAAAAAAAAAAGACGTCTTGGCAGAAATGCTAATTCTGGTTTTCCTGACTATATGACACTTTTTTTTTTGTAGTTCAAGGAGGATATCTCCAAGCGCTTTAAAGCCAGCACAGAACAACTTGTCTTAATATTTGCTGGGAAGATTTTAAAAGACCAAGACACCCTTAGCCAACATGGAATCCATGATGGGCTGACAGTTCACCTTGTCATCAAAACCCAGAACCGGTAAAAAACTTGATTCCATTTTCACATTTGCTATTTTCTGTATAATTTGTGTTACTCCGTTTTAAAAATTGCTTTAATACATTTTTACTCTAGATCACAGGCTGCAACAGCTTCTCAGGCAAGCAGCTCCAGTACATCCACAACCAACTCTACCACATCAAGTAGTAGTACCAGTACAACATCAACAACCACAAGCTCTCCTTTTGGCTTAGGTAAGATTATTACCTTCAATCAGTGCTGTTTCACATAGATATATATATATTTTTGATATACCTGATCTTGGCGATACAGCTATAATAAAATTATGTCATTCTAGATTTTTGGCAGTCTAAGGCCAAAAAATTGCCTCCTACCTACAGCCTCTCATATCCCATCCCCCCAATATACCCTTTTTAGCTCAGCTGATTGCTGAGTGTTATAGCTCTGAATTAGCTAGGTTTTAGGCTTAAATTACATGGTCAGCTAGTTCATCCACCATGATCTGTCCTCTGTTGACCCTAGTTCTGCTGTCCACTGCTCTTAGGTACGGGATATGCGCCCTTATAAATGCATTTCTGACACCAAAGGAACCTCCTAGTGATTGTCTTAGCTGATTATCTTGTTCAAGAGCCTTTGAAATTCATACACATTGCTGGCCATAGGCTGCCACTTTGTATCAACACAGTGTTTTCCAAGATACAAGTATGGGATCTGTTGTCCATAAAGCTCTGAATTACAGAAAAGCCTTCTCCTATAGACTCGGTTTTATCCAAATCCACATTTTTAAAAATCTCTGTAATAATAAATCAGTACCTTGTACTTGATCCAATCAAATATACAATTAATCCTTATTTGAAGAAAACCAGCTTATTGGGTTTATTTACTGTTTACACAGTTTTCTAACAGACTTTAGGTCCAAGTTATGGAAAGATCTGTTATCCAGAAAGCACCAGCTCCTGAGCGTTCTGTATTACAGGCCCCCTTACCTGTACAAGCATTAATATCTATAACATAATAAAAACATATCTCACCCTAGCTGATATTTAGGGTAGCCACTGTTTTGGATCCCCCAAAAGCAAAATAGTATTTTCAAAATCCAATATTACTTCCTTCTTGTTCCTGTTTAGGAGGACTAGGTGGACTAGCAGGGCTGAGCAGCCTGGGTATGAATTCATCCAATTTTTCTGAACTCCAAAGTCAGATGCAGCAGCAGCTTATGTCCAACCCAGAAATGATGGTTCAGATCATGGAGAATCCATTTGTTCAGAGTATGCTTTCTAATCCTGACCTCATGAGGCAATTGATAATGGCAAATCCACAAATGCAACAGTTAATCCAGCGGAATCCAGAAATAAACCATATGCTTAATAACCCGGATATAATGCGGCAGGTATGTGCTTTTCTGTGATTTCCTAATCTGTATTCAGAATAAATGTAGTCTAACTTTACATAGAACCTTTACTTGGGAGCATTAAAAAAGGAGCAGCTGTTATATGTAATTTAAATTTTATGTTCATTTGAAGAATTACTTATTTTTGTGTTTGCTTTAGTAGTTTGATACAGTAAAGGTTAGGGTATGTATTTCAAAGAAAAATGTTGATAACTGTTGCACGATATTTATTTTAAAGACATTAGAACTTGCTAGAAATCCAGCAATGATGCAAGAGATGATGAGGAACCAGGACAGAGCACTGAGTAATTTAGAAAGTATCCCTGGTGGTTATAATGCCCTGAGAAGGATGTATACAGACATCCAGGAACCCATGCTGAATGCTGCCCAAGAACAGGTAATGCAAGCTCTACTTTGTGTGGAAATATGGGTGAAGTGGAATAGAATCTAACCCTTATAAACTCATAATTGTTTTCTTTCTCATCATCTTCCAACCATCCCATCTGTTAAATATGTGTAATAAATGCAGTACAGTCATGATGCCCACTTTAAAATGGATATTGTATGTTTTGTATTACTGCAAGGATACAAGCAAGAAGAACTTTTTTATTATTCATAAATGTGAAGGGTGGTTAAACCCTTTCCACACTTGGGGTTTGTAATGTATCCCGTGGCATGTTGGGTCAGTAATCATGATGTGTGACATAGATTAAAGGCATATAGCATAACTAAAAACCCCTCCAATCTTGTAGGCAATAATGAATAATTTACTGCATGGTGCTTTTTTAACTTTGAGCTAAAAATTTATATTATGTTTAAAAATGTTCCCTTTATTGGAGCTCTATATAAATCTGTTACAGTCCCTGTTTGTGTTTCAAATGAGGGGTGCTCTAATGGTCCCTAACAGAAGCACAGTTGGAGGGGGATAGCCAATCACAGCCCTGCAGACACATCTATGTGGGGTGGGGGGTAGGGTTTTTTTTTTTATCAAGGATTTTGTTTCTCCTTAAAGGAAAAGCCCAGTTAATGATTAAAAAAGAATCATTGGGCATGAAGGTAATTTTATTCTACTATAGATTGTGATTGGTGTCACATAAGGGTTAAACTACTTTCAGCTTTCGGGCTGTTCCATACAGTGCTTTCACCAACTATTTGTAAAGTAACACTAAAATTCACTTTTCAGTTTGGCGGGAATCCATTTGCTTCCCTTGTAAGCGATGCATCAAATGCAGACAACCAACCTTCTCGAACAGAAAACAGAGATCCTTTACCAAACCCATGGGCTCCTGCTTCTAGCACTGCAGGGTCTACATCCACTGGGAACACTACAGGAGTAAACAGCACAGGAAGCAATGCCACCACAACAACTTCAAGCTCTACTCTACCTAATTTGGGAGGTTTGTTTTTTTGTATAATTTGCATTAATCACCCCACCGCCAGCAGCATTAAAATGTACTGAAATGTATCTTTGAAATAATGTTTATTTTTCCAATTAAAGCTGGCATGTTTAATACCCCTGGTATGCAGAGTTTAATGCAACAGATTACAGAGAATCCTCAGCTAATGCAGAATATGTTGTCTGCACCATACATGAGAAGCATGATGCAGTCTCTTGGCCAAAATCCTGAACTTGCAGCCCAGGTAAGAATTTGTTTTTCACAAAACAGATGCAAACTTAACAGCCATATTCTCAATGGAAATGTTTATTCATGCCAAGTGTTCCCTAGCCTCCTCCTTGGGTATTAATGAGTTGTGTTTCTTCTGCTTAAAGGGATATGGTCATGGGAAAAAAACATTTTTTCACAATGAATCCGTTAATAGTGTTGATCCAGCAGAATTCTGCACTGAAATCCATTTCTCAAAAGAGCAAACAGATTTTTTTATATTCAATTTTGAAATCTGACATGGGGTTAGACATATTGTCAATTTCCCAGCTGCCCCAAGTCATGTGCTCTGATAAACTTCAATCACTCTTTACTGCAAGTTAGAGTGATATCACCTCCTCCCTTCCCCCCCCCCAGAAGCCAAACAAAAGAACAATGGGAAGGTAACCAGATAACAGCTCCCTAACACAAGATAACAGCTGCCTGGTAGATCTAAGTACAACGCTCAGTAGTAAAAACCCATGTTCCACTGAGACTCCTTCAGTTACATTGAGAAGACAAAACAGCAGCCTGCCAGAAAGCATTTCTCTCCTAAAGTGCAGGCACACATCACATGACCAGGGGCAGCTGGGAAATTGACAAAATGTCTAGCCCCATGTCAGATTTCAAAATTGAATGTAGAAAAAATCTGTTTGCTCTTTTGAGAAATGGATTTCAGTGCAGAATTCTGCTGGAAAGTGTTTTAAAGTAATGAAAATGTCATGTACCGTAACCCTGCACTGCTGGTAAAACTGCTGTGTTTGCTTCAGAAACACTACTATAGTTCATACAGGTTTAATAGTGAATAACAGATAATACCATTATGTTGTACAGAACTGTGTAACCTGAGCCTTTTCTCCTTTGAATGGCTGTCCCCATTGCTACACAGCAGCTTATTTATATAAACAATAGTAGTGTTTCTGAAGCAAACAGCAGTTTTACCAGTGTAGGGCAACACTGCATTATATTTGTATTTCTTTACAACACTTTTTTGATGTTACTGTTCCTTTAATGCGGAAACCTCTAAGAAAATAATTTGTGTTTTTAGTCCGTTTTGTACGGGGTGAGCCACAGTTCTACAAGTGCAGAAAAAGGACTTTAAGTTCCAGTTGTAAACTATATGGCGAGTCCAGTCACCTGCTTGTCTTAACATTTCAATGCCAAAGCATTGTTTTAAATGAAGTTGGTCCTCCCGTTGCTGTTATAACAGGTTTTCCTGAGAAGGCTTTTCACTATATTTTGGAAAATTATAGGAATTTTTTTTTTATTCAGCCACAGGATTATTAGTGAAGTTGGGTACAGATATTGGGAAATCAGACATGGCTTGCAGCAAGCGTTCCAGTTCTTCCAACAGGTGTTCAGTTGTGTAGAGGTCAGGATCACATTGTTCATCGGGGTATTATGGTGCTGACACAGGAAAGAACTTTCCCCAAACTGTTGCCACAAAGTATAAAGCATGGAATTGACCAGTCACTGTCACTGTAACCTGTATCATTAAGGTTTGCCTGCAATGGACATGCAGGGTACCTAGTCCACACCATGATTCAAAAGTCACATAAATGGTTGATTTATTCACATTTCTTATACAAAAGAATATAAGTAATTTGTAAAAGTTTAGCTGGGATCTGGGTAGAATGTGCAGTGCTAAATGTTACTTAAATGTGTTATTCACCTTTAAGTTAACTTTTAGTATGTTAAAGACTTGCCAATTCTAAGCAACTTTTCAATTGGTCTTCATTTTTTTTATATTTTTGTAGTTTTTGAGTTACTAGCCTTCTTCTGATTCTTTCCATTTTTCAAATGGAAGTCACTGACCCCATCTAAAAAGCAAATGTTCTGTAAGGCTGCAAATATATTATTATTATAGCAACTTGTATTACTCCTCTTTCTATTCAGGCCCTCTCCTATTTATATTCTTGTCTGTTATTTAAATCAATGCATGGTGCATTGGGTAATTTGGACCCTAGCAACCAGATGGCTGAAATTGCAAACCGGAGAGCTGTTGAATTAAAATCTGAATAACTCAAAAATTGCAAAAAAAATTGTCATCGAATACAAGGTGAACAACCCCTTTAAGACCTGTCGACATAATGGGTTGATATAATATATATTTCTTATTGGGTATTTTAGCTATTTGTTGTGTATGAAAAACTATACTGTGAATGTTTAAATTGTAATACCTGACATATATATTTGCTTTTGCTCATCAGGTTATGCAAAATAATCCTCTCTTTTCTGGAAATCCTCAACTGCAAGAACAGATGAGACAGCAGCTTCCATTTTTCCTTCAACAAGTAAGAAGAATATACATTTAAATAATGTGTTTTTAAAATACAATTGCTGATTTTTTTTTTTTTTGCTCCAGAATTATATTTTTTCTTTTATTGTAATCTTATTTTCAGATGCAGAACCCTGAAACTTTATCAGCAATGTCAAACCCAAGAGCAATGCAGGCTTTACTGCAGATCCAGCAAGGGTTGCAAACTCTTGCTACTGAAGCTCCATCTCTGGTGCCAAGGTTTGCCATACAGCCTACTGTTAATAACACACATAACTACACATTAATACACTTTTCTATCCTATGCTGAATTAACATCAACCAAACCAGAAGTAAGACATGGGTAAAAATGTTCTACATTTTTCTGGGGTAAACCTACTTTTAGTGGACTTTTTAGTTTTGTAATTTAAAGTATGCAGATTTCTGGAGCAGTGCTTTGGAAATTTGGTAGTATACTGCTAGATAGTTCGCCCATGGTAAATTTACTCTGTTGCAGGCGACTAATCTCTTGGAAGTGCTTTCCTTGGGAAAGCATATGTGTCACCTGTTTTTTGTTTAGTAATTTTGTAGTTCAGGTTACAATGCACTGCGTATGTTTTGCCAGCAGCAGTTTACATTCTTTCTTCATTAGGTTTTTTTTGCTTCTCTGAATCTCTACATGCATACCTAAATTCAATTGGACATAAGGAGATAAACGTGTTTTAATTGTGGTTCTATGAGTCTCTCGGAAGTAATTGAAACACACTGGCTAGGTATATAAGCAAAGATTATTATTACATACATAGAATGAAAAAGATATACATTACCGAGTGAGCAAAGTATGCAAGCAACACCTCTCTGCCTTCAAGACTGGGAGATCCACAAAACAGTCCGCAGATCGAGGCTCAAACAGCTCCAAAGATTCTGTGGCTATACCACAGGCCTTGTTGTCACGCGTAAACCCCACAAGCGAATCTCAACTGACCGAATGGAGACCCCCAGTTTACATAGGCTTAGCAAACAATGAGCTCATATAGTAATTTAGTAAAAATATATAATAATTTGCTTAATAACAGATCTTGCTTCCCATGCGCTCATCAGGATCTGGCCAGACTCCCAACAAGCACATCCGAAGCAAAGATCTTATCTTGGCTAACTGGTAGCTGAATAGCATATTGTGCCCCTAGCTATAATAAAGAAGAGTCTGATAACGACTTCAGAAATCATGCACATATTAGAGAATACATATGAAAATATCCAGAATAAGAATAAAGAACAAGTATTAGGTCATTGAGTGGATTAGTTCCCATGATTTCTCTTGCAAAAAGCTTCATTATACAGGATTACAGATTATAAGGCCGCCTTGTATACTATGATACAAAGCTTTGTTATACACAATTATACGTCATAAAGCTATCTTTTTACGCTATATTGGGCTCAACATACAACATCAGGTTCAACAGTAGAACAGTAGTTCTTTGTGTTATAGTTTTATATATTTTTATAGCAAAGCATTGCAATGAGCAATTGGGTTTAATCAGAGTATTACCATGAGCCATTATTGAAAAACCTACTATTAATACAACATGGATGCATCTTGCCATAATATAGCACATTTTCATTTCAACTGTATATTTGTTATACCTTATATACCAATTTATGGTTTCTCTGTAGAGTAAATCCCCCTTTTGGTGGACTGGGAAGTGCTAATTCATCACCAGCAAGTGTTCCTTCTCCCGCACCCACAGAAAATTCAAGTCCACTGTCGGGATTATCTGAAGCAGGGCATCAGCAGTTTGTTGAGCAAATGCTGCAAGCCCTTTCTGGTGCTAACCCGCAGGTGAGACATCTTATCTGATCAGAAGTGTATATTACATTACAGCCAAAGATCGCTTGTATAAAATTGTTTGTGTGAAGCATGTTTGCAAATGCTTTAACACACCATTGTGTAATGTTGCAGTTTTTACTAGCAAAATGTAACTCCGTATAGCTGCTATCCATAAAGCTTTGCTATTGTTGACTGAGGCCTTTATATCAGCCCTCTTTCCCCCCCCCCCCAATATTCTGTTACAAGGCTGTCCATTTAAAAGCTGTATTGCCATGAGAGGCTTTTTACAAAATTGTATTTGTTTTACATTCACAGATGCAGATGACTGGTATAGCAAAAGAGCACATAGGACTAGGCTGATTTCGACATTCTTTCTCCATTGTTGTCAGCAGCCCTTAGTTAAATGCTTAAATAAACGTGCATTGTTTACCTCATTCTAAACAATTTAGCATTTCATGTGAAACACAAACCTATTAATCGGCTCTGTACAAGAATTGGGGTATTGATATGCATTGCTAAGTCCCAACTTACAATTTTTTTCTGGTCTATCCCTTGCAGAATCAGAACCCAGAAGTCCGGTTTCAGCCACAGCTTGAACAACTAACTGCGATGGGATTTTTAAACAGAGAAGCGAACATACAAGCTTTAATAGCCACTGGCGGCGACATCAATGCAGCTATTGAACGACTACTGGGCTCTCAACCATCATAGCAACGTTTCCCAACAAGAAACAAAGTGTAATTTATTTTTGATAATGGCTCTTCAGTCTGGATAAAACACCTGCTTTATTTCAATTGGACTCACAGATTTCCTTCTTGTTCCAAACCAGATGCATTAGAGCTTAGGGTGAAGCATAGTTGTTTTTCTGAGAAAGTGAGGATTAGGTTTCATTTGGATGTGCTGCATGCATCAGGCAACACCTGTACCCCCTTTTTCCTGCTGCATTGCCTTGTGATTTTTTAAATGAATAGCTTCTGCAGTTGGGTTAACCCAGTGATATTCAAACTTTGGCCCTCCAGCTACGGTTGAACAGTTTGAGGCTGGATGAGACATCTGCAAGGCCACAGCTTGCTTATCCCTGATTTAACTGGTTTCATGAAAAATCTTTCAACTGTTAAAAGGTATTTTGCTTTAAACAAATAGCCTTCTGTAGTAATTTATGTGGAATACAAACTATACAGGAAGTAAAATGTAAGGTTATAATTAGTGATGCAATATCGCTTTTTGTGACTTCAGCATGTATTTTTGCTAGCATTGTGCAGTAAGATTCATATTGCTTATTAATCATTTCCTTTTTTGGAGAGGGGCGGTAAACTACAAATGCTCTTTTGCAACATGACAAAATAAACCCAGAAAACACCCCCACACACATAATCACAAACTTGTCTTTAATAAAATGCAGTATAGCAAGTATGTGCAACAGAATCAATCTTGTCAAATAGATACAAAGAAACATCCTTAACGAGGAACTTTTCACTTTAAATAGACTCCTATTTAGTTAATCACTATGTTAGTGATACTCTGGAACAAATTGTTAAGCTACGCCTTTACTCATTGACAAAAATTCCTGTAAAACTGTTTAGTGTAGCTTATTTTGTATGCCATTATGCCAAATTTAACCAAATCCATTCCTAGACACTTAATTTGTAGTGAAGGCCTCTGAAATGTAACCGAGTCATGGTGATCTATATGGCATAGCCTGACTTATCTGGGTCTTTGTTTTTGCCATATTTTCCAAAATTCACATGCTATTTCAATTAATTTTAACAGCCTTGTACAAACAGATAATCTTGAGTTTTTATCTGTAGTTATTTGTCCTTGGCACAGGAAATAAAATAAAAAAAAAGAGAGAAACAATCGTTTCCCCATTTATTTAAAAAAAATATCAAGTCAAAAGGAAAGTTCAGTGTTTGTGGCAATATTTGGGGTTGGATCCTGTTTGAGGCAGTAGCACTAACAACTCTTTAATAAATCAATGTTGCTGCAAACACAGAAAACAATCTAAATTGATTTGCGGAGTCATATGCATAAATAGAATATCAGGAAAATATAATGATAAAACAGACTGCCTGAAAGCAGGCTCTGTATTCAAAGCTTTTTCTGGTTTGTGTTTCTATTTCAGTCCATGTGTGATTCATTTGGTAAGTAGTAAACTGCCCACTTGACAGTACTGTGAACACTAATTACCACCATTTGTCCAGATGGAGCACCCTGTGTCTTGGGTTGCTTAGAAATCCACTCGGATATCTGATGCAACTCCAGGTAATCATGCAGAAGCTGAGACTTGTTTGGTATGTTGCAGATGAAGGTAATTTCATCCAGTTCACAAGACACTTCATATTAATGGGAAGAGAAAGTGAAGACGTTAAGGAAAAACTCCTTTACAACATAGTGATTAACACTTTCACAATGAATATCTGTCTCTGCAGATTTCAGTCTAAGGGCTCTTACTCACGAGCGGTTGTAGCTGCGCTCCGTTTTTCTGCGTTCAGCCGCAGGGGAGCGCAGGAATAGACGCATTACATTTTTTTCAATGGGGCTGTACTCACACAGGAGCTGTACTCAAAAAAGCAGGAAAAATACAGCATGTTGCGTCTCAACCTGCGTTCGGCGCCTATACGCGCCTGTGTGAGTACAGCTCCATTGGAAAAAATGTAATGCGTCTATTCCTGCGCTCCTGAACGCAGAAAAATGGAACGCAGCTACAACCGCTCGTGAGCGCAGGGGAGCGCAGCTACAACCACTCGTGAGTAAGAGCCCTAAAGAAAAGAGCTAGATGGTCATAGGCTGTCTGGGTATGCTAATAATTGTATCCCACCTTGCAGTGCGGAAGCTGCTGTTGGGTTACAAACATCCACAAACCCCTTACAGCCACGTGTCGTGTTTCTAATAAAAAGAGATTTACTGCTCTGTATATATCAGATATTATTGTCATGAACTGTTGCTATAGACATGTTCCATGTAAGAATACCATATCAACCAGTGCAACTTATGTCAGCATCAGCTGGAATTGTTAAAGGATAAGTAAAACTTTAAGTGAATGTATAGTTGACGAGAGTGCAATTCTAAGAACTTTTGCAATTCACCTTCATTATTTATTATTAAGATTCCAATATATTAAAGGAACAGTAACATAAAAAATTAAAGTGTTTTAAAGTAATACAAATATAATGCAGTATTGCCCTGCACTGGTAAAACTGCTGTTTGATTCAGAAACACTACTATTGTTTATATAAATAAGTTGCTGTGTAGCAATGGGGGCAGCCATTCAAAGGAGAAAAGGTTAAGGTTACACAGCAGATATCAGATAAGCTCTGTAGAACATAATGGTATTATCTGTTATCCACTATTCAACCTGTGCCATAAAGCCTTTTTTCAAATTCTGCCATTGCTACACAGCAGATTGTTTATATGAACTACAGTAGTGTTTCTGAAGCAAACAGATCAGTTTTACAATTGCAGAGCAATTGCAATACTTTAAAACGCTTTCATTTTTTTTGTGTTACTGTTCCTTTAAGGGAAATATGTACTGTTACAAGGAATGGCTTTTGTTACACCAGTGCCACATGCTGGTCAGATTCTGACTGTGATCCAGTGGAGGAAGTTGTCAGGAGAAAGCAAGAGAGATGGTCTGATGTTCTTCTGTTGAGGAAAGACTTGGGGAAAATTTATCTGAGGATTCTCAGACAAATCCCTCTTTCTTTCTTCTGAGAGTTCCTCTACTCGATCATGGTTGGAAACTGGCCATCAGGTGGCACTGTTGTATAATTCATTCATAGTAACCGTACATATTTTCCTTATATATTGGAATCTTAAAAAAAAAGGAATGTAAATTGCAAAAGTGCATAGAATAGTACTATCATCACGTTTACATTCTATTAAGTAAACCTTTAAATGAAGTCAGGAGTTCATGTACATTGTAATGGTGTATGTCATCCCTAGCGAGTAGGCAGGCTGACTTAGCTTGCAAATAAAGGATGATTACATTGCTAGGTTTTGCCAATTAGTAAGTAGGGAAAAAGCACATGCTTGACAGGGGAGGAACACACACAAGCTGGCTGGAAAAGTAGCAATAACAATACATTTGTAGCTTTACGGAGCATTTTGTTTTTTAGATGGTGTCAGCGACCCACATTTGAAAGCTGGAAACAGAAGAAGGCAAATAAATAATGAAGACCAATTGAAAAGTGCTTAGAACTGGCCATTCTGTTACATACTAAAAGTTAACTTAAAGGGATACTGTCATGGGAAAAACATTTTTTTTTCAAAACGCATCAGTTAATAGCGCTGCTCCAGCAGAATTCTGCACTGAAATCCATTTCTCAAAAGAGCAAACAGATTTTTTTATATTCAATTTTGAAATCTGACATGGGGCTAGACATTTTGTCAATTTCCCAGCTGCCCCTGGTCATGTGACTTGGGCCTGCACTGTAGGAGAGAAATGCTTTCTGGCAGGCTGCTGTTTTTACTTCTCAATGTAACTGAATGTGTCTCAGTGAGACATGGGTTTTTACTATTGAGTGCTGTTCTTAGATCTACCAGGCAGCTGTTATCTTGTGTTAGGGAGCTGCTATCTGGTTACCTTCCCATTGTTCTTTTGTTTGGCTGCTAGGGGGGAAAAGGGAGAGGGGTGATATCACTCAAACTTGCAGTACAGCAGTAAAGAGTGATTGAAGTTTATCAGAGCACAAGTCACATGACTTGGGGCAGCTGGGAAATTGACAATATGTCTAGCCCCATGTCAGATTTGAAAAAAAGGAATATAAAAACATCTGTTTGCTCTTTTGAGAAATGGATTTCAGTGCAGAATTCTGCTGGAGCAGCACTATTAACTGTTTTGTTTTGAAAAAAAGAAATTTTTTTCCCATGACAGCATCCCATTAAAGTTGAACTACCCCGGCTGCTTGAACCAACAGTACTGTGCTTCAATTCTGCACTGTATGTCTAGTATATGAAGGGCTTTTTGGCTCCTTTTAGCCCATCTCACTTTAACCAGGTTGGTTTCTCTGCTTCACTACTCTCCAAGTCCTACCCACTTAGAAGCCATGTTCCAATATCTGCACTGATGACATCTAACAAGATCAAAACAGGCTGTCTGCAAGTTTGAATATATGGCTCTGAACTATTAGGCTCTATCTGTGCTATAAAACCAGTTGTTCTGGATGCATAGTTGGCCATAGGGACAGAAAGGAGTGATTTGCATGTCTGCCCATAATGCCTTACATGAGAGTTAAAATCTCATTTTGGTATGAAGGCAGTTCTATGTGTTTAGTATGAGGCATGTAAATACATTCTGTTTTCAGAAGTGCTCTGATGGGGGAGCTTTGGGCTCCAACACTTGCATTTGTGGGATTTGTAAGTGGAATATAATAGGTATACCTTTACAAGATTCCTCACAGCTTTAAACAATGTTGAAACCACACATCCTATATAGAAGATAAATAGTAGCTGATACCCACCTATGAGGTTTAAGACTTTTTTTTAGGTTACCATAAATACCAGATCTTAATCCCAAGGCTGCTCTAGGCAGGCAAGTAGACTATGTCAAACGTGTGCTCTGTCATGCAGGGAAAAATAACTCATTCACAGGTAATAATACAATCAAAAAAACTGAATATTTGGGGCAGCAAGTAGTTCACATTATGGATTTTAACAACAATGACTTGGTTAACCCTTTAACTGACAAGCACGTAGCTACCACTAGGCCCCATTGTCGCAGGACCTAACTTTTTACCTCCTCATCGCACCAGGAACAGGTGTTTTACCTTGGTACCTAATAATATGTGGGAGATAAGGTGCTGTAAAGTGGAAGTTTTGATGTGATTTTCAGAAATATCACCAAAATCGCCACATTTAGGGAACCTTTGCGACTTGATACATTGGAATAGAAAGACATGCATACTCAATTTGGATTCAAGGGAATGTGTACTTTCCAAAAATATATGGTTTAATGGGGTGAACTAGTGATGAGCGGGTCAGGTATTATACTAACCTGTCCTTCCCTCCACCTGCGCCTTCCGGGTTTCTTTTATAGACCCGCCCCGCCGATGTCACAAAAAGGGACGGGGCGTCTATAAAAACAGGAAGCCAGCAGAATAGAGGTACGCAATCGACCCTAACCCACCCGACCCATGGGTATCGGACCGGCCTGCACATCACTAGGGTGACCGTACCTTTTACCCTCATAAAATGATATAAATGTGTTGATTTTGCAGTATCTGGTATCATTCTGGGGCCCCTATATGCCACATACTTCAGTAAACCTATGCATATCGGGCATAAAACTATTAAGCGCCCCCCAGGCGTTCAAATTTAGGGTGTTTTATCTGGTTGCCTAATGATCTGTGGGAAATACGATGCTTGTAGATTGGAAGCTTTGAGGTAATTTTTCAAAAAATTCACAATTTTTTTTAAAAAAATGATAACGTTAAGTTGGTAGTCAACTTGGTAGTTTTGAGTACATAGATATACTGTATTTACACATTTTGGATTTGCCTTATCTTTCCAATAATGTGTAGTTTTCTAGGATAAACCTACTGTTAGTGGAATGTTAGTGGGGAAATCTCCATAAAACTATATATATACATATATATATATATATATATATATATTTGGTATTGGCATGTTCAAGAGACATTGAACTTTCCAAAACTGCTGTGTTCTCTTACATAAAATAAATTATGTTTCTGATATATGTGTTTGTATTATGGGAAACATTTTATTTTTAATCTTTAGACACTTAGAAGCCTATATCTTTTTACAGAAGTGGAATTAAACCAAAATTCTAGCATATTTTGAAACAATATATTGTTTTCCGGAGTAAAGACACCCCCCCCCCCCAGAAAGGGACCCTAAACCGAAAGAGTGCAAAATGTTAAAAAATGGCCTGGCAATAAATGTACCAAATCAGCTGGTAGTAAAAGGGCTGAAGGATAAGGAAAGCTAAAAATACTGAAGTTGGTCAATTGTTAGGCACTCACCCAAGCTGCCACAAGGGACACAGGGAACAGAGGAATTGTGCTGCGTTTCCCAGTAAGGAAGTGTACGTAAGGGAAGTATCAATGGCTTGGACACTGACAACAATATAACCGAAATAACTTGTTCAGCACTGAATGCAAAGCCTTTAGCTGTTAGATGTTTTATTTGGAAACATTCATTAACTGTAATGAATATTTGTATTTACCCTACTGTTGCCACAGAATTAATGTATGGGAAGGGTGAACGAAATAATACACCGTTTACTAATAAGGAAGGCAAAAAAAAAAAAGAACAACCTTTTAATATGGGTCCAGATGACCACAGGTAAACAAACCTGCCCAACTATAAGATATCTGATGTAGCCCTCTACAAATCATGGTGCTCACAAGAAATCTGAGTGAAAACACATACATTTGTACTGATTCTAACATTGCTGCATCACCTCCCATTTACATCTAGGTGGACGGCCTTAAAGTCCGAAAGGACCTTGGATATTGCCACTATCTAAATATCCAAATGTAGTTATGTAATGTTAGCATATTAAAAGAACATACAGACACCACTGAATTTAAAGGTTTTATTTTTAATACTCCAAATTTGAAAAGGTAAAAAAATACATTTTGCCACCAATATAATTCTACAGGGAGGTTTACATCCCCTTTTCCTTATTTCTCTTTATATCTCCTCCCAGTCTATCTATCTATCTATCTATATGAAAAGGTTGAACTTGATGGGTGTGTGTCTTTTTAAGACCTAACCTACTATGTATGATCACCCTACCTCATATTTTTTTTTCTGTTCTGACTCAGACTTGACCAGGGATCCCCTGTTCCCTAGGTTGCAGTAAGCGTCTTGGTCTCGTTTGCCAAGGTTCTCCAGAGTTCCACAGTCAAGATCCTGATCCTGGCAACACAACTGCAGTATCCTATGTCAAGAAGCAAGGGGGAACCATGAGCAGTTTTCTACTGGAGGAGGTTGAAAATCTCTTTCCTAAAATGATTCTTTCCAGTGGGGAAAAGAGCTTGTTAAATAGTAAGGGTCCAGTATTTTTTGTAGTAACCATGGTTACTTCTTGATAAAATTAAAAAAACCGAAGAATAATAAATGACTGCTCCAAACCGCATCTCTGATTTGACTGAAAACATGGTACCTATTTAATTTTAGCTGCATATTCAATGGAGATTAAGAAAGACAGTGCCTGGTTTAATGCTTTTAATAAGTTTTCTTTTTTAGTGCAGATTTGTCGCTACTATTACTGTAATCATCTAAAAATGCATAATAATGTCAGCCATCACTTTCAAATGCAGCAGTTAGTTTGATTTCCTCGTATGCAGGAGCCGCTGTTGTTGACGGGAAAACATTCCAAGCAGTTACTTTCTAATGTGTCTGTGCAGATTCCACTAACATCATTTTCCTGGCTACTTCATTCTGTATTGCAGAGACTATTACTGAAATGTCCTTGTCCACATCAATTGTAATAAAACGCTCTGGTACTGATGGAGGCTCCAAAGTGGCAATTTGGGAATCTAATAACATTATAGGCATGAAATGTCCTTTTCTCTCCTGCAGCCTTTGGGAGAGGACTTCCACAGACCCATGCAAATGCACAAACAGTGTCTCGGAGGAAAGATCATCCTTCTTGTGAAGCTTCTCAGGCAGAAGGGAAGTGGCGCCAGTTAGGAGAGTGATCCTGTAGGTTCTCTTTAAAGCAGAACATGACAACACCACATGCTGACCAAGAGCCTTCTCTCTAACAACACAAAAAGAAACATCTAACTATTAACTGTGTAACTATCTGGAATCTCTGACCACAAACGGCATTATTGTTTTAATGTACCGGTAAACAAGCAACAGTGTGGCTTTATAAAGTCCACACATGCAATTAATATGCAAATTATACTGAAGCATTTTCACTCTATTGTAGTATCTTTTCCTTTAAATATCAGAACAATGCAGCACGGGCTTTGGCGTTTCTGCATATTACCATCAGATCTGCCTTATGTAGACCATTGTCATATTTCACTATGGGAAGTGGTGAAAGCAAGACAGCCACGTTGATCACAATTTTTTTGGCTTGTTTACAGCAGTGATCAAAGGGCCCCATTTGCCATAACCCTTAAAGGACAAGGACAGTTAAAAAAAATGGTGACAATCTTTTATTAAAAAAAAAAAGAACGGGGGGGGCAATTTGTTAAGCGCTCCAATTAACAAAATATTGTACCTGGGCTGTGACTCTTTATAAGAGGTGCCATGATTTTGTTCCCTAGGAGTTGTGTTTCTAGGGGTGGTTTAAGTTAACTATATTAGTATGTTATAGAATGGTTCATTCTAAGTAACATTTGAAACGCCCTTAATTTTTTATTTTGTATCGTTTTTGAATTATTATTTTCCAGCTTTCAAGTGGGGTTCAGTAACCCCATAAAAAAACAAATGCTCTGCAAGGCTACAAATGCTTTATTTATTTTTATTACTCATCTTTCTATCCAGGCCCTCTCCCATTCATAGTCCAGTCTCTTATTCAAATCAGTTCATAGTTGTAAGGGTCATTTGGACCCCCTAGCAACCAGACTGCTGAAATTACAAACCGGACAGCTGCTGAATAAAAAGCTGAGTAACAAATAACCACAAATAATAAAAAATGAAAACCAGTTGCAGTTTGTGATAGAATATCATTCTCTACATCATACTAAAATCTAATTTTAATCAGAACAGTCCCTTTAAGTGTGTTTGAGCTGGGTGCATGGATTTTTATATAAGAGGCACATGGGCCTCAGGGTGTAAAAGGTTTGCAATTTTGCATATGGGGGTGGGGTCAATTAGGCACCACCAATGTTTTAAATTTCCTTGTCCTTTAATTAAGCACACAAAAAAAAAAAAACTTTGGCTGATGCTAATGAATGACGAGACTACATGAAAAGTATTTAGACAACATTCTTTATTTGCTTAATAGAAGTATAGGAGCATAGGCGATGTTTTGGTTTAATCTGACATCCTCTCACACCCTGCACTACATCAGTTTCTTAGGTTGCCACTTACTTGGCACGTATGTGAATTGTCAAAGCTGCATTAGTGTCCCTAACGTGTCACATTCTCAAACATGAAACCAGATAGGAGCAATGCCCACTATTTCCTTAAATTCCCTTGTGGGAAGGGTAGTGTGGGGCAGATGAGGATGATGCAGATTAAATGAGCACAAGAGGTAATACTAGAACAGGCACACATCTATACATACAATTGTTCCTAAATGGATTATATTGCACTGTGAAACTAGAGAACGCTGCACCAAAGTATCTGAATGAAGATGTGAACTGAGCTTTGCATAATTGTGCATGAAATTTCTAACACTTTGTAATTCTTGGTTTAGGTTAGGAGGGGGGTTTCTTTATCAATTGATATAGCCGCACCATCTTCTACTATCAATTGGGATTATTAAGTGGTTTCCCACCAGGGTACAAGTGAGCTTTATAGCTTCATTGTCTATGCAATTTGTTTAAATGGGATGTGTACTATGGACTTTATAATGCTAATATGATTGTACTTTTACGACTATGAATTGTGCAGTACAAGTATGGGATTCAATATCTGGTCACCCATTATCCCTATGAACTGCTGTCTTCTATAGACTCCATTATATCAAAATAACCCAGATTTTTAAGAATGATTTCTTTTTCTCTGTAATAATAAAACAGTACCTTATACTTGATCCAAACTAAGATTGAATTATGTTGGGTTGATTTAATGTTTACATGATTTTCTAGTAGACAAGGTATGGAGATCCAAATTAAAGATCCGTTATCCAGAAAAGCCCAGGTACCAAGCACTCTGGATAATACGCCTCATACCTGTACTTGGGTTGTCTGTATGTACTCACTCCCTTTGACCTCTAGAGGGCCCTATGATTAGGACCTGAGTACCTGTCTGTAATCAGGTCTTAAAAGTTATTTATTAAAAATTATCTGACATTTCAGCTAGTACTAGCCTAAACATCAGTTCTTTTAAATATATAACTTTTTTACTTCAGGATAAAGGATCTTTCTGTAATTTGGATCACCATATTCTACTAAAAAATAATTTAAACATTCATTTAACCCAACAGGATTATTTTACTTCCAATAAGGGTGACTTATATCTTAGCTGAGATCACATACACAATACTGTTTTATTATTACAGAGAAAAAGGAAATCATTTTTAAAATGTTTACTTATTGATTAAAATGGAGACTATGGGAGGTGGTCGCTCCATAATTCAGAGCTTTCTGGATAACAGGCTTCCTGATAACGGATCCCATGTACTTAAGGAAGGGAGTATTATTACATTCCCCCTAAGCCCCCAAGGGTTGTGCTTCTTTTGTATGACCAAAGAAATGCCATGTATAGCACATTTTAGAAGTACCAATACCGGTTGTCGATTTGTCAATCGATTTCACAATCAATGTCTCATCAGTTTGGGTAAGAAATAGTGTTGATCGAGGACTGCTGTGTGGCCAGTGCTTTATCTATGTATGTGATCTGATTGCAGGCATGAATGCTAACTGATCAGATTAGCCCACAATGGATGGCTACTTGTTGGTGACCTAGCCAAAAAAAAGGATCTTTTTATAAATGACCAGGGACACAACGGATACTGTGTGTGCACAGTCAGGGCCACCACCATCAGTAATCCTAATCAAGTATTTCTCTTGTTCTTTCCTATATTTATGGATAAAATAAGTAATCATCTCATTCCATACAATGATTATTTGACAATCTTCCCAACATTCCAGCTTACCTCATTATTATTTCATGCAGCTCACAAAGCCATGGCTGTCTGTCCTGCAAAAACAAGTTGCATAGGTAATTTTTTTATGGGCATTTCTGGTTATAGAACTAGACTAGTCCTTACACAAACTAAGCTGGAGAGAATGATGGAAATTGTGGTTCCTCAGTAGCCGAAATAGCACTTGCAGCCTCTCTCAAGACTGAAACCTGCTGCCGTTGAGGATACTTAAGGTGACGTGGCTAGAGCAATATTATCTCTTCCTTGTAACTGCTGGTTAGGTGAGGTTATCTGCCTGTTGCTCTGTTTGCACCCATACACTTCTACTGGTACCTACACACTCCTACTGGTACCTATACACTCCTACTGGTACCTATACACTTCTACTGGTACCTATATAGAGAAAAGATGATGGATAGCACCGTCCACTGTATGAGACGTAGAAACAAGTTGGTGGTGTGCAGGGTCATTAAAGGTATAGATTAAATAGGAGAGAAAGAATATGTCCCATTAGTTGCACCTACCCACAAACTAAATCTAAAATTCCCCAACTGATGAAATAAAACATAACTTTTACTTCTTAATAATTAATATAATAGAGATAAACCGAAAATATTTATTAAAATAATATTAAAAGAATGATTAGGAGGAAAAAGCTGTAATGACACGAGGTAGTCAGCTTATAGGCGGCCAATACACCTATATTGCTGGGTTGATCGTAGCAGTTAAATTGGTCACTGCTAAATCAATGGTGCGGCCAGATGGGGGCAGAAACTAGTGTATTAAAGGATAGTATTGTACTTCAGTGCTTAAATACTTGTTAGAGCATATACTGACATCTTTATATAGACTGTAGATGTCTTGTAGTAATCACTTGACCGGGTATTAAACAATAGCGTGTTTTCCAGTCAGCGATAAATGATTTGCTAAATGCTCCGCTCACTCCAAGTGCCCCTAGGCACTTGCGACATCTAGGGAGTGAGGACGTTCGGCAGAGACTGTTCACGGTTAGCGGTGAGTAGTATGTTAGTTCGGTCTCCTATATTGAGATCACACCGCTAACTCTGAACACATGCGGAGACTCGCGATACTAGTGGAGAATGGATGCCGCCACAGGAGAGATCAGCAGCACAGAACGACTGACTGCTCCCGCATCTCCCTTATCTAACCAGTCGTACGGCACCCAAGAGCAGCAGCGCAGACACCTGCTTGCTCACTCGCCACCATTCTCCTTCATACCTCCAGCATCAATGCAGTAATGATTAGGTTGCTGTATGCTGTACACTACTAAACCTTGAACCGTCGGCCCATCCACCCTTCATCCCTTGCCCCAGACCCAGAGTACCGTTATCCTACCTAAGAATTTAAAAAAACAATAGCACCTGACTCGCGTTTCGCTTGCTAAAGCACGAGCTTTGTCAAATGCGCTACTGGTACCTATACACTTATACTGGTACCCATACACTTCTACTGGTTCCTGTACACTTCTACTGGTATCCATACACTTTTACTGGAAGAGGTGAGGACCATGTACTTGTATTTTCACAGACCACATGAAAATATTTTTCTATTTAGAACATGCTCTATTTATCTCCATGTTTCCAGTATAACCACTGCTGAGGCACTAGAGCAAGTGGAACAGGTTAACGGGATTTGACTTAAAATACTGCTATATATAAAATGAAACTATAGAGGGAGTGGCCGGTTTCCTTACGTTCACTTAAAATTTCCTTAGGTGCTCATTAAAAGCTCTCAATCTTTTCACATCAAGAAAATGCTATTAAAGTGTAATTTAGATTTCAATTAAGGCAGAATATGATGCTTTTCCCATTAATCAAATATGTTACAGGAGAGGCCCAATCATATTTTATCATGATGAATACAAAAAAAGAATTATCATAGGCACAGTATTCTAAGGAGAATTGGCCTAAGCCCAGGTTCCTGACAAAACATCACTTCTGGGCAATTTTTCTTCAGAGAGCGCTCTTGTCAGACATGATAAGGATGACTGATAAGTTTCCGAGTGCACTGTACCACTAGCTTTGGGATCCCTGCGGGAGATGTCACTATCACTCAGCATTTATCAGCGCCCTGCTATCACCTCAGCTAACGGTTTAGGCAAGACATTGCCCAGTGGTGACAAGCAAGGATGCTGCTTTCTGATAGAAAAGAGTAGTGTCTGAAGAACAGGACAATGATTTCACTTGCCACCAGCTCAGTAAGAAAAAAAAATCCCAAATTAAAGGCACAAGCATAGTTCAGAAAATTCACATTGCAGTGTCACTGCTTTTACATTTCACTGCACATAATAAAAAAAGATACAAAACTAAGTGATGACAATGCCAATACTGCACACTTGGGGCAGATTTATCAAAGGCTAATTTTTGAATGAAAAAAATTTGAATGTCGAGCTATTTTTGTGTACCTCGACTAGGGAATAGTCCAAATTTGATTCAAATTTGAAAATCCAAATATTGAAATTTATCATGTACTGTCTCTTTGAAATTTCAACTTCAACCATTGGCCGTCTAAAACCTGCCAAATTGCTGTTTTAGCCAATGGGGGACCTCCTAGAGCCTATTTGGAGTCAATTGGTGGACTTAGAAAAATGTAAGTTTTTTTGGGGGTAAAAACTTTGATTCAAATTTGATCAAATGCAATATAACCTCGATTCGTATGATTCGAATTCGGCTGAATATGGAACTATTTGATCGAAAACAGACCTATTAAGCCAAAAAAAAAAAACTTTGACTTAATTTCGGTTGGTCTTTTTGAATTCAAATTTCAACGTTTTTCAAATTCGAAATTCGACCCTTGATAAATATGCCCCTTGTAGTCGTAGTAAACAAAACCATGGCATCTATCTGTCCTTCTCACAAGGGGCAGATTTTATGGACCAAATACACCCATGTGTAAAGTAACACAGAGATGCATTTAAGTCACTTACTAGGAAAATGGGGCAGCACTGGACATTACAGCCTGAGAATACACCTAGGGGCAGAATTTTTTAAGGTTTTTTTTTCCAAAAAACTAGAATTTTTTGAGATTTATTATACCCCGACACTGGAAATAGCTTGAATCTGAAAATACACCATCTAAAACCTGTCGAGGTCATATATAAGTCAGTAACCTTTAATAGCCTGCATGATGTTTGAGTCCATTCCGGAGAATGGACTCAAACATGAATAAATTCAAGCAATTCAAGTTTTGTCCCATGGAAAACTCGATTAATTTGAGTTTTCGGGTTTCACAACTCGAACTTGCAGAATCGAGTTTTTTCCATTCCAGATTTTTCTTAAATAAAAACCTTCAAGGTATAAAAAAACTTTAATGTTCATCCTTTGATAAGTAACCCCCCTAATGTGATATTAGTTGACACCAGTTAACTGCACTTTTTAACATCTATTCATTGCATGAAAGCAACTACTTTGTTCATGTACAGTTCACCAACATATAAAGGAGAAATAACAGAACCATCCCTCTGTAACATGTGCAGGAGTGCAGTTTTCCCAATTTACAGGCTACACTTTGCATAAATCAGTGTAAATCTGCTATCAACACTACTTGTCAATTATATGCCACTACCATCAATAACATAACATATTTGATTTCTACAGAAGTGACAATCTAATAATAAAATACACCATGCCCTTTAGTTTAAGAAAAGTATATAAGCAACCCATTGGCCTTTTTTCAACAAATCAATGCAGGAAAAAACCAGAGAGAGAGAGAGGTAAAAAGTGGCCAGATGCATCTATGCAACACTATGCAAACCAATGATTGGTAGCTGATGTAGTAACATGCATAAAAAGTGGCCTGATTCAGAAACAAATAGCTACCAATAAACAGTTAACTATTAATGACCAATGAACTAGATAAACAACGTTAAACTGTTGTGTATGGTATTGTATTTCTTGGCCAAGCAAAACGAAGCAATTATTTGACCTCAGCTACTTTCGTTTTGGTGAAAACAGAAGCCTTTTCCTGAAATCCCCGGGGTTTTCTGGAAACAGAATCCTTGTTGTACCTCTTAGGTTACTGTGCTGCATCATTTAGCTGTTGTTATTCATAAATACTGTTCACTCAGTAAACAGGATTATAAAATAGGTTGGGGACTAAGGATGGTGTCCTACTTTCTGTGTTATCTTCCGTGACATATTTGTACTTTTCGTGATATTATATTCCTTAAGCTATCAAAACTAGCTGCATGCCTGACTGGCAGGGCCTGCTTCTGATTATTCTGCCTGTGCCAATGGATCCAATTTGACCCACAGGAGGTTAAACATTAAACAGGCAAAGACAGGTTTGGAAACATCTGCTCTATTATTGATATTTTTCCAGGTTGCCAAACATGGACTGACCAGCAAGGTCTGACAGACTCACCACATGCCAAATAGATGAATACTTCACAATTTGGGCAACCACAGAGATAGGCTAATTGTTCAGTTCCTTTGGTGTAACTGCTCAAAGTAGTGTAATCTGAAAGGAACTGAGGAGGAGCTACCATACCTACAGTTACCTACCCACCCAATACCTGCATTTTCTGAGGCTACTCACAGGCAGGCTACCCCCTGCAGTGATTATACCTGGTCAGTGAGTGGAGTTCCTCGAGACATTTTCTCCTTGTTTTCTATGGGGTGATAATCATCTGCATCATAGAATTTCCATTCCAGCTACAAGGAAAACATATATTTGATACAAATTATCTAAGGATTTTAATATTTTAAGGTGAATATATTTCATATAAAAACCCATGCATGTAATAGACCCAAGACATAGCAAATGCTCAAGAATTCCAGGTTATTATCTACAGGTATAGTTTACACTGTATGAAAAATAACACCTCAAATACAGGTATGGGATCCATTATCCTGGAACCTGTTATCCAGAAAGCTCCCAATTATGGAAAGGCCATCTTCCATAGATTCCATTTTATCCAAATAATCCAAATTTCCTTTTCTCTGTAATTATAAAACAGTGCCTTGTACTTGATCCAAACTAAATATAATCAATCCTTACTGGAAGCAAAACCAGCCTATTGGGTGTATTTAATGCTTACATGATTTTCTAGTAGACTTAAGGTATAAAGATCAAAATTAAGTAAACATCTGTTGTCCGGAAAACCCCAGGTCCCAAGCAGTAACAGGTTCTATGCCTGTAGAAATTATTTGGAGTTTCATTGCCTGTATAAAAGCAATTGTCCTGCGGCCTTATGTCTTTAAAATGGCATGGACGTCTCTATATACTTATGTTTTACAGTATGAACCCTGATTGTTCCCTACTGAACCTCCAGTAATTCTTCATCTTTATTAATGTTCTTTACTTACCTGTTTTGCAAGTTGGGATCCTACAACAGTTCTAAACAAAGACAAGAGTAAAATAACTGTACAGTGTACTTTTGCATAACAAGCATTTCAATTACAGAATGAATGAATGTTAAGGCTTGGCAAAAGCTTAATCCATGATGGTGGGAACTTTAGTTGGAGACAAGATCAGGACTGAAATTACTACCTATGCTGTCCAAAAGCAGATCAGTGTCAGCATTAACATAACATGCTGTATGTATGTTTAAGGTCCAAATTATATTAAAATGATGTACAAAAGGGTCTGTGGAGTGCTTGTATACACTGGGGCCATTAAAATCCCATGGCCTCTTCTGAACAGCATTAACTTGTGCCAATGTGATAAACCATGGAACCAAATCCTGCATCCAACATATATCTATGTAATGTATCATAAATATATAATACAAAAGCAGTGAGGGTGTGCTTATTTATAAAACAAAAACATAATCCCAACAAGGCTATTAGTCCCCTGCATCAGTGGTGGAGCTACCAGGGGAGAAATTGGACCAGGGCCCGCACCAAAAAATATGCAAACCTGTATAAACCTCTACATACTGTGGCTGGTGTGTTTCTTAAAATGTATCCAATCTGCATTTCCCTTCACAGCAAAGTTCAAAGTATGTCATAGAATTTTCAGCTCTATCCAACTTTTCAATTCAATATCTTTTTTTTTTCTTAATAAAATTAAAACACTTTGCCTTCCTCTTTCTAGTTTTCGAACGGGGTTGCTGACCTCAGAATCCAAAAAACGATTTTGCCTTGTCTACAGTTTGTTAAAGGCGGTTTTTGTGGCATATCTTTCTGTTCAGGCCCACTCTTATTCATCCCCCAGCCTCTCATTCATGCCGCTGGCTGGTTGCTAGGGTAAACTGGACCCTAGCAACCAGACAGCTGCTGACATTCCATAGAGGTGAGTTGCCAAATAAAAAACTACAGAATTCAAATTCCACAATATATATATATATATATATAAATATTATATACACACACACACACACAGATATGTAGGACCAAAATCAAATTGGCTGGCGTCTGAATCATTCAAAGTTGAACTGCCTCTTTAATTTCGAGACGCATATGATCTATCGTTGTTGCACCTGCTGCTGCTCATAAGAACAAACCTGTCCCCTGATCCCCCTCCCCTGTTCTTGTGATCGCCGTAGTTATCGAGGTAAATCTGCAACAGCAATGTGTCCACATGTGTAAGACTTTAATACCTACTTCCCGGATCCGCTCACTCCCATTATCACGACTATCATGCTGGCAGCACAAGCAGCGGGCGCTTTACACATTACACAATAAGGAAGTGACACTCCTCCCCTTACATCGTTTTGACAGTGTGGGACCCCTAGAGGCGGCGGTGAGAAATGCAGGAGCTCATTGTCACACAGTTTAGCACACCACAGCAACCAATCACATCCCTGTTTTTATGTTCTACCCTGTTTTAGACAGATTAAAACTGACAGTTTCCTAGGAGCAATGCAGCACCTTCGTTAGAAAAAAGGCCACAGCAGTTATTCTCAGACCAGGCTCTGTAGTAATTTATTCCAGAATGACTGCATTTCTTGTATCTACAGTGTCACAGGTTTGGGCTAATGATTCATTGCACAATTGGTTTGCTTTTATTTTAAAGCCCACTTCTGCCCAATGAAATCCAAGTTTATTGCTACAACAAGGTGGTCTCTCTAGACAAAGTGCTCCTTTGCAAATGCATTGGTAAGTACTGTGTGGAACTTTCTCGCTCGGGTCTTCCCGATCGATATCTGGCCACGATATCGATCGGAAAGGTTTGATTTTTACCCGACCGACCCGTCAGGAGCCCCTTGGCGTATCATAATCCGATCGTTCGACCATGCCGTTAGTGGCATATCGGGGGAAAGATCCGCTCGTTTGGCGATGTCGCCAAACGAGTGTATCTTTACGCCTTTGGCCAGCTTAACATTCGGGGAGATTAGTCGCCCCAGCAACAAATCTCCTCTTCTTCAGGGCGACAATCTCCCCAAACTGCCTTCCCCTACCTTCTCGCCGGCTATAATGAAAAATCATCAGCGGGGTAGGCACTCGCGGCACTTTGTTTTCCAAAGTCGCCCGAAGTTTCCTCATGAGGCAACTTCGGAAAACGAAGCGACGCTAGTGCCATGCCGCTGGTGATTTTTCATTATAGCCGGCAGGAAGGCAGTTCAGGGAGATTGTCACCCTAAAGAAAAGGCGATTGTCTCCCCGAATCTGCCCGTGTGCCCTTACCTTTAAACAGCTTCTTCTTGACTTCATTAACAGCCAAAGATTAAAGGAAAAGACAAGAAATCTCCAACCCTTGACTGCTGGTTATTACTGAGAGATGGACATGTAGATTATACTGTACTAATCTTACTATTCAGTCCCACTTCTATTAATATTCTAGTCTCTTATTCAAATCAGTGCATGGTTGCTTGGGTATTTTGGACCCTAGCTACAAGATTGCTTAAAATGCAATTTGAAGAGCTGCTGAATAAAAACCTAAATAACTCAAAAACCTTAAATATTAAAAAATCAAAACCGATTGCAAATAGTCAGAATACCACTCTCTACATCATATTAAACGTTATCTGAAAGCAGATCAAGCCAAAATTTAGGCCAGTGTCAGGAGTTTACATCACTGCAGACTACACTCGTGACAGACCAAACCCTTAGGGGATAGTGACGAGAATGTATGCAGTGTCATGTGGCCCCTATTATTTTTTTAAGAAAAAGGAAGCAAATAGAGTTGATTGTGGTATAAACACCCTCTTTTCCCACAGGCCAGCCCTACCCTGACACCAAGAACAGGTTTATGTAATAGACACTCTATCTATATAACACAAGTCTGTCCAAGGGCCTTTATACACAGGCATACTTTTTTCATAGGTCTGATGTGCCTTTGAATCACAGGTTTGTGTGTATCTAATTGGTGCTAATTCTGACTTTTTTTACCCACACACTTTCATATCTACATTTTAGCACAGATCCATACAATTGTTTTAAACACAGCGTGCTGTATTTTTTTGTTATTGATGGATGTTCATAATATATAAAAATAGGCAATTGCGCACTCAATTCACAAAACACATATTTATAAGGGGGTTATTTTAATGGTTGAGTGTCAGAGTTTTTCATACCTCGATTGAACTTGCATCTCAAATCGTATCTTATTTAAAAAACTCGAATGGAAAAAACCTCTGCAAGTTCGAGTTCCGAGTTAATCGTGTTTTCGTCGGGAAAAAACTTGAATCGTTCGCAGGCTGTTAACATCTTCAAATGGTTCTATGGACCTCTGCCATTAACTCCTACATGACCTTGACAGGTTTTAGATGGTGTATTTTCTGATTTGAAATATTTCCAGGGTCAGGGTATAATAACTTTTGAAAAATTTTTGTGTAAAACACAACTCAATTTAAAAACCCATATAAACTAGTGGTGTAATGAATCCATTGAATCTGAACCAGGTTCAGGTTGGCCCACCAGGACGCTGGTGAGAATCCTGGTCCTACTTGGCCCTGGATATTGACATTTTTTTAAAGCCTCTTCAGCCCACTGCCAGATACTTCAGCTGAATTCCATACCTTCATTGAAGGATTTGGCAAAATCCCAAACCAAATCCAAACCCTAATTTACATACAGTATGCATATTAGGGCAAGGGAGGGTTAAAAAAAAATCACATCAAATTTCCTGTTCATGTGATAAAAAAATCACATGATTTTAAGGGAAGAGGTCGAATCCAAGTGTCTGGCCAAACCTTAAAATCAATTGAAATTTTGTCACATGAACAAGGACAATATTTTTTAACCCTTCCTTGCCTGCATATGCAAATTAGTGTTCCGATTCAGTTAGAGATTTGGCCAAATTCTTCCTGAAAGGTTCAGGATTTGTCTGAATCCCAAAATAGTTTATTTGATGCATCCCTACTTGCTATCAAACCAACAGGAAAGTGTGGGGGGGGTGAGGTGGACAAAGTGCCTAGAACAGTTTTGTTAACTATGGTAATTCCATTCAACAAAAATAGGTTGAAAAATAAATTTTGACTTCCCTGCTAATTCATTTGGTGTGTGTGTGGTTTTTTTTGTCTGAACAAG
Source organism: Xenopus petersii (assembly GCA_038501925.1). NCBI lineage: Eukaryota > Metazoa > Chordata > Amphibia > Anura > Pipidae > Xenopus > Xenopus petersii. The sequence continues at coordinate 149,609,015 of CM076672.1, forward strand.
AGGAAACATTCCATCGTTGCAGTCCTGCTGATGTGCCATGCAATGTCAGCGTTTCCAGCCCATTTCTCTGACTGATAGCCATGTCCTAAGAATTTTCATTACAAATTTACTTTCCATGCCTTTTTGGAATATAATAAAGCATGGCAATGTGCTATAGTCTTGCAAGCAGAGTAGGGCTGTATTAAAAACTACTCACAGGCTATTTGCACTTGTCTGTTTCACCTTGCATGTCAAACTTCATAAGATAAGGCAATGAGACACTACTGGTTTGCAAAACCTATATAATATTTGCTCAAAGGCAAAATAGTTTTTACACTACATTAAATGCTATTGTTTTTGTAGCCTTCAACTTTCTCTCTGTCCTCACCTTCTACATATACAGTACCATATGAAGGAGCACTTCTTTTGTTGTTTGATTGCAGTTGAAACTTTTACATAATTTTATACATACTATTATAAATACAATTCAACAATATGGGGCCGATTCACGAAATTCGGGTGAAGGGTTAGAATAAAAAAAAAATCGAATTTCGAAGTATTTTTTGGGTACTTCGACCATCGAATTGGTTAAATTCGATCGAATTCGATCGAATTCGAACGATTCGAACGATTAGAAGTAAAAATCGTTCGACTATTCGACCATTCGATAGTCGAAGTACTGTCCCTTTAAGAAAAACTTCGACCCCCTACTTCGGCAGCTAAAAGCTACCGAAGTCAATGTTAGCCTATGGGGAAGGTCCCCATAGGCTTGCCTGTGATTTTTTGATCGAAGGATTTTCGTTCAATCGTTTGATTAAAATCCTTCGAATCGTTCGATTCGAAGGATTTCATCGTTCGATCGAACGAAAAATCCTTCGATCGATCGATCGCAGGATTTGCGCAAAATCGTTCGACTTCGATATTCGAAGTCGCACGATTTTAGTTCCCAGTCGAATATCGAGGGTTAATTAACCCTCGATATTCGACCCTTCGTGAATCGGCCCCCAAGTCTGAATTAAATTTAGTTAGTATGTAATGCTCTGTGGAACCAGAGGTCTCTGAGGAAGTGTTGTATCACGAAACGCGTCAGACCTCAGATACTAAGTTTGTCTGATTGATATTATGTTTAAATAAAGAATTTAGCTTTTTAACTATCTGGAGAAGAGCGATCATTGTTAGATGCCCAGGAGTGCGCTGCCTCCAAATCTACTACTATAATGCTCTGTGGCACTTTACAGGTAATCAAATTTACTAACAAGCCAGGGGTTTTTAAAATAGAAATAAAGTGCCAATTTGTGATGTTTAAAAGTAATGGGTAATCTTAAATCCAGATGAAGATCTGATTTAGAACGTTTTCCTGAAACTGCTTGGGCTAAATATAGATTCAGTAACCTTAAAAATAAATTGTGATCAACCTTGTTTTGGTTATATTAAACCCTTGTAGGCAACTTGTGTTTTTTACACACCATTTCCTTCCGATTGGCTCGCAGTCTTGCACAACTGCAGCCAGTAGTGTTTTTATATAAACCAAATTATGTTTTTCCATGCACAGTAAATATACGACAATAGTCTGAATATATTTTGCCAGTTTCAGTTCAGTTTCTAAACAATTCCTAAGAGCCATAATTTAAAAAACAATCTTAAAGGACAACTAAACTAAATCCTGATAATTAAAATGGCAAAAATGCTACATTTTATAGACTGAAGTTATTGAATCAGTCTAAATGTTCAGCTTCTCTAGTAATGATCCAGGCCTACAAATATGTCACAGGAGTTTCTCATCTTGGATTTTGTTAGGAGTGTCTGCAACAGCAGCTGAGGTTGTCACAGATCATCAAACAGAAAATGAGGTTTGCCTGCCAAAGTTGAAGCTGCAGGGCTGATTATTAAATTCTTATGCTAATTGTGCTGGTGTATACCAATAATCGGAACTATTTACTAATAAGCCTAATATTTTGACATTTATACTATATTTGTTCAGTATATTGTGTGCCGGTCCCTAAGCTCAATAACTGACAGCAGCACAGAGCATGTGCAGTGAATCAGCAGAAAAGAAGATGGGGAACTACTGGGGCATCTTAGGAGGCACAGATCTTTACTGCTAAAGTATCTTTTTACACAATGGCCACTCTAGTGCATCAGTTTAGGGCAATTGAAATCATTGAATCACTCACTTGCATTTTACTACATTTGTGGTTGGGAAAAGACAAAGCACAGCAATATTTACATAACAGTTTCAATGGCTCAGTGCAAGAAAGAAATATACCACCACATTGTCAAAAAATGCTACTAAGCGTATCTGTGGAAATATTTGGTTTAGATGGTAGAAAGTTAACTGAATAGCAAAGTAACAGGGCACATAGTATCAATATAAGCATTGTTGTCTTTTTTTATCTCATAGAATTCATTTATAAGCATAACAGCATGCCCCTTAGTGCTATCTTCACAAAGTAGCACCCACCTCCCAAATACAGCACTGTATCTGTGGGGCTAGTGGCAGGTCTCAGAGGTTTTACAGTGTTGGGAAATTGTGAGTAAAAATACATGGGACTGGCTCCCAAAATTCCAATTTGCACAATGAGGATGACCACACATAATTATTTACAAAGTGAAGTATATAGTTCTTTAAATAAATATATATAGATATTGATATATGTGCCTTTCACAGTACATTTCCGTAGGGAACCAAATGTGGGAGATTCCAGTTTTCTACCTGTCTTTCTGTCCAAATAAAAAGTACTGTTTTTCCTCACATAAGTGGCGCAGTACTGGAAATACCGAATTATAGCATTCCTGTCCGTTATGTTTACTTACAAAATGTATTTCTGCTATTTCTTTTATATACATATTGATGCCTATCAAGTGTAAACCTTCACTTAGGTAATTTCTATTTATTGCAGCGACATGATATTGCTTCCGGCCATAAAACTAAAGAACAAAAAGAGGTAGGATGTTATGAAAACTTAAGGGTCTTTACACGTTACCTTTTCATCTCACTCTTGATGTATTTAAAGCCAGAAGAAGTTTGCATATCATATTGCAATTTTTTCCTTGCAATATTAGATATTCTGGTCAGGTCAGTTCTCTCTCTGCATGTGTCTGCCTGCCAAACCACAGACTCTGGCCTATCATTATCCCTAGGTAGAAAGTCTTCAGATCATGTGTTCTTGCAGACCCTATTATCTTTCCATACTTAATTATTAATGCTACTTTTGTCCTTCATTATTGATATGGGGAAATATTTTTTAGTGGAGCAACTAATGTTAGAATCAAGTATAGGCACAGAGTATGTACACTACACTGTATACTACATTACAGACCAGCTAATTTGAGATAAGCTGTTCTACATACTGCAATAAAAACATTTTCTAGAATTTTATTTTATGCACCTGTGATGTGCTGCTTCCCACTGTACTCAACAATCTTAAAAAAAATAAAATACAATAGAATCCTGATTTTACATTTTTAGGAACAGGATAAAAATGGTACAAAAAATATAGGAAAATGTTAGATGAGGGAAATGCAGATGGTGGAACCACAAATAAACTGTGTAAAATGCAGAAAACAATATAATCAGGGAATGTAAAATTCAAGTTTTTCTGTATTCCATTATTATATATAGCAGCTAAAATACTAGCACTGTAATTTTATTAGGCATATTAATAGCATGTTTTTTTCTTGTGTGATTTATTTTCCAATTCATGAAAAGCTGAGTTTGGGCTTAAGTTTTTTTTATGTTTTGTATTCTACTATTTGCTTTTCCGTGTCACCTTAATGAATTTTCATAGCATAGACTATTATATGGACAAATTGCAGTAAATTTCCCAGTATTTAAAATGATGCTAAGCACTACCTAGAAAAAGTGTTATAAATGTATGTATTTGAGTACATTTTTGCTGCACCCATACATAGTAAACAAAGTTTATTATTTTCTGTATTGAAGTGTAGTTCTGGAATAAAGTAATTACATATTCCTTGCAATGGGCCACTATATTCCCTGGAATTACACAGGGATAAAAAATATATCTATGGAACTATGGAAAAAATACAAATCCTAACCTTATCATGGTTCCAGCTACAGGGGGAATGTACAATATTTTACTTTTGTGTTTAAAGCTGCCCATACGCAGACAGGCAGTGATTTTTAACCCAGCCACGACACTTCATTGAGTTGGAAGAGTACTGTGCAACGAAGTGCCAGCAATGAAATCTCTCAGTGAGAACTGGAAAGCAGTGAATGTTATCCTCCAACCAAAATTGGAATTTTCCTTTGTTTAACAATTGCACCATAGCAGTCTAGTGATGCCCTATAGGATGAATAAGGGAGATACTGGTATGATATTAAAAAGGTAATTGGTTTATGAAAGTTACGTTTTAGAGAAGTAAATGTTTTCAGATGAGAATCATGAGGCTGGGGTGAATACTTTGAGGTGACAAGGACCCGGCCTAGGGCAGCAGGACTTTAGGGGGCGGCATGCTGCCCAGTCACACCCACATTGGTTCAAAAACATTGGGGATGCTCTGGAAATACAATAATTTTTTTAATTTCCTGTTTGCAAATCCCCATTGCTCCGGTCCCAATGGTGAAATTTTGCACGAATAAAGTGGAAGGGACAGGCGTGATGTACGGCAGTGGGCCTAGGGGTGCTCGCTATGTAAATCCGGCTCTGGTGACTCCCCATGGGGACAATTGGAGGGTAATTTAGCGAACATGGTCTTATCACATTAATTGTGGTCAGTGTCAGTATAAACTCTCTACAGCAATGAAGCAATGCAAAGTTACAAGTTCCCACATTACTATAATATTAATGGCTCCCTGAACATTGGGAATAAGACTTTTTCATAAACAAATATTGAAATTTCTGATCAGTCAACGCCTCATTGGGCCCCCCCAGTACCCATAGTAGTAGTCAGAGGCTGTGGTTCTTGCAAACTAATCTAAATCTAAATCCCTGCATCGTAACCGCCCCTACTTTAAAGTTTCATTGCCACACATTTAAATACACACATTTCATCACAGGGAAATTTCATGACTAGAAAAATCCTCTTCTGTGATGATTTAAAATAACCACAATTTTCTCAAATAAGATGAGATTCTGGGTGGGGGAAAAAAAGCAGCTTCCCACCACAATGCTGTTAATATTTTTTATGACATATTTATAAGTGAGCCATTTTTTAACACACCCTCCTCTCATTCAGCTGGGGAGGTGACAAACACACACACTGACACACAACACACACACACACACAGCTGACTGCAAACCCAGCCTCGCTCTCACAGCAGCAGCAGGAGCAGAGGCAGAAGCAACACTCCCATAATCCCGAAGGATAAAAGGGAAGCAGGGCTTTGCTATAAACTCTGCTCTACCCGCCCCTCCCTCCTACTTCTTTTCACCAACATCAACATCAATTCAGCCTTCACTGGCAATTCCTCTCCCAGACCCCCACCACCATTACTCCTCCGAGGGAGGGGAGGAAAGGAGGAGGGGGAAGAGATGCATCTTGTTGGCTAAAGGCTGGGAGCCTTCGTCCCTTCTATTGAGAGCACCGGCTTGTGTGGGGAAGGTGCATGTTTGGTTGCCAGTGCCCGAGGAAGAAGAAGAAGGGGACAATGACAATGATGCGCTTGCGGACTGCCAGCCTGCGATCTTTAAACCTGGACATGAGGTGCACCATCCGTTTGCTGGACGATACGGAGATCTCGTGCAATATTCAGGTATGGGGGGTCTCTTTAAGCCCTTGGATTTCCCTCACACTGTGGGGACAGACTCAGCCATTCATTCTACATCCCCTGCTCATGTGACGCTTGGAGTCAGGGCACCAGGTTGTGTGGGGCAAGCTGCACTGTCACTTTAACACTAGGGAGTTTAGTCCCATTTTGCCTTGTGGCATATTTAGCTAAGAGTGAATAAATACATCAGTTTATTCATTAGTTTTCACTAGTATAGTGTTATTTCGAGTTTTCTGTATTTTCACCCTTTCTGAATAGGGAGCTGATACATTTGATCATTTCTATGTTCACTCTGATAAATATGCAGCATGGCAAGCTCAGGTGTCTGGGTAGAAACATCTCCAGCAACAGAGCAACTGCCCCATTGTGGGAGTGAGGGAGTTTAGGGGTGCAACTGCCCCATTGTGGGAGTGAGGGAGTTTAGGGGTGCAACTGCCCCATTGTGGGAGTGAGGGAGTTTAGGGGTGCAACTGGCAAGTGCAAGAGGCATTGTCACAGGCAGGGACCCTGGAAATGGCTGAGGGAACATTGTGTGAGGGACATGTCATGCTTTTATTAGAGTTGAGCAAAGGAGAATCCATTCATCATAGTGCTCAGCCTTCTGACTCTAATAATGATATAACCCACAATTCTCAAACCCATCACCTTTCTAGGAAGATGGAAATAGCTGTGCAATAACACACTAGATAAATGCTCACACATATCTCCTGACTGGAGAGATGGGAAAAGCAGCTTTATTTACATTCCTCCCTGCACGTGGATGATCATCCAACTGCCGCCCTCTGGAGATGCAGGGACTTGTCTGTGATGGGAAGGAAAACTCCATCCCAACCATCTGATTCTGCACTGCTGTGCCAAGTATCCTTACTTATCGTCCTGTAGTTGTGCCGTTGAAGTAGAACACCAAGAATGGTATTAGTGATAGCACAGCTCCATCTTTACTTAATGCAAGTCGTAAAGGGATACTGTCATGGGAAAACATGTCTTTTTCTAAACGCATCAGTTCAGAAGAGCAAACAGATTTTTTTATATTAAATTTTGAAATCTGACATGGGGCTAGACATATTGTCAGTTTCCCAGCTGCCCCCAGTCATGTGACCTGTGCTCTGATAAACTTCAATCACTCTTTACTGCTGCACTGTAATTTGGAGTGATATCACCCCCTCCCTTCCCACCCCCCCCCCAGCAGCCTAACAAGAGAACAGTTGGAAGGTAACGAGATATCAGCTCCCTAACACAAGATAACTCCCTGGTAGATCTAAAAACAACACTCAATAGTAAAAGCCAAGTCCCACTGAGACAGTTTCAATTACATCAAGTAGGAGAAATAGCCTGCGAGAAAGTAGTTCCATTCTAAAGTGGAGGCACAAGTCACATGATTGGGGCAGCTGGGAAACTGACAATATGTCTAGCCCCATGTCAGATTTCAAAATTGAATATAAAAAAAATCTGTTTGCTCTTTTGAGAATTTGATTTCAGTGCAGAAGTCTGCTGGAGTAGCACTATTAACTGATGCGTTTTGAAAAGAACATGTTTTCCCATGACAGTATCCCTTTTATGCAAGTCTGAGATATCTAATAATTGGCAGAATTTTTTGTTTTGGACCATGAAAATGGCTCAAATGTATGCCCATAAGATGTAAAGGTTCAGGAGTGCAACATATTTACAGAGAAAACATACGAATATTCAAATGTGCCAATATATGTGACAGTAGTTCAAATTCTCTGTACATGAAGTAATGCACATAGTATTTACTAAAACTCAAATTTATCGAATTTTTTTATCAAAACAAAGTCGACCTCTCATCCACAAATTTTTCAGACTATCGTTTGAAAACCAGCGACAGATTTTAGCTGGAGTGTTTTTCGGATTTGGGGTTTTAGCAGCTTTGGGGTATAATAAATCATAATTTAAAAACTCAACCAGAAAAAAATTGAGGTTTAATAAATAGGCCCCTAAATGTATGGGGGAGGTGTACTATTGACAGTTCCTAACTTGTCTAGAAGATGAAAGATTATGTCATTAGTTTTTTTTAAATTCAATAGTTTTTTAATTCATTAGTTTTTTTTAAATGTAAGCCAAAGGCATCAAGGTATTCATGTGTATTGTTTATTATGGGGTTTTTTTGTATGCACGGATGTGACCTGTACCTACTTGTTTACAATTAAAAACACAGACCAATATTGTACCAAAGAGAAGAAGAGAAAAAGCAGCAACAATAGAACAAAAAACATGCAGTCCATTCATTTAGCTCAATTCTGTTATTTCTGCCTGAATATTCAGACCATTAACCACCCATTTGTGGGACCTACAGTTCATTCTTTAACATAGGAAATGTGGTTGGCCGTGAGCTCACTCAGTATTGTGTATGGTGTCTTAAGCTCTAACAGAAAGAAGCACATCCACCTAGTTGAATACAATGTTTGGGGGGTTCCTCTATTTCTTGGCAGTCTAAACACAAGAAAATGATTTGGGGGGGATGACTTATAGCTGACTAAGTTATCACTTTGTTGGAGTCACTGGCCAACGTGATGTAGAATAGGACTGCATTCTATAGTTATATTTATTAAAGTGAAAACGATGTAGGACATATGAGTTATATAAATGCAGTTCGGCCTTCCAGCTTGTCTGAAAATCAATTACTGCCAGTTTAATACTCTGTCTAGAAAGCTCAGTAGTTTGCCTCACGAGGAAACTTTGGCCGACTTCAGAAAACGAAGCGGCGCGTGTGCTTTAGCGCAGGCGACTTTTCATTATAGCGGAAGGGAAGACACGCAAAGGGAAATTGTCGCAAGAAGAAGAGGCGATTAGTTGCCAGGCGACTAAATCTCCCCGAATCTCCTTGTGTGGACTAACCCTAAGACATTAAATAAGAGCATGACAGATAACAAGATCATTTGCAGTGTTTTCCTTTTGTTTTAAGAAGGGTTTTACTGTATGAAAGGAACAGTAACACCAAAAAATTAAAATGTTTTTAAGTAATAAAAATATAATGTATTGGTACAACTGGTGTGTTTCCTACAGAAATGTTACTATAGTTTATATAAACAGGCTGCTATGTAGCCCTGGGGGCAGCCATTCAAAGAGCTGAAAGAGGAGAAAAGACACAGGATACACAGCAGATAACATAATCTTTATAGTAAACAGTGGGATTCTACAGGGCTTAACTCTTATCTACTGTGTATCCTGTGCTTAAAGGTAATGTCAACCCAAAAAAATAATGTTATGCCTAATAAATGAAAACATAATTCTAAGCAACTCTGCAACATGCATTCAATTACATTTGTCTATGGCTTTTAAGTCCCGTATATACTCGTGTATAAGCCGACCTGCGTATAAGCCGAGGTACCTAATTTACCTAAGAAAACTGGAAAAATTTATTGACTCGTGTATAAGCCTAGGGGTGAGAAATTATTTTAGGACATGGCCAATTGTTGCTGCTTACTCACTGATCTGAAGCATGCACTGACTCCTCCATGCTGCTGTCAAGGTGAAAAAGGTGGACATGTCATGCAATAAGGCCATTACTGGAACTGTTAACCTTTCAATTATACCTAGTGTTATATATTCACATTATTTTTCTAACACACATGGTCTACTGCACACACAAGTATACATAATTCTGCTCCAGCCCCTCCCCTCTCAGCTCTTGTCAATCAGTCCTTCCTCTCAAATGACAATGGTAGCTCACAAACTTACACGGAGAAGTAAACTGCCGCCTCCTTTCCCCCTATTACGAGGCTGTAGCGTCCCAGGGCACATCACAAAGGGAGAAGACGCGCGCCTCCGCTCCCTGTACAGGTGCGTGCTCGTATCACAGAGTGAGCGCGCACCTCATCCACGCCTCGATCGCTCCTCTTCTAAACTCTTGTGCGCTCCTACGCGCAATACGGTAATGCGCACACAGTACTGAGTACTGAGTGACGAGAGCTGAGAGGGGAGGGGCTGAGTGCTAAGGAAGCCACGAGCGGGGAGAAGTATGGGCAGCACGGAGGAGTCACTGCAGACTTCAATCAGTGAGTAAGCGGCAACCTTTTTTAGCTGACCCGCGTATAAGCCGAGGTAGAGTTTTTCAGCACATTTTGGGTGCTGAAAAACTCGGCTTATACGCGAGTATATACGGTATTTGTATAAGTAATGCTATTGAAAGCAGTGTTTGTCTGTCCCTTTCTCTTCTCTGCCCTGGTTGCTCAGACACTTGATACAATGTTGATACATGGGCTGCCCCCATGGCTACACAGGAGCTTGTTTACATAAACTATCGTAGAGTTTCTGTAGCAAACACACCAGTTGTACCAGTGCAGAGCAACAGTACTTTGAATTTACATGACTTTAATAAAACAGTTTAATTTTTTGGTGCTGCTGTTCTGTTGAATGCAATGTGGTGGGTATCTTGGCTCCATATAGCCCTCTCTATTTATTTGCTCTCTTAACCTTTAAAAATCATGCCCCAATATCTTGCATTGATGGGATCTAACAAGACAGAAACAGGCTGTCTGCAAGTTTGGGTTTACGGCTCTGAAACTGTATCAGCACAGTATGCCAACCAGCCTAAGTTGCCCTTAGGCTGTGGTCACACAGGGCTGATTCTTGGCCTGTGGACAAACGCAGGCCAAGAATTAGCTCCTGTGCTTGAATCAGCACTCTTCTATGTCTGTGTCTGGAGCCACTGTGTCGACCTAGGTGCAGGCCCATGGAGCAGATTATGGTGCCGAAACGTGTGATTGTGCATATCAAGTATGCAGTTTGTCAGAAACTAACCCCTACTGCTGTCAATAATGAAGTCTGCTTGTTCATAGAGTGAGCCAGAATTTCTTAGACAATTGTGTGAAAAGGGTTTCATTGTCAAAGCTGTCTGGATTTGTTTTGGATCCTGTTAGAAGTTCATTAGGCAGGGCTGTTTTTAGAAAAGTTTTTACTTCCAGGGCCCAGGTGTTAGGACACCTGTTGTCGTGTAAAACTCCGAGCTGTGCTCATCTCATCATAAGCACTGTTTAGTGGCACTTGGTGGGAAAACTGCATTTTCAGCAATATAAATATCACTTGCAAACTCTTTGACATAGTCACCGTTTTTATCTACAGTAATCTGTCACTTGTAGGCTAGATCTGGAAGCACAGCCAGGCTGTTCTTTGTTAGTGTGCTTTGGGCAAGCTGTTCACTCAATGTGTTTTGCCCACCAGCTCTGTTGTTTACTTATATAGTACAATTAGTATAGTACGAAAAACAAGTCCTATCCTCACAAACCAGAGGCTTCCCTCAAGCTGCCCATTTGCTAACAGCACATTTCTCCCTGGCTCTTCTGTGCACTATGAAAACCCATACACACCCCAATTACTGTGTAAATGTAATACATTGATATGTTAGCAGATGTCACAGAAGTTTTTTTTAGATTTAAAAAAGCAAAAAGCAGAAGAAGCAAATTTTGATTGCTGGATTATGTTGATAGAATTTGCAGCATTGTTATTTGCTGCTAGTGATTAAGTAAAAGAGATACAAAAATCACAGACGCCAGAATTTAATAAATTATGTTAATTTGCAATATGCTGGAGGATCAGTATATTGCACCGCATAGCAAGCCACATATTTAGAAACTGTATGTTTCTAAATATGTGGCACTTACTGTAGATCAGTGGAAGAAATTGTGAAAGTGTTGTTTGTCCGTGAGCAACCTCGGCTTTGTTTGACTGCCACGCATGCAATTAAAAAGCCTGGTTTCTTATTGCCAAACAAATTTCCCCAAGAAGCGCCAAAGCTGGAATAATTTCATTTTCTTACTTGGTACCTATCCCAGACCTGCTAAATCCTAAAGCACTCTCATCATCTCACATCATCTTTCTAAAACTGTGCCCGACTTGTCTCTGGCATACATATATAATTCCTCCTCTGTTTCTACCTCCTCTGGCAGTCTGTGGTGAGCATAAAGCATCATTCACAAACCCTCTCTTTGCTAATGTCATGTTTTAAAGGGAATATATGCGCTGCAGGGGCAGGAACTGATGCCAATGATGAGCAATCTCTGGAAAAAAATAGTATGTTTACACATATGATTATGCACAGTGTCGGCCTGTAAATATAGAATGATAATAATAATATATGTAAATGTGATTACATTTTTCACTGTTTGCTGTAGAGCAGATATGCATGATTATTGTTGCACAGAAAGCTTTATTTCTATGCATATTTGTGTTGATTTATATGTGTGTCAGCTGCCAATCGGCTTGTTCAGCTGATATGTAATGAAATATTATGAAAACTAATGGTTGACAAAAGCAGGTATGGGACCTGTTATCCAGAATGCTCGGGACCTGGGATTTTCTGGATTACGGATTCGAATTTAGATCTTCACACCTTAAGTCTACTAGAAAATCATGTAAACATTAAATAAACTCAATAAACTGGTATTGCTTCTAATAAGGATTTGTTTGAATCAAGTATAAACTACTGTTTTATTATTACAGAGAAAAAGGAATTAATGTTTAAAAATTTGGATTATTTTATTATAATGGAGTCTATGGGAGCTTTCTGGATAACGGGTTTTCAGATAACAGATCCCATACATGTAGAATAGTTTGACTTTACTATGACATAACTATGGATGAAACTTGTATTGTTTCACCTTACAGTAGAGTGGGAAATAAAAAATCTCAGTTTTTTTTACATGTCTAATTACTCTGTATAATGTCCCTTCAATATGCTTGCTTGATCTCTTCATGTTGGATATAGAGAAATATCACAGTTCAAGAATTGTGGTGCTTGGAATTTTTCTTCTAAAAATTAAATTAATCACTCTTTATTTACTTTTTCATATTCAAATTCACATCACATCTATACATATTCTATGTTAACATTTATTGGATGATTGCTGTTTCAATAAATCTTGTCAGATATACAGGTATAGGACCTGTTATCCAGAATGCTCTGGACCTGGGACTTTCTAGATACAGATCTGGAAAATCATTTAAACATTAAATTAACCCAATAGGCTGGTTTTGCTTTCAATGAAGATTAATTATATCTTAGTTGGGATCAAGTACAAGCTAATGTTTTATTATTACTTAGAAAAAGGTAATCATTTTTACAAATCTGGATTATTTGGATAAAATGGAGTCTATGGGAGACAGCCTTTCCATAATTCAGAGCTTTCTGGATAATGGGTTTCCGGGTTAACTGATCCCATACCTGTATTCATAACATCAAATACAAACTGACTGATTCAATCTAACATCAAGTTACAAGTTTAAATCATCTTAAATGTATAAATCCCGTATTGTGGACATTAAGGAGAATGGTTCGGTATAGTAACAGGCCGGAATTACTCCCAAGGTTCCCAAATCTATAAATACTTTATTTTATGACAGTGGGCATCATGCCTACAATACAAGGGTATATAAAAGAAAAAAAGACAGAGGAAAGCCTTACAGGAGCTGGTAAAAAAGAACTATTTTTACAAATGGCGGACAGGTGCAAAGTCACATTTATGCATTCATTTTGCTAAGTCTAATGTTGTTGGACCAGTTCAAACTAATATAAAGATCTTACATACATTTTTTTTCTTTTTTGGCACTTTTTTGTTAGGCTGTATAAGATCAAAGCCCTTTTTTAAAATATAATCTTGCTGTTAGGTATATTTTACACAAATCATTTGTTTCAGCCTTTGTTTCTCATGTGTCATTTACAATGACTTTTCTCCTATAAGGCCTCAACATTTCTAAAGAACATTTACTAATCCATGTCTGCTTTTTTTACATTTATATCACATTGGCTTTATATAAAATCATTTTTATTGACTTTATACAACTGACAACGGAACATTGCAACAGAGCAATTGTTTCACTTACATTATTCAAATGTATGTTCCAATACTTGGGGAGGGGCAGATGGGGTACATTAGTAGAGGAAGATAGGGGTAAGAACAGGGGGCACTTTTGAGATGGTTTCTCTTGAGCAATAACCTTTAGAGGAGGTCACATTGGCTTTATACAGTACAGCACATTAGCACTTGCCCCTCAGGTTTTGTTTCATGCATTAAAGCACAATTGCTATATTGTTCAATGTGAAATGTGTTTTTAATTTGTTATTTGAAATTAGGTGCTTTTCCTGCTACTGATATACAAAATCAAATGAACCCTTTAAAGCAGTGATCCCCAACCAGTGGCTTGTGAGCAACAAGTTGTTCCCCAACTCCTTACTTAGATGTTGCTCCCAGTAGCCTCAAAGCTGGTGCTTCTTTTTGAAATCCTGGCTAAAAAAAAGGTTGGTGACCCCTGCTTTATAGAGTCATATACTTTCTGTACAGTCTAAAAGTAAACTTAGCGCATTATTCATACATCAGCTTTACCTTTAAGAAGCTATTATAATATTACTAGACTACTAATGATGTCAGGCTATAAATCTTGGGTTCCTAAGCAATGTCCCCTGGCTGGTTTCTTGTAAAGCTGGCCATTGATGTTGAGATTTTTAAAAGATCCGATCCTCATCGTGAGACCACAAATTTCTCGGAACGATCGTTCCATCGTACAAATTGACCATCAACTAAAAAGACCAATTTGCCAGGAAAACAAAGGGGAGCTGCCTGCTTGTCCCTGCAAACATAGATAGATTGCACTGGGACCGACAAAGATTTTTTAGCCTGGCTGATCAATTTCCGATCGGCCAGGCTATGTACGATCGTTCGAATCCCACTAACCGCACGATAATTTCGAAGGATTGGTCGGACTTCGCTAAAATCGGACGTTCGGCAAGAAGAATCGTCGCGTCTATGGGGAGCTTTAGGTGATTTTACAGGAGGGCTAAAAGAGATTTTTAAAAGAACTGTGGCTAAATAACCTGAAACAATGGAAATTTATACAAAACTAAAATTGAAGCTTAAGCTCAAACTAAGTAGGGGAAAAGAGAGCACTGCATGTAACCCTTAAAGGGGTTGTGCACCTTTGAGTTAACTTTTAGTATGATGTATAGGGCGATATCCTGAGACAATTTGCAGTTGGTTTTCATTTTTCATTAGTTGCGGTATTGAGTTATTAAACTTTTTATTTAGCAGCTCTCCAGTTTGCAGGTTCATCAATTTGGTTGCTAGCGACCAAATTACCATAGCAACCATTCATTGCTCTAAATAAGAGAATGAGATATAATTAGGAGAGGCCCTGAATAGAAAGATAAGTATTAAAAGTAGCAATAACAATACATTTGTAGCCTTACAAAGCATTTGTTTTTAGATGGGGTCGGTGGCTCCCATTTGAAAGCTGGAAAGAGTCAGAAGAAGGCAAATAATTAAAAAAAACTGTATAAAAAAAAAATAATGAAGACCAATTTAAAAGTTGCTTGAATTGGTCATTTTATTGATCATTTTATAACATACTAAAAGTTAACTTAAAGATGAACCACCTCTTTTAGATTTTCATTAATTTAAAGGCAAAATAAATTTAAATTATGGTACAGTGACCATTTAAGTGCTGGAGAGGTGAGCACTGTCCAATGACCAGTATGTCTTGCTTAAGCATCTCTCTTAAGTATAACCTCTGTGGGCTCCCATTTCACTTAAACATGAATCTTGCTGTTACTTTGCATGCCTCCTATATATACAGTATACAGTAATGTAGTAAAGTAATGACCATCTGACCCATAGTTTACTTGGTTCTGTAAACACACCCAGTAGCTACACAATGCAGTTCTTGTTAGCTCAACAAAAATGCACACATTGATCACAAAGTTAAAATTGCAGGGTGCTCAGGTAACTGTCTCTTTAAAGAAGGGTTAGTCATTCTTATGGAGAAAACACTAGCAGCAGATAATGTCTGTCTAAATATTTGCCTTGCTACAATGTAAGGCTTTTTTTTAACAATGTTTAACATGATCTAAGGTTTTGACTTGACTCATCAGCCATTGTTTATAAGAACAAATACTTTTATAAGTTAAATTAAAGGAAATGGCTGTAATTTCATGCTGCTGTCACCACTCCTTAGTCATAAAATCACCTTACTTTCTGAAGCACTGGAAACAGAAGATCATTGACAAAGTACATTCATTGATGAAAGAAATGAATAAAAACCTTTCCAACCTTGTGATTTCAAGGGCAGAATCTCATGACTACGAGTGAATGGGGGAGTTGCACGCAAATTGTGCCCGTGGGAATGGTGATCTTGCAAGTATGCCATATTATGTGAACGTCAGAGGGTTGTATATAGTACATTACAGGAAAATACAAAATGCAGCAGAGACTATTAACACCATCTAACACCCTTTTCAGGGCTTGCCATATTAATATACAGAGAAGGGGTGCTGCCATACAGCATTCCCCAGCTGAGATACTTTCCAGAGACAAAAAAAGATTAAACAATCTGGTACATGCAATTGTGGCTTAAGAATAATTTGTTTGCCTCATCCAAATCCAGTCATAACCAGCCCTCTTTCTGGGTACTTGTACCCAGTGAGCTGTTGGGGGTAGGAGTTGAAAGAGTGTGTATACAATCGACATACTGTAGATTGTAGAATATTTTAACAATGGAAACAGTGTTTCTATAGTGTTTCTATATATATATATATATATACATCTAGACTTTTAGTATGTTAAAGAATGACCAATTCAAGCAACTTTTAAATTTATCTTCATTATTATTTTTTTTTATAGTTTTTTTTAATTATTTGCCTTCTTCTGACTCTTTCCAAGCTTTCAAATGGGGGTCACTGACTCCATCGAAATTGCTCTTCGAAATTGCACTGTTACAACAAGGGTTGACAGAATCATGACAATTTTTAGTTCATTAGGAAGTATTTTGAGGTTAACCACACTTGTTTTGTACAGATGTTTTGCCTGTCCTTTCTGGCTTGTACAGTGTTTTGTTAATGACAGTGTTGTTCCTTTGTTCTCATGTATATGAGACATTCAGTGATGTCATAGGCCGAATGAGGTCTAAGGTCAAGTACATGACTTTGGCTCCTGCACTTCACATAATGAAAGATTAAAGATCCTTAGGGGCATGTTTACTAACATTGGAGATAAATATCTGGAGAGATTTCTGGAGATGTTGCCCATAGCAACCAATCAGATCTTTGCTTTTGTTTTCTAACTTGGCTGTGGCTGTTTAAATCTAATTGCTGATTGGTTGCCATGGGCAACATCTCCAGAAATCTCTCCATATATTTATCTCCAATGTTAGTAAACATGCCCCTAAGTCTGAAGTTTCCATGGTTTCTTCTGTTTTTAACTGTTTTGATGATTATTCGATCTGTATCAAAAAAAAACCCTGGAGGAAGACATCTCGGAAGAATTTTACTAAACTTTTGTGAAAAAAAAGCCAAACCTGAAAAGCAATTTACATGCAAAATGTTGCTGGATTGATCGTTAATGCGCAACAGTGTACAATGCCGCAAACATGTATGCGCAATCCATCTCGCGAGTTCAATAATACGTTTTCTTGCCGTCTCTGCTGAAAAATGCAAATGCTGGCGCAGGGTGGCGGATGTTGTCTTGCAAGCACCCCATGTGAGTTGCTATAGTGCGTATTCCATTATTTCAGCAGGGCTCCTTTTTGTGCGATTTTATGCTGGAATACGCAGTTTCAAAAATGCAACGTAAAAATGCTCTGTGTGACCTTGCCCTAAAGCTTGTTTCCAGTGATACAGCACTCACAACTTATAAACTAAGTCTTGGCAGCGCATGTCCTGTTCTATATGACAGAGGTTTTTATATGTAGTAAAGGTATGGGATCTGTTATCCAGAATGCTCGGATAATGAATCTTTACATTATTTGGATCTTCATACCTTAAGTCTACTAGGAAATCATGTAAACATTAAATAAACCCAATAGGCTGGTTTTGCTTCCAATAAGGATTAATTGTATCTTAGTTTGGATCAAGTACAAGCTACTGTTTTATTATTAAAGAGAAAAAGGAAAACATTTTTATAAATATGTATTATTTGGATAAAATGGAGTCTATGGGAGACTGACTTTCTGTGATTCAGAGCTTTCTTCCTGTGTAAGAAGTGAACCTGTGCCCTGTTGCCTTAGGGTAGGACTACATGGACGATTTCCACGCGATCCGACGCACTGCGCAAAAACGCAGGTGTCACGTCGGATGCGACAAGAATAAGCGTTGATCTGATGCGACACGACTGTCGGATGCAGACGCTGCACGCTGCATTTGCATATGCAAATTAGGGGTGGGAAGGGGAAAACATTTTTTACTTTCTTGTTTTGTGACAAAAAGTCACGTGATTTCCTTCCCTGCCCCTAATTTACATATGCAAATTCGGATTTGGTTCGGCCGGGCAGAAGGATTCGGCTGAATCCGGATCCTGCTTAAAAAGGCCGAATCCTGAACTGGATCCTGGATTCGGTGCATCCCTAATTTAAAGCACAAAGAAAGTTAAATCCACCAGGCAGTGCCAATTTGTTAGGCATGTGAGCAGTATAGTAAATCTTATGACCTAACCACACATGAGCTGGTACAAGGGATCTTTGGAAAAATTCCAAAACATGGTGTAGAGTGGAGATGAGATGGAACGTACCCAGGCCTAGGTGGGTTCTTTTTACAGAAAAGGAACACCAGTCCAGGGTAAAAATGTAATTTTATTCACCAGAGATTCCTAACAAATAAGGGACCCCATCCCAGTGAATTTGATATCCCTTCTCCTTTAAAGTTGTATTTTTACCCCCCAGATGTTTGTTTCTTTGCAGTGCATGTCAAATATGTTTTTCCTTTAAAGGGATACTGTCATGGGAAAAATTTTTTTTTTCAAAATGAATCAGTTAATAGTGCTGCTCCAGCAGAATTCTACATTGAAATCCATTTCTCAAAAGAGCAAAGAGATTTTTTATATTCAATTTTGAAATCTGACATGGGGCTAGACATATTGTCAATTTCCCAGCTGCCCCAAGTCATGTGACTTGTGCTCTGATAAACCTCAATCACTCTTTACTGCTGTACTGCAAGTTGGAGTGATATCACTCCCCTCCCTTTTTCCCCCCAGCAGCCAAACAAAAGAACAATGGGAAGGTAACCAGATAGCAGCTCCCTAACACAAGATAACAGCTGCCTGGTAGATCTAAGAACAACACTCAATAGTAAAAACCCATGTCCCACTGAGACACATTCAGTTACATTGAGAAGGAAAAACAGCAGCCTGCCAAAAAGCATTTCTCTCCTGAAGTGCAGGCACACGTCACATGACTTGGGGCAGCTGGGAAATTGACAAAATGTCTAGCCCCATGTCAGATTTTAAAATTAAATATAAAAAAATCTGTTTGCTCTTTTGAGAAATGGATTTCAGCGCAGAATTCTGCTGGAACAGCACTATTAACTGATTCATTTTGAAAAAAAGTTTTTTCCCCATGACAGTATCCCTTTAATAAAGTGCAGAAGCTCCTGTTAGTTTACTTGGGGGGTCAGGGTTGTAGTGCAGGTTTTGAGTTTTGTTAAATGGTACCTTTTTCCTTTGATGATACCAGTGTGTATTAACTCACCTGCCATCTAGACATCCTACCTTCCACATATAAATCCCAGGGGCACCTTGTCATCTGCTATAATCAGAGAACTGGAACATAAAAACATGTTGCAGGCATACAGCCCTAAGAGGTTTAGGCTTTGTCAAGTTTGTCAGGAAAAGCCCGACCTGCACATCACTACTATATGTAATAAAAGGCACTGTGTTTGCCCAGGAGCAGTAACCCATACTGCTCCTGGGCAAACTTAGTGCCTTTTATTACATAACCCCCAATGTTTTTTAAATTTTATTTATTGCAGTGACACATTTATATCCAATAACTGAACATGCGTTGGTGTACATATCAATAAACAGATGTTTGTTTGTTATTAGTAAACTTTGTGCAAATCATTTATGTCAGTACAGGCCGTAACATTTTATAAATTAAGTGATTGTTTAACCAGTTACTGGGGGTAGGAGCGGTGTTAAGTTTGGAGGGTGGAAGGGTGGCTGAGCTTATCAAGTTGTTACCGTAATGTTGTATATTACAATGTACAGTATGTAGCATGCCCTGTCTATATAGTCAAACATTCCAAACGTTATAAAAAGTTTTCATATTTTTATTTAGTAGGGCTGTTCATTTTTCCATATCTATGGACACAATAGTTTTCTTTTTATTTCTAGTAGCGCAGGAGACATGCTTTTCTATTTTTTTGTACTATGAGGCATTAGGGTTGCCACTTTACCCCTTTAAAACCAAACACATATGGAATCCACAGCCTGCCCGGCTAATTAGCAATTCTTTTAGATGCATGCTGCAGACTGAACTGATTTATGTGCATCTTGTACACAAAGTCTCAGCAGCCTCTTGGGCATTGGCCTGTTGTGTGATTTTGTGGAGCTTATAATGTATATTATAGTGTATATAGTTGTATATTTTTTTTATTCACGTGTTTATAGAGACTTTGTGTACAGGTGGATAGTTCCCCATTGCCCCTTGTCCAGGGCTGCATTCAATCTCTGTTCCCATTAAAACATGTGTCAAGTCTAATTTTTTCCTTATGTAGGAAGTCAGCGTACAAGAAGCTAATTTTTCTTTTATGGGAGTTAGCACACAGGTGCATAGAGTCCATTTTAATCAAATATTTCACATTTTTATAAAAGGATTTTATTAAAACAGCATATTGTACTTGATCCTAACTAAAATATAAATAGTACTGTTCTTATTGGAGGCAAAACAATTCTGTTGGGTTTAATTAATGTATACATAATTTTTTTTAGTTGGAGAAAAAACCCAAGGTCCCATACCTCTATTTAAAGGCACATAATTATGCTTTCTTCAAGGCCAGTGCTTGAGGCTAATTTAGCAGGCTTGCTATTGATGGCAGGCCCATTGGCAGTTGGATGCTGCACTCAGAAGCTCAGTATTTGATAGGCTATTAACTATCTTAATTGTAAGATATGTAAAACACAAAAGTATTGTGTGTTTGTGTGATAAATTAGTAATATAGGCAAACTGCAGATATTTGCTAGTTTCCTAATCTCTTGAAGATGTTGAACAAACACTTTTTATAATTCAGACTGGTTTACTAGTAGTTCCAAATTTCACCACTTCTTTAGTTTAGCACCTACTGTATGTTAGTCCTACTATGTCATAACAACCCAGGCAATTTAATCAAATGCAGTGATTTATGTATATCCACTTAGTCTGTTACAGTCTTTAAGGGCTTTGCACTGGGCACCATTTTATTGTTGCAGTTGTAGTATATCCTGGCACTTATTGTATCTCTCCTTACAGGCTACCGCTTGGTCTGCTAGGTCGTGTCTTTGATAATTATTAGCTGCTCAATGATATCAGACTGCTCACCCTGCTAAACCATGCCCCTTGCTGCAGGAAGGCTTTCCCAGTAGGTTCAGGTAGCCAATTCAACCGTGGATCCAATTGTTAATTGCCGGTAAATATGCAATTCTGGCCTGGGCTCTAACTGGTGATTTACCGACTGGGCCAGTCAAATACTGTCCGTGTGGCAACCCGACCTGTGTAACATGTCAGTGCTATAAAAATAAAGAAGGGACACTGATAATAGAATAGAATAATCATAGAAAATAATATCTAAAAAAATGTAAAGTGAGGTAATAGGAACTGGATTACTAGAACATAATATAAATCAATATAGCATTTTGTACTGATTAGTTTGTCTAGTCTAAAGCTGGCCATAGACAGATAAGCAGATAAGCTGTCAAATTGGTCTAAACGACCGATATCTCAGCACCAGTGGGGTGCACTGATATATTTTAGGCTTTTATTCCGTAGTAAATTATTGTAAATTTTTCTAAAACATGAAGTAAAAACTTAAATGGTTACTAAAAGTGACAGGGCCAGCAAGTTAACAGGTGTGTATGCATTTGACCTGCTTTACCAATAATATTTCAGCTTCTGGAGCATGATGACCAATCATACATTTATACAGCTTGTGTAAACAACCAATTAAGTCTTCTCTTGAACTATACACCAGTGTCCTAAGTTGCACCTGAGCAGAGTACAAAAAGAGACGGCTAGGTGCATTGTTGGGAAAAAAATGGCGACTTGTGTGCGCATTTTGACTGCACCTTGCACCCAGTTAGTAAACAAATACTCTTATGTAAATGCTTTTTGAACATTTTCTTTTTTTTTGTTGTTAATAGTCCTTTAAGGCTCTCTGTGCTATTAAACCAGCAAATCTAGATACACAGTAGTCCTCTGGGATTGAAATGAGTAATTATCATGTCTATGACCATAATTTCATAAATTAAGGTAAAAGCCTATCATTTTTATTTAAGGCAGTGTAGCACGAGGCATTTGAATACTTTCTGTTTTAGGGTTTCACTGTATTTAGTGTAGACTTAATGATGTTTTGGTTACTTTTAGCCTACCTCAGCCGAATTTCTCTGGTCCTTCTATTTGCCAGTTGGAATGGTTAAATTATCTGTCATATAGGCATAATGAAGGATTGGAATTATTGAATATTTGGTATATTTAGTGACTTTGATTTGCTTTTGTTACTCACAGCATCCATCAGCAGGATAAAGGACTATTGGAAGGTACCTGAGTCTTCAGATCTTTCAGAATATTAAGCAGTTATTAATAAAGTGATATGAATGTTGCTGTTTGCTGGAGCTGTCTCCAAATGCATATTGCGCTGTGCACTGCACAGATTAAGAATTTCAGAGCAGTAACGTAACTAGGTGGGGTCGGCCGTGCAGCCAGACCCACCCCCTCCATGCTGATTTTCTTTGCGGCTGCAGCTGGCTACAGTGGGGCGCGATCTGCCTGGGCGGGGGGCTGCGGGGGTGCGGACGCTAGTTCAACCCCACCCCTTCTCCCCTGGTAGTTACGCCACTGTTTCAGAGCCAATATGTAGTTGCAGTATTTAGCATTGCTGCTTTGCAGGGCTGGAGTCCTAAGTTTGATCCAGCCAGGGCACTGCTTCACTCCCACAGAGACTGATGTGAATGATGAGAAAACTAATATAATAAAGGGATAGCAATCAGGGAGTGACCCTTATTTGAAGCTGAAAAATGTAGCGACAAAGACAAATTAAAAACAATAAAATGAGTAATTGAAAAGCTCATAAAAATTGTTAATTCTATAACATATTAAACATAACCAAACGTTTGAACTGTAGCAATAGTAAATTCTAGTGCTGCATAGCCAAGCTCTCTCTTTCAGCCCACAGACAACTGTCCCATCAAATTCAACCTTTCTGTTTGTATTCCATGTGAACCTTACTCTATAGAGTTACAAGTATGACACTATCCTCATGGCAGGGTAGCAGACTTCATCAAGACAAAAAACCCAAAACATTATAGTTGCAGGTGAAGCAGCAGAGCTGATAGAGATTGGCCATTTTCACAGTGTTGTTCATACATATACAGAATGAGTAGGGTAACATTTCTATTACTTTTTGGCACATATTTAAATTTTTATTGCACAGAATGGATCTGCAAATCCATCTCCTTGATAATCACTGGGTCTGCCTTAGATTACAGCAAATTTCTTTTTTACAGCAAATTTATTCTTAGAAAAAAGTACCCCTTCTTTAGTTGATATTCTACTTGTGATATTATTGCTACAGATATTCAGTTTCTTTTCACTTCTTGCTGTATTTGTGCCTTAGGGCAGTGAATAATAGTTCAAGCTACTTTCCCAGCTTTCCATAAGTAAAAAATAAAACAGAAATGGATTCTTTTATTATTGCATCTAGAAATATGAATAATTACTTTTAAATGAAGACCCAATTCCAGTATGACAGGAAGGCTATTACTGTATTAAGTCATTTTTATGCTGTTGTTACTCTGTAATGCATCTGACATGGCTCATAACATCCAGATGTATCAATAGCATCATATCCATTACATTATTCAGATTAAGGGATTTGGGTTGTTTTTAAGGGCATTAGATTCCGTGAGAAAAAGCATCAAATAATTGTGTTTTTACAGAAGATGTTAAATCCATCGCAGCACGTAATATACAGAATGGTACAAGATTTACAGTTGCCATAGTAAAAATGATTATAGTTATTTGTGCTTATTTCCATATTTTTGTTCACACTGGGCCATACATAAAAGATAGTTTTAATGTATTACATAGGGCTGCACAGAACCAGGATTCAGTATGAGATTCGGCAAGTTGCCGCCCAGTTGGTAATTCAGTAGTCTAGCCGGTAAATAGCCAGCTGGGGCCGGTATTACATTTGTAATTCCCCCTCTTTCCTTAAAGGGGATGAAAAGACAAAAAAATAAAATCCCATTCTTACTTTCTTTAATGAGAAAGAAACCTATCTCCAATATACTTCAATTAAAAAATGTCAACCGTTTTTAAGGAACCTGACTGTTTGCTGTGAAATTCCCCCTTTCTTTACTTGCACTGACTGATGCGGATAGGAAAATTCAGACAGTCCCTAACTGCACTGCAGGGAAAGAACCATACTTGCAAACAGCAAGGGGGAGCACCCCACCTTACTTCCCAGAACTCGAGCAGCTGTGTTTGTAGAGGAACAAGCGTCCGTGTAGAAATTCGTATCCCAGTTCAGTCTGCATATTCTGATTATTAATCAGTCTTGCTGTATCAGCTTCTATTGCAGATATTATTTGACTTGCTGTTTTGATAATGTATGACGATCTCTAAGCTAAACTTTCAAACTGAAATCCAGACCACACTGAGCATGTGAGTGGTCTTGCAAAGATGTTTAAAGGAACAGTTACATCAAAAAATGTAATTGTTTTAAAGTAATACAGTGTTGCCCTGCACTGGTAAAACTGCTGTGTTAGCTTCAGAAATACTACATATAAACAAGCTGCTGTTTAGCAATGGGGGCAGCCATTCAAAGGAGAAAAGGCTCAGGTTACACAGCAGATAGCAGAAAAGCTCTGTAGAACATAATGTTATCTGCTATCCACTATTTAACCTGTGCCATATAGCCTTTTTTCAATTTCTACCATTGCTACACAGCAGCTTGTTTAGGTGAACTATAGTAGTGTTTCTGAAGCAAACGCATCTGTTTTACTAGTGCAGGGCAACAGTACATGATATTTTCATTACTTTAAAACACTTTAATTTTTTGGTGTTACTGTTCCTTTAACAAAGTTACAAGATGACAGCCCCCTGCGGCCAACTTTTAAAACATAAATCATTTGTTTAATTAGGCTTCTGGTGCAGTAAGTTTATGTTTAGTATACAAAATGCAGCATTTCTATCATTATTCTATTTTAGACTTTAGTTCCCCTTTAAGTTTTTCTGCCACGGCACCCACTTTTAAGTACTCTGACCTTCTTTTCATAATGAGCACCTCTCCACCTGGACCCACTTCTTGCCCATGATATGTCTATTCCCCAACCCTGTGCTGTCATTGGTAAGTTTGAGGTGATAATGTGACATCCATAGCACTGGCAGGATATGGATTTAGCCAGTGGCGTAACTACTGGGGGAACAGGGGGTGCAATTGCACCAGGGCCAGCTCCCCTCGGAGCCCAACGGAGATCGCGCTGCAGTGCAGTAGTCCCACTGAAAATCACGGCGGTAATTAATTTGTGCGTCTAGAGGGGTAATCCGTGCGTCTAGAGGGATGGGGGAGGGGCCCGGGTGCAGATCCAGCGAACCAAGCCCGGAAGACTCAAAACCTTCAACTGATACCTTGAAGTCTTTCAAATTCTGGACAACTAAATGTCATCTTTTTTTTTTTTTTTACAGAACTTTTGGGATTTTGGGACTTGTGGGATTTTTACTCAAATTTGAAAAACAATTAAGATTCAACTTCAGTTTGATATTCAGCCAAATCTTGGGTAGAGTATGCAGTATTTGGAAACATCCAAAAGTAATGAATTCTTTGCTTTACAGTTATGTGAATAAAATGGAGTCTATGGGAGACGGCCATCCAGAAATTCAGAGCTTTCTGAATAACTGGTTCCCATGCCGGCACTAGGCATACCAAATAATTTTAGTAATCGTTACAATGACAACATAATTGTAATTAAATAAAATAGTGTAATGTCTGAGTAACTGATAACTTCAAATGCGCTATTCCTTCAAAAAAAAAAAAAAAGCACAAATGCTGCACTAAATGGAAGAAAACGGTAGCACTCCCAGGTATTTGTAGTACTGTGGTCACAATCTAATAATGGTTGGCAGTCAATGGAAGCTGGGAGTATTGGGTCAACACATTTTGGGAGCAGCTGCATGTTTTCATTCATATTGTTTTTTATTTCTATCTCAGACTTCTACACTGTCCCATTGCTTTCATTTAGCAGAGCTCAGGAAATATGGTATTGAAGGGTTGTGTTGTGGTGTTACGCTAATGGAAAATATCACAAATGGCTGTAGTGATAGGAGTCAATCAGTCTCTGGGAAGCATTCTTCACATTAGATTCAATGGAGTTAAAACCATTACCTTCAGCAACACCAGTCTGCACAGTATCCTGTTCCATCTCATGTGACAAGCATCCCATTTATTCCTTTAAATAATTAAATAGTTGCAGCATCTATAAGCCGAGTTCTCTCAGAGTAGATTTTCTTTTTCTGTCAAGAGACAGCAATGACTTTCAACTTCTCGTAACAATTTCTTAGCAGATGTATTTTACTCCTCCCTGTCCATTACTTACCATACCTTTTACTGATATTATTGCTCAAAGACAGGCTTAGGTTAGACAATAAGCACTGTAAATTACAGCAACAAACTATACGAGCAAAACTGATGGGCCAGCATTACATGGGAGGCATTTGTTGTGTGCTGGGTGCCAATAGCTGTTGAGTATTATTATCAAGCTGCAGGTCTGTGGCTGCTGCAGGTTGTTATAGGCTGCCCAACATCATATGAAGTCCCAAGAAGCCCTTTGCTTGTTTGACTCCCACATGGTAGACAAGGCTCAAGCGTTGCTGGGAAGTTGATGGCAGCAAGAATGTTTCAGTCAGCCAAAACACATTTACAGTGCCTGGCTACAATAAAAGCAGTGATCACAGCTTATTTGGCCTTTGCTATAAAAAAAGACCACTTTTTGACTGTGACTTACCCTACATCTGCAGCCGACCCTGTTCCCTGAATGTACATTGCAAATCGGATGGCAGAATGATATTACTGAAAGCTAAAAACATTCATCTTGCACACAGACATGTGTGTTGAAATGCTGACATTTGTTTCACTGCTAGGAGGCATAGAGTTTAAGAAATGTTATTTTGTGGTTGTGCAGAGCATACAATCAAAATCAGAGAAATGTATCAGCCTTGCTGCTTGCCCCATGGAACCCCCTACATCAAATAAAGCTGGGTGCATGTTCAGCACAGTAATCACCAAAGAAGTTCTGTACTGTGCATGCCCCCCCCAACCCCCAGGGCAACATAAGGATACTAGGAGCAGACAGTAACACAGTGGCAGTGCTCTCTAAGTCAAAGTACCTAGTCAGAGGTAGAGGGACAGAGGGGGAAATGATGACCATCC
Organism: Xenopus petersii; assembly: GCA_038501925.1. NCBI lineage: Eukaryota > Metazoa > Chordata > Amphibia > Anura > Pipidae > Xenopus > Xenopus petersii. Next base: position 149,636,119 of record CM076672.1, read on the forward strand.
ACACATGACCTGCTGGCAAAGTGTTGCGCCAGCCTGAACCCACCTGACCCATAGCTGAACCAAGAGCCTATGATTAAGTATCCTAATAGATAAGTATACTATAGATTTGAAACATGTTAGGCTGTATCCTAGTGCACTGAAATAAAAATACTTTTTAATTGACAAGTCTGCCTGGAAGATTGGTCTTTGGAAGTGCCTGCTCATTTTTTCTATACGGTTATCCTCTCCCTCAGCTGAAGGTTCAAGGTGGTGCACCTGGATTCCCTCTCCAAATTGGTGAGTTTTTACTTTGAGACCTGAGAATTATACTGCAAATCATTACCTATTACTGTTTATATAATAGCTGAACCAACACTAATACAAATATTGATTGATACATTAGGTAAAAAATCCAAAAGATCTCCTTTAAGTGGGATGGTCCAGATTCATTAACCTAAAATGAACACTGTTGTTTTTACACTGTAGCAAGGTAACCCATGACAGTTGGTGGTTGCTGATATTGGTACCAATATGAAAAGTTGCATATGTATATCATTGTTTGAAAATAAATGTGTACCAGTGGTACACATTTATTTTAAAATAATGATATACATATGCAACTTGCTATTGTTATTTTTTTCCCTTATCTGTTCAAGTCCTCTCCAATTCATTGTCCATTCTTTCATTCAAACAAGCATTTGGTTAATAGGGTAAATGGACCTTAACAACCATCTGTTGTACAAAAAACTAAAACATACTGAAAAGAAAAAATGAAGACCAATTCCAAATTGTCTCAGACTAACAAAGTCTACATCATACTAAAGCTCCCCATAGACGCAAAGATTTCTCCTGCCGAACAACCGTCAAATTATTGTGCGTTTAGTGGGATTCGAACAATCGTTCATCTTACAATTGATCGGCCAGGTTAAAAAATCTTTATCGGTCCCAGTGCAATCTATCTATGTTTGCAGGGACAAGCAGGCAGCTCCCCTTTGTTTTCCTGGCAAATGGTCTTTTTAGTTGATGGACAATTCGTACGATCGTTTCGAGATAATCGTGGTCTCACAATGACGATCGGATCTTTTAAAAATCTTTAGGTCTATGGCCAGCTTAAGGGCTATTCCACACGGGGAGATAGCGACGCGTTTGCGGTCGACAAAGCGCCGCGACAGTCACCGCGACCGGCGCAGGTGACAGTTTTGTATGGGCGCCTATGTAAAAACGCCTGTGCTAACCACACGAGGCGATGCGCTTTTCAACAGTCGCCTGAAAATGCCTCGCCAGGCAAACGCGTCGCTATCTCCCCGTGTGGACTAGCCCTAAAAGTTAATTCAAAGGTGAACTACAATTTTTAAGATTGTGGGGATAGGGGAAGCCCTAGATGAGGGGATTGAGGACTGCATTAATGAACCAACGGGAATTTTAAGCCTGCCTGATCGACATCTGCCTAGTTTTCAGCCAGATAACGATTGTGGAAGCCCATCAGAGGACCCCAAACACCAATTAATGCCAACTTTTCACCCATAGGAAATTTGTGCTACGATCCGCAGGTTTGAAGGGGTTTCCAGGAGATTTACCGTTTGATCAGTAAATGCTACCTGCTGCTAGTTTGCTTTGGATCACTAGACCAACATATTTATCATATCATATCATATTTAGTTATTATTCAGGTCTTCCTGTTTATGGAATGTCAAGAGCTGAGCAGTATCTGCTGGAACAAAAGCATTACAATGATCACAAACCTCTATCATTTCCCAAAAGGGCTACTCATATAGCAGCCTCTATACTCCCCCTCCTGTGTTTACATTTCAAATAGTTTTGTTTTTCAACAACAAAAGGCAATGGTTTTCTCAGATGTCTCTAACCTGCACACACCAGGAATTACTTTGCTTATTGAACTATAACTAGCCAGACTTTTCTTTCCACATCAACAGAAAAAAATGCCATTCAATCTTGCATTGTTTTTTAAGAGACTCTTTGTCCTTTGGGTTTGGAGTAAATGTATCTATATTCATGCTTCTGCTATGCTTCTGCTCTCATTATTGGTCTTGCAGAAAATTGTGTAAAGGGAAACCATTACCTCAAAGTGTTATTTTTCAGCTTTTAACACAATATATTATTTAATACAGCTTATCTTTTTATACATGGTATAATGTGTCATACAGGCTTAATTTATATTGAGCATATTTCTGTTTCACATGGACATTTTAATTCAATTACATAGTTTAAAAGTATCTTGCTATTGTTTGATCTTTGTTCACATGTTAAGTATCTTACTCCATCTTTTTTCTACTGTTTTGACTTTTTGTTATGTCACAACACCTCCAAGTAGTTTATAATACACTTAGCAGAGCCATGTTTGTACACCCAGGAGAAAACAAATACAGCTGGAATACTGGTGATGGATTTTTGTCTAAAGTTTAAGGCTAGGGCCACACAGGGCTGGAATCAGCTAGCTGTATTTTTCATATACAGTAGGGTTTAAAAGAGTTCATCATTATCGACTGTGTTTATTTCATAATGAGCCCTTTCCTCTACTCTACCAGAGTTTTGTCATCTGGATGCTTTGTCATTTTTATTTAGCTAGGATACTTATCTGGATTTGCTTATCTCAGAAAGTAAAGGGCTGCTTTTCTGTTTCCATATCTCTGGAAATGTCTCACTCATGCAGCAGACTCATGCAGCAGACTCATGCTTATTCATTGTAAGAGAAAAAATAAAGGTCATCTTATTTGAGCATGCAGTCCAAAAAAAAAAAGCCACTTGTAAAAGGCTCATTTCTAGCCCTGAAGCTGGTCATGCATGAAAGGTTTGCGTATTTCTCCAGGTTGCCAAAGTGCTCAATCGTTCTATCTGATCATTTGGCCTTTAGGCCAAGGGACTTAAGAGGTCTGTCGACCTCTTTTACCCACAGACCACGTATATACTCGAATACATTCCTCAATATCTGGGAATAATTCTCCTCGGCAAATCAGTGTCTGCTTAAACTCCAGTCAGATATCAGTGGTGAAGGCCACAGTCGGTTACTAGGTTGCCAAATCAAGAATGTTTAGCAGACTTTAGTCTGCCTTTGTATGGCCATCTTAATAATTTAAGTGGCCACAACACATAGGGGTTTATTTACTAAACCTCGATTTATTGTGGTTAGGGGTTTTCAATTTTTCTTTCCAAAATTTTTCAAAATGTATTATACCCTGATGCTGCAAGAAGCCGAATTAGAAAACCTGGCGTCTCAAACCTGTCGAGGCCATGTATAAGTCAATGGCAAATTACTCTATCCCAATTAGAAGATATTGTAGTCTGCACTGGGTTTAGCCCGATAATCCAAAAAATTCAGGGTTTTTGGCCGATAATTTTTTTCTCGACCCAACTTTTTTTAAGTTATTTTATTGATAAATAAAATAAAATCGGGATTTGGTCATGCGTTGTTTAGTAAAAAAATTAGATACATTTGGTTTTTAGTAAATAACCCCATAGTGTATTTGCTAATAATGACAATCTTTATAGAATCGTAAAATAATGACCCTATGTGTCTCTCACCATTTCTGAACAAAATGGCAATTTTAAAAGTCCTGGTACTCTCATTACATCTAAAAGACTGCAGGGTAGGTTCCTGGTATGTATGCTGGAAATATATAACAATTTTACACAACATAAATTGCTCCCCCCCTCAGGTGGCTCCAGCCCTCCTTAAATAAGAAAGTTTTCGGTGATATACAATACATATACCATTCAAAAGTTTGTATGTTCCATAGTAGTGTGTTTCCCAACACAAAAAGCACTAGTAATTTGCTGTAAAAGTGTGACTTTTAGGTTTGTCTTGCCTCAAGCATTAAATCTCTACAGCTCCTGTAACCATTCTTTCATGTGCTGTCCATATGTTCTCATAGGTTTAACATGGTAGCCCAGTGGTTTATGTTACTACTTTGCAGCACTAAGTGTCCTAGGTTTGCACCCAACCATCCCACAACAAGCACAAGTAATTTGCTATAGAAGTGTGACTTTTAGGTGTGTCTTGCCTCAAGCTTTAAATCTCTACAGCTCCTGTGATCATACTTTTCATGTGCTGTCCATATGTTCATAGAAGCCCAGTGGTTTATATTACTAACTTGCAGCACTAAGGGGCCTTGGTTTGCATCCAACCATCCCACTGTGTGTGTGTGTGAGGGTTTCTTCCCAAAAGTCAAAAACATACAGGAAGGTTAACTGGCTTCTGATAAAAAATACTACTAAAACAACCTAATGCATGTGTGAATGGGACCTTAGATTGTCAACTCCTCTGGGCACAACACCCAAACTTTTCCCCAACGCTTGGCTCCCCCCACTGCACGTGCCACATATATTTTTTTTAAATTCTGAACCCATTAGCACTGTGTATTTATTTATTTGCCAATGAGCACAGTCCTATTGGCTAACCCAGAAAACTTCTCTAATTAGGCTGGAACGTGATGATAATTTATTCACAAGTCAGCTAATTTGCTTCTATGTTGTATATTTATCAAAGAGTGAAGTTAGAGAAGAAGGTTGTTCTTGTCGCCTGTCTGTCACCTAAACCCCACCCCCATGGCTGTAGTACATTACTAAGATCTTACCTTATCTTCTCTGTAGCTCTGAGCTCCTTCCCTGTGAAAGCTCAGCCTACCCAGTGGGGGAGGAGCTACAGGCAAGAGCCACAGATCAGTAAACTAGTGCAGGCAGAGTAAGTTGTGTCATGTTACAAGCTATTGTTATACATATAATATTGCTTAATTTTACTATTTGTTTTAACGATTAATAGTATTAAATCTACTGAAAACAATAGAGGGAAAGCTGTTTGAATCGAGTGATCAGAAGTTAAATATGAGCACATTGCATCTGCAGACAGTGGAGCTGGGTGGCATAAATAAAACATGTTGCTGAATGAATAGCAATGGGGCTAAACATTTTAATGGTGCTGGGAGTATATGGTTTATCTCCTATGGCACTTAAGGGGTTTACTGATTCTCTGCTAAAGTTATGGCAATTGGCAAATACAAGGGGTTTGGGGCCATAGATGAAGCTGTTGGCTAATGTGGTAAAGGTGTAGTTGCCCTAAGGGATTCATTCGTCTTGCAAAAGTGTTTTGCAGTGTACAGCTGAAACTGTTGGGAACCCTGTGGTGCTTCAGGAGTCCATCTTGATATGGCACCAGATAATATTTAGAGTGAGCTGAGAGCAGAGGAACTGGATGACAGAGGGGTTCATTTTGTCTTTACTGCCTCTCAGTGGTTTCCAGGTTATGTGTGCAGCAACATTAATATGTCTAAGGAGCAGTGCCTAAAGGGCTGCTTTTACTTGTGTTAATTTAAACAGGCAGCTCAGTCCTAGCTAGATATAAAGGAGAAAGAAACCCCCTGGGCGCAAATCCCCCCCCCTCCCCTGTGTTGCCCCCCCTCCCTCCTCCCCCCTGGCCTACCTGTCCCCCTGGGCAAATGTCCCTAACTTGTTACTCACCCCTCTGCGCAGGTCCAGGTCACAGTCGCCATCTTCTCCCACGCGCGTCTTCTTCCTGCTTTGACCGGCGTCTTCTGGCGCATGCGCTGTAGGAACATTTACCGGTACAGCTCTAATTGCAAATTGTCTTAAAATGTCACTCTCTACATCATACTAAGTAAAGTTACTTTAGTTTAAGTTAATTTAAAGATAAACAACCCCCTTTAAACCATTTGTATGGGTCAATGTGCCCACAGCAGTAGTGCATAGCCTTTCCAAACAGAAAAATCACCCTCCGCCTATGGCCTTGCTGGTAGTGCCCAGTTCAGAATCAAATTCCCTATCAACTCCAGGAACATGGAACTCCAGGAACATCCCTGCAGCAATATATCCAAAGGGCTTTTCCAACAATCTGTATTTATTCAATACATATTTGAATTGCAGCTCCTACCAGTCCCTAAAGTATTACCTATTGGTTGGATTCTGACAAGCCTTTCCCATTATTATATGGTATATCGAATAGCTACCACTTCATGGATAAAATTGGATGGCACTTTAGGAAAGGGGGATAAGTACTGAAATTGGGTATCTGTTTGGTTTCACAGGTGTAAAAAAAGCAGGAAAAGCTATTTCAAAGCAATGTACAAGAATATCTCTGCATCTGGTAGCTGTTTATATTGCTATTAATAGTTCAGTGTTTAAAGGACAACAGGATATATTCTTCTTTGTACATGGAATTTTGCACCTGTTATGTTTAACGAAATTGCTATTGTTAACTTTGCATTTTGCACTTGTCTGACTGGGCCATTATAACCTTTTCCCATAGTCTGTGTGATCAGCACTTAGCAAACAGCACTCTGCGTGATTGCAGCTGCAACAACAATAATATTTCCTCATTTGTCTCTTTCAATGAGCTATCTTGTAGTCTTCAGGTAAATTGTGTCTTTTTTTTGTTGTTGTTTTAAGCAAGCAAAGGCCCATCCATTAGTAATAGACTCATTAAAAATGCACTGTGGTGTCAGTTATTGGTTGAGAGTTGTAGATCCATAGTAACATAATACACTGAATATGCTGGATAATGATCAATGAGTTCAGTGCTGTATTGCTGCCTTGTCCTAATATAGCATATATATAGCATGGTAGCTTAGAAGCTTAAAACAAGTTGAAGGTCACATTGTGGTCTTCGGAAAATGAATGCAAATTGTTTTAAACAGAGGACACTGCATAAGACTAGCATGACCTGTGTATTACAGTATCCAGAGAAACTGGATATCTATCTGAATATAGTCTGTTAAAGTCTTTCTTTACATGGTGTGTTCTGATCGAGATATAACCAGAATTATGCTACAGTATGTTCATTAATTATAGGCTGTCGGAAGTTACTGGCTGAAGCTTTACCCTTCTGCTGTATCTGTTAATAGGGTCCCATCTGACTCCTCGTTGCAGTGTCTCATGTATTCTACTGCGCTTGGATGTTTTACAATGCAAAGCCCTTTGCCACAATGCTATAAAAGTGTTTTTGCTTTTGCTCAATAATAATGCTAATCGCGCCTGTTGAAGTGAATCTGAAGTTGCCCTAATTAAGTTTACTAAATGAATAATTGGCTCTTAATTTAACAGAAGGACTTATCTTGGCAGGAATCCTATATACAGCAGCTCAGGATATCTACATATTTAATTGCCATTTTGCATTACGTCTGCTGCTGCTTGTAATTGAAGACTTCTGTTTGGCAGCCTCTCTGGCTGGGCTCAGCAGAGCAAAATGGGTTTATCTGAAGAGAGATAAGAGTTTGCTGGGTGTTGTTTATGGTGAATGTCATTACTGCTAAATGAGCATCAACATCTGCAGATAACTTTTGCCTCCCTTTTGATGCAGGATAATTAAATAAGTTTTTGACGGCATTTTATATATATATATATATATATATATATATATATATATATATATATATATATATATATATATATATAAAAAATATATAAGATGCATGTGGTGTGGGTCACAGACCAACGGCAAACCCACTAAGCAAACCCATGGCTGGGTATATACAGTGGTGTGAAAAACTGATTTCTTATTCTTTTGCATGTTTGTCACACAAAATGTTTCTGATCATCAAACACATTTAACTATTAGTCAAAGATAACACAAGTAAACACAAAATGCAGTTTTTAAATGAGGGTTTTTATTATTTAGGGAGAAAAGAAATCCAAATCTACATTTTCATGTGTGAAAAAGTAATTGCCCCTGAACCTAATAACTGGTTGGGCCACCCTTAGCAGCAATAACTGCAATCAAGCGTTTGCGATAACTTGCAACGAGTCTTTTACAGCGATCTGGAGGAATTTTGGCCCACTCATCTTTGCAGAATTGTTGTAATTCAGCTTTATTTGAGGGTTTTCTAGCATGAACCGCCTTTTTAAGGTCATGCCACAACATCTCAATAGGATTCAGGTCAGGACTTTGACTAGGCCACTCCAAAGTCTTCATTTTGTTTTTCTTCAGCCATTCAGAGGTGGATTTGCTGGTGTGTTTTGGGTCATTGTCCTGCTGCAGCACCCAAGATCACTTCAGCTTGAGTTGACGAACAGATGGCCGGACATTCTCCTTCAGGATTTTTTGGTAGACAGTAGAATTCATGGTTCCATCTATCACAGCAAGTCTTCCAGGTCCTGAAGCAGCAAAACAACCCCAGACCATCACACTACCACCACCATATTTTACTGTTGGTATGATGTATGATGGTATGAATCTTTTTCTGAAATGCTGTGTTACTTTTACGCCAGATGTAACGGGATGCGCACCTTCCAAAAAGTTCAACTTTTGTCTCGTCGGTCCACAAGGTATTTTCCCAAAAGTCTTGGCAATCATTGAGATGTTTTTTAGCAAAATTGAGACGAGCCTTAATGTTCTTTTTGCTTAAAAGTGGTTTGCGCCTTGGAAATCTGCCATGCAGGCCGTTTTTGCCCAGTCTCTTTCTTATGGTGGAGTCGTGAACACTGACCTTAATTGAGGCAAGTGAGGCCTGCAGTTCTTTAGACGTTGTCCTGGGGTCTTTTGTGGCCTCTCGGATGAGTTGTCTCTGCGCTCTTGGGGTAATTTTGGTTGGCCGGCCACTCCTGGGAAGGTTCACCACTGTTCCATGTTTTTGCCATTTGTGGATAATGGCTCTCACTGTGGTTCCCTGGAGTCCCAAAGCTTTAGAAATGGCTTTATAACCTTTGAAATTGAACTCAGGTGTGATAAACCACAGTTAAGTTATTTTTTAACAAGGGGGGCAATCACTTTTTCACACAGGCCCATGTAGATTTGGAGGTTTTTTTTCTCCATTAATAACGTAAACCTTCATTTAAAAACTGCATTTTGTGTTCAATTATGTTATCTTTGACTAATAGTTAACGGTTTTTGATGAGCAGAAACATTTAAGTGTGACAAACATGCAAAAGAATAAGAAATCAGGAAGGGGGCAAATAGTTTTGCACACCACTGTATATTCATTTATAGAAATATGTCAGTAACACAGTGCCCATTGCAGATACACATTTGGGATCGATAGAAGCTGTTTTCCCTGAATCTAGGCTACTACAGCAATAATAAGCTGCGTTCTGAGGATCCTTTATTCTGTTGTATGTGTGACATGTACTAGTTTCGGATATCATTTCTTAGAGCCTGTTAAATCCATCAAGCCGATCATGAGGCAATACATAAGGCAGAATTCTCAATGGGGATGTGGTACCACTACAGTAATAGCTTTCCGGCGCTTGCTTTCAGGTCAGAGATATATACCAGTTTCCACTTTCTACTCAGTGACTATCTGCTTATTGAATCTGTCATGGCTTCCAGGCATTCTGTCTTCCAAATGGAATACAAGATTGGGATGTTTTAATTGAAGGCTCACCCCTCGTAATATTTCTGAAAACTAAAAAAAGGTTAGGTTAGATATCTGTAATTTTTTCCTATAAACCTATATACATTTCTGTATGCATATTTTTATAAAATAGGGATAATACATAAAAGATAACTTAAATGTCACTAGTTATTGCCTACATTTTAATGTTTTGTCTGTCAAATTACCAGGTCACTACGACTACATCTTGCGAACCTAATCCTAGTACAGGTATGGCACCTGTTATGGAGAATGCTTGGGTCCTGGGGTTTTCCAGATAATGGATCTTTCCGTAATTTGGATCTTCATACCTTATAGTCTACTAGAAAATCATGTAAACATTAAATAAACCCAATAGGCTGGTTTTGCTTCCAATGAGGATTAATTATATCTTAGTTTGGATCAAGTACAAGGCACTGTTTTATTATAACAGGGAAAAGGGAAATTATTTTTGAAAATTTGGATTATTTGGATAAAATGGAGTCTGTGGGAGATGGTCTCTCCGTAATTTGTTGATTTCTGGATAACTGGTTTCCAGTTTTATATGTTTTACAGCTTTTATCTGCCATGAGACTACATATACCTTTCAGTTCCTTAGGCTGTTTGAGAATTGTTTTTTAGCAATTGAAGGACAGCAACTTGTTGTTATTATCATCTTACTTTGTAGGTAACTTCAGTCATCTTGCCAATTTTTACCTAAAATCCTCCACTCATTCTAACTAAATCTGCTTTACACAGGACTATAAAATCCTTCTAGATTGAGTCTGCATCTTATTGACCTGTGTATAGGGGCCCTTGGATGGGATATTTGCCGGGCTAGTATGGAAATTCCAGGGCAGTCCTTATCCAGCAGGTCACCATTGGCCCATCATATGATATGTGATATGGCCGTAAACAAACCAGGTACAGATCCACTTATTTTGAGGCTTTGCCAAATGAGCAGATCTCACTGTGTGTATCTTAATACAGCTGCTTTGTGTAGCCCACTATAAGGCCTAGGACAGTCTTGTCTCATTACGGAATGCCCATTTCCAATGGATCTGTTTTACTCAAATAATACAAATTTTTAAAAATGATTTCCTTTTTCTATGTAATAATAACAGTATCTGGTCCTTGATCCCAACTAATTCCAATTAATCCTTATTGGAAGCAAAACCAGACTATTGGCTTTAATTAATGTTTGCATGATTTTCTAGTAGACAAGGTATGAAGATCCAAATTATGGAAAGATCCATTACCTGGTAAAACCTCCGGTCCTGAGCATTCTGGATAACAGGTCCCATACCTGTATTCTATTTTATCAAGCTAATAAATGCACTGCTTAGAAACATATTTAAACAGCTTCACTCAAAAATATGTCATTAGTGACTGCAAAATACTGTGTAATGCTTTAAGTTTGTACAGCAATTTCTAGGTTGTTTGACCTTACGTATACTGCTGATGTATTGCTGCTGCTGGGTTTCTGGTTTATCTTTATAGGATCACAGTGATCACTAGCTATTTAGGTCATCTTTTTAAAGCGTTCATTAATTTTCCATGATTTCTATGAAATATTAATGCATGTACAATTCATGTTTATGTTATGTATGAAACGGCTAGTATAATCTGAGACACAGTTTTATTTATTAAAAAAAATATTCATGTCTTTTGAGGCTGCTGCTGATAAGTGATTATTTTTGCTAACAGCAAATGATGAGTTCCATAGGTACTATAGGTGCTAGACTGAAAACTACCATATTTACTGTATTGTGCTTTCCATCAGTATTTCATTGCGCATGCCTCAGTGATCCACTCTTTATCTAATATTTATAGGGGAGGAAAATAAAACAGCATAAACAGTAGGGCTTGATTAACTTTCAATAAAAGTTTAGAACACATGCACAACAGCAATCTGTCACATAGAGGCATATTTGTAAATATATGCATATAATACACAAAAGCCAATAATATCCTGTACATTATATCCTTATAATACACAAAAGCCATGAATATCTTGCAAATCATATGCTTATAAATGGTGAGTTCTGATGTCATCAGTTATAAATGGTGAGTTCTGATGTCATTTCTGTCATGACTCACTGAAACTTGTGTATTATAATAAATGAAGTACCCCCAGTTGCAAAATATGAGGAAATTAGAAGTTACCTTGGAGTTCCATGACCTGTATAAAAACACTCGGCCTTCAGCCTCGTGTTTTTATATGGTCATGAAACTCCTTGGTAACTTATAATATCCTCATATTTTACAAGAGGGGGTACTTGATTCACTATATAAACAGTGCTTAAGCGATGTCATCAGTAATCGGTGCTTAGTAATGTAATTTGTGTAACATAACTCACTGTTACTTATAATAAATATAATATTATAATAAATAATGTTCCCCCTGTTGGAAAATATGAAGCATTCTCTATCATTCAGCCTTTGGCTTCTTTGCACAAACTCTAAAAATCCACATTGGATCACATTGCTGGTAACAGGCCTGGACTGGGAGTCAAAATAGGCCCTGCCATTCCAAGTACACAGAGGCCCAAACAGCCCACCACCAGCCAAAACAGCCCACTACCAGCCCACTATATGGTACCTTTCTATTGAACCATACAGCAGCCCCTCTGGCATTTGCCAGAACCCACAGATTGCCAGTCCGGGCCTGGCTGGTAAGGATGGGGCAGTCAATCAGGCATCATCATAACTTTACTGAATTCTTCTAAAATCACTAACAATGTTCATCAATGTCCCCGTTGCCAGGGTGGCAGCAGAGGATCATATCAATAGCTGGTGAGCATGTTCTCCCTATGGTGGCTTGCAGTATTTGCCTATTTCATGGCCTTTATATGGTCCTATAACTCCTCTGTTATAATAGGTTTATAAATTTAGTTTACAATATGGGGTACATTATTCACTAAATATTTCATATAATTCAAGCATTGAATTGTCAAGGGGCCAGTAACTTTAGCAGAATGGTTATACTTCCTGAAAATACAGCAGGGTTTATTTACATAAATAGTAAGTAATAGTGAGTAAGTGAGCACTAAGGGGTGCGATATAATGCTCCTAAGTGCTCTTGCATATGCATTTGGTGGCATGAGTAACTAAGACCTGACAACTCTAGAAATATTAGACTTTCAGTTTATTAGGATGATAAATAATTATTGAAACATGTGAAAGGCAAAAAAATGGTTAAACTTATTGTGAAAACAAAGTTATATTAAAGGCAGATATACAGTGTATATACAATAACAAATAAAAAAATACCACACTCAACAGGCTCGGTTAGAACTGATTTTAATAAACAACCAAAAGAAATTTCACATCATAGTGATCTTCCTCAGGTTAAAAAAACAATATATAGTGAACAAATTGTAGCTGTGTACAGTAGTTTATCTTTTACACTTAAAATGTCTATATCATCATACCACCGTATCTATACCTTACACAATGTGTCTGTATCACATTCAACTGACTCATCGGCATGCAGCTTGCCTTTCACACTTGTAACTTTAGATCCAAGCGCTGTCAGTGGATGAATTTCTAACGGAAAGGGAAAGGAGGATAATAATTCATATTTGTGGATGACTTACACTTAATATAAAATCATCTGAAGCATAGTTTTGGTTCCAGAGATTGCTATTATTTTCTGCTTAGGATTTAAAAGAGAAATGATGATGTTTTACAGGGATAGAGAAGCTTAAGGGGAATTAAGGTCACAACATTTTGATACATCACAGCAGGTGGAGGACTAATACATTCTACTCTATTTTATGGCTAGTGTTTCTGATGCCATTAAACCTACAATGTGGAAACTGCATGTTATGGAACTTGAATGCGACTGAAATGGCTACAATGTTAATTAATGAATAATACAGAATGAAATTGTAATACAGTTTGCAATTGGCATTCATGAACTTTTTGGCTGCTCTGTAAACTGACTTTTACACTGCAATTTGGTGGCTAGGTCAACTCTTCTGGATGTCGTGAAGGAATAGGAATCAACTTGTACATAAAGATAAGTAATATGTACATAATAATAATAAAAAATCTAGCATCACATACAGTCTGCTGTATCTGTTCTCAGCATCCTCAAAACAGAATTGTAACTTTCAAGAAATACAAAATTGAATACCAAAGTGTAATAGCTACTCACCCTGGTGGTCTAGGGGGATGGCGGGGACGCCGCCTCGTAGTCCTGCTGTGATGCCAGCTGCCTGATACTAGGGCGAGCACACTTCCTGTTCTTATAGGCTTTGGCGCTGGCCGATGATGTCATCCTGGCACAAAATTTAAGGTATTTAAAGGGACTTTGTAATTATGGTGATTGCCCATTGTTAGGTTCATCTCCAAGAGTTCCTGGCTGTTATTCCTGTCTGTATCTTGTATCCGATTCCTGTTTTAACCCCTGCCTGCCTGACTAATCTAACTTCTGTGATACTGACCCCTGCCTGGTAACCGACTATTCTGAAATCCGATCGTGCCCCTCTGCTTGTCCAGAACCCTTAGCTTAGCTCCTCTTTTAATAAGACCTGGCGGCATCCAATAAGCCGAGGGATCCTCCCGAGGTGAAATGCGGCTGTTAAAGGCAGAAGCAAGAGCCGAGATCAGGGAGATCAGCTTTGGTTCTGGATATAGGGTGCCGAATGTGACACAAAGAACTCAACCACCAACAAAATGAAAAACTGCAAACTTGTTGGCATAATTTCCAAAGGTGGCCTTACATGGTAGTTATAGCCACCAATTATTTTCAGTCAGATATAGATCAGGCAAAACCTTCTGAGGGCCCCATACATAGGCCACTAAACTGTCAACTCAATCTGGAGGAGCCAAGTCAGCAGCATACATAGGCTAATAAATGCCAACTCAGTCTAGAGGAGCCAAGTCAGCAGCATACATAGGCTAATAAAATGTCAACTCAGTCTAGAGGAGCCAAGTCAGCAGCTTTTGTTGGGCCATGTATGGCTACCTTTCCACAATAAAACACATGCTAATTTAAAGGTGACCCTCCTGTTAAGTATGTAATTTTTAACAGGCACTCAGCACCTGCCACAATTCCATTGCAATGTCCAATAATATGCATGTACATCTCAGGCCATAAAACAGAAGCAGATGCAGCTTCAGAAATCAGATGGCTGAATGGATTATCCTTGAATCTCATTTGGAAATTATTTGGAGACCAGATCACAGTTGAACCGAAGTGTGTATTGTGAACTGGGCTCATTAGAAAGGAGTAGAAAAAAGCTGGATTGGTTTTGGTCAGATTTTAAGTACCAAATTTTTGAACGTGAAATGTTGGAAAGTATGAATATTAATTACATGGTCAAAGCAAGAAGAAAAAAGAAAAATATTTCAGATTAGGTACTAAAGGGGATTGTTATCCTATTTATCAAAATTTGAAATGGCACAAAACACAGTGCACAAAATTAACCCATATAGTCTCACCATTAGGTGTAACCACTGCATACCTTGCCAGGCCATGGCCAGCTACAGCATTAAAGGGGTTGTTAACCTTGCAACACTGTTTTCAGTTCAGTTGTTTTTAGATAGTTCACCAGAAATAAAGACTTTTTAGTTTCAAAACAAATTTGTATGATTCGAGTTTTCACTCAGTTTTATCAAGTTTTTTTAACGATCTGATTAAATCGAGTTTTTTTTAAATAAATAAGCTAAATTCGGGCATGGAACTTTGATCGAGCTTTTTTTATTAATATTATTAGATAAATTTGGATTTTAGTAAATAACCCATTAGTTGATATATTTCTTATCTTTGGCCTTGCTAAGTAGAATCCCTAAGTTTCATTAAAGGCAGATGTTAGAATTGATACAATTGTTGCTAACATTCCACAGATACAGTTGAGACTTACATTTTGGAAAAACTGTAAAAAAATAAAACATGAAATGTAATTTAAAGAAATCTTTATTTCTTGTGGACAATCTGAAAACAACTGAAGTGAAAAAAGTGTTTGGAATGTTGTTTCTAAGTGGCGTTTAGGCCTGCAGTATATATATAAAAAAAAACAATAACTGCTGAGCAACAGGCTTGCATTGGCTGTTGATAAAAGCCTAACTGTTTGTTTCCATGGCAACAAGCTACAAATGTGTAACCTATTAAACATGACCATATAATGTGCATGGGGAAATTCAACAGATATTAACTATTTATGTTTTATAAAAGAAGGGGAACCATTCAAACCATAGTACTGCTATTTTCTTGCAATATTGTTTTTGTTTGTTAATCTATAAGGCATACTGTCTGTGCTAGGCTGTAAAACATACAAACCGGTGATTACATACTAAAGAATAAAAGCACAAAAGCATGACATTATTTACTATGTCCATACACCTGGGCAGTAACCCATAGCAACCAATCAGCATTTAGCTTTTTTCAGTCAGCTGTAGGTTGAACACTGAAAGCAATCATCTGATTGGTTGCCATTGGTTACTGCCCAGGTGCAAATTTGCCCACTGTTTAGAAATAACCCCCACTATAAGTTGGTTGTCCAACTTATAGTGGTGTAACTACTGTGTTTACAGCATTGTTTGCACTTGCAAAAGGTCAAATTACCTATGTTGTGAACTGGCAACAACAATATTAGATTTTGCAGATTGAAAGTCCTGCCCGGTGCTTTGTTGTCTTCAGTTGGATTGCATACCTCCCAAAATATGAAAAATGTAAAGAGGGACAACAAGATCTGGCGCGATATGTGCAGCGAACATATCATGCCCATTTCAGCCACACCCCCGAAATACCTATTTTACAGCATTTTGCAGGTTATGCAAAGTTTGAACACATTTCTGGGGGTTTTGGTACATGTCTTATGTGTTATAACAGTTTTGCTAATGAAGGTGAAATTTCACCTTTACTGTTCCCTCAAGAGACTTAGTAGTTACAATCGTATCTAAGTGCAGGTGCTGGATATTCTCGGCTCTCTGCCAAAAGCCTCCTATTTAATTAAGTTTCAGAAATATTGTATCTTTTTCTGGCATCAGTACAGCAGATCAAAGAGAAACTCGGAACATATGCAGGATTGCGGTATGAACTGTCAAAATTGGGACTGTCCCTCGAAAAACGGGACAGTTGGGAGGTATGGAATTGTTGGCGACAATCGCTATACTCATTATCCAGTGCCATTATATCACACTCACTCACCATGTATTGAAAATTGTGTTAGTGAATTCCATTTGGAGTTTGTGGGAGAGAGTCATATGATAGCTAGTGATAAGTACTACTATTCCCTTAATATCCATTAAGAGATGATCATTCAGGTGAATCAACTGGATCAGCACTCAATTTTTCTGCCTCATCATACATGTTGCAGTTAAACTGCAATGATCTGAACACATGGAATTCAACAT
The DNA here is from genome assembly GCA_038501925.1 of Xenopus petersii. NCBI lineage: Eukaryota > Metazoa > Chordata > Amphibia > Anura > Pipidae > Xenopus > Xenopus petersii. Next base: position 149,652,777 of record CM076672.1, read on the forward strand.
TTGAGCCACCAATTATAACCAAAGATAACATATTGAAGTAGCAAGTGCTGCTGTGTTTCAACATAGAGAGCAAATCGTTTCCCCCAAAGATCCACACTGTATTCTGGCAACATTCATGGCTCTGCAGTATTTGTGCCAATATTCTTATCAGTTGCTTACGTTTCTCTAATAAACCTGCACTGGGATACCAATATATCACCCAGAACATGAGTATGTTTATACAACATGCAGAATGCAAATGGTTCATTAACTGAGAGCAACTGAATCGGGTTTATTTAAGAGTAGAGATGTCGCGAACTGTTCGCCGGCGAACTTGTTCGCGCGAACATCGGGTGTTCGCGCTCGCCGGAAGTTCGCGAACGTCGCGCGACGTTCGCCATTTTGGGTTCGCCATTGTTGGCGCTTTTTTTTGCCCTCTCACCCCAGACCAGCAGGTACATGGCAGCCAATCAGGAAGCTCTCCCTTGGACCACTCCCCTTCCCTATAAAAACCGAAGCCCTGCAGCTTTTTTTCACTCTGCCTGTGTGTGCTGAAGAGATAGTGTAGGGAGAGAGCTGCTGCCTGTTAGTGATTTCAGGGACAGTTGAAAGTTTGCTGGCTAGTAATCGTTTTGATACTGCTCTGTTATTGGAGGGACAGAAGTCTGCAGGGGTTTGAGGGACATTTAAGCTTAGGTAGCTTTGCTGGCTAGTAATCTACCTTCTACTGCAGTGCTCTGTATGTAGCTGCAGTGGGCAGCTGTCCTGCTTCTGATCTCATCTGCTGACTGCTGCAATAGCAATAGTCCTTGTAAGGACTGCTTTTATTTATTTTTTTGTTGTTTTACTACTACTACTACTACTACTACTACTACTACTACTACTACTACTACTACTATAAGAGCCCAGTGCTATTAGTCTAGCAGTGTTGGGGAGTGGGACTGGTGTGCTAATCTGCTGCTCCTAGTAGTTCAGCAGCACCAACTTTAATTTTTTTTTTTTAATATTCATTCTTTTTTTATTTAACTTTTTTTTTATTTTACTACCGCTGTAGTAGTGTATAAGTTGACCTTTTAGGCATTATTTGCCCTGTAGGCATTTTTTGCCCAGTGTGTTATTCAACCAACTGCTATCTAGCTGTGTGCCCGTGTTCACATTCTGTCTAAATATCCATAATATTACCGTCTCCAGAAAAAACACCGGAGTGACTTTTTTCAAGCAGCCATAATAAATTTTACGTAATCCGTATCCATCGCTGTAGTAGTGTATAAGTTGACCTTTTAGGCATTATTTGCCCTGTAGGCATTTTTTGCCCAGTGTGTTATTCAACCAACTGCTATCTAGCTGTGTGCCCGTGTTCACATTCTGTCTAAATATCCATAATATTACCGTCTCCAGAAAAAACACCGGAGTGACTTTTTTCAAGCAGCCATAATAAATTTTACGTAATCCGTATCCATCGCTGTAGTAGTGTATAAGTTGACCTTTTAGGCATTATTTGCCCTGTAGGCATTTTTTGCCCAGTGTGTTATTCAACCAACTGCTATCTAGCTGTGTGCCCGTGTTCACATTCTGTCTAAATATCCATAATATTACCGTCTCCAGAAAAAACACCGGAGTGACTTTTTTCAAGCAGCCATAATAAATTTTACGTAATCCGTATCCATCGCTGTAGTAGTGTATAAGTTGACCTTTTAGGCATTATTTGCCCTGTAGGCATTTTTTGCCCAGTGTGTTGACCTTGTAGACATTGTTTGCCCAGTTTTTTTGGACGCAGCCACTGAAGCACAGTTGCCAGAAAAAATATGCCATATAAATGCTGAAAATATAAATTTTTTTGGTTGCAGCCACTGAAGCACAGAGGCCAGAAAAATTATGCCATATAAATGCTGAAAATAGTCATTTTTCGCCATACGTTGACCTTGTAGACATTGTTTGCCCAGTTTTTTTGGACGCAGCCACTGAAGCACAGTTGCCAGAAAAAATATGCCATATAAATGCTGAAAAAATAATTTTTTTTGGTTGCAGCCACTGAAGCACAGAGGCCAGAAAAATTATGCCATATAAATGCAGAAAATATGCATTTTTTTGGTTGCAGCCACTGAAGCACAGAGGCCAGAAAAATTATGCCATATAAATGCAGAAAATATGCATTTTTTTGGTTGCAGCCACTGAAGCACAGAGGCCAGAAAAATTATGCCATATAAATGCAGAAAATATGCATTTTTTTGGTTGCAGCCACTGAAGCACAGAGGCCAGAAAAATTATGCCATATAAATGCTGAAAATAGTCATTTTTCGCCATACGTTGACCTTGTAGACATTGTTTGCCCAGTTTTTTTGGACGCAGCCACTGAAGCACAGTTGCCAGAAAAAATATGCCATATAAATGCTGAAAAAATAATTTTTTTTGGTTGCAGCCACTGAAGCACAGAGGCCAGAAAAATTATGCCATATAAATGCAGAAAATATGCATTTTTTTGGTTGCAGCCACTGAAGCACAGAGGCCAGAAAAATTATGCCATATAAATGCAGAAAATATGCATTTTTTTGGTTGCAGCCACTGAAGCACAGAGGCCAGAAAAATTATGCCATATAAATGCAGAAAATATGCATTTTTTTGGTTGCAGCCACTGAAGCACAGAGGCCAGAAAAATTATGCCATATAAATGCAGAAAATATGCATTTTTTTGGTTGCAGCCACTGAAGCACAGAGGCCAGAAAAATTATGCCATATAAATGCAGAAAATATGCATTTTTTTGGACGCAGCCACTGAAGCACAGTTGCCAGAAAAAATATGCCATATAAATGCTGAAAATAGTCATTTTTCGCCATACGTTGACCTTGTAGACATTGTTTGCCCAGTTTTTTTGGTTGCAGCCACTGAAGCACAGAGGCCAGAAAAAATTAAACCAGTAGGGTTTGCACCCTAGTTTGTAACGGTGGCGGAGGGAGGAGGACGCTAAAGGACAGCTGTGTGTGGAGTCATGAGGCTTGAAGAGAAGGACAGCTGCATAGAAGTCAGAACAAGTCTTCCGGCGTGCAGTAACCCTCCGAGATCCACCCCTCATTCATTTTAATAAAGGTCAGGTAATCGACACTTTTGTGACCTAGGCGAGTTCTCTTCTCAGTTACAATCCCTCCTGCTGCACTGAAGGTCCTTTCTGAGAGCACACTTGAGGCTGGGCAAGACAAGAGGTTCATGGCAAATTGTGACAGCTCTGGCCACAGATCAAGCCTGCGCACCCAGTAGTCCAGGGGTTCATCGCTCCTCAGAGTGTCGATATCTGCAGTTAATGCCAGGTAGTCCGCTACCTGCCGGTCGAGGCGTTCTTTGAGGGTGGATCCAGAAGGGTTGTGGCGCTGCCTTGGACAGAAAAACATTTGCATGTCTGACGTTACAGACCGGCCAAAGGGCTTTGTCCTTGCAGGTGTGCTCGTGGCAGGATTACTGGCACCTCTGCCCCTGGAATGTTGATGAGTTCCTGAAGTGACATCACCCTTAAAAGCATTGTACAACATGTTTTGCAGGCTGGTTTGTAAATGCCGCATCTTTTCGGACTTGTGGTATGTTGGTAACATTTCTGACACTTTATGCTTGTACCGAGGGTCTAGTAGCGTTGCGACCCAGTACAGGTCCTTCTCCTTAAGCCTCTTGATACGGGGGTCCTTCAACAGGCATGCCAGCATGAAAGACCCCATTCTCACAAGGTTGGATGCAGAGCTATCCATCTCCGCTTCCTCATTATCAAGGACTGCATCATCCACGGTCTCCTCCCCCCAGCCACGTACAAGACCAGGGGTCCCCAAAAGGTCACCACTAGCCCCCTGGGAAGCCTGCTCCTGTTGGTCCTCCTCCTCCTCCTCCTCCACAAAGCCACCTTCCTCCTCTGACTCCACTTCTGGCACCTCTCCCTGCGTTGCAGCAGGTGCCTGGGTTCGTTCTGGTGTTTGCGACCATAAATCGTGCGCTTCCAGCTCCTCGTCACGCTGGTCTACAGCCTCATCTGTCACTCGTCGCACGGCACGCTCCAGGAAGAAAGCGAAGGGTATTAGGTCGCTGATGGTGCCTTCGGTGCGACTGACCATATTTGTCACCTCTTCAAAAGGTCGCATGAGCCTGCAGGCATCGCGCATAAGCACCCAGTAACGGGGGAAAAAAATCCCCAGCTCTGCAGATCCAGTCCTACCACCCAGTTCAAAAAGGTACTCGTTGACGGCCCTTTGTTGTTGCAGCAGACGTTCCAACATAAGGAGCGTTGAATTCCAGCGAGTCTGGCTGTCAGAAATCAAACGCCTGACTGGCATGTTGTAGCGCTGCTGAATGTCAGCAAGGCGTGCCATGGCTGTGTAGGAACGTCTGAAATGGGCCGACACCTTTCTGGACTGGGTGAGAACGTCCTGGAATCCTGGGTACTTGGAGACAAAACGTTGGACTATTAAATTTAACACATGTGCCATGCAGGGCACATGTGTTAAATTTCCCAGTCTCAACGCTGCCAACAGATTGCTTCCATTGTCACACACCACTTTTCCGATCTGCAGTTGGTGTGGGGTCAGCCACCGATCGGCCTGTGACTGCAGAGATGACAGGAGTACAGATCCGGTATGGTTTTTGCTTTCCAGGCACGTCATCCCCAAGACAGCGTGACAACGGCGTACCTGGCACGTCGAATAGCCTAGGGGGAGCTGGGGGTGCACAGGTGTGGAGGAGGAGAAGGAGGACCCAGCAGCAGAGTAAGAAGAAGAAGAGGAAGAAGACGAGGTAGAGAGCGATGGAGGAGTAGAGGTGGTGGCAGAACCGCGTGCAATCCGTGGCGGTGACACCAACTCCACTGTTGTTGTTGTTGAGCTACCCATTCCCTGCTTCCCATTCCCAGCCATTACCAAGTTCACCCAGTGGGCAGTGTAGGTGACATACCTGCCCTGACCATGCTTGGAGGACCATGCGTCAGTAGTCATATGGACCTTTGGCCCAACACTAAGTGACAGAGATGCGGTAACTTGGCTCTGCACATGTTGGTACAGGTGTGGTATTCCCTTTTTAGAAAAAAAATTGCGGCTGGGTACCTTCCACTGCGGTGTCCCAATTGCTACAAATTTGCGGAAGGCCTCAGAGTCCACCAGCTGGTATGGTAAAAGCTGGCGGGCTAAGAGTGCAGACAAGCCAGCTGTCAGACGCCGGGCAAGGGGGTGACAGTCAGACATTGGCTTCTTACGCTCAAACATGGCCTTCACAGAAACTTGGCTGGTGGCAGATGACTGGGAATGGGAACAGGTGGTCAAGGTGGAAGGCGGAGTGGAGGGTGGTTCAGATGGGTCAAGGAGAGCAGAGGTAGAGCAGTAAGATGCTGGACCAGAAGGAGTGTGACTTTTAGTTTGCCTGTTGCCTTTGAGGTGTTGCTCCCAAAGTGCTTTGTGCTTGCCGCTCATGTGCCTTCGCATAGAAGTTGTACCTATGTGGCTGTTGGGCTTACCAAGGCTCAGTTTCTGACTGCACTCATTGCAAATTACAATGCTTTTGTCAGAGGCACACACATTAAAAAAATGCCACACTGCTGACTTTTTGGAAGTCTGCGATCTGGCGGTAACAGTAGAAGTTGGCGGCAATGGCGGGTGCGTTGGCCGGCTGAACACAGGTGCCGATACATGTTGTTGCCCTACTGATCCCTGCGGGCTGGCCTCCCTGCTTCTTCTAAGTCTTATTCTCCTACTGCCTCTCTGACTCTCCGTCTCTCCATCTGAACTACCCTCCTCTTGCTCTCTTCTACTAGGCACCCACAAAACATCAATCTCCTCATCATCATTCTCCTCAGATGCATCAATTTCTTCTGACACATCACAGAAGGAAGCAGCAGCGGGGACCTCCTCCTCCTCCTCATCACTCATCATTATGTCCATCTCTGTCGTGTTCTCTGCCAGAATTAAATCTGGTGTAACGTCCTCATCTCCTTCATCTTCTTCTGCCAATAATGGTTGCGCATTACTCAGTTCAAGAAACTCATGGGAAAATAACTCCTCTGACTCCAGTGAAGATGGGGCACCGGTGGTGGAGGAAGTGTTACGTGGGGTGGCCATAGCAGTGGAGGATGAGGAGGATGTTGTGGTAAAGTTAGAAACGGTAGAGGATGGGGTGTGCTGTGTAAGCCAGTCAACTACCTCTTCAGCATTTTGGGAGTTCAGGGTCATTGGCTTTTTAAAACTGGGCAATTTGCTAGGGCCACAGGATTGCATAGCAGCACGGCCCCTAGCACGGCCTCTGCGTGGCGGCCTGCCTTTGCCTGGCATTATTTTTAAAAAAACAACAACAACAAAAACTCAGTTGGTTTTTCTGGAAACGATAATACACACAGCTAGATGGCAGTTTGAAGAAAACAGTGTGCAAATAATGCCTACAAGATCAACGTATACACTACTACAGCGGTGGATACGGATTACGTAAAATATATGAATGCTGCTTGAAAAAAAGTAACTCAAGTGGTTTTTCTAGAGACGATAATATTATCAATATTTAGACAAAATGTGAACAAGCTCACACAGCTAGATGGCGGTTTGAAGAAAACACTGTGCAAATAATGCCTACAAGGTCAACGTATACACAGCGGTGGATACGGATTACGTAAAATATAAGAATGCTGCTTGAAAAAAAGTCACTCCGGTGTTTTTTCTGGAGACGGTAATATTATGGATATTTAGACAGAATGTGAACACGGGCACACAGCTAGATAGCAGTTGGTTGAATAACGTATGGCGAAAAATGACTATTTTCAGCATTTATATGGCATATTTTTTCTGGCAACTGTGCTTCAGTGGCTGCGTCCAAAAAAACTGGGCAAACAATGCCTACAAGGTCAACGTATGGCAGTTGTTTAAAGAGAACAGTAGATTACTAGCCAGCAAAGCTACCTAAGCTAAAATGTCCCTCAAATCCCTGCAGACTTCTGTCCCTCCAATACAGAGCAGTATCACGCAGATTACTAGCCAGCAAACTTACTATCATCTGTCCCTGAAATCACTAACAGCTCTCGCCCTACACTATCTCTTCCAAGCACACACAGGCAGATTTTTCAGATACATTTTTGCCCTTGATCCCCCTCTGGCATGCCACTGTCCAGGTCGTTGCACCCTTTAAACAACTTTAAAATCATTTTTCTGGCCAGAAATGTCTTTTGTAGATGTTAAAGTTCGCCTTCCCATTGAAGTCTATGGGGTTCGCGAACCGTTCGCGAACCGCTCGCAATTTTGCGCAAGTTCGCGAATATGTTCGCGAACTTTTTTTCCGACGTTCGCTACATCCCTATTTAAGAGTATTGGCGTATTGAATATACAATAAGCTCTTATGGAAGCACAATTCCAGCTGGTCTTACGAGGCAGCCAAGTAGTGCACACAGCAGCTAAAGTGATTGATCAATGAGCAAGAGAAACTCTCAGCTGTTATGAAGCCACGATGTGATGTAATTACAGTTGCTTCAGGGGTTAGTTTTGCAATTCCAAGAAATTGTGCAGAACAGTTTCATGCACAAACATTACAGAATTTCCATTAAACATTACAGAATCCGCACATTAAGGGGCCTATTTATTATGCTGTGTAAAACGAAATTCGCCAGAAAAACTGTGTAAAAAAAATGGCGAAATAAAAAGTGTGTGATAATCATGCAAACTCAAGATTTTCCGCTATTATTTTACACTGCTTCAGACCTTTGTAAGAAAGTTCTGGTGGAAGTTGCTCAAATAAAAAGCACGTAAAAAACCCGCCATGTTTACATCGTTTTTTACACGGCAATGTGTGGCAAATTATTTCTCAGTTTTTTTACACCAATAAATAAATCTCCCCCTAGGAAATAAGGGAAATGTGCTGTATTTTGTCAACTGCCATCTTCTTGGATACCCATTCTACTGTTCTGATTCAAAAGAGAGACTTTTTTTGCCCAGAATGCAAAGCAGCATATGATAATTTATTCCTCTGTATAAATATCTATATTATGAGAAGATTAGATTTTTTTGGTAGGCAAAGGGTTTCTCCCTCTCTCAGTTAGACCGCCTACGTGGGCAGATTCCAAGTCATCTTCACTGACAGCACCTTCTCAGGCAAGAACACTCTTCAAATATGAATTGCCGTATCCCTCAAAAAACCAAAGTTTATCGAGGGGGAGATAACAGAAAGTTTTATATAGTGTAGTATTTATAAATTGAAATTCAGATCTCACCCTTAGTGATGATTTATAACTTTATAACAGCAGGGCATTTGTTCACCACTTTTTACTTTCTCCGTGAGAAGTTATTTAACAGAACAATCCGTGATTGAATATAATACACTTTTAAAACCATGAAAACATAAAATCACCACTAATCACATTAGCTCTATGAGCATAAGGTGCTGTGTGCAGTGATTCCCACATTGTGAGCTGCGTAACTTGGGAGGTGATGGTATAGCAACCAACCTCTAGAATCCTAGTGACCCCAGTGGTATGTTATACTCACTAGACGTGAGACAAGGAAGGCGTGGGTTAAAATCTATTTCCTCCTGTTCTGAGACTTCTTCTTTATCGGAAACATCCGTTAATAAAAAGTGTCCTGTGCATTCCGTATTGCGCTTTTGGTTCCTCAGCGTCCATTAGAGTCCAATGCGCATATCGGTGGCACGCTTCTGCAATTTCAGAGCGACGGCGTCCTCACTGTTGTGTTTTGCCAAACTGGCTTCCTCTCAGACCAAAAACGCGTCAGCGAGGACACTGTTCCTCTGAATTTGAGGAAGCATGTCAACGATATGCGCATTGGACTCTAAGAAGGTGAGACATGGCTTTTTCCTGTATGTGAGAGGGAGCTTGATTATATAAACTATAGTAGAGTTACTGAAGCAAACACACCAGTTGTACATGATATTTACATTACTTTAAAGTGGACCTGTCACCCAGACACAAAAATCTGTATAATAAAAGTCCTTTTCAAATTAAACACAAAATCCAATTTCTATTTTTATTAAAGCATTCATAGCTGTTGTAAGCTCATTTAAAAATCTCAGCTGTCAATCAAATATTGCCTGCCCCTCCTCTATGCCTTAGGTATAGAGGCGGGGCAGGCAATTACTTTCACTTTCCATTCAGCACTTCCTAGATGTCACCTACATTCCCTCAGTTCTTTTAACCATTTAATTGTGTAGCCAGGGCATCAGATCCCCTATTCTGGTGTACAAACAAGATTTTGAGATTATGCAAGGCTTGCCTTAATAACAGCGTCCACAAAATGGCTCCTGCATGCTTGCTATAATTATGAATTCCCAGACTGAAGGAAACAAGATTCAAATAATTTATATAGTGTAATTAACATTCCTTTTGCTTGTCTAATGTGATAAAATAGGATTTTGAATAATTTTATCTGGGTGACAGGTCCCCTTTAAAACACTTTTCTTTTTTTGGTGTTACTGTTCCTTTAAATACTTACTGTTGCCAAAGGAGGCCTATAAAAGATGCTGAAGCACTGCAGACTGTGCCCTACTATAGGTTCTTCCTTTTGAGTTCCTGAGTGCGCTTCCTGTGATTATTATTCTTGATCCTGTGTATTGACCCTTGCTTGTTTCCGTGTACTGAACCTTTGCTGCCTGAACCGACCATATTGCCTGGACTTCGACTACTCTTCTTCTAAACCCTTGCCTGTACTTGGACTGGTGCTTCCTCCTAGGTCCACTACTCTTAAAGCATGCACCACAATTCAGTGCACACAGCGTCACAAACAGTAGAAAATGGTTTTAAAATCAATTGGTGTTTTTTTTAAAATCAATTGGTGTTTTTTAAAATCAAGCCTTAGTATAGCCATGCTCCTCTGTACTTTAGTGCATTTGTGCATTTCACTTGTTATAACAAATTATTAAAAAAAAAAAAAACTGATTATTTCCAAAAATTTCAGGCATAATATTCTCAAAGTTTACATGACTGCCATTATTGATGTATAAGACACTGATTGATGTTTCATAGCTGTATCTCTCTGTCCATTCCTGCACATATTTAAATCTTTCATGTCTTCACAGTGATGTTTAATAGGGAGCAGACACTAGTTGCTGAAGTAGTCCAGATGGTCAGCTAAGATCATCTCTTACTTTAACTGCCAACCATCTGGCAAACCAGAATACATTCCGCCTGCGAATGTTGCTACGTAAAGTATTTTGTATTTCCGAAACGACTTCTTAATCATTTTCATGCATCTGCTGTCTCTGTAAATGCCCCTGGTATGAGTATATATATGAAAACCATGTTTACAGTATATTATAGTATTTTGGCTATAAAGGGGCCCATCTGAAAAGGATTTTTATAATCTGGCCTATTGTACAATATATGTTTTGTACAATACTGTTATTTTTTCCCATTTAGTATACAGGTATTGGATCAGTTATCCAGAAACTCATTTTCCAGAAAGCTCCAAATTACGGAAAGGCCATCTCCCATGGACACCATTTAATAATCCAAATTTGTAAAAATGATTTCCTTTTTTCTCTGTAATAATAAAACAATACCTTGTACTTGATCCAAACTAAGATATAATAAATTATTATTAAAAGCAGAGCCGTCCTATTGGGTTTATTTAATGTTTACATGATTTTCTAGTAGATTTAAGGTATGAAGATCCAAATTATGGAAAAATCCAAGCATTCTGGATAACAGGTTCCATACCTGTATATATTTTCTACTATCAATTGGATACAACTGATGCCTCCTGTTATTAAACTATCTTTATTTTTTTTTACCCAAGCTTTTAATATGATTGTTATTTTTTGGTTGGGTAGTGGGACTAGGCCGACACAGGATCTACCTACTAGCATATAAATTAAAAAATCAGGATACTTGGTTGTGTCCCCATTCCATATAGGCCACACCCTATTTTATTTATGTGTTATCTTTAAATCCCTGTTTGTTGCCACTTCTGAAATGCTAATTTCAGACACATTTGAACTTGGCTGGCTTCCCCCCATGACCACATAGTAGCTTATTTATACTGTATAAACCATATCACAGCTTCTAAAGCAAAAGCATAATTTTTACCAGTGCAGCGTAACTGAATATTATCTTAAAATAAAAACAAAAATGTTTCACTTATGATGGTTGATCTTTTTGTATGGAGGGAAAATCTAATGAAAAATAGGCTTGCTAGATGGTATAAAGTGTGATTATAGAGCCATTTGGTCGTTGATGCCAAGAATGGCATGGTTATAAGATCAGTGAGGTTCCCATGTAAATAATGACATTAGGACTGTTTTTCCTAAATTACTATGTAATATCCATGTCTTACATTTGAACAATGCTTACCACCTATAGAAGTAACTTTTGTTTTGAATTGATGTTATGCAGGTTTACCTTAATTTGCTATTATGATTTTGTGATTCTTTTATCAGTGATATATATATACAACTGTATATTTAGCCTAATTGGGTTAATAAAGGGCAAGGACATCTAATCACTACATATTATATTTCCACTTCTGTTAATAAGGTACATTCTGTTTTGTGAATTTTGTGTTAGCATTATTGACTTGCACAGTCTTATATCTGTCCCAAGAGAGTGTCAAATATATCTACATGCAAATCAATGGCTCACAGGTATGAAATATATAAATAAGTGCAATATGTGCTTACTTTTTACTTCCAAACGATATTTAAAGGAGAACTAAACCCTAAAAATTGATATGGCTAGGCCCTATTTCCAGACCTTACCATCTGATACAGGGGCCCCCATGGCCTCCTTCACTAAACTATCCAAGCTCTTTTGATTTCTAGATCTGTTTGCTAATAATAGTGAAGTAGGAATATGTTTTGTTTTTGTTTTTTTGCCCCCAAATTGTACAGACAGGTAGACTATTGTATTAACACCTTATGGGGGAGGGGCTGGAGGGACAGATCATTTCTATCTTTATCAGAATGATAGGCAATGTGCATCAAATAGACATGCCATTTCGCATCGCAGAGGTTCATGGGTTTGCCCAAAAATTCTTGGATCATGTTCTTTTCAATACAAAATGTTATGGTAGGAGATCAGCCATCCCAAGGGTTGATCATCCCCGTGACTGCCATATGTTTAAATCCTTCATCTGCATGTTGGGGAGGGACAATGTGACATGGCGTGTAGTAGTGGGGTCCGTTGGGGACAGTAGAGCAAGTCGGGCACTTTTAACACTTCCATGTTGCCCAATATGCAACGACTCATGAAACAGTACATTACTGTAGAAGGCCTGCACCTAGAGCCACTGAGCAGGATACAGTTACTTTTTAGGTTGCAAGTCTACACTTTTTTTGTGAATAAAAAATTGGATTTGCTTTTACTATAAAGATACATATTTTATATATTGAACTTATTGCACAAGCCTAAAGTTTTGGCTTATCAACAGCAGCAATGATCCAGGTCTTCAAACTTGTCACAGGGGGTCACCATCTTGGAAAGTGGCTGCGACACTTATATGCTCAGTGGGCTCTGAGCTCTTGGGAAGCTAAGCTTAGGGGTTGTAGAAAATTTACAAACAGAAAATAAGGTTGGCCTGTAATATAAACTGATGCTATAGGGCTGATTATTCAATGCTGATGCTAGTTGCACTGGTTTCTGTGTTGCCATGTAATAATTATCTATATTAATTACTAATCAGCCTTGTATTGTGACATTTCTATTCTATGTGTACTGTATATTGTAAGTCGGTCCCTAATCTCTATAAGTGACAGTAGCACAGAGCATGTGCAGTAAATCAGAAGAAAAGAAGATGGGGAGCTACTGGGGCATTTTCATTGGCGAAATTACGCCAGCGAATTTACACCAGCTACCATTAGTAAATCGGTGAAGTGCCGAAATGATGTCACGCTGGCGAATTTTCGCCATGGTTAGCCACTTCGCCCTTTAGTAAATTTCCCCCATAGTGTTATGTGTTTTAAATGTGCATCAAGACATGTTGGTAAAAGTCCCATTCTTGGGGCAAAGTCCACTTTCTGAAAATATATAAACAGTAGTAGAAAAAGAGAGTGAGTAAAACAAGTGGTTGCATTCTAAACCGTCCTTGCACAGGGCCAAAATTCAAAATACAGAGCACATTTGGAAACAGCAGCTTACTGGAGGGAGCGTGGGTCCCACATGAACCCTTTCCTGGCTGATATCTTATTGGGATTTGTTTCTGTATTGAAAAGGCAGATTTGAAGTTCCCAAGAATACGAACAGCATCAGGGTGTTCAGGACTTCTGTTTGATTCGAATGTTGGTTCAAGGGAAAAACAAATAGGTAAGCTCAAAACTTTTGTGGCCCATTTAACATAATATGGCAGAAACTGAAATGCTAGTACAGAGATCTCTTCATAAAGATACGATGAGAATAGGGTTGCAGTCTATATGTTTTATACAGATGTTGACATAGGGGAGGGGCAATGAAGTTGACCTCTAAAGCAAGAATCTGAGGCGCCACTTTCCTGGGCAGCCTTGTTAGCCCAAAAATACATACACAGGGTTGTTTATTTATTTTAGAGTTTTTTTTATACCTTGAATGAACTCGAAGTGTTTCTAATTTAAGAAAAAATTTGAGAAAACTGAAGTCAGGGAGTTGGGGGTTAATAACCCGAAAACTTAAATTGAGTTGAGTTTGAGTTGGAAAAACTTGAATTGCTAGAATTGATCAAGTTTTCGGGCAACACCTTTCGAAAAAAACTCGAATGTCATGCAGGCTATTAATATCTTCAAATGGTTCAAAGGACTTCTGCCATTGACTCCCACATGACCTCTACAGGTTTTAGATGTGTATTTTCAGATTCTAAATATTTCCAGAGTCGGGGTATGATAAATCTAGAAAAATTCTAGTTTTTTTAACCTGAAAAACGTTTTGAAGAAAAACCCCTTGAAAATGAGAATTTTCGTGGAAAACACAACTCGAACCTTAATAAATCTGTCCTACAGTGTATGTGCATTTTCAGGCCAAAAACTGCTGAAATGTAGCTATAGAGCACACGTTTGCATAGAATATAGCAGATAAGCTGCGTAGACTACAATGAATTTAGTTATTACATAGTAAAGTAAACATGGTTCAGATGTCATTTATCACTCTCTACAGAATTGTAGTTTATTTGTAGGTGCTGGATACCAACTAACAAACTTTGACTGACATTTTTAACTTTATGGGGCACATTTACTTCGCTTGAGTGAAGGAATAGAATAAAAAATACTTAGAATTTCAAATGTTTTTTTTTGGCTACTTCGACCATCAAATTGGCTACTTCGACCTTCGACTGCGACTTCGAATTCAAACTAAAAATCGTTCTACAATTCAATAGTCGAAGTACTGTCTCTTTAAAAAAAACTTTGACCACCTACTTCGCCACCTAAAACCTCCTGAACATCAATGTTAGCCTATGGGGAAGGTCCCCATAGGCTTTCCTGCCAATTTGGGATCAAAGGAATTTCATTTGATCGATGGATTAAAATCCTTTGATTCGAAGGATTTAATCGTTCAATCGAACAATTATTCCTTTGATTGTTCAATCGAACGAATAGTGCTAAATCCTTTGACTTCGATATTCAAAGTCGAAGGATTTAACTTCAAGGGTTGAATATCGAGGGTTAATTAATCCTCGATATTCGACCATTAGTAAATGTGCCCCTATGTGTAACTGGTCCCTTAAAATTACAAAATTCAAGCTGCAATGAAAATGTTAAAGTGCACTGTGCTGTTTTTCGATGCTACTGAAGGGTGGCACCTTATTTACCTTTACATATTCTGCTAAAACTGGATAACAGTAACCTTTTGGCTGTATAATACATGGGGTGTGAATTGCAGGGACCACAGACCTCATTGTATGTATTAGGGTTGGTTGGTGCCTTTTCCGTATTGCTTATGCTCATAGCTTTCTGATCTGAACATCATGATATACAGGTATGGGACCTGTTATACAGAATACTCAGGACCTAGTGTTTTTCAGATAAAGGATCTTTACATAATTTGGATCTCCATACCTTAAGTCAACTAAAATCATCTAACATTAACTAAACCTAATAGAATTGTTCTGCATCCAATCAGGATTTATTATATCTTAGCTGGGATCAAGTATAAGGGACCATTTCATTACTACAGAGAAAAAGGTCATAATTTTAAAAATGATTTGATTATAATGGAGTCTATGGGAGACTCCATTATATGAGAGCTTTCTGGATAATGGGTTTCCGGATAACAGATCCTATACCTGTACTGGATATAGTTATAGTACCCTTTAAATCTGAGTAGGGAAGTATTTCTACACAGTGTCTGTGTATTCTATACATATATATTCATGGTAAGGATGACTGGCTTTTCTGTGATTTTTATATTGTTTTAGACTTTTTTTTACTTTTTAAAATCAAACCGCCTGCCTGCTTTGACCATTGAATAAGCAGGTATTCTTTTGGGGGGTATGTCATATCCAGAGTATTTAACTTCTATGAATAAAACTGACTTTTTCTCCAAGTAGGATTTTTTTTTTCAGTGAGTGATTGATAAAGCACAGTAACACCGGTTCAGAAACTCGATAAATATGTGTACATCTTGGACAAATAACCTATTGAATGCATCCTCATTTTTTCTCCCGTTTGTTTATCAAAACACTCTTTCTACTCAAAAGCAGGCTTTCATTTGCCATAGTCTACAGTGCTGGCATTATGTATGTCACCACAGAGGGTTCCCCCCACACAGCAGTAATTATCTACAAGACTGCTTTGTTCACACTAGTTAGTTTGTACAGCATACAGCAATGATCATCCTGTTCCTCCTCTGCCCTGACCTATTTCTCTTTAGGTTTCCAAAACAGTCACAGATTATTTCTGTCAACAACAAATTGCCAATAGCTCATAAGTTACAAGCGTTTTGCAAAAAACTGTGGACCATACATAGCTTTATTTAGTTAAAGGCTGTCTCCCATAGACTCCACTATAATCAAATAATCCAAATTTTTAAAAAAGATTTCCTTTTTCTCTGTAATAATAAAACAGTAGCTTGTACTTGATCCAAACTAAGATATAATTAATCCTTATTGGAAGCAAAAGCAGCCTATTGGGTTTATTTATGTTTACATGCTTTTCTAGTAGACTTAAGGTATTAAGATCCAAACTAAAGAAAGTTCCATTATCTGGAAAACCCAAGGTCCCGAGCATTTTTGATAACAGGTTCCATACCTGTACTAGAAAGCACCATGAAAACATAATATTGGAGAACAGTAATCAATCCACATTTGAAGCTTTCCTTAATTATTTTGTAGGCCACATACAGGTTTTTATTTTTGTGGGGACACATAAAAACTGTCCATTAAGCATGGTAGTTGGTCTAAGAACTGATCACAATTGCTAATAACCTACGTGGACACAAGACAATTGTGGGGCAATGTTATAGGAAGTTTCCTCTAATATTAAATAGTCTGTAGGGCTCATTTAGTAAAAAGTGTAAGAATGTGCACATTCTACATCCACATTCCTTCACTAAAAAGTTACTGCTTTATATGTCTTGATTTTTTTCTGCTAGTTAAAATGGCAGTTGAATGTATTTCACATTACTGGAAAACAACAGCTAGACTCCTTTGGCTGACAGCAACAAATAACTTTGTGTGCCAGACATGCCAGCCAGTGGGTGACAGAGTGAATTCCATGCAAATGACTGAATCATTTTGCATCGGATGAAGCCAGTTAAGTATCTGCATGTTGAGAGCACACCATAGAGGCAGCTGATGGTATGCATGTAGGATTAGTGCACAAGTAGTGGGCAGAACTCAGGACACTGAGCCTTGTGTGCAGAATACAAATGCAGGCTTGAGATCGAGAATTTGTCTTCCCCTCCTTTGTTGTGGGTCTGTTTGGTGATGCACTGAGCTTGGATCTCTTGGAGAGCTTTCCCAACCTTCCCCCTACTCCACAAGCATCCATGGAAGTATGTTGAAAAGCAAAGGGCTGAGAACAATAGGATAAAGAATATAGCCAGACGACATGAGCCACAAAAACATAAATACTAATGCGCCCTCTTTTCTAATACACAACTTGCCTACACAAGAAAAAATATAACAGAACTATATAGCCAAGAACTTGTGGACCGTGCAATATGAGGCGTTTTTGTGATAAATTCGATATCAAAAACTGATGGTTCTGAGAACATATAAAACACATGGTACAGTGATGTGCCCAATTATTTTGGACAGAAGAATCAGGTCAGAAACTACATAGGACAATGTGACAATGATTATATATGTTTCTCTTTATAATAAGTTTATAATAAATACAGATTGATGTGTACCCCTTTACTACCAATCCCTCTTCTGTTGCCACTTTTCCACCACATTATGCCTATTATTATTCACTAGTGTCATATAGCATGGGAAGCCACTATTGCCTAGTGTTGCTCTCACCTATCTACCAGAAACTAGAACTAGTTTCAATAAAAAGGCCTTTAGGTCTACTAGGATGTCTTCAGTGATGAAATCCATACTGCAGTACTGTGGTTCCTGAAATAAAAGTATATAACACTATACATTTGGGTAGAGTAGATCCAAACAGTTAATTAAATACCTCTAGATTGTAATACCAATGGTATGAAACCCAGAGCAGCCTAGATTGTGGAAATTACAGTTACTACCACGAACAGCCATTACTGATACTGCTTTATAATAATCATAATCTTTCTATGATCTGACCTTTTTAGTGGGAGAAGTATCTTGGATTCTTAACTCTTTCACATCTTGTCTTCTTGAATTTCAATTGAAATTGTTGAAAGGAAATAGATAATAAGGGTTTTGGGTGCTGGAGTCTCCCACCATGGGGCAAATTCACTAAGATGCGAAGTTGTGCCAGGCGCAACTTCGCCGCACTTCGCCAGGCGTAGTTTCGCCAGCGCTCCGCAAATTCACTAAAATCCAAAGTTGCGCACAGGGGTAGGGTAAGGTTGCGAAGTTGCGCTAGCGTTGATTCGCTATGTAAAGCGAAGTTACGCTAGCGAAGGCTAATTTGCATACGGCGCGAAATTCAAATTTCAATGGAGGAACACGTATCAGCACTACAAATGCCTAGAAAACCTTCAAATCAGCAAAGAAAAATTTTATTTTGCCCTACACATGTGCCCACTGTCTAGGTAAGTTGCCATGAGTCAGGAAATGTAGGGGGGAGGAAGGGGAGCCCCAAAAAAATGTTCGATCTTTTTCAGCCTATCACCCATCATGTAGAAAACACGCCAGCGTTTTTTGGGACTTAGAAAAAAATTTGACTTTTTTTGAAACAATACCTATCTACTCTATTGCGCTTCGCCAGGTCTGAGGTGGCGAAGGAAGTCTAGCGTAAAAGGTAGCGTTCAGTACACTGCGCAAGTTAGTGAATTTGCGTAGTTACATCGCTAGCGATAATTCGCCTGGCGTAAGGATGCGAAGTAACACTAGCGAAACTACGCCAGCGTTCGTTAGTGAATTTGCGCAGTAACGAAAATGCCAAACGCTAGCGAATTAACGCTAGCGTTCGGCGCTTAGTGAATTTGTGCCCATGTGTGGAGCATCAAGACCACTTTATCAGACCGACATAAGAACGGAACAAAGACTGATCTTTGAAGCATAAAATAAACAGTTACCTTTCATCTCATGTATTTTGTGGTATTTTCACATTTGATAATAAGGTTGAAACACACCTCATTTGCTTAAACGTGACTATACATCTGAAAGGTCTGATGTTTGACCCTATTTGCTCTCAAGATCAACTGTATGTTGTAAAAAAAAAACTGCTTACTAAATAGATATCGAATTAGGTAATTAAGGCAGTCAGTAAGAAAATGCTGCATCTCAAATTGGAGAATAAGGAGAACTGGAGAGTTTACCGCTTGCCATCATTGGAAATGCTGTGAAAACTAATGGTCCATTTGACATTCAAGGGTTTGTGATGCACTTTCTCTGCTACTTGTTTTCCTGTGGATTTAACTACACTTACTGAGTGGTAAAGGTTTTTTTTTTCCTTTGCTTTCTGTACACAAACTGCTGGTTAAAATCTGTGTAGAAGCAGATCAATGAAAAATCAATTATGTTATGCAAT
Organism: Xenopus petersii; assembly: GCA_038501925.1. Taxonomy (NCBI): domain Eukaryota; kingdom Metazoa; phylum Chordata; class Amphibia; order Anura; family Pipidae; genus Xenopus; species Xenopus petersii. The sequence goes on from CM076672.1 coordinate 149,671,786, forward strand.
TATCTTTGCTTGCAGCGCAGTAATTGTGGCTATTATGCTTTCTTCCATTTGAGTCAGCAGTAAGACACAGAATGGACTAAATGGGTATGGATTTTAGTGGGCTAGCCTTGTGAGCTATAAATGAAACCACTAGTGCAGGCCCATTTAGTGGGCCCTGAATTCCAAAAAAATGCCTATGCTGGAGGTGACCTTTGGATGTCACAGTGGAAGTCAAATAATAAATTAAACCCATAATTGTTTTTTAGGCAAAAGGGCAGATACAATTGGGACTGATTTTCAGCTCTTCTATACCTTGCCTACCACTTCCATGATTTCTCATAGAAATGTGCTTTTTAGAATTTAGGATTGATGGAGGATGATGTCTCTTTTGATGTCTCTTTTTTTGTCTTTAAAGGGGTGGTTCACCTTCAAACTAACTTTTAGTATGTTCTAGAATGGCTAAGCTTTTCAATTGGTCGTCATTATTAATTTTGTGTAGTTTTTGAATTATTTGCCTTTTTCTTCTGACTCTTTGCAGCTTTCAAATGGGGGTCACTGACCCCATCTAAAACAAATACTCTGTATGGCTACACATTCATTGTTATTACTATCACTCATCTTTCTATTCAGGCCTCTCCTATTCATATTCAAGTCTCTTGTTCAAATAAATGCATGGTTGCTAGGGTACTTTGGACCCTAGCAACCAGATTGCTGAAATAGCAGACTGGAGAGCTGCTGAATATAAACCTAAATATCTCAAAAACCACTAATAATAAAAAATGAAAACCAATTGCAAATTTTCTCAGAATATAACTCTCTACAGCATATTATCAGTCAAAGGTGAACAACCCCTTTATATAAGACTTTATATTGCCTCTAAAAATTTCAAGCAGATTTGAAAAAGCAATCTTATTTACTGTATTTATTGCTAGGTGACCCTGGCAGTTAAGTGTTTCATAAAGGTGACGGTGGAACTGTTCTTAAGAGATGGTGACATGATTATCTAACATATAGAGGGTTTTAAGGAGATGGTGAAGAACAGTTCAGGTACAGTTATGGGACCTGTTATTCAGAATGCTCGGGATTTGAGTTCTTCCGGAGTTCTTCAAACCTTAAGTCTACTAGAATATCATGTAAACATTAAATAAACCCAGTAGGCTGGATTTGCTTCCAATAAGGCTTAATTATATGTTAGCTTGGATCAAGTACAAGGTACTGTTTTATTATTACAGAGAAAAAGAAAATCAATTTAAAAAATGTGGATTATTTGGATAAAATGGTGTCTATGGGAGAGGGCGTTTCCGTAATTCGGAGATTGCTGAATAACAGGTTTCCGGATAACAGATCCCATACCTGTACTAATCATAGGGAGCATGTAACTGGGATGTTTTATGGCAGGGTATGGTGAAAAATGGATGACCCCCCAAGGAATTGACATCTGATTGTATGCTTTTGTTATTATATTATCACCTCAACAATGCTTGTGCAAAAATCATCAGACTAATGGACTCTTTCAAGTACTGTATGTTAGAGCTAGAATCACATGACTGAAAAGTAGTAGATCAGCTCAGCTATAAGAGGAATTGAAATGTTACTGGATAATAATGAATAAATGTCACTCTGTAAATTCTGTTGTCTGTCTGTTTAAGGGTATTGAGCCATTTATCTATAGACTCCGTATTTATTGCTTAGTTTGAGTCAATATTTACTTGAGAATGACAAGGCCTTTTTTTTAATGACTTGCAAAATCCTGTAAATACCACAGCAGAAAACAAACGGAAAAAGCTAGTTAATTCACTCACCATATGCTAATGCCTTTCTTAAAAGATTAGTAGGGTGGCATGAGCTGTATGTTCTGTGTGAAGCAATCAGCAGATATATGAGATGAAATGCTGAGCGGTGTGCTGCTTTTTGAGGCTGTTGCCTGAAACCATGGAGTTTCTTAACCCTTTTGACTGCCTGCCTATCCTGGCGTTTTGGTGCAAAGTATGATTATGCAAAGTAGTATAAAACCCAGAAACATAGAGCCTGGTACTCTGTAACTGTCATGCTCTTCTGAGAACTATACTTTTATTTCTGATTACTCCATAGTGTAGGCTAAGGGGCTTATGGGGACAATGTACATGTTATTAACTGTATATCAAGAAGAAACCATTGCTGGCTCATTAAGAATCATTTATCAATTAACACATATAGTTATTTGACAACAGATAAGTTTGCTTGTAACTGCTGCTGCTTTAGACAATAATTACATTCTCTTTTGCAGAGGGAAACCAAGGGACAGTTTCTTCTAGACCACATTTGCAACCATTACAATCTTCTGGAGAAGGATTACTTTGGCATTCGTTTTGTTGACCCAGAAAAGCAGAGGGTATGTATCCATACTTCTAGTGTATTTTATTGATAATTCTTGTTCAATTGGCACTTGGAGAAAACTAACAAATAAATACCTTGTCACCTTAAGATACTCTGTCTGGGGAAAAGTAGATGCAATAAAAAGGCAGCTGTCGCATTGCTATCAAAATAACTTGTACATCAATATACAGTATATTCTTGAAATATTTTAAATGGGCCGCCTATGAGTGGCATTTGAATGTGCAGTTTGGTTTTCCAATGAGAAATATCTCAGTATATTATAGGTATAACGCAGGCTCCGTTGACCCTAGTATATCTCTCCAGATTGAGCCAGTTCTTTCAGTTCCTTACATTGGGATAGAGTAAGGTAGAGTCCTGCGCTGGTCTGTTTTTTCAGACTCGTGCCTAACCCCAACCCGCTTACTCTAAGCCTACCCGCACCCGCTTACCCGCTTTCTTAAACCAAAGGAAACCTACCCGACCCGTTCCCGCATAAAGCATTGCGTCACTTGGAAGTGACATCACTTAACCCAGAAGTGATGTCACAGAGCAATCATTCTTACATTGTAAAAGGTAATTTTTACCTTACTGTTCCCTAAATGGCCACCCCACTGCAACGGGTTGGGTACCCGCAGGTTACCTGCACGGTGGGGACATCAAGTAGATTCCATCCGAGTCCCGACAGATTTGCGTGTAACTAGGGTTGCCACCTGGCCGGTATAATCCCAATGTTATTAATAGGGAAAAAAGATAAATATATAGGAATGCCGGTATTTTTTTCCAGAAAAGGTGGCAACCCTACGGGTAACCCACGGGCACCCACTGGTAACCAACCCGACGCAGTACTCTAGATTAAGGGTAATGGTACACAGGATTTTTGTTGCTCTTTGGAAGGCGAACAAAACGCTCAAAAGTATCCCCCATTGATTTAGAATAGAAATTGCCTGCAAAGTGAGAGGAGCTTATTGCAATGTCATGAACAGGCGCCCAGACAACTGTGTTTAATTTAAAAATAAATACATGCTTGCGACTCCAGGTTCCATACCTGATTGTAGGACTTATTTAATACATTACTGGTATTCTTTATATTTGTTAAATTTTTGACTCATATTTGACCCTCTTGCCTGTACCTAAACACAGTGTTGGCTGCTTACCCATGCCATTGTGTCTATATTGATTGAGAAACTGTTTAACCCTTCAGATACCCTGCTTCTGGACTTGGCCTTTTTTTTTTAATTTAGCTCTGTCCATGTGGCTCTGACATTTGTAGCAGTGACTATCACTTTGCATCAGTAGGCACTTGCTGGTGATTCGACTTTACAGTAAATCTGGTGAACTTTCTAGTGATTTGTTCTTAGCAGTTAAAAAATAAAAAATATCTCAGAATTATAAATAGAAAATGAATGTAAATTGCCAAATTCCTTACAGAGGTACCCCTAATCAAGTTTATATCGATACGTATTTGGGTTTAGATCTTTAAAATATTTTGTCATTGATTGTATGAAGAGTGAATTCTCATTAAAGCATCATCTTGCATATTCAGTTAAATATTGTTCATATGTATCGAAGTTGAAGGATTTACCGCATTTACTTCGATTGAATGAACGAACAATTCGAAGGATTTTAGTCCATCAATTGAACGATTTTCCTTCGATCAAAAAAAGCTTAGAAAGCTTATGGGGAAGGTCCCCATAGTCGAAGTAGCCTATTTGATGCTTGAAGTACCCAAAAAAATATTTCAAAGTATTTTATATTCGAATCCTTCACTCGAGCTTAGTAAATGTGCCCCTAAAAGTATGGAAATCCCAATTACAGAATGAACCCTTATCTGCAAAACCCCAGGTCCAGAGCATTCTAGATGTAAACCTGTACTCTAAAGTCTAAAATACATTTACAATATGGGAAGGTAGAAGGAAATGCATTGATAGCGAGATCAAAAGAAACGATTTATTTCAAGGGTGTATGTCCTCTTTAATTAACAGAAAGGTCTAGATAAATTGCTATTTTTTTCTGGCTGTTAGAGACGTAAGATGTTTCAGCTTGTTGAATAGGCTAGGTGTGAGAACATCTCATGAAGAAACTGAAACTGCTGACAAATGTCCTCATTATTCTGCTTCTAGCTTACTTGCCTGCATACTTTAACTGCAATGTCTTGAGGTGGAGTAATGACGGCCTATCAAGGTATCATTCAGCACCACATTATGGTAACTTTTCTTCTGTGCAGTGATAGTGAATTTAAAGAATAGCCCGGACATTTTCTTAACTTCAGGCTTAGTGTAGGAGCATGCATTTTTATGGATGAAAGATGTTTGTTTTATTTTACTACTCATTGTTTAAATCATAGGTTGTAGATACTTTAATATAAGGTCTGCCATATTCAGTTTTACAAAAGAAAGGGAATATGAGGACACCCCATATGCAGAAATTGGGACTGCTAAATACCTTTACAGTATTTTTAACACTAAAGGTGGCCATACACTATTAGATCCGCTCATTTGGTAAGGTCGCCAAACAAGCAGATCTTAGCCTGATGTGCCCACTAATGGCTGGGCAATATAGGGTGAATCCAACCGTTCGGCCAGAGGGCGAACAATATGATTACAATGCTGCGAATGGGCACCGATGAGTCACAGGACCGCATCAAAAGAGAAAAAAAATCATACTTGACCGATCGATATCTGACCGATTTTTGTCCTGGTATCGATAGGGAGGACCCGTCTGGAGCCCCCACACACGGACAGATAAGCTGCTGAAACGGTCTAAAGGACCGATATCGGCAGCTTTAATCTGCCCGTGTTTTGCCACTTTAAGACTTTTAGTACTGTATACCAATGCTTTTCCCTGTTTCCACCCAAGGTGATCTGCCACCCACCCCCAACACCTTGCGGCTGCTTGGTCTTCATTTTTCCGTCCATTCATTTAGGCTACTGATTAAATATATCCCACTGCAGAAATGAATGATTCTGGAGTGACTAAATGCAAGAATAGGATGCAAATTAGCACTCTTTAGGGTAGCAGCAATCTCCTCTGTTAGCACTTTAAATATCTGTGTTGTGAGTTAGTGATAAATGATTGATTTTTGCTGTGATTCGGGAAGTGCTATAATAGCATGTCTAAATTAAAAAACCAAATCATTGCTTTGAAATTCATAGACATGATGATTACCTAAATCACAAGGTATTTAACTACAAACAAACAACAGTACATTACATCATATTAAAGGCTGACTGTAAATAAATAAATAATGTGGTAATGGTGGAATGAGCCTTGCATACCAGACATTTGCAATCACACCGTTAGAGCTAATACAGAACTTATATAAATTCAGAAACAAATAAATGGGGACTGCATTTAAAATGTATTCTGTCATTTGATTTTAAGAAAATTTTATTTTTTGTTAAAGTGGACCTGTCACCCAGACACACAGAGCTATATAATAAAAGTCCTTTTCAAATTAAACATGAAATCCAATTTCTATTTTTATTAAAGGATGTATAGCTGTTGTTAGCTTATTTAGAAATCTCAGCTGTCAATCAAATATTGTCTGCCCCATCTCTATTACTTAGGCATAGAGGCGGGAGAGGCAATTACTTTCACTTTCCATTCAGCACTTCCTAGATGTCACTGCTCTTCACAAACTCCCCAGTTCTCTTCACCGTTTAATTGTGTAGCCAGTAGTGATGTGCGGGTCGAGAATTTCTCGACCGGCACCTGACCCTAACCCGCCAGCATCTGACCCGGTCCCTTTATTTATAGACCCGTGCACACCCCACGCCGCAGTGACGTCACAAAAGGGGCGGGGCAGCGGAAGTCTATAAATTCCGGTGCCGGAACCCGGCAGCAGGGCCGCCATTAGAAATCACGGGGCCCCGTACAACAAAATTTTTGGGGCCCCCTGGGCCCCGCCCACACTGACGACCCAGCTCCACCCCATTTCCCGCCCACTCCACATCGCAGTTAAAAGACCATACAGACATCAGCGCTAAAAAAGTAACCCCCCCCCACACAAGTTGTAAAAAGCTATTGATGGTCAGGGCCCCCTTATAAAAAATTGGGGCCCCAAAAAAAAAAATTAAAAATTTTTTTTTAAAAAAAAACATTGGTGGCAGGGGCCCCCTTATAAGTTAAAAAAAACTTGGGGCCCCAACAAAAAAAATGTAAAAAAAACTAAAAAATAAACAAACATTGGTGGCAGGGGCCCCCTTATAAGTTAAAAACAAATTGGGGCCCCAAAAAAAAATTAAAAAAAAAAAAAAAATTTTTTTGAAAAAAAAAAAAAACATTGGCGTCAGGGGCCCCCTTATAAGTTAAAAACAAATTGGGGCCCCAAAAAAAAATTTAAAAAAAAAAAAAATTTTTTGAAAAAAAAAAAAACATTGGCGTCAGGGGCCCCCTTATAAGTTAAAAACAAATTGGGGCCCCAAAAAAAAATTTAAAAAAAAAAAAAAATTTTTTGAAAAAAAAAAAAACATTGGCGTCAGGGGCCCCCTTATAAGTTAAAAACAAATTGGGGCCCCAAAAAAAAATTAAAAAAAAAAAAAATGTTTTTGAAAAAAAAAAAAAAAACATTGGCGGCAGGGGCCCCCTTATAAGTTAAAAACAAATTGGGGCCCCAAAAAAAAATTTGAAAAAAAAAAAAAATTTTTTTGAAAAAAAAAAAAAAACATTGGCGGCAGGGGCCCCCTTACAAGTTAAAAACAAATTGGGGCCCCAAAAAAAATGTAAAAAAAAAAAATTTTTTTTGAAAAAAAAAAAAAAAACATTGGCGTCAGGGGCCCCTTACGAGTTAAAAAAAAAATTGGGGCCCCAAAAAAACATGTTTTAAAAAAAAAGATTGGTTGCAGGGGCCTATAGAATATTAAAATAATACATTGGTGGCCAGGAGATTAAAAAAAAAAAAAATACACAAACTGGTGTTCAGTAGAATTGAACTCACGGCTTCAGTACTTCAACTTCACCTCCTTTCGTGACTTCGGGTCTTTTCACCGCTTCAGGACTTCGGCTTCGGCTGTTTTCGTGACTTCGGGTCTTTTCGGCGCTTCGTGACTTCGGCTTTTTCCGTGACTTCGGGTCTTTTCGGCGCATCGGCTTCGGCTTTTCGGCACTTCCGCATTCGGCAGCACAGAGGCAAGACGTACGGCTCGGGCGCTCGTAAGGGGGGCCCGGATCTTCAAAAAATGCAGCGCTGCCGGGCCCCCCTTCATGCCCGGGCCCGGTACGCTTGTCCCCCCTGTCCCCCCCTGATGGCGGCCCTGCCCGGCAGTACTAGGTCGCGGGCAGGGAGAGCAGAAGAAGAGCTTGATCCGCACCCACCTGCGACCCACACATTTTGTCCAGGGGTCGGCCTGAACCCGCCTGACCCATGGGTCCCGCGTCCTCGGGTCGGCCCGCACATCACTAGTAGCCAGGGCATGGGGTGAACCATGGGTTCCCCATTCTGGTGACCAAACAAGATTCTGAGATGACACAAGGCTTGCCTTAATAACAGTGTTCATAAAATGGCTCCTGCCTGCTTGCTTTAATTATGAATTCCCAGACTGAAGGAAACAAGATTCAAATAATTTACATAATGTTAATTTTGCTTGGCTAATGTGATAAAATAGGATTTTGAATAATTTGGGTGACGGGTCCCCTTTAACTTATATTGAAGATAGCATGGCAGTAAAATGCACCACAGGGTTTCTCACTGAGCACATACTGCAGCTCTGTCTTCAAGGGGATCTAAAACATCCATACTTACCTCCCGTCATTTGAAAAATGGAAAGAGGGCAACATTTGTCCGTAGCCATTTTGTAATCATGACCCCCAAATACTGTACCACACCCAATTAACCAAATACTGTACATTCACCATGTTTACATGGTTGAAATGGCAGCATAAGTAGTAAAGAAGCACTAGGTGCACCAGAATTCTATGACAGACTGTTGTCCCCAGCATTTCATGTTTACATGTCTTCCCAGACCTCTCTCAGGGGTGATGGGCACCCACCATCCAAGTTCATAGGGAAACAGAACTGGGGCAAAGTACCGATAAACCCATGTGTTTTATTGTATGAATAGAAATTTCACACACAATAAAACACAGTTTACAATATTTATTGATATAATATTGTGTGACCCTGCTGCAAGTAGAGGAACAAACTATTTTTCTGTTAAACTGGGACATTTTGGCAGCTGTTGAGAGAACTGAGACAAAAATTGAATTTGGGCAAATTATGAAATTGTGGGTCACCACCACCCTGCACAGCAGAAATCACAGTAGAGAAACATGCTATGGAAATGTGAGCCAAAAGGCTAAATAAATTGTGTTTCCTCTGTATAGACACCAATAGGCATCGCTGTATTTTGTGGGTGGGCGCCCCTAGGCTGCGCAGCCGGCAACAGGACCGCCCACATACACCTTTCGCCTGAACCGGAGCTTCAAAGACAGCGGCTGAGTGGCATGCTGTCCCTAATTTTTTGCCGCCTTAGGCCTGATCCTATGTGGCCTCGCCACAAATCCGGGCCTGCCAATAAGGACAGTTTATAAATTGTCTTGAACCCTGTCAGTCTTGCCAGACTAATAAACTAAGCTGCTAATACCCTGTCACATTTATTTAGCTCTCTTTGTTCAATGGGTAACTGAAAAAAAATCATGCTATTTTACCTTCAAGGTGGATGGTTCAACCCATAAAACAGTTGGTCAGATAATGAACAAGTTGGCCAGCGAATGGCTGTTTTAAAGAAGCATTCAACCCTTTAGCGAAAAAAAACCCTACCCTCCACCTTATGTAGACCCCCCTCCCTCCTCCCCCAGCCTAACTGGCCTTTTTTTTTTTTACTTCCCCACTGCACAGACTCAGGGATCGGAGTTCACGGCAGCTATCTTCCGGGTCTTCTTCTGCCACTTTGGCAATTTCCGTCCATTTTGGAGCATGCGCAGTTGTCACAAACCAAAGTGCTCCAACTGCGCATGTTCAGCTTCGCTGGTCTCCATCTCTGCTTACCAAAGACCCAGAAGATGGCTGCGTGGAACTCTGATGCCTGAATCTGCACTGAGGGGTAAGAAAAAAGTAAGGGACATTTCCCGGGGGGGGGGGGGCAGTTAGGCTAGGGGGGAGGATGGAGGTGGCCTACATGGGGTGGAGGTAGGGTTTTTTTGCTAAAGGGTTGACTTCTCATTTAAGGTCAACAAGCTCAGGGGGCTCACAGAGAAAAGTCACATCCCATTTTTTTTTACTATTAATACCATCATAGCAATATCCACACTAGTGCCTTGTTCATATGCAAAGCTGGTGCTTGCTCATTCACATGTGATCCAGTTGTACAGTTGTCATCAAAACTTCTTCACATCTAACAACTTATTTGAGTAATTTTGCCATCTTTGAAAATTTAGTTTTTTTTGGTATATGGGTTCAATTTAATGTCCCCCCCCGAACAATGTAGGGCTCTATATAGTAAATAAAGTACCCCCCTCTTGTAAATTATAAGGATATTAAAAGTTACAGAGGAGTTTCATGACCATATAAAAACACGAGGCCGAAGGCCGAATGTTTTTATACAGGTCATGGAACGCCGAGGTTACTTCTAATATCCTCATATTTTGCAACAGGGGGTACTTTATTATAATACACAAGTTTTAGTGAGTCATGTGACACAAATGACATCAGTACTCACCGTTTATAACTGATGACATCAGTACTCACCGTTTATAAGGATATAATTTACAAGATATTCATGGCTTTTGTGTATTATCTAGTGAATAAAGTACCCCCTATTGTAAAATATAAGGATATTATAAGTCACCGAGGAGTTCCATGACCATATATATTATTTATTATAATACACAAGTTTTAGTGAGTCATGTGACACAAATGACATCACTACTCACCGTTTATAACTTATGACATCAGTACTCACCGTTTATAAGGATATAATTTACAAGATATTCATGGCTTTTGTGTATTATCTAGTGAATAAAGTACCCCCTATTGTAAAATATAAGGATATTATAAGTCACCGAGGCGTTCCATGACCATATAAAATAGTACGAGGCTAAAGGCCAAGTGCTTTTATACAGGCCATGGAAATCCGAGGTTACTTATAATATCCTTATATTTTACAATAGGGGGTACTTTATTTATTATAATACACAAGTTTTAGTGAGTCATGTGACAAAAATCACTAACTGATGACATCACTAGTCACCATTTATAAGGATATAATTTACAGGATATTCATGGCTCTTGTGTATTATAAAAATATATTGCATAAAACAGCTCATATGTAAAACCCTGATTCATGTAAATAAAGCATTTTCATAATAATATACTTTTTTTGTAGTTTGTGCCATTGGGTAATACTAAATAGCAAATTGCCATGTTAAAAAAATAAGGGCTGCCCCAAGGGATCATAGGATTCACAGTGCACACAAATAAACCATACTTTAGATCAGGAGCCAATTAAAAGGCAGAGTTCTGTCTTTTGCTACCACACTTCTTCCTGTTACAGTTAAGCTCCCCATAGACGCGGCGATTCTTCTTGCCAAACGACCAATTTTAGGGAAGCCTGACCAATCCTTTGAAATTATTGTGCGGTTTGTGGGATTCGAACGATCGTACATCTTACGATTTTTCGGCCGACATCTGTCAGGACATTGATCGGCCAGGTCAAAAAATCTTTGTCAGTCCCAGTGCAATCTATCTATGTTTGCAGGGCCAAGCAGGCAGCTCCCCTTTGTTTTCCTGGCAAATTGGTCTTTTTAGTTGATGGTAAATTCGTACGATCGTACGATCGTTCGGAGAAGATCTTTTAAAAATCTCAACATCTATGGCCAGCTTTAGAGTTGTAGTATTTCTGGTCAGGTGATCTCTGAGGCAGCACACAGACCATCATGAAACAGTGGTTCAAGGCAAGAGATGTAAAAGGGCAATATTTACTTTATTTTAAGTTTGGTAAAATACTTTTATATGTCACTTTATTTGATATAAATCTGTTGCTTAAATATTCATTTTGGAGGTTTAGTTTTCCTTTAAGCATTCTGGTTGTTTGCATGCTGCATTCTGCCTAGATTATCTGCGGCTACTTATATCTTAAAATAGAAGCCTGATCTAATTTTACAGTGAAAGCATAATTGCATTGTAATCTGTATCCCTGAATGCGTTTCCCTTTGTGTTCAAATTGGATTGTCTGTAGTTACAAGTGACAAATAATGGCACATTTCAACCGCAGCAAGCGCACATGTGATGCTCATCCATACAGAATTATACAAAGTATACAGAGCAACAGAGCTTAGAATAGACTAGTCAGTAATCTCAGGAAGATACAATTCCCCACAATGCCTTTTATGTAGGACACAAACATTTTTACAGACCAACAGCTCACCAGTTCTGCAGGGAAATGTGGAAACTGCTGGAAGTCAGTCATCGGAACAAATACCTGTATATGATTGGTCAGGTTCTGTGGGAAGCAGAATTAGAACTTTTGGTCAGCCCTGGACAACAGTTAGTTTAAAGTTTACCCCCAAAATGAATATTTAAGCAACAGAAAGTTTATATCATATTAAGTGGCATATTAAAGAATATTACCAAACTGAAATATATATTTAAGTAAATATTGTCCTTTTACATCTTACCTTGAACCACCATTTTGTGATGGTCTACGGGCTGATTTAGAGATCACCTGACCAGAAATACTACAACTCCAACTGTAACAGGAAGAAGTTTGGAAACAAAAGACAGTTAATCGGCTCATGTGACTTAACATGTATGGTTTGTATGCTTTGTGTGCATCGAGGATCCTTACGATCCCAGGGGGAGGCCCTTATTTTACCATTTTAAAATGGCAATTTTCTATTTCGGATTAACCAATGGCACATACTACTAGACTACTACTATATATTATTATGAAAATGGTTTATTTACATGAAGCAGGGTTTTACATATGAACAGTTTTATGCTATATCTTTTTATAAAAACCTACATTGATCGGGTGGTATAGTTTCCTTTAAGGGACAAATGAAAGTGACCCAGCAGTACCAAATTAGAGAAGACCACCTAGAAAGAAAGTTGGGTAAAGGAAAAGAGCAACAGAAAATGTAAAGTATCAACTTAAAGTAAACAAAAAACATTTTTTTTTGGGTGTGAATTAAAATTTCTATGTCTTCTATCTTGAGAGGATAATTAAAGCAACCCTCTGAGTGGTTGCTGTGGGTTACTGGACTAAAACTAACATTGCCAGTGAGTCAGAATAATTGAACTGAATGACGCTGGGATTCTGGCCAGTAGTTTGTCACTGAACATCTACTATTTCAAGAAACATCTGTGTAAATCTGTGTAAAGCGTAGCAGAACATGTCAGCGCTATATAAATAAAGGATGATAATAATAGCAAAAATAATATCAGTTTCTGTTTGGATGGGGGTATGTTTTGCTAATAACATGCTGATATATTCCTCAACCTTGAACCACTCATTTTCCAACCATCCTTTGCTTTTTTTTACAGCACTGGCTCGATCCCACCAAGGCTATTTCCAAACAGATGAAATGTAAGTATCCAGAGCCTACTGTGTAATTATACCCTTATTTGATATGTATTAGCAAAAGCAGTCTGCAGTCTTGTTCATTTTCCAATAATGCCCACTTGTATTTTCTCTAACATATATCACAGCTCAGTGCTTTAACAATTTAACTCTTAACAAGTACAGAACCACTAGAAAAAGTGGTAATTATATAAATTAAAATTATTGCAGAAGTGATTCATTTTAACTGATGTTTCAGGCCCCTACATTGGTGCAAATTTCACAGTTTTCAGTAATTGTATGTCAAAATACAATACAAAATAGCAGTGAAAGGGCTGGTTCACCTTTCAGTTAAGTTTTAGTATGTTAAAGAATGGCCAATTTTAAGCAATTTTTCAGTTGTTCTTCATTATTTATGTTATACTTATTTAATTATTTCCCAACTTTAAAATGGGGGTCACTGACCCCATCTAAAAATAAACGATTTTTAAAGCTACACTTTTATTTTTAATGCTACTTTTTATTACTGATCTTTCTATTCATGCCCTCTCCTATTGCAGTCTACTATAAAAATTAGTGCATGGTTGCTAGGGCAATCAAATTGCTGAAGACCACAATCAGGACTAATATATGTTAAAACTGGACCATTTTAGCTACCCTCTTCTATTTTGGAGTACCCAATGTTAGGGATGAGATTTTTATTATGACACCAATAAGATCAGGGAATCTGTGAGGCCAGTGGAAGCTTTGAAAGGGTTTCAGGAATTTATATCTGAGAATAGTAAATGCATCAGCAGTGGCCAGAACTGGCTTCCACAAAGGCTGTGATTAATATATTTTTTTAAAATTTAATTTGAACTGAATGTGCACAAATTAAAAACATGTAACAAAGTATGGTTGGACATATAATTGGCTGTAGAATTAAGGGGGGGGGGGTGGCAAAGAAATATCAGACGCTAAATGAGCCCTGCTTGCTTCTCTCTTCAGCTACATCCAGGGGAAGACAAGATTATCTTGTTTAGCATTGGAAGAAGTTTAAATGTGTCAAGAAAATAGCTTTTTACAGATTAGTGATATACTGAACATTCAGTTACTTATATAACTGTACAAGCACGTATCAAGCTGATTGTTTTACAAAACGGATAACAAAAACAAGACAAATAAGGAAGAATTTTTTTTGTATAAGTCCATTTAATACCACTAGTCCCTTCTGTGTAATTACTAATTTAAAATGGCCAAACATTATAAGATCTGCTTGTTTAGTGAGGTGGTCAAATGAGTAACTCTTTCACTGATATGATTGTTTGGTCCTCAGGGTAACTATTGGATCATAACTGCCACTATGCTGGCAATTGGATCGAGGACCACATCAACACAGATGAGGTTTTAGATCTGACAGGAAAATCTGCCAGATTTTTGGCCAGATATTGATGGGGTGGGCCTGTGAGAGGGCCCTGTAGATGGGCAGATAAGCTGCTGAATCGGTCTAAAGGGGTTTTATTGTAAAAGTCAAAGAAAATAGAGTATCATAAACCTAGTGGGATTTTTGACATTGTGTTTGAGAAACAAATGTATCAATATCAAAAAAGTTGCTCACAAATGTAGGCGCTACATATATCCCTAGCATAGCGGGTGATGCCGCTGAATTATGCTTATCTGCCTTTGTAAGTAACTGAACGTTCACTTGTTAACTGTTGTTCCTGCTCTATAAAGCGACACACTGCACACACCATGTAAAATTTAAAGCACACATGCACACAATAAGCAACCGCGTACATATGCTCTCTGTGCATGACATTGCAGCATGACGTTTCCTGGATTGGCGGAAGTTCAAGCTGGGCAGCATTCATATCCATCCTGGGCCGCAGGTTGGACACCCCTGATATAAACAATAGTAGTGTTTCAGAAGCAAACACAGCAGTTTTAAGAGTGCGGGGAAACACTGGATTATATTTTTATTACTTTAAAACAATTTCATTTTTGATGTTACTGTTCCTTTAAATCTGCCTGTGTCTGGCCACCTTAGGTCTTCAGCAAACAAAGTACTTAAACTGTATTATAGCTCAACCCACAGTAGTCATATTATTCCTGCCTAAAAGTTGTTCTTAATACTAAGGGGCACATTTACTGTGCTCGAGTGAAGGAAAAGAATAAAAAAAAACGTCGAATTTGAATGTTTTTTTTTTGGCTACTTCAACCATCGAATTGGCTACTTCGACCTTCGACTTTGAATCGAACGATTCAAACAAAAATCGTTCGAATTTAATCGCTCGATCTAACGATTTGTGGTAAATCCTTCGACTTCGATATTTGAAGTCGAATGATTTACATTCAGCAGTCGAATATCGAGGGTTAATTAACCCTCGATATTCGACCATATGTAAATCTGCCCCTTAATGTATGAAAGTTCACAATTACAGTCATTTTGTTAGTAGGACTTCTGACTCATTTTATGCTTAACGGGGATACATTATTGATCCTTACATTTTCCTGACCCCTGTGAACAATAAGCAATATAAAATAATACTCCACCTCAGTTTTCTGAGAAAGAATATATCCTGATGAGATGCAGGTATTTGAAATGTATGCAGGTATATTTGAAAATGGGGGGAGGGGGAAACACGCTAAAAACAAACAAACAAAAAATGGAAAGGGTTTAAAGCCAGTGTGTGACCTTCAGCACATCTTACTCTTTCTTAGAAGGTGAAATTTACGATTAACCTTTAACATTCAGAAATAAATCCTGGGATCTTTGAAGACTTTATTACCTGAAGTAGCATGTCATTTTAGCCGCTGAGGCTTTTCGATCACTGCACAGAGTCTTGAAGTCAGTAAGAACTGACTATTACATCAAGATGAAACGTGTCTCTTTAAAGGACAAAGCACTGAATCAAAATGTATGAGAGAGGATGTATCTGGAACCTGAGTATCTCTAAATCTATATGGAACTATATAGTGTATATTGTGTAGTGGCCTACTGCTGGGTTGTGTCCCTTAGGCTGCTTACGTTCCTACTGTGTTTGGTGGAATGGTTTTAAGTAAATACAATTTTTTTTTTTTTCAGATAGGCCTGCTATATTCATTTCTATATGAGTAAGCCTGAATATGGGAGCACCACCCCTAAATCAAAGATAAACAGATAAATGGTGTGCAGGGTTATATGGATAAATAGTAACACAAAAGAGAAAAAGATTAACCCTTAAAGTTGCACCACCCCATCTTTAAATCCGATGACTCAAGGAACAATAAAACTTAACTTTTAATAAATAAATTAAAACCGTAAGTCCAGAGGAGCGTTTAAAATAAGGTTAGGAACAGGGAGGCATGGAACCCAGATTCAGATGGGCAAAAAGGTACACAGCATACAGTGGGTGTTTGGGATGTCAAAGAGTAACCCACGAGCCTACAAATGTAAATACTGGTAAATCACATTCAATCTTTTAACAGCCATAAGTTGGGGTCAACCTTGTATGATGGCTTTCAGGCCTTGAAATATCCACCACCCCTTCACCCTCAAGCACACCCTCCCATAGCCAAAGAGAGAGAAGCCAGTGTATTATGGCTGTATGTCAATTAACCCTGAATTAAATCAGGCAAACTAGATACATAAACTGCCAACCCTGGCATGCGAGTGCTGGTAGGCAGCAGAGTTCAGTCAATAAACCATAGACTGAGATAGGGATTAACACAAAGCGCAATCAGGTCTGGTGCACCACCCCTTCACCCTCAAGCGCCTCCTCCCCTTTCCAAAGTAAACAACCAAGGTAGCCGTATTCAATTAGTTTTAGATTTAAATGGAGGTTAAGATTCTATCCCAGCCACAAAATCACCGTCGAGAACCCACCCCTTCACCCACAGAGCTTCCCACCCGTTTCTGCTGTGAAGGGGTAGCCCAAAGATTCTTTGTAGATTCAGCCCCCCTGCCTAACAATTCTAAAATGCGCCTTACGCGTGTTTCACCTGCATATCGCAGGCTTTGTCAAAGGCATCTCGCTGCTGCCGGTTCACCCCTCTAAATAGACACACAAACAGCCGTTAGTATTCAAACCGGCCAATGACGTGATGACACGTCAGAAAGGGGCGGGTCCGAAGCGTCAGATATTCAGTACATACTCTGCAGTTATCCAAAACTACCTGTAATACCCTTCTCATATTAAGTGAGCGGTCGCGCTGCCACATCTCCTTTCTTGGTGCGGCTGTCAAGATTAGCATGTCATCAGCGCTGCTTGGTAGTTATAACAGCCCTATACGCGTGATCAGATTGTCACAGCTCCTCGCACCATACGATCAAGGATAGGTGCGGTGATTAGTTTAGCCAAAATTGATAATGCTGAGTGATATATAGGGCATATGGAACCCCCCTTATTCAAAAATAAAATTAAACAGTGTCTAATCTTTAACAAGTTCGCCGCTTGTCTGGTGAACCTTATATAGACGTATGTGTAGATGTAATCCTAAATAGATATTGGGAAATAAGCAGTTCGAAACAAAGTTATAGATTAGACCAGAAACTAGGTATCCCTTCCAATACTTTAAATAGCTAATGCCAGCAATCATAGTAAGTACTGCAACATTGTATCCATATCAGATAGGGCTGATTGACACAAAAGAATAGTTGATACTTTATATCACCCCATCGCGAATAGGGTAGAATTATTACACTAAGGAATTGGTTGTATATAATTCTCTTTTCCCAAGGGAAATAGCAAATCAGATGAAAATATTCATCGTGATGCTTTCATTGAACCCCATTGGAACCAATGCATTCATTCTAAAAATCCATTCGCTTTCCTTAGATAATAGTGCCGTCTCAATATCGCCTCCTCTAATCCCAAGAGAAACTCTCTGGAGACCCATAACTCTAAGATTTTTGCTGAAGTTATTATGGCATTCCAAGAAGTGGCGGCTAACCGGTGGCAATTTCCTATGACACTTTAGCCATTCTGGTGCATTTTCAATGCTAGCCACATGTTCCAAAATGCATTTTTTGAAAGGCCTGTTGGTTTTGCCGATATAGATCTTATTACATGGGCAGATTAACATGTAAATAACATTATCCGTAGTACAGGTAAATGTCTGTGTAATCCTCGATATCTTGCCAAACCTATCAGTCACCATCACTATCAGTTTGCCTGATTTAATTCAGGGTTAATCGACATACAGCCATAATATACTGGCTTCTCTCTCTTTGGCTATGGGAGGGTGTGCTTGAGGGTGAAGGGGTGGTGGATATTTCAAGGCCTGAAAGCCATCATACAAGGTTGACCCCAACTTATGGCTGTTAAAAGATTGAATGTGACTTACCAGTATTTACATTTGTAGGCTCGTGGGTTACTCTTTGACATCCCAACACCCACTGTATGCTGTGTACCTTTTTGCCCATCTGAATTTGGGTTCCATGCCTCCCTGTTCCTAACCTTATTTTAAACGCTCCTCTGGACTTACAGTTTTAATTTATTTATTAAAAGTTAAGTTTTATTGTTCCTTGAGTCATCGGATTTAAAGATGGGGTGGTGCAACTTTAAGGGTTAATCTTTTTCTCTTTTGTGTTACTATATTCATTTCTATCAGTAGGATGTGGGGGAAATTGTCGAGGAATGTGGGAAGTAGGGCAAGGAGTGATTAGCCAAAATAAAAAGAAACAAAGAGCAGCAAACTGATTAAAATGGAGAAAATGCATTATTGGTTATCTTCAGTGCTCCACCTATTTCACAAGTGCAACGTCTAACAAGCTTCATGTGTCAGTCCTTAAAGAAATTGTTCAGTGTAAATTTAAAAACTAGGTAAATAGATAGGCTGTTCAAAATAAAACATGTTTCTAATATAATTAGGCAATAATGTAATGTATAATGGCTGGAGTGAGTATAATAGCCAGAACACTACTTCCTGCTTTGCAGCTCCCTTGGTTTCCATTGATTGGTTACCAGTCAGTAACCAATCAGTGACTTGAGGGGGGGGCACATGGGTCATAACTCTTTGCTTTTGAACCTGACCTGCATTGGATTCTGTTCTGATATGTTAGACATCCAGTCACTTCCGCCTTTATAGATTATATTTTTGGCTAACTAATTATATTAGAAACATTTTTTATTTTGCACAGTCTATCTATTTACAGTTTTTATTTTTACACTGAACTGTTCCTATAAGAAACTGGTTGGCTCGAGGTTGCTCATCCCAGCTTATTTGCACACTATCGAAGAAACATAAAATAAATAGTGGAAAACAAATCCGCGGGTTACGGGACATCACAATAGAATGTTTTTATAGGTCCCATTCCCTAATCTTAAGAAGTTGCTCTGTTTGGTTTACATATGTATCGAGATTTTATATCAACCTGAACCTCTACTGGGATCTCTTTACTGCTGGACCCACCCCACTGGGGTTCATATATGACCAAGCTCTTTGAGCCATTGAATGTGGAGAACAGAACATGCAGTAAGTAGGTACTGCATACATGCAGTAAGCAATGATGTCCTGCTAACATATGCTATTTACTTTGGACATAATGGGGTTATTTACTAAAATGCAAAATGTCACATTTGCTAAACTTTCAGCAAAAGGAAAATTTGCCACATCTGGCTGTTTACATGAGACATATGATAAATGTTGGTGTAGTAGATGTATTAACTTTACACTTGGCATTTGAGTCTTTACTCTAGGGGGCCGATTCACTAACTTCGAGTGAAGGATTCGAAGTAAAAAAACTTCGAATTTCGAAGTTTTTTTTGGCTACTTCGACCATCGAATGGGCTACTTCGACCTTCGACTACGACTATCGAAGGATTCGAAGTAAAAATCGTTTGACTATTCGACCATTCAATAGTCGAAGTACTGTCTCTTTAAAAAAAACTTCGACCCCCTAGTTCGCCATCTAAAAGCTACCGAAGTCAATGATAGCCTATGGGGAAGGTCCCCATAGGCTTGCCTAACTTTTTTTGATCGAAGGATATTCCTTCGATCGTTGGATTTAAATCCTTCGAATTGTTCGATTCGAAGGATTTTATCGTTCGATCGAAGGAATAATCATTCGATCGTACTATCATCGCTAAATCCTTAGACTCCGATATTCGAAGTCGAAGGATTTCAATTCCCAGTCGAATATCGAGGGTTAGTTAACCCTCGATATTCGACCCTTAGTGAATCAGCCCCTAGGTGTAATAATTATGCCATTGCTAATATGCAAATTTATCAAGTACACCAATGTTTTGGGGGTTTTTTTGCTAGAAGTTATTTCCCCAGGTAGTGAAATACTTTTATAAAGATACAGCAGTAACTAGGTAGAAGGATCACATTAACTTTTTAAGAACCTACTTACTTAATATACCCTCTTGGGCACAAAGACAAAATTTGGCATCTCTGTAATAAAATAATAGCAGAGAATATTAATTTCACAGGAAATTAATAATTAATTAATTAATAATGAATTAATTAAAAAAAATACTTTTTACGCCATGTAACAGTGCCAAATGCAGAGAAATAAAAAAAAATCCAATGCTATTTGCTGTTTTCTGCTTATATTTGTACTATTTTATTTGCTAACTGAATCATTTAAAATTAAAAGGCAGAGGCAGAATCTAAATATATTAACTACACGCACAGCCACCAGCTGGCTTAAAAGTCAAAATGTCTGTAATTATTCCAAATAAACACCACGTATACTATGAAATGTGGTTACAAGAGTGAATTGCTACTCAGAGTAATGTTATTTTTGTCTTCCCGTGCTTGGTCAGTGTGGTGATTACTGATGAAACCCTTTGCTTTTGTTGGCTAAGGTGAAGTATTCATGTATAATTAAAAATATCACATTTAAGAATTAAGACAAAAAAATAATCTTGAATAGTATTAAATGTAGATTGGGGAAATTATCATCCGTCAAGGAAAATGCATTACTTAATATTAACTTTCACTGCTAGTGGCTTTCACACTGCCTAGCAACACCTTTCACAATGGAATACAGAAATGCAGAATTGATGTTGCTGGCACTCAGTAATGATAATGCCAAAGCATCTCAACTTTTCCCACCCTTTAGCTTGGTATTGATAATTGGCAACATTCTTGTTTGCAATGGCAGTCAGAGCCTGCTCAGTGTATGCTGGATTGCTATATACTAGGCTTACCTGACATCTAGTCAACACAGTCGGCACATCTCGGGCAACATCTCCAGAAGGGGACATTAGTATTTAAGCTATAAGCTATCCACCCGTTGTTACTATATAGCTAGTTATCTCAGGCTTCTTATTTATATTATTTTAATCATTGAGGAAGTACTAGCTAACTCTTATACTTATATATATTTGGAAACAGCAGGTCATGTTTTTTCTAAATGGTTCTGAGTAGCCACTAAAAACAGTTCTAAAATTATGGCTCAGGATTTCTCCACATGAGCACATGTACATTGAGGATAATGAAGTCACTGATTGACATGAGCTGATGTCACACACTGTTAAGACTTCAATTTGCCTAGGAGTGGCAAAGACCCCCTGGCTGTTTTGGACTACATGCTGAATATAATTTATGCTGCAGTTGAAAGTAGGCTGGAAGCGTGGAGTTGTACCGCTGGCAGTGTATTGTTTCCCTTTCTCCTTTGACAGCATGCAACAAGAATTTGACAGCAAATCTAAAGGTTTCCAAAGGGAAGGGAGTATGCTTTTAAGGCAGCCCTTCATTTCTGGAACCATTTTCTTTTTCTTATACATATTTTAATTGTGCAAGAAACAGGTAAGTGCTTTATGAACATGACCGATGCATAGTGACAGCCCTATTATTTCTTTCTCTGTAATTTATGTATATAGCAATTGAAACCTCGGTCTATACATAACATAAAAGTCATTATCATAGCTGCTTCTACCATTGCACCCTGACCCCAGTGCTATTGGAATATGTTCATGAGCATGTTTGCCATGCTTTTATTTAGTTACTGCACTTCCAGATACCGGGGTTCTGACCATTTCACTTACTAATGAAAAACCTCTCCTGCATTTCATTGAGCAACTGTTCTTTGCTGCTGTTTTCATGCTTTTTTTATATATATTTTTTATTTTTTATAACGTTTCAGCTCATCCACCATACACCATGTGCTTTAGAGTGAAATTCTACCCACACGAACCATTGAAGATTAAAGAAGAGCTCACCAGGTATTTCCTATTTGTATGTACGTTACATCAAAGACATTTGGTACTTCAGTAAAAAATATTTATAACCCCTGGTTGTGTCAGTCAAACCCAGCCATTATTAAACCACTGTTACAACTTTTCTCTCCAGGTTGTATCATTGCAAAAGTAATAATGTTTTATGCTAATGTAGGACTTCTCTAGTGATATTCACAATATTTTGGTCTACAAAATGGTCAATTTAAAGTTACTATTCACTATAAGTGCCATTATGTGTGAATAACCCATTTTCTAGTATGTTTAAAAAAAAAAATCTGTTGTGTAACTTGATATTCTTTACAAAGTGATTATTTGCTCAGAATGTTAGAGAGAGTGTTGACAAAGTCCTTTTATGTGCAAGTTTAAGACAAGGATACTCTGTAATTAACAAAATCCCTTCAGGTAAAAGCAATTCTCCTACTGTGTGTAGATCTTTAATTTTTTAATGCTACTTTACTGGCACAGTGGTTTTCAAGAAGCTCTACAGTCCTATTGACTTAGGGATTAATTCAAACTGCTGACAAATTATTCATGTACATGTAGGAAAAGAGGTATAAGAAATGAGGACTGTAGTCCAGTTGTATCAGTGTATTTTGTTTGTGTGTGTTTTCTTGATCTCTTCTTAAATCCTCATTTACCTATTCTAGAGTTGCACCCACATAATCAAACAAGTTCATTTTCCAAAAATGCTTTATTTTACTTCCCTTCACACGCAGTCTTGATCTCTTCAATATATTCTTTCTTTACATGATGGCGACTCTTTGAAAGATACTTCCATTTATCATGTGGTAAACAAACATGAAACTACGGAGCTGATTTGATAAAATTTGTCATGATATGGTACTGATATGTACTGGTTATAAAAAGATATTTCCTATTTAATAATAGTTCCAGCAAGGAAAATAATTGTGATCTTTTTTATCCATATGCACTATGCATCACGGGTAAGATTTTGAATGGGTGAATGACTTTGAATACTTGCATAGAAATTGGGGGGGGGGGTTCTTGTGTTTGGCCCCTTCATTTACTGTGGGTAAGCAATGCACAGAATAATAACTTGCAATTCATGATGCAAGGTTGCATTGATACTATCTGGCTAACCATGTTTGTGGCAATATATTATTATTTATCCAGCCTTTCTTTTGAACAGTTAGATAGTCCTCAATTTAGTCTAGGTATATGTGATCTTTGTGGTTGTGTCATTTGAGAGCATTAATTGCTACAATGAATTAGTGAGCCAGTTATGAAGATCAGGGCAGGGGGACATAAGAATGTACCACAATTACTAATTGCAAGTGTGGATGCTGTTTCAGGAAAAATCTTAATTGGATATAAAGGAAGTTTACATGTTACTATTCCCCATAAGGGGAAGAGAACTAAGTCAGAGACAAAATGTTTTATTCATTTAGATATAAATATGTTTTAGGCAGAAAGTTCCAGAGAATGTCTTTTTCTTGGTAGTGTGAGAATACTATTGATTAGTGGCAACACACTGAACTAAGTGCAAGTCAAGTTTTATAGTCATCTCAGCAATATGTAAGTGCACAGTGAACATTTTTCAGGAAATTTTGGTTAATGTCACTCATATTGATTTGACTCTGATTTACCTAACTTTCGCAGTACACAGAATAATGCTTGTCACAGCCAATAAATTAGTGGAATTTGGCATAAGAAATTTAATTATGACATAGTATGATAATCATGCCTGTGTTCTACTTCTATGTAATTCCCATTTATTTTAAGGGTTCGCCAATGTTTTGTTAGCACTGCTTTTCCAAGAAAAAATTGCCATAGTAATTTGGAAACACACATACCATCATAACTATGAGGATTTTCATTCATCCAGGTCATGGTATATCTAAAACAAGTAATTCAAAAATAAACAACTGGACTTGCTGAGTAATTATTGAAGACGTTTCACTGCTAACCCGAGCAGCTTCTTAGTTCAACTGACTGTTGTGGGAAGTTCTCGTCATCTTAGCCCCGTTGGTAGGCAATACAGTACATCATATCCAGAACGCCAAAGACTTTGTAAACAAGATTCATGGTGTTACCCTAGAGGCAAAATAAACAATGGTATCATATGATGTCACTTCATTGTTCACATGTATACCTACGACAGGCAATTGAGACTGTAAGAAATTGACTGCAGCAAGATAACACCCTCAGCAGCAGAACTAAGCTCAATCCTAACCAAGTATGTTTGTTGCTAGATTTGTGACTTAACACCACATACTTCAAGTACAAGAACCTTTTTTATAGACAAAAACAGGGCTGTGCAATTGGTTCTCCAGTCTCTCCCATTGTATCTAACTTGTACATGGAGGAAGTGGAAAGAAGGGCCTTACTTACATTCCAGGGAACTACACCGCGTCACTGGTTCAGATATTTGGATGACACTTAGGTTAAAAATCAGATCCAATGAAGTGGCAGCCTTTACAGAACACATGAACTCAGTGGACAATAACATCAAGTTCACAAGGGAACAACTTGTTCCACGGGAACAAACTTCCCTGTTTGAACTGTTTGATATGCATCCAAGAGGGGGGTAACTTGAAAACAGAAGTATACAGGAAACCCACTCATAAGGATCAATATCTGTTGTTCGATTCCCACCATCCGCTGGAACACAAACTGGGTGTCATTAGAACTTTGCACCACAGGGCGGAATGTGTGGCAACTGATACAGAGTCCAAGGACAAGGAGTGTAAACATCTCAGAGAAGCTTTGAAAGTGTGTGGCTACCCAGACAGGGCCTTTGTCAAAACAGCAGCAACCAAGCCCAACAGGAACACCAAAAGAAATAACTGCCCAGAGACAAAACAAAGTAGTAGGCAAAACATAGTCATCCCATATGTAGCTGGAGTGTCGGAGAAACTCAGGAGGATTTTCAACAAACACCACGTCCCTGTGTTTTTCAAACCTAGCAACACACTGAGACAAAAACTGGTACACCCAAAGGATCCAACACCTGAAGAAAAACAAAGCAATGTGGTATACGCAGTCCAGTGTAGCAAAGAGTGCACTGATCTATACATTGGAGAGACAAAGCAACTGCTCACCAAGCAAGTGGCTCAGCATAGGAGGGCAAACTCTACAGGTCAAGATTTGGCTGTCTTTCTACACCTAAAGAAGAGGCAATTCATGTCAAGGTGGAGAAACTATCCTTGAACAGAGGCAGGGGCCTTCGATACCACCTGTCTGCTATATACAATGCTGTTCTGACATGTGTACCCCAGCGATTTCAGAACACTTCACACATCCATGCAACTCTTACAAGTAACACCTGTTTCTAGGAGTTGCATGACACATTGGTAATCCTATCACAGTAACTACACAGAATCAATATCTCTGTGAATTTCAGATGTCATCTCTCTGAAGAGTTACAGTATGCCGTTGTGATTGGATTGGTGGAAGTGTTTCTATGCCGAAAACCTCCCACACCAGTCAGTTGAACGGATGAAGCTGCTCGGATGAGCAGTGAAACGTCTTCAATAATTACTCAGCAAGTCCAGTTGTTTATTTTTTAATTACTTGTATTAGATACACATACCATCAGTTGAAGAGCATTATAACAACATATCTGGTGATAGTTAAGCACCCAAATGAATTTGTTAGCAAGCATTGTAAGCATTGTAATGATGAGAAATGCTGAAACAGTGGGGAAGAGTCTTACAGAAAGGAGATTCATCTGATAAACAGGTTGTGATTATGGAAGGAAAGATTAAATGCTCAGGGGAATTGAGGGAAGGCTGTTTTCTGAGCTGTGAGCCACATGGGAAAGCAATGAGACTTTCTGTGTTGCAGCAGTGATAAGGTACAGGTGTAGTTAGACACAAGGGAGTAGATTTTTATTGTTGTTGGAGAGGTGGAAAGTGTGACTTGCTAGAAGCATTTTGACACAAGAGACCAGATTTTGGACACATGGGGATGGTTTACTTAGTACACAGTTTTCTTTGCTGTTCTGTCTTGGTGGACAGTGATCAGAACAAAGTAACCATGTTCTCATGTAAGAATGATCATTCTCTAGGGCCAACAATCAGATCAGCCCAGTTTAGCACAGCTTGGGCCCCGATCTGCTTACTTGGTGACCATGGCAAACAAGCAGATCAGCCTTGAATGACCAGCTTAAGAATATGATTTGTATAAACACTGGTTAGCAGACAGAAAAATTTTGTGTTTTAGGCTTAATAATGTGCAAGGTCCTTTAGGGCTCTGTGTTCCACTGCAGAGGAAGGCCTCCCCCACTTATGTAGCAATGCGGACAAACCCCACAATCATCAGCTTGCCAATTAGATTCAAACTAATGTTGAACATTTTAAACATTACTTTTGTACTGAAACATGTTTACATTCCATATGTTGATGTTTCATAACAAGACGTTAGCACATTTACAGAGTCATTACAATGTAAGAGTTATTTAAATTCAAAACTGCACGGATTTATCATTTCTGTTTGAGGATTAATGCTGTGATAGTGGCAATCTGTCTAGGTGTATATTGGCTACATAGACATATAGACATATATATTGTATAGAAGTTTTCTTTTGAGAAAGCCACCATTATGGCAAAATGGCTGTTGAGGCAAGTGTGGTACAAGGGAAGGAGGGCCCCTCCCAGACCATGAGTGAGGTGAAAATTTAACAGAGCAGTTCAATGTGAAATTCTGGCACATTTTTATAAATTATGTTATCTCCATAATACATTTGAAGTCAAAGACAATAATAAGTTTCCTAGTTAGGGCAACCGCAATAATCTTTTCTCGTCTACATAAGAGCTAATAGCTAACAACATGTAAAGCTGTTTTTTTCCAGAGAAAATATATACCTGACTTCTTTATACTACATTGCATAGTTTCCATGGAAACCATAGTGATAGGGGCCATTATGACCACTCATGGAGTCTGTGGAAACCACTGCAATGAAAACCATATATACTGTATGGAGAGATTATCATGATAGTTGTCATGGAAACCATTATGACAGCTGCCAGTGAAAACCAATGCAATAAAGACTATTTCCATTGATACAATAAAGATTGCTACCATGGAAACCATGTATGTCCACACCCATGGAGATCATGGTGACATATGATATAACATAGAACCCATTCTAGCTATGGCAATCATGATTCGCACGGAAACTTTACTAACAACTACAAATCATTGTCATGGAGACGGCGGCAACAACAGAGCAAGTGACAGAGATAAAAAGAGAGCTACCATGGTAATCAAGGTGGAAACCATGGCACCCTTATTTCTGTTAACATGGAAACTGTTACCATTGTAGCTGTTGGCTTTGAAACCCCAGATTTTTATAACAATAAATAGGGTTACCACTTGTATGGTATTTTACCATCCTGAACAAAAAAAAATGTAACTTGATACCAATGCTATTAAAAAGGAAGAAAGCAAACAATGTAGGAAAGTTTTTTTATTCTTGTTTTTTGAAAAAAAGTGTCAACCTAATCTTAGAAATGCTGTACGTTTTTTTTTATGGCTACAAATAATAGTATGGGCACACCAGCTTTCTTTCTACTGATGGCTGTTTGTAACATTAGGAAAGCCTATGCATTTCAAACTTTTTCACACTTCAATATATTATATATCATGCCAGTAATTTCTCATAAACTCTCATGATAGTTTTGTACTAAGAATCATTTCTGCAGTAGCTCTAGAAGGATACATAGTGAACCACTAATAAATGATCTCCATGTTATCCCTGTTTTCTCTGTGCTGTATGGTCATATTGTCTTATTTTCTTGTTTACTCTCCTGTAGGGCATTTCACACAAGATATTGTTATCACTTGAAACAGAGCATACATAATAGGTATCATTAATATGTTTTACATTTCTTGCTCACAGGCAACAAAATTGATTACTTCTTAGAAAGCTTTACTTTGTTGTCTTATAAGATAGTTTTAACAGGAGGGTTTCATAATGTTTCTCAGACTCACAGTTTAAAGCAAAAAGGCTAACAAAAGCATTTTATGTTTTTGTCTTTTTGTTGTCATCTATGCCAAAGCTGTCAAATCCCTTCTTAGGTTTACTGTTCCAATTCTAGTTTTGCAAGATGATGGTAAATGTCAGTAAATAACAGAATTAAGGAAGTATCCCCATATCAGGAAACCTGTTGTCCAGAAAGCTGTGAATTAAGGAAAGGCTACAGTATTTCCCATAAAGTACATTTTAAGAATATGATTTTAATTTTATGATGTGTGATTTATTTTTTTCTCTTTGATAATAAAACAGTACCTTGTACATGATGGTAACTTAGCTGCATGGATTTAAATTGGTGGAAAACAATCCTATTGAGTTTATTTAATGTTTAAATAATATTTAGTAGATTGAAGGTATGTTGATCCAAATTACGGAAAGATCCTTATCTGGAAAACCCCAGGTCCCAATCCGTCCAGGTAATACATCCCATCCCATACCTGTATTGGGTTTAGAGATAAATTGTGCAGTAGTTTGTTTTGCTGT
Source organism: Xenopus petersii (assembly GCA_038501925.1). NCBI lineage: Eukaryota > Metazoa > Chordata > Amphibia > Anura > Pipidae > Xenopus > Xenopus petersii. The sequence continues at coordinate 149,700,246 of CM076672.1, forward strand.
ACTCATTTGATATAAGCACAAACAAGAGAAAAAAACGCGGCTCTATCCAAAAGTGAAAGCTCCAAAAGTCTAACAAAAAGCCAAAGCTCACTCGGCATAGAACTTGACCTGGGTGTGTGGCTCCAGGTCCGTCTCTTAAAGGAAAACTATACCCCCCAAACAATGAAGGTCTCTATAAAAAGATATTGCATAAAACAGCTCATATGTAAAACCCTGCTTCATGTAAATAAACCATTTTCATAATAATATACTTTTCTAGTAGTATGTGCCATTGGGTAATCATAAATAGAAAATTGCCATTTTAAAAAATAAGGGCCGCCCCCTGAGATCGTAGGATTCACTGTACTCACAAACATACCAACAAACCATACATGTTAGGTCACATGAGCCAATTAACAGACAGAGTTGTGTCTTTTGCGTCCACACTTCTTCCTGTTACAGTTAGAGCTGTAGTATTTCTGGTCAGGTGATCTCTGAGGCAGCACACAGACCATCACAAAATGGTGGCTCAAGGCAAGAGATGTAAAAGGGCAATATTTACTTAAATATATATTGCAGTTTGGTGAGATTCTTTAATATGCCACTTAATATGATATGAACTATCTGTTGCTTAAGTGTTCATTTTGGGGGTATAGTTTTCCTTTAAGGGTTTCAGCATTCTCGGCAGGTTAATTTGCACTCATCGATGCAGGAAGGTGGCCTGGGATGCAGTGCCCCGAACCCATATCTTGGGGTGAGATGCAAGGAAATTGTAGAATGAGCATGCACTCCTGCAACACACCAGGTTGAATAAAATTGTATTCTTTATTCCATAGGTTAAGATCAAAAAGTCCTAACGCGTTTCATATCTAGAGATACGTAATCATAGGCCTACATCGCAGGAGTGCGTGTTCATTCTATAGTTCCTTCATTTGATATAGCCTCAGGACCACTGTGCTTTTGCTAGCCTCAGCCTTATAAATTTATACAATGCTAGTAAAATTACTATTTGTTTTTTTACAATACAACATTATATACTATTTGATCATAGTGTGGGGTTGTTATACCACTTTTACCTCAAATGTATCCTTTCCACCTTGTTAAGCTGGCCATAGATGTTGAGATTTTTAAAAGATCCGATCCTCATTGTGAGACCACGATTTTCTTGGAACGATCGTACGTTGACCATCTACTAAGAAGACCAATTTGCTAGGAAAACAAAGTGGAGCTGCCTGCTTGGCCCTGCAAACATAGATAGATTGCAATGGGACCGTCAAAGATTTTTTAGCCTGGCCGATCAATTTCCGATCGGCCAGGCTATGTACGATCGTTCGAATCCCACTAACCGCACAATAATTTCGAAGGATTGGTCGGACTTCCCTAAAATCGGTCAATCGCCAAGAAGAATCGTTGCGTCTATGGGGAGCTTTACATTTAAAAAAAAAGAAAGCATCCCGTAATTTCTCAACCACCGAAAGGTCTTACTCAACCCCCTCCCCCCCACCCTTTCCCCCCTCTTTTTCCCCTTTTATACAATAAAGGGAAAAAAATGGTTAACACACAAAAAGGTTTATACACGTGATATAATGAGATTGACGAGATTGTATTTCAGTAAAGACTTTTATTGTTGTATGTATGAACAAAACATAATATTGCAGTCTGTCAAACTCTTGTGTTAACTTTAATAAACAGAAAGTTGAAGAAAAAAAAGAAAGAAAGCATCCCCTTGACTAGAGTGCTGATTATTTGGTTCTTTGGAACAATCTAGGTACAATATGGTCTGACACTTGTTGGTGGTAAAAGTTTACATATAAGACAGTGACAGGGATTTGGTTCAAATTCTATTTGCTATTCAGCCAAATCTTTCACAAAGGATTTGGGATTCAGCTGAATCCTAAAATAGCGGATTCGGTACATCTCTATTACACACAAGTCAAAAATGCTCCTCTTTTGTTTTGAAAAGTGTCACTATAACATATATATAATGTAAAACCTGCTACTATAAATAACTTATTGACATAAATAATGTAGTATATTCTAACATGCAGCCATGGCCGGTGTCACATTTGAACCAGTCTTTGTATTCTGACAGTTCCACGGGTTTCCAATGAACCCTGTCTCATTGTATGGTGCATAACACAGCAATATCTTTTCATCTGTGCTAATACTTATAATGCTGTATTTATAAGTCACATATAATATTTATTAAGACAAAAATAAGTCAAAATAAAAGTGTAGAAATCATAAATGCAAATCACTGTTTTTCCATAGCAGGGCTGTAGAAAAAAATCTAGGCAATGTTTATGTAAAGTAAAGGCTATGTTTTATTCATGAGGTTTATCTCTGAACTGTGCCATGATAGAATCTGTAGAAGATGATAGTCTGAAATATGTGAAATATATTTTCTATTTACATAAATATTTCTAGGCGTTTTGCAGAAATATTTACTAACATTAGCACCAAATTAAAGACCAACAGCACAATCCATTAATGTGATAGCTTTTTGTTTAATTTAAATATGTAAATGTGCTTAATATTACAAGGATACTTTACTGTCAATACAGACTATAAACTCGTTACAGTGTATAAAAATGTACTTTTCACCAAAACTCCTCATTTACAATAAATACATGATAATAGTAATAAAAAGCTTCCAAAAATCCAACATTTCTGTTTTTCCTTTATTATTTAAATGTTTTTGTTTGGTTATTTTAAGCCGGTATAGTAGGACAATATAGTTCCATGACCTATCTTATCTTTATTTCCATGCGGGAGGAGTGTCGAAAAAAAGTGACATATACATAGTGGAAGTGTCCATATACTAAACTACCTCAAGTGGTCCATGCTCTATTTTAATTCACCAATTCCACCAATTTATAAAGTGACCAGTGCGTCTTTAAAATTTCCTCTGACAGATTAGTCCCCTCTACTTTTACTCTGCCATAAGTGTCATATAAAAATACTAGTGACCATTTACTACTACAAATAATCCAAAATCTATTTTATTTTAATCCCCAAAAGTGCTCATTTCAACAAATCAAAGTGCCAAGTGCATTTTAATTAAAAACCAACCCCCATCATCAACCCTGAGAATTTCTCTTCACAATAGTGAATTCAAAACCGTAATTGCTTAATGAAAAAATATTCTCTCAAGTATTTTTTAAAATTTGAGAAACATGCTGTTTTCAAAAGGTAGACCACAAATAATGAGTTTTATTTTCATTGCAAAAAACTGTGCCCAATTTGTGATAAAGTGCGTGCACAGTTGCATCCATTTTGGTGAATAGACTTTAGTTAAGCATTAATGCATACAGTACATAGTTGGGTTTTAACGGAGGCCTGAGGATTCTAAGCCTCCTCAAACCAAAATAGTATGGCCTAATCATTAAAGGAGAAGGAAAGCTCCAAGACAGTTTATTGCCAAGAGATTAGCCACAAAAGTGCAAGCTAGAACGCTATATTTATTCTGCAGAATGCTTTACCATACCTGAGTAAACAGCTCTAGACACTGTCTCTGTTTGTTTAGGATAGAAGCTGCCATAAAAGCTTGGTGTGACATCACTTCCTGCCTGAGTCTATCCCTGCTGAGCTCAGATTACAGTATGGATGGGAGGAGGGAGGGGGAGAGGAGCAAACTGAGCATGCTCATGCCCTGCCCTGGAGGTTTATGCTGAACACAGGAAGTCTGATACAGAAGCCCATGTGTACACAATAGAAGGAAAGAAATGCAGTGTTTCTTTTGACAGAGGACTCAGAGCAGCATTACTTTGAGCGTTTACTGGTGTATTTATATAGACCTTTCTGATAAAGTTTACTTAATTTTAGCCTTTCCTTCTCCTTTAAGGGTAATGGCACATGGGGAAATTTATCATCTGCGGTGTAAATGTTCACTACCACAAGTGACAAATCGCTTGAAAAAGATCTTCCACAGCATTACTTTAAGATTGCCGCAGGTAAAACCAATTACTCAGTTATCTGACTTAAACACAGAAAATGTGAAGGGAGCCAATTTCCTGCAGTTAAGTCCAATTGCTGAGAGTAATATGTTTTATGCTATTTGAAGAACTTTTTTGGGAGATTTGTCACACACAGTAGCAAAGATTTAACCATAGGAACAAATCTATCTTTGTTCAGGAATAAAATGGTTGCTGTATATTTGGGGGGTTATTTATCAAATTTCGAGCTTTTTTAAACCTTGAATGAACTCACAACTTGAATGGTTTCAGATTTAAGAAAAAACTGGGATGTAAAAAACTCAAATCAGAAAATTAGAGGGAAGAAACTGAAAACTCAAATTGTTAGAGCTTTCGGCAGAAAAAAACTTGAATCCCTCGAACTGATAAAGTTTTCGAGCGAAACCCACTGGAAAAAAACTTGAACATTATGAAGGCTATTAAAGGAACAGTAACACCAAAAAATAAAAGTGTTTTAAAGTAATGAAAATATCATGTAACGTTGCGCTGCACTGGTAAAACTGATCTGTTTGCTTCAGCAACACTACTATAGTTCATATAAACAAGCTGCTGTGTAGCACAGGATAAATAGTGGATAACAGACACCATTATGTTCTACAGAGCTTATCTGCTGTGTTACTTGAGCCTTTTCTCCTTTGAATAACTACCCCCATTGCTACACAGCAGCTTATTTATATAAACAATAGTAGTGTTTCTGAAGCAAACACAGCAGTTTTACCAGTTCAGAGTAACACTACATTATGTTTTAATTACTTTAAAACAATTAAATTCTGATTCTAACATTTTGATGTTACTGTTCCTTTAACATCTTCAAATGGTTCAATGGGGCAAGCAGTGGGGCACGATTGTCAAGAAAAGTCTTTGGGCAAGGATTAGACGAATTGTAGTCAAACAGGCTGGGTCGTTGCAGGCAGAATTCTAGCGTAGTCAGACAGGCAAGGTCAAAGCCGGGAGGTCAGTCAGAAGAGTCAGGCACAGGTCGGATTACAGAAGTTAGAATAGTCGGTTACCAGGCAGGAGTCAGGATCACAGAAGTAAGAGTAGTCATGCAGACCGGCCCACTAGACCACCAGGGCGAGTTGTTACAGTTTTCTTTATTGAAGCTATGCTTGCCTAAATCTGAAAAGCATATGGTGAAGTTGCAAGGCAAGTCAGTACGAAATAAATATAGGCGGAGAATAATGAAATTTTAGGGAGACTTCGACACCCCCTAAGAAAGGAAACTTTACAGTTTAACATGAGTCAACGCCCTTAAGAAAAAAATTAACAGCAATTTTCAGATGTTTGAGCTGAAGGTCTGAATTGACAATAACTGAAAAAAAGCACATTCAGTTTACATGGACCAGGAAAAGTCAAAATGAAAAGGGCAGAACTTTAATAAATGCCAACAAAAAGAAAGGTTTTCGCACCTTGAACTGAACGGCAAAATGTCAAGAAGAGAATGATTATGCCAAAAAAAGCTTATTTGTACAGTCACTTCTACTGAATCATTCCCTTTTTCTAATATGCAATTCTAATAGAAGTAAAGCACAGCTACATGCCCATTATTAAAATAATTCAGTTATTTAAGCCATTAAAGAACACTGTCCTTTTGTAAAATGAGCTTTCATTTTCATCCATGCCCCATTGCAATCCTCACCCAAAAGTATTTTTAAGAGGGGAGTCATTGGTTTGGCCACATATACAGGACAAATAGGTTTTTCATTCAGTCGGGAATGGCAGAGGCATCAGGCAGTTTCACCCAATACATGGCAAGATTTACTTGCAGTTGCTAAAGCTGACACACTTTTTGGTTGGCTGGCTACAAGTCTTCCATTTTAAACTTACATGTGGCCCACAGGCTAAATGGGCGAGAAATTTTGTTTCACTGTTCACAGACACAGATCTGCCCATTTGGCGATGGGATGTATTTTTAGGACATATAAAGTCTTATTAATACTAAACAAAACTTGATAATCTAGCAATGTTTTAGAACACAGGACTGTGGGCTAATGGAATTTTAACTAAATTGCTGAGCCACAACCACACAAAAAAAATTTGGAGGATATGCGGTAAAGCATGAGTTAGTACGTCTGGAAATATCTACTGTACAATGCTTTGCAATGCTTTGTAGTTGTGTAACAGCTGGTGGAACAGAGAATATTGTGCTGAGAGAGAAGCTTTAACACATTTTAGGCTAATGTCCCACTGTCAGTACAAAAAATATCAACTTGGAAAGACATATTTTTTTCAGCAACAATCTGTGTTGTTCTGCAAGAAAAGAGTTAAGGAAAAAGTCAACAGCAAAATTAGCAATTATGGTTGCTTCAGGCATATAAATAGTGCAGAAAGGAGTAATGTGCTTTTTAGTGGTTTTGGCAACTTTTGTTTACTTAGAGAAACAAAATGACACCTTCAGGCATGATCATTATTATAAACAGATTTGTCCCTGTTTAGTGCAAGAAATAACAAAAACCATGTAGATGTTCTGATTAAAAAAATATATAAAAAAAGCATGTACAGCACAAGCCCTATTCCTTGAACTAATGTTTAAATTGGGAGAATGTTTTAATTGGGGTATACTGCTTCTTTAAATGACCTTTAATTTAGGTGACTATTACTTAAAATGAAATTTAACAGATATACAATTAAATTCTGTGTCATGCATATGCGCATTCCTTATAAAGATGATGCACCCATTGAACCTGTTTGTTTATGGAATCCACCTGAATCATAGAATTAAGTCAAAGTATTGAAAACAATATAAAAACATTAAAAAAGAGACAAATATCTCAAACTGAACATCTTTTAATGGGGATGGTTTTCCAGAATTTATGACCGGTGAACTCCATAATTTTTCCAGCTGTTGTTTCCTTGCAAGTTGTATTGTTTACAAATTCAACACAAACGGCTTACTTTTTTAATAATGATTGATGTATTTATTTTCAGGTATCTTTTGTATTTACAAATCAAACGAGACATTTTTCATGGTCGGCTGCTTTGCTGTTTTGCTGATGCTGCTTTTCTGGGTGCCTGTATTGTGCAAGGTAAGAATAACATGAATGTCCAATTTGTCATGAAATTACATTAGGAAGCCATTCTGTATAAACTGTGAGTGCAGATCCTTTAATTACTGATGCTATTGGATGTCTCCAAATCATTATATGCACCACTACTGTAACACTGCACTTATTGTGGATTGATGTCTTGACGAGTGTGGTGAGGAGTAGAGGATGAGGGGGAGTAACAAGCGGCAATGCAGTGTCCGACGGTGAAATGCTTTACATTGACGCTCCCTCAGCCAGGTAGGGACTGAAATTGTGGCATAGGCCTCATTAAGGAGCATGGAGCAGTGTCAGGATGGGCTCACCTTTAAGGCCAGCTAGGGGCATAACTGGGAAGAATGACAATTTGCTGTCCTACATACACATGAAACCCCAATTTCAAGATAAGTAAGATTTTTGATGAATATGTGTATTGCTGTGCTAAATACTCTTGGAACTATGGCCGAGTAAGTGCTATACTGGTTTTTTCTATATTTTCTATATTAGTCTTATTATGATAAGGAGGACCTTCAAGGGACCCTGGCAAAGTTTAAACCGTTAAAGGGGTTGATCACCTAAAATGACATGTTCATTATTTAAAAGGAGATTCCTTTGGTTCCTGTGGGTTACCAGATATGGATCAAGTCTGGTATCTGTTTAATTACTTCCAAAGTGTCTCCACAATTACCCCAAACACAATTAGCACTTCCTTTGGCTCTGCCGACATACTCTGTGGTTCACACCAAAGAGCGGAGGATATATAGCCCATTATTCTTATGGCAATGCTTTACTTGCCTTTATTGGACTTACTTTACTTGTATAAGGCTAATTTCAGACTAGGCTAGTGTGACATTCACCTAAGGACATTGTTAGGAAAAAGAACAGTGGAAGATCTTTGGGAGAGAACTAGTAGGAGAGTAGTTTGAGAGGTGTCCAGGATCAGGAACACAATTAGCACTTCTTTAGACTTACATTACTTGGTCGTCCACACCAAAGAGCAGAGGGTATATGGCCCATTATTCTTATGGTAATACTTTACTCAGCTTAATTAACTTTTTAGTATAGAATGCTATTCTGTGACAATTTGCAACTGTTTCTTATTTGTTATTATTTGCAGTATCTGAATTATTTAGGTTTTTGTTCAGCAGCTGTCCAGTTGGAATTTCAACAGCTATCAGGTTGTTAGGGTCCTATTTAACCTAGTAACCAGGCAGTGGTTTGAAAAGAGAGACAAACATGAATAGTGGAGGGCCTACATAGGAAGATTAACAATAACAAGAAAACTGTAGCCTTACAAATGAATAATTTGGCTACAGGGGTCAGTGACCCCCATTTGAAATCTACAAAGAGTCAGAAGAAGAAGGTGAAAACTATAACAAAATGAAGACCTGGTGAAAAGTTGCTATGAATAGGCCTTTCTATGACATACTTAAAGTTAACCTGAAGGTGAACCACTGAGCATTCAAAGAGTCTGATCATAAAAGCTCCCAAGGTTTCAAAATCCATAGCATACCTGCAATTTTGATGGAAGTGCCAATGAATGACCATGTTTTAGAGGCCGATTCACTATGGGTCGAATATCGAGGGTTAATTAACCCTCGATATTCGACTGTGAACTAAAATCGTTCGACTTCGAATATCGAAGTCGAACGATTTTGCGCAAATCCTGCGATCGATCGAACGATTAAATCCTTCGAATCGAACTATTCGAAGGATTTTAATCCAACGATCGAAGGAAAATCCTTCGATCAAAAAATCACAGGCAAGCCTATGGGGACCTTCCCCATAGGCTAACATTGACTTCGGTAGCTTTTAGCTGCCGAAGTAGGGGGTCGAAGTTTTTCTTAAAGGGACAGTACTTCGACTATCGAATGGTCGAATAGTCGAACGATTTTTACTTCTAATCGTTCGATTCGAAGTCGAAGGTCGTAGTCGAAGGTCGAAGTAGCCCATTCGATGGTCGAAGTAGCCCAAAAAAACTTCGAAATTCGAAGTTTTTTTTATTCTAACCCTTCACCCGAATTTAGTGAATCGGCCCCTTAGTGTTGAATGGCTTTATATGGCCAGTTTGAACTCTGCCCAGTCAAATAAAAGTAATAATATGAACTGAAAAGCTGTAATCTTGGTAATCCATAGGTGTCTTTAACAGCAAATATGAATGTTTACTGTCACATTTAGATGTGTAAAGCTTCTTCAGATTTATCCCCAAAAGCCTTACAACTGTAATTAGTGACAACATAAAAACTCAGTGGTTATTTTGTTTTAAATTTAAATATATTTAGATAAAGTCTCCCCCTCTCTCTCTTGCAGCACATAATTTCCTAAGACACTGATTAACTGTGAGCTTCCTCCACAAGTCTTCCTGCCTTGGTGTTATTTCTGAAAATAACATTCCATTTTAAGTTTTAATTAAAAAGTAGCAGTCATTGTGGTTTTTGCTGGCGTGCTGCATATATAATTATTGTGTTTGGTTTTGGTACAGTTACTAAAATCACTGAACTGCATGGTACTGTATATTGGTTTATGTAATATTAAACGTTTTCTGTGAGAAGCAAGACTTCTATTCATAGTGAAAAATTACTGTGCCCCATGATCTGTATTTAGAACAGACAGTTTGCAACCAGCAATTGCTATACAAAGGGGTTGACTTAAATAACTGGCTTTTATATTTCATTTATGCACATGTTTCCTGTCCTTCCAGTTCTTAAAAAAAGATTTAAAATGTGCTGTGATCTGTCAGATAGTTACATTAATTCAACAGCTGTGCCATGTCTGCTAAATAACCTTTATGTTACAAGGGAAGATTATACCATGTAAATGAGCCTTGGTATATTTTAGCACTCATGTCCACTAGGAATGTCAGAGCAGTAGAATATAAACTAAATAAAATGCTACATTACAGTGGTGTGACAGAAAGCAATGAAAGAGGCTGAGTGGTTCTTTTTTCAATTTTTTAATACTCTATTACGGGGCAGATTTATCAAGGGTCGAATTTCGAAGTGGAAAATACTTCATAATTCGACCATCGAATAGAATCCTCCTACATTTGAATCTGAAGTTGGAGGATTTTAAGAGGATTTTACGATTTTTACTTCGAATCGAAGTCAAAGTAAATTCGAAGTCGTAGTATCCTACTCGATGGTCGAAGTATTCAAAAAATTACTTAGAAATTCGAACTATATGTACTTCGAAAATTCACTCGAACCATAGTAAATCTGCCCCTAAGTATTTGACAGTTGTATCTGTGTCACTTAGAACACTGTGTTTTTTTTTGTACTTACCTGTTACTCATAGATAGACTGGTAGGCTCTTTGTCTTCTGTGTTGGAGTCCAGTTTATAAGTAGGTTGCTGCTTTTGCTTTAATCTTTGTCTAAAAATTCTAAAGCTTATCTATAAAACAAGGAAACAAAATGTAAGGCTATAACCACCTATAAAAGTCTGATTAAGCTATATGGTTATGTCTAGATGCTGTCTACAGCTGAGGATTAGCCTACTGTTATGAACATATTTCCAAAAGATAAAGGGGATTGCTAATGTTTTTCTGTAACTGTTCTCAATGAGATACAAAGTACAGGTAAGGGACCTGTTATCCAGAATGCTTGGGACCTGGGGTTTTCTGGATAATGGATCTTTCCGTAATTTGGATTTTCCTGAAAAATCATTCAAACAAATCCAATTGTATTTTTTCCCTTTATAAGGATTAATGATATCTTAGTTTGGATCAAGTACAAAAATTTTAATTATTTGGATAAAGTGGAGTCTATGGGAGATGGCCTTCCAGTAATTCAGAGCTTTCTGGATAACGGGTTTCCAGATAATCAGACAATTGGTTACTGTGGGTTACCAGATGTAGATCAAGTCTTATATCGGTTTAATTACTCCCAAAGTGTCTCCACAATTACTCCAAACACAATTAGCACTTCTTTTGGCTCTGACAACATACTCGGTGGTTCACACCAAAGAGCGGATTATATATTACCCATTATTCTTATTGCAGTACTTTATTTGCCAGAAATAGGTTTAATGCTGAGAAAGGTGGTGTGTGTGTGTATAAGGCTAATTTCAGATTAGGCTAGTGTGACATTAGCGTAAGGACATTGTTTGGAACAAGAACAGTGGAAGATCTTTGGCAGAGAACTAGTAGAGTATTTTGAGAGTTCCAGGATCAGAGATCTGCGTTGTAGATGGTAAGTTAAATCACAGTATTTATACATTGATTGGGGGACTGAGAGAAAAGAATTAATGGTAGTAATAATACATAGCTTTGCCTCCTGCCCTTAGAATCTCCTTGAATACCGACACAATTATTTAATATGACCCAGAAGTACCACTTCACAGCAAACTATTCAAATAGAACCTCCAAAAAAAGTGGTGTTTTGGAGCTCCATATACCTCTGCGCTTTATTTGATATGGTATTTAATATATAGTGAATAAAGTACCCCCTCTTGTAAAATATAAGGATATTATAAGTTACAGAGGAGTCTCATGACCATATGTTTTTATACTGATGAATTCCGGGGTAACTTATAATACTGATGAACTCCGAGGTAACTAAGTGATGACATCAGAACTCACCGTTTATAAGGATATAATTTCCAAGATATTCATGGCTTTTGTGTATTATATATATATATATATATATATATATATATATATATATATATACATGCAGCATGCCAAAGAAAATTCAACCTTTTGTAGCTTCACCTACTATATCTCAATTCCACCCATTGGAGTCTCTTGTGAAAAGTGTTGTATTGCAGTTATTATGGTAGTATTTTATAGTAAAAAAAGACAACAAGGTAAGTGCACAATTAAAGGAGAAGGAAAGCTACAGAGGCATTTTATTGCCAATAGATTAGCTGCAATAGTGCAAGCTAGAATGCTATATTTATTCTGTAGAACGTTTTACCATACCTGAGTAAAAAGCTCTAGAAGCTCTCTGTTTGTTTAGGATAGCAGCTGCAGTATTAGCTTGGTGTGACATAACTTCCTGCCTGAGTCTCTCCCTGATCATTTATATTTCAGCAGAGAAGTGAGCGGGTTGGAAAGGAGCAAACTGAGCATTCTCACACCTGGGGCAAGGAAGTTTAAGCTGAAGGCAGGAAGTCTGATACAGAAGCCAATGTGTACACAATAGAAGGAAAGAAATATGTTTCTTTTGACAGGACTTAGAGCAGCATTTACCAGGTTTACTGGTATATTTAGGTGGACCTTTCTGATAAGGCTTACTTAGTTTTAACCTTTCCTTCTCCTTTAATCTGGCTTTCAGCTAGCCGCCCATTCTTTACAAGATTCAGTCAACATTCTACCTAGCTATGAATAATAAATTATTATGCATAGCAAATTCAGTGAATTGAATGCATAATAGTACAGGATGTTGTTGTGGGGGCTGCAGATGTTTTTGTTTGAGTGATTCCTTTTAATACTGTAGCAGAGTGTATTCTGTTCTGTGATTAAAGGGGTTGTTCACCTTTAAATTAAAGTGATACTGACACTAAAATATTAAGTTGCCTAAAGGTCATGTTGATCTTTTTCGCTGATAGTTCTGCTTTTGTAATTAATTGTTACTTGAAATTCCTATACTTGACTGTTTTGCCAACCTGACTGTCCCATTTTAGTCTTTCAGTTAGAGTTTCTAATGCTAACGGACTCCTGCTGCACAAATATGGCAGCTTCCTCATAGTGGGACATCAGGGTAAGAAAGGTAATTTAAAAGCATCAGACAAATACTTTTATGGCAAAATTATAAATAGCATTCAAAGATAATGTTATGATGGATATAAAAAAAGGTTATTTTCTGGTGTCAGTATCTCTTTAATATTTAGTATGATGTAGAGAGAGATATTCTGAGACAATTTGCAATTGGTTTTAATTTTGTATTATTTTTTGTGGGGTTTCAGTTATTTAGAATTTTGTTCAACCGTTCTCATATTTGGAAATTGAGCACCTATCTGGTTGCTATGGCCTTGTTTACCTTGGCAACCAGGCAGTGGTTTTAATGGGAAACTGGAATATGTATAGGATAAGAAAGATAAGCAAAAGAAAAGAAGTATTTTCAAATGTACTAATAATAATTAATAACAATTTTTGGGCTCCAGAAAATGACTTACATATGAAAGCTAGGAAAGATGTAGAATATGATGGCAAATAATTAAAAAACTATAAAAATAAATAAATAATGAAGACCAGCCAGAAAGTTGCTAAGAATAGGACATTCTATAACAAACTTAAAGTTAATTTAAAAGTGAACTACCCCTTTAATAAACTAGATCAATAATTGCATACTCTTTGGAAGATCTCCCACTCATAGCAGTTCAGTTGAGAACTCGGTAACGCCTCGTTGTTCTTGATGATTATACAGATAAAATGCTTAATAAGCTGTTTGTGCAAACATTCTCCAAATTTTTTGTACTGCAGCTGAGATTGGAGATTACGATCCTGATGAGCATCCTGACAATTACATCTGCGACTTCAAGATATTCCCCAAGCAGTCACAGAAGTTGGAGAGAAAAATTGTGGAAATTCATAAAAATGAGCTCAGGTGATTGTTTACCTGTATCTTATTTTCTATTTATCTACTGTAATGCTATAAAGCTCCTCAAATGATTTCATTATTAAAAGCTCCGTAGTAACGGACAAATGAAGTAAATCAATTTATCAATACTTAAACCTCAATGGGGCCAGCTTGGCTTGTGCATAGATGACCTGCATATTTATTTTTTAATTTTATTCAATGTCTGGCTATTCACGTTGCCTGGCATCTGTAAAAACCTCAGCTTTTCTGCGTGTCCCCTTGTGAATGGAATTTTTAATTACTGCACACGAGCACAGTAATGGTTTGGGGAATAAAAGGCACACATAATAATAAGTCTCTTGCCAGTGTGCCAGCACTACCCTGATTTCTCTTTTAATTGCTGATCTCTTTTAAATACAATTATATACAGTAACTAAAACATCATAATAAATATATTTAAAGCACGAATATGTAGATACACAAAGATATTTGGTTCTAGACACAGTGTAGTAAGGTTAATCAAAGAGTGTGATGATATAATAGAAATCTAGACTAATAATCTCATTCTGACATTGCAATCTTTTTTTTACTTTTTATTTTAATTGTGCAGAGCAGCACTTATAAAGTTAAGGCACATAAAGCTCAATTTTATGCATTACAGGTGCCATCTTCTTTTTTTAGCAGTTATTCTTAAAGTAGTAAAGGAAAGAAGGAATGGGATAGATAAAAGAGATGACAGGGCCATTGTGATTGGCCCCTTGTAGAGTTTTACAGCTGATAAACTAGACAGCAACAGGGAAGTACCTCTGAATAGAATCCCAGGTTGACCTGCTCATCTGACTTCCTTATATTGTTTCATTTACCTCAGTCATTAATTGTCTTTAGTAATTGCTTTATGGAACTTGCTTCCATGATGAAAATCTTAATAATAATAACATAGGATATTTCTGTGCCTTCCATTCTGTGGAGAGAGGATTATTAGAGGATTATTCATCCATACTTGGTGGATCTGTCAAGAGGCTTTGAGGTTTTGAGCAATGGTGGCAGAAATCCTCTCGAGTTTTTCACTGCAGGATTACAGCATTCCTCCTAGCTCTAAAAAATACATGCCACCACAGCCAACTGGAAAAAGTTACATCTCCTTGGGAAAGATATATAGCAAAGGTAAAATGGATTGCAGCAACTCAAAAGGACTACATTAGTGAAGGGTCCTATGCTGGATATCTATTTTAGCTGCCCCTGGTTACATCAAGCAGAGCATAGGTTACACAGAGCACTCTATATCTGATGGGCCCTTGTGTTTGGTATAGGTGAAGGGTTTTTTACGGCTTCGTCACACAGTGAATGCTCTACCCTACTGTGACCCTATGTACTTACACTTGAGTTTGTACGCTAGTGTGCAATAGATGTAACCTCTTGGTGGAGCTTCATTTTATTAAATAGCTTGAGTCATGGCAATATAGCTTTCTTGCTCCTAGTGTAAACAAATTGTATGGCATAGCCTAACACTAGCTGGCTCTGTGTTTGCCTCTTTCTCTGCGGCTGTCGATAGTGGCTGTTTTTTAGCTAGAGGCATTCCATGGGTGGCACTTTTCCTCTCTATTTCTCCTGGACAATTAGGGGCAGATTTATTAAGGTTCCAGTTGTGTTTTCCACTAAACATTCCACTTTGCAAGGTTATTTTTGAGAAAAAAAATTCAAGTCCCCCCCCCAAAAACTAACATTTTTCAAGATTTATTATACCCAGACCCTGTAAATAGATTGAACCCGAAATTACACCATCTAAAACCTGTCAAGGTCATGTAGAAGTCAATGGCAGAGGTCCCTTGAACCATTTGAAGTTGTTAATGTTCAGTGGGTTTTGCCCAAAAACACAAACAATTTGAGCGATTCCAGTTTTTTCCTGCGGAAAACTCTATCAATTTGAGTTTTTGGGTTGTTAAGCCCGAACTCGCTGATTCAAGTTTTTTCCTTTTGCGTTTTTTCTTACCGGTAAATAAGTAACCATTCGAGTTGTGAGTTCATTCGAGTTCATTTGAGGTCTAAAAAATACATAACTCTAAAATTTATACATTGATAAATAACCCCCATAACTACTGAGTCTTATAATGCTGCAGGGCTGTGTGAGCTAGTTAATAAACTGTATAACAGAGTTACAATTGCAGCAACAACAGATATTTGCAAGATTTAAAGCAAAGGTAAACCCTCAGAATTTTTTCCTTTGCCGAACTTTTTCACAGTTCCTGCACTGGATCATCAAATCAACATACAATTAAAGATCAGTGCCACAGGCTATGGAAAAAAACAAATAACTGTGATTTTTACTGATTGAAGAAAACACCATTGCGCTTTATTTTAATTAATTTTACTTTTTGAAGCAAGCACTAAAAGCACTTTGACTTTATTATAATTTTATTTTGGAGAAAGCACCTTATAGAAATCACAATAGCACTTTAAAACACACACAAAAGAATCTGTGCATAGACTTTCTATGGTTCAAGACACACACAGATTAGTGTATTACTGAATATCAACAATACTGCACTAGGTTCTGTTATTTGTTTTTTCAAAGCCTATGGCACAGATCTTTAATTGTATCTTGATTAGTTAATAAACTGTGCCCAGCCCAGTGCTGGTCTCTGCCTACTATTTATATATATATATACAGTCTATCTATATAGAATGTAGGATCCCAGTACAATCCAAACAATGGCGCCTGGGCAAAGTCCACGCTGTGGTTACATAGAAATCATTTGAAGAGGTGGCACTGTCAGGTCTTAAAGTGAAAATAAAAAATGTTTTTTAGAATGGATGTCCAACGTTTCGTCTGTAACAACAGCATTTGTCAAAGTGCAAATGCAGTAGTTTGGTGATATGTATGCAATTCGAGCAATGAAGAGAATATTATTTATTTGAATTACTTTGAGTACTGTAAGCAAACACCAGTGACATTTTACTCCTCCTTTCCTAACATTACAGAGGTCAGAGTTCGACTGTTTCTGAATTTAATTTGCTGCTGAAAGCACATTCCTTGGAGACATATGGGGTTGACCCACATCCCTGCAAGGTAACACAGCTCTTCCTCAGATAAATCCTATAAATCAGATCTTCCTTCATGTTAAAGGTGAGGCAATTATGCTTTACAAATGTATCCGTTCTTATTCAAGATAACTTGAGTTTCTTTTTGCATCTGCTGACGTAGAAAATGGTTTCCAGTGAACCTACATAACTGTGAAAATGATGATGCTTATAAAATGCTATCATACCGTTGGCTGTCCCACTAATCTCATATTCTGTAAACTAAATCACCAAGGTGATGCTGTGCATGTCACAGTTTGCTAAAGGCGATCTAGCAGTACTTCAGTTTCAGCTGCTTCTTCTTGCAGCCATCTGTTTTTTTTGTTGCATTGATACTTTATAGCATTTGGTATCATAAACTAATAATAAAAGTCACAACGTTTACACCTGGTTTAATAACCTGTAGCAACTAATGAAATGTTTTAAAGAAGTGGTAAGTGGCCAGGAAATGCTACCACGGTTTGGTTGCTAGGGAAAGCTAGAGCAGTTGCACACTTTCTGACTTTTGTTACATAACACTCTGCATAGGCTGTTCACTTAAAGGGAGAATGAAAGCTCCAATCTAAGTTAGGTGCCAAATGTTAGAACCCCCCTCCCCCCAAGGATTACCTGATACCCTGGGCTGGTGTTCCTCTTAGCAGAAAACTGCATGGGCCTGGGGCACTAGTGAGTGAGCGATCCTCTTCCTTTCCTCTTTCTTCACACAGGTGGGCATGCACAATAGAGTTAAAAAACCAGCCTTTAACAAAAAAGTCAGCTTTTTCGCTGCACTGCGCATGCGTTGGCCACTGGATTCTGAAGAAGGGAGGAAGAGGATCACTCGCTTGCAAGTGCCCTGGGCCGGTGCAGTTTTCTGCTAACAGGAGCACCAGCCCTGGGTATCAGGTAAGTCATAATAATCTTTAGGGTATATGATTCAGCACCCCCAACCCCCATTGATTGGACCTATCCTTCTCTTTTAATGCATCAGCATCAGAAAACTAAATCTGTAGTGCAGGAAATCATTTTAAAAAGTATTCAGATTCTAAATCTACCAATTTGCCCACCTTCTTCCTTTCATTGTTTTCTATTGGTTTCTTTGAAGGATTCTACAGGGACCACTACATTTCTCGGATACACTGCTGCGGGCTTTGTCGTTTTTCAGGGTAATAAACGAATACACCTGATAAAATGGTAAGGAATGTTACTGTACTTCCACTTTATTAAATTGAAGATACAGTTTAAAACAATGCATTCAATTTTGTAAACAGACACAAATATAGAATTTGAAATCAATTTAGATTGTAGCATTTTGGGTTTTCTCAATCTACAGACAAAGACAAGAGATCCTCTCTATTTAATCTCTATTTACTAATTTCAGTATATTAAGACATTAAACATAATGTCTTAAAAAAACAAACAAAAAAAAAATAATATTAAAGAAGAACTAAATCCTAGCCCAATATCAGCCCCCATCTACTGCCCCCCCTCCATGCTCCCTCTCTGCAACAGGTATTCAGTTTAAAAGTGTCCCTGTGTGTTGATCTACCATAAATCTGTAGAGCTGTGCAGTGGAGTGCAGAGGCGCCATCTTCCCATGCCTTCTGATCCTCTCCTGTTAGTTTGCCAACACGGATCTTTGGAAGAGCATGCACAGGTGAATCTATGTCCTGAATCGGCTTTGACTATATGTGCTTCCACAAGATCTGACTGTGCATGTTCCCGCAAGATCCGTATTGGAGAACTGATAGAAGAGGATCAGAAGTCAGGGGACTCCTCTGTGCAAGTCTGCTGATTTATGGCAGGTCAGCACCCAGGGGAACTTTTGAACAAAATAGATGTTGTGGTAAGGGAGCTTGGAGTGGAAGCAGTGGAAGGAAAGCTGAGGATGGGTTAGGATTTAGTTCTCCTTTGCAACCCCTGTTAATCATTTAAAATAGTTGAGTGGTGAGCACAACTTCCCCTTTTGCCATAAAATCCAGAGTAAGTAATTTTGCAGATTATCTTCTACAATTGGTTGTTATACATTGCATTTTGTTGTTCTGCAGGCCAGATATCTGCAAACTTAAGTTTGATGGAAAGACTTTTCACGTTGTTGCAATGCAGAAGGAGGTAGGTGTGTTGTTTATGGAGATCTGTTCTGGCTACAGCTTAGATAAATGGCCTGTGTATTTTTTTGTAATTTAACTCTTGTTAAAATACATATTTGTCAGCACAAACTTAAGTGCATACAGTTTGATAAGAATAATAGAGAAGTGTAATGAATACTCCAAGAAAATCAAAACCATGAAAATGAATCAGAAATATCCCAATTCCTTAGTATAAGTTGTTGACACTTTGTGAAAGAAAGCTGGAAAGCTGAAAGAAAGCTGGCAATAATCCAAACCAAAGCTTTTTAAAAAGCACCTAAAATTTAAATAAACAAATATGGCAGTTGCTGTATCTCCTAACTCAGTGTCCCATCTAAGCTGTGTACTCATGACTTCATACAAGTCATAACACCAGCGGAGACAACAAATTGTGGACCACCGTACTGATGTAGAGCAGGAACTCAAAGAGCCGTTTCCCAAACAGACGTGTAAAATGATTGTCTATTTTTATTAACTCTTACAGGCCTGTATCATGACATTGGGAATGAACAATATTTTTTTCCCGTGATTCAATGCTTTAAACAGTAAAGTATATACATAAAATGAGTGCAGGATTAAATCACTAAAACAGGGAGAGAAATAAACAAGGACATATGTGCCCTGAATGTTCTCAGCAGAATGTCAATAGAACAGACTGGTCTTTGGTGATAATAAGAACAGCTATGACAGTGCATAGTGCAATGATTTATAATCAATGAAAGGAGAATGAGAGATGGATTGCACTAACTCATTGTAAATTGCATTCTATCTATTTTGGTGTGTAGTGCACACTATCTAGTTTAAAGGTGGCCATAGACTCCAAGATCCGCTCGTTTGGATCTTTCCCCGATATGCCACTAATGGCATGGCTATATCGTGGGTAATTCGAACGTTCGGCCATATGGCCGAACTATCGAATTACGATGCCCCAAGCGCATCCAACCTAAAAAAACCTGTAAAAATCCAACCTTCCCGATCGATATCGTGGCCAGATATCGATCGGGAAGACCCGTCGGAAGCCCCCATACACGGGCAGATAAGCTGTCAAATCGGTCCAAACGACCGATAGCGGCAGCTTTATCTGCCCGTGTATCGCCACCTTAAGACTAAGGTTGCTGGGGTCATTTATTAAGGAGATGTATTATTCCACTGTATTTTCTTTGCACACTGCACCCAAGGAATCCAAAAAAAAAAAGCTAGAACAAACTGAGCTGAGGTTAATACTAATACTGCTAATACTATTGTGTATTAGAAATCTTTACATACTTATGTGTTTCTGCCACCAAGTGGCGCTTAATCATAGGCTTGATTAACAGATATACATAAATATACACAAGGCATACACTATGAAAAGAAATGCTAACCAATCCTGTTGTGGATATAAACTTCCAATCAGAAACCAGTTTACAAACATGTTGCACCCAAGTCATCATCATCATCATCATCATCATTTATTTATATAGCGCTGTCAAGATACGCAGTGCTTTCAATATGCTTGATATGGATACAGGATTTAGTAACTAGCTACAGACTGCTACTTAAAGGAAAACTATACTCCCAAAATGAACACTTAAGCAACAGATAGTTCATATCATATTAAGTGGCATATTAAAGAATCTTACAAAACTGGAATATATATTTAAGTAAATATTGCCCTTTTACATCTCTTGCCTTGAGCCACCATTTCGTGATGGTCTGTGTGCTGTCTCAGAGATCACCTGACCAGAAATACTACAACTTTAACTGTATCAGGAAGCAAAAGATAGAACAGTGAATCCTATGATCCCAGGGGGCGGCCCTTATTTTTTAAAATGGCAATTTTCTATTTATGATTACCCAATGGCACATACTACTAGAAAAGTATATTATTATGAAAATGGTTTATTTACATGAAGCAGGATTTTACATATGAGCTTTTTTATGCAATATCTTTTATAGAAACCTACATTGTTTGGGGGGTATAGTTTTCCTTTAACTGTTTGTTGTTTTGCCATGTGCTGCTCTTTGGTTTTACTACTTTATGGCATTACAGAGGGCCCTGTCCTACAAAGATTCTGTCTAGCACATTTAGAATAATGCACAGACCAAATGTGCACAACTGCATGGTAGCACCATACATGTGCTCAATTCATAGTTATATTAACCCCACTGTCATTTTGAGCTTTGCTTTAATCTAAACAAAGCTAAAAGTTACTAGTTATTTTGATGTTTTTGCTACACTACCTCAAGTAATTGAGAAGGGATAGATCCCTAAGCTCTAGTATAATTTGGCCACACACAAGAATATGCCTGTATTAAATACGTTATCTATAAAAGGGGTTGTTCCCCTTTAAATTAACTTTAGTGTGACGTAGAGCGCGATATTCTGAGACAATTGGCAATTGTTTTTCATTTTTTATTTTGTGGTTTCTGAGTTATTTAGCTCTTTATTCAGTAGCTCTCCAGTTTGCAGTTTAAGCAGTCTGGTTGCTAGGGTCCAAATTACTGTAGCAACCATGCACCATGAATAAAAGACCAAACTATGAATAGGAAAAAATATGAGTAATAAAAAGTAGCAATAAACATAAATTTTTAGCTGTACGGAGCATTTGTTTTTTTAGATGGGGTCAGCGCACCTCTGGAAAGGGAAACTATTTAGATGTGGTAGTGCCCTTTAAATAGCAGAAGTTTTCTCTCAGAAACACAAAATCACTACACAACTTTATGAGTATTTGGGATTCTGTAAACTGTATTCAAACACCACTTTTTTTTTTACACAGCTTTATAAATATGCCCAAAGCATAGGAAATGTGACCCTAGTCTAAAGTGGTTTATATTCTGTACAATTAGACTCAGAGAATTTATTGCCGCAGCAAAATCCTTGTGGAACCATAGCTTATTAATCACTGCCACATACTAATAGTACTGACAGCATTATATATGTGTATTGAATCCTTAATTAAAGAAACTAAACCGCACATATGTGCATGAGTATAGGAAGCCATGAGAGATTACAATCCATTTGGAAAGAATTATAAATCAGTCACCTAAAATTGAAATAATGAAAAGGAAAGGCCAGAATTGTGTTATATTGATTATTGAACAGTGAGTAGTAGGCTGAAAAATGTAGTAATCCCTTGATCAGCTCCTCATTTCACCTGAATATCTTTATTACCACTTGCCAATAAATATTGATTTTTCTAAATATATTTTCCATTCTTTGAGGAGTTCATTAAGTATGATTAGTGTTTATGGCGCTTCCATTAACACTGTACTTATGTAAAACTGCTAGCAATAAAACATCATTTTATTGTCAAAGTGGGCCAATAATAAGAATAGCTTTAATGCAATAGAAGGAATTGGAGCTTGCAACTAAGTCAGACGATATAATATTTAAGAGGGGGATGTTACCCATTTGGCTCTTCATACCTTAAGTCTACTAAATAATCATGTAAACATTTAATAAACCCAATAGGCTGTTTTTTCAATACAGATTAAATATATCTAAGTTTGGATCAAGTACAAGCTACTGTTATATTATTACAGAGAAAAAGGAAATCATTTTAAAAATATGTATTATTTGGATAAAATGGATTCTATTGGGGACTGTAATTTGGAGCTTTCTGGATAACGGATTTTTGGATAACGGATCCCATATATATATATATATATATATATATATATATATATATATATATATAAATAAATAAATATATATATATATATATATATATATATATATATATATATATAAAATATCAGATTCATTAAAAGTATTCCTACTCCTTTGAAAATGCAAAATATATTCATTTGATTAAGCTACTCAGTATTCAGTTACTTTCTTTAAAGAACTCATTACACAATTTTGATTCTGAGCACCTACTTTTCTATATTACTTTAATGCATTTTCTCTTGGTCCACCAGAAAAAAAACATTCTAACTTACCATACCTCGACACCAGCAGCCTGTAAGCATCTATGGAAATGTGGGGTTGAAAATCAAGCCTTTTACAAGTAAGTTGTTTTATTTTGACGGTTGATACCTTAATAGTGCGTTCACTGTATTTATTGATGCAAGTTTTCATTTTCTGTTTCTTTTCTATTTCTGCCAGCAAACATTGAGCATGGGTTATTCAACCCTGTGGGGGTCATTTATAGACCGTGGTTGTCACTGGTTACTGCACAGGTGCAAATTTGCCCAATCAGATGATTGCTATCAGTAGCTAACTTGTAGTAGGCTGAAACATGCTAATAACTGATTACAAATTTGGTACAAATTTGCCCACTGTTTATAAATGAGCCCCAGTTACTTATTGATATAATTGTGTACATAATAACCCCTGTTCCTCTGCTGAACTAAAAGGAAATATCATCCATGTAGCTGGTCAAATCACTTTATTTTAATATAAGTATAATATAATTAGCACAAGTGTTTAATATACAAATATACATGGTGTATACATTGAGCCACTGGTATATACTGCCCAGACAAGTCTCATATACTGTATATGTTGGTTGCATTTACTGCAGAATATATATATTTTGTTTAAATATACGAATAATTATAAGACTTACCTATGTAGAATGGAGGTAAACTAGCTAAGCCGGTTTGCTGTTCTTATATATACCTAAACCAGAAATCCTGTAGGTTCAATATGAAGACAATAGTTTAGAATCAGTGGGGGGAAACTTATAGATTTTCCTGAAAAACAAAGTTCTATAAACTAATG
Source organism: Xenopus petersii (assembly GCA_038501925.1). Lineage (NCBI taxonomy): Eukaryota > Metazoa > Chordata > Amphibia > Anura > Pipidae > Xenopus > Xenopus petersii. The sequence goes on from CM076672.1 coordinate 149,723,635, forward strand.
TATTCCACAGTAGCAGTCAGATGTTGGATTTAAATCTAACTGTTGATTGGTGCTTTGGGTTATAGGACTGTGGTTAATTTAACCCTGGAATAATGCTGAATATGTAGCATGGATGAGGGTGCTATTCGAAGCACTTTTGCAATGTACATTCATTATTGATTTATTTTTAATTCCAGGATATTATAGGATACATGCACTGTTAACATTAATGAATTTTGTTATAACAGCACCATCTGCTGGTCATTTTCCAACCAGTCTGGCCACCAAGTAGTAAAGGAAGTTGTCAGGAGAAAGAAAGAGGGCTGATCTGATGTTCTTCTGGTTAGGAAATAAATTAGAAACCTTTCTCAAATCTTTTCTAACCAGAAGAACATCAGACCAGCAAAAGTTCTTAGAATAGCACCCTCATCAATTTTATATTCACTTATTTTTAAGGTTTGCTTATCCTTTAAAGGAAAAAAAGCCAAACCTTTTCCCTGAATGTATTAAACTTACTGAATAATGTTAGCAAAAAAGGGCCTGCACTCCAAATAAATAGATAGACCAAGTGGTATTTGAATTGTCATATATTTATATATTTAAAAAGAAATACATGCATAATACAGGGCAAAAAACATGCCAGAAGATATCACAGAAAATCAATTATACATACCACTTAAAATATGGTCAAACAGCAATATGAAAAAGAAAGCGGAAACACCTGCCCTGAGAGGAGAATCACCCCGACGTTTCGGCTGTTTGACCATATTTTAAGTGTTATGTATAATTGATTTTATGTGATATCTTCTGGCATGTTTTTTGCCCTGTATTATGCATGTATTTCTTTTTAAATATATAAACATATGACTATTCAAAT